>CM048752.1:76040770-76740770 GCA_026315105.1 Locusta migratoria | reverse complement strand
TCCTGGTGAGTATTTTGATGCCTATTATGTACACATATTACAAACTAACAACGAAAATGCAAGGCTGATCCAGTAAGCATATTTTACCATTCACAACATTATTTCCTGCATTTTACTCCATTTCACTGAAGTCCCGTGAAAAGTGTAAAAATGGGATTTTACTGTATCTAGCAATCCACGGACGAAGAGCAACAGGCGGATTGTGTTTTGCTCGATTTAAAAAAAGTGTTTGATGCAGTGCCACACTGCAGACTGCTAACAAAGATACAAGCATATGAAATGGTTCACAAATTTGTAACTGGCTGGAAGACTTCCTAAGTAATAGAACGCAGTACGTTGTTTTCGACAGCTAGTGTCCATCAGAGGCAAGTATATCATCAGCCGTGCGCCAGAGGAGTGTGATAGGACCACTATTGTTTTCTATCCGTGTAAATAATCTGATGGACAGAGTAACTTAATTTGCGGCTGTTTGCTGATGATGATGTGGTACATTTGTAAAATGTCTGTCTAGGTGTGTTTGCGTTTGGATATGTGTGAGTGTGTGTGTATTTGTTTACCTTCCTTCCCCCCCCCCCCCCAAGGTAAGTCCTTCCACACCTGGGATTGGAATGACTCCTTTTCCACTTCCTTAAAATCCATATCCTTCCCTTTCTCCTCTCCTTGCGAAAGCTGTATGTGTGTTTGTGAGTGATTTTATTTGTGTCTGTCGACGAGCCTGTCCTCTGGGTAAGTCATCCGTTTTCTATTTTATATATATACGGAAAAGTTCCGTCCTCCATCACAGCGAGACCCACCTGCTCTTGCTCAAAATCATCCTCTTCAAACCTTCCAGGAATTCCTTACTTCCAACCTTGCCTCTCAGTCCTTCCTGAAAAACCTTAATCCAACTCCCAACATTACCACAGCTGAATCCAGAGCTATCCGTGATCTGAAGGCTGACCATTCCATCATCATTCTCCCTGCCGACAAGGGCACCACGACAGTGGTACTTCATCGGTGGGAGCATGTGGCAGAGGGACTACGTCAGCTTTCAGATAACATCACATATAAAGTATTTCAAGGCGATCCCATTCCTGATGTCCAGGCAGAGCTTCAAGGAATCCTCAAAACCTTAGGCCCCCTACAAAACCTTTCACCTAACTCCATTAACCTCATGTCCCCCCGACACCTCGCACCCCAACCTTCTACCTAATTCCCAAGATTCAATAACCCAATCATCCCGGCCGCCCCATTGTGGCCGGTTACCAAGCCCCTACAGAACGAATCTCTGCCTACATAGACCAACACCTTCAACCCATCATGTGCAGTCTCCCATCCTTCATCAAAGACACCAACCACTTCCTCGATCGCCTGAAATCCTTACCCAGCCTGTTACCTCCAGAAACCATCCTTGTAACCATTGATGCCACTTCCTTATACACAAATATCCCACATGCCCAGGGCCTCGCTGCTATGGAGTATTTCCTTTCACGACGACCACCCACTTCCCTACCTAAAACCTCTTTCATTAATACCCTAGCCAGCTTCACCCTAACCCACGACTTCATTTCTGAGGGCCGGACATACCAACAACTAAAGGGAACAGCCATGGGGACCAGGATGGGCCCCCCCCCCCCCCTCATACGCAAACTTATTTATGGGACACTTATAGGAAGCCTTCCTGGACACCCAAGCCTGTCAACCTATAGTTTGGTACATATTCATTGATGACATCTTAATGATCTGGACTCACAGTGAAGAAGAACTCCAGAATTTCCTCTCCAACCTCGACTCCTTTGGTGTCATCAAATTCACCTGGTTCCATTCCAAATCCCACGCCACCTTCCTCGATGTTGACCTCCATCTGTCCAATGGCCAACTTCACACATTTGTCTACATCAAACCTACCAATAAACAACAGTACCTGCATTATGACAGCTGCCATCCTTTCCACATCAAACGTTTCCTTCCCTACAGCTTTGGTCTTCGTGGCAAACGAGTCTGCTCCAGTCCTGAATCCCTGAACCAGTACACCAATAACCTGATAACAGCCTTCACATCCCGCAGCTATCCTCCTGATCTGGTACAGAAGCAAATTGCCAGAGCCACTTCCTCATCCCCCCCCCCCCCCCCCAAATCTAGAACCTTCCACCGAAGAATCCCAGAAGTGCCCCTTTTGTCACCAGATACTTTCCGGGACTGGAGCGGACTCTGAATGTGGCTCACCAGCAAGGATACAACTTCCTTAAACCTTGCCCCGAAATGAGATCCATCCTTAATGATATCCTTCCCACTTCGTCCAGTCAAATAAGCCGAAACGAGGCGTCATCCTCGGAATGAGACGTGTTGTTGTTATGGTCTTCAGTCCGGAGACTGGTTTGATGCAGCTCTCCACCCTACTCTATCCTGAGCATGACTTTTCATAAAAACGACAACCCACATTCACTTTAATCTGCTTACTATACACGTCTCTTGGTCTCCCTCTGCAATTTTTACCCCACACACTTCCCTCCAATGCTAAATTTACGATTCCTCGATGTCTAAGAATGTGTCCTACCAAGTGATCCCTTCGTTTAGTCAAGGTATGCCAAAAATTCCTTTTCTCGCCAATTCTGTTCAGTACCTCTTCATTAGTTATGCCATCTACCCACCTAATCTTCAGCATTTTTCTGTAGCACCACATTTGAAAAGCCTCTATCCTCTTCCTGTCCGCACTGCTTATTGTCCATGTTTCACTCCCGTACAAGGCAACACTCCACACAAATGCCTTCAGAAAAGACTTCCTTATCCTTAAATTAATATTCGATGTTAGCAAATTTCTCTTTTTCAAAAATGCTTTTCTTCCCATCGCCATTCTGAATTTTATATCCTCTGTACTGCGACCATCGCATGTTATTTTACTACCCAAGTAACAAAACTCATCTACCACCTTCATTGTTTCGTTACCTAATCTAATTCATTCAGTAACGCCCGATTTTCTAAGACCGCATTCCATTATTTTTGTTTTGCTCTTGTTAATTTTCATTTTATACGCTCTCTTCAACACACTGTCCATTCCATTCAACTGCTCTTCCAGGTCCTTTGCTGTCTCTGACAGAATTACAATGTCATCAGCAAAACGCAATCCCTATTCCAAATTTTTCCTTGCTTTTCCTTCACCGCTTGCTCGATGTACAAATTAAATAGCATCGGAGAAAGGCTACAACCCTGTCTTACTCCCTTCCCAACTGATGCTTCCCTTTCATGCCCTTCGAGTCTAATAACTGCGGTCTGGCTTTTGCACAAGTTGTAAATAACTCTCCTTTCCCTGTATTTTACCCCTGCTGATTTCAGAATTTGAAAAAGTGTATTCCAGTCAACATTGTCAAAAGCTTTCTCCAAATCTACAAAAGCTAAAAATGTAGGTTTGCCTTTCCTTAATCTATCTTCTAAGATAAGACAGAGTGAGTATTGCCTCCCGGTTTCCTACGTTCCTTCTGAATCCAAACTGATCTTCCCCGAGGTCAGCTTCTACCAGCTTTTCCATTCTCCTGTAGATAATTCGTGTTAAAATTTTGCAACCATGACTTATCAAACAGATGGTTCTGTAATTTTCACACCTGTCTGCAACTGATTTCTTTGGAATGGGGATTATTACATTTTTCTTAAAGTCTGATGGTATTTCGCCTGTCTCATACATCCTACACACCAGTTCAAATAGTTTTGTCATGGCTGGCTCTCCCAGAGACTTCAGTAGCTCTGAGGGAATATCATCTACTCCAGGGGCCTTGTTTCGACTCAGGTCTTTCAGTGCTCTGTCAAATTCTTCTCGTAGTACAGTGTCTCCTATTTCATCTCCATCTACATCCTCTTCCCTGCCTACAATATTGTCTCGAAGTTCATTTCCTTTGTAGTGCTGCTCTATGTACTCTTTCCACCTTTCAGCTTTTCCTTCTTTGCTGAGAACTGGTTTTCCATCAGAGTCCTTGATATTCATAGAGCTGTTTTTCGTATCTCCAAATGTTTCTTTTATTTTCCTGTAGGAAAATTTATACATTCTTCTACAGATCTGCATTTCGCTTCTAGCCACTCCTGCTTAGCCATTCTGCACTTCCTGTCAATCTCATTTTTTAGTCGTCTGTACTCCATTTTGCCTGTTTCATTTACTGCATTTTTATATTTCCTCCTTTCATCAATTAAATTTAGTATTTCCTGTGATATCCAAGGATTTTTTGTAGGTCTTGCCTTTCTACCTATTTTGTCCTCCGCTGCCTTCACTATTTCATCTCTCAATGCTACCCATTCCTCTTTTATTGTTTTATTTCCCCCTGTTTCTGTCAATTGATGCCTAAATCTCCCTCTGAACTTGTCCAGAACTTCGTGTTCCTTCAATTTATCTAGGTCACATCTCCTTATTTTCCTACCTTTCTGCAGTTTTTTCAGCTTCAGCCTACAGTTCATGACTAACAAGTTATGGTCAGAGTCTATATCTGCCCCTGGGTATGTTTTACAGTTTATCACCTGGTTCCGGAATCTATGTCTTACCATTATAAAATCTATCTGATACCTTCCGGTGTCTCCTGGTCTCTTCCACGTATACAACCTTCTTTTGTGATTCTTAAACCACGTGTTTGTTTAGATTAAATCATGTTCCGTGCAAAATTCTACCAGTCGACTACCTCTTTCATTACTTCTGCCCAGTCCATATTCACCTACTATCTTCCCTTCCCTTCATTTTCCTACTACCGAATTCCAGTCTCCCATCACAATTAAGTTTTCCTCTCCCTTAACTGTCTGAATAATTTCTTTTAGCTCCTCATATATTTCCTCTATCTCCTCATCATCAGCAGAGCTAGTTGGCATATAAACCTGTACTACTGTTGTCAGTGTTGGCTTCGTATCTATCTTGACAATGATAATGCGATCACTGTGCTGCTCATAGTAGTTTACCCGCATTCCTACCTTCTTATTCATTATCAGTCCTACTCCTGTGATACCCCCAACTGATTTTGTATTTCTAATCCTGTACTCACCTGACCAGAAATCCTGTTCATCCTGCCACCGAACTTCATTAATGCCCACTATATCCAACTTCAACCTATCCATATCCCTTTTTAAATTTTCTAATTTTCCTACTCGATTAAGGGATCTAACACTCCACGCTCCGACCCGTAGAATGCCAGTATTGTGTTTCCTGATGATCACATCCTCCTGAGTAGTCCCCGACCGGAGATCCGAATGGGGGACTATTTTACATCCGGAATATTTTACCCGAGAGGATGCCATCATCATATGTTCATACAGTAGAGCTGCATGTCCTCGGGAAAGGTAACGGCTGTAGTTTCCCCTTGCTTTCAGCTGTTCGCAGTAACTGTGTGGCAAAGCCACATTAGCTGATGTTACAAGGCCAGCTCAGTCAATCATCCAGACTGTTGCCCCTGTAACTACTGAAAAGGCTGCTGCCCCTCTTCAGGAACCACACGTTTGTCTGGCCTCTCCACAGATACCCCTCCGCTGTGGTTGCACTACAGCACGGCTATCTGCATCGTTGAGGCAAGCAAACCACCCCACCTCGGCAATGTCTGTGGTTCATGGGGGTGGGAATGAGATGTAACAAGCTGAATGCTGAATATTTGCATAAACCTTTGTTTTGACATTCTGAATGATGTGTCAAAAGTCTCATAAAATCTCGTGTCTGCGTCTTTAGATATTTAAGGTCAAACATCACGAAAATGCGTTTTTCGCAAAAATCTCGCTTCTTATGCATTACATGGTATTTGCGTCTCGGATAAAAGTTGTAGAGCATGAAATTCTCTACAATTTTTGTTGTAAACATTTTATTTTATTTATTTATTTATTTTTTTGTTTTGTTTTTGGGAATTCATCGTTTTTTAGAAAGAGCGCAGAGAGCGCACAGGACACAGCGCTCAGACATATAAGACGTAATACGAGGTCAGCTGCGAATCACAGTCAATGGTAGGGAGTTTAGAGTTAATAAATCATTGCAACAATTACAATAACAAACCTGCATTCTATATGAATTGTGTTCAATATTTCTTAATATTATTCATAAATCAAAGAGATTAGTTTAATAATATTTACTTATTTCATAAAATTATAAAGTTATGCAGCGAAATACTTCAAGTTTATTTTAATTATTTTTTAATATATCTTAATTGTATTCTTTTCTACATGAAACATGACGATGATATATTAGAATATAATTAAAATATACTTTAAGTATTTGGCTTCATAACTTAATAATTTCAAGAAATAAGTAAATAATATTAAACAAATCTTTTTGATTTATGAATAATATTAAGAAATATTGAACACAAATCATAAAGAATGAAGGTTTGTTATTGTAATTGTTGCAATGATTTATTAACTTTAAACAACGTACCATTGACTGGCATTCGTCTTATGTGTCTGAGCGCTGTGACCTGTGCGCTGTCCGCGCTCTTTCTAAAAAACGATGAATTCCACAAAAAAATGTTTACAACAAAAATTGTAGAGAATTTCCTGCTCTACAACTTTTATCCGACGCAAATACCATGTAATGAATAGGAAGCGAGATATTTGCAAAAGACTGATTTTCGTGATCTTTGACCTTTAATATCTTAAGACGCGGTCATGAGATTTTATTAGACTTTCGACACATCATGCCAAAACAAAGGCACATGCAAATATTCAGCTTGTTACCTCACATTCCAAGGTGAAAACGTAATTTGACTGGACCAACTCCAACAAGAGTGTCTTTTCGCCGCCCACCTAACCTCCTAGGCCATCCCTATGAAATCCCCAAACCACCTTCCCTACCTTCTGGCTCCTATCCTTGTAACTGCCCCCATTGTAAAACCTGCCCTATGCACCCTTCCACCACCACTTACTCCAGTCCAGTAACCCGGAAGGTGTACACGATCAAGGGCAGAGCCACTTGCGACAGCACCCACGTGATTTACCAACTGTCATGCCTGCACTGTGAAGCGTTCTATGTGGGAATGACCAGCAACGAACTGTCCATTTGCATGGACGGTCACAGGCAAACAGTGTTTGTTGGTAATGAGGATCACCCTGTGGCTAAACATACCTTGGTGCACGGCCAGCACATCTTCGCGCAGTGTTACACCGTCCGGGTTATCTGGATATTTCCCACCGACATCAGTCTTTCAGAACTCCGGAGATGGGAACTTGCCCTTCAACATATTCTCTCTTCCTGTTGCCCACCTGCACTCAACCTCCACTAAATTCTAATTCCCGTCCACCATCTTTAGCATCTTTGCCTTGGTTCTGTGGACAGAGACTCTGCCTCAAGTGGTATCTTTGTCCAACTTCTTTGCTTTTTACAAATGTCTGTCTATGTGTGTTTGCGTTTGGATGTGTGTGTGCGCGCGCGCGAGAGTGAGTGAGTGAGTGTGTGTTTATTTGTTTACCTTCATTTTTTTCCCCTAAGGTAAGTCCTTTCCACTTCCTTAAAACCAATGTCCTTCCCTTTCTCCTCTCCTTCCTTCCTCTTTTTCCTGAAGAAGCTGCCAGTGGTGGCGAAAGCTTGAATGTTTGTGTGGTTTTATTTGTGTTTCATGTTTCTATCGGCGAGCCTGTACTTTCGGCAAGTCAAACAATCTATTTTATACATATTTTTCCCACCAGGAAGAGAGAGAGAGAGAGAGAGAGAGAGAGAGAGAGAGAGAGAGAGAGAGAGAGGTGCGCAAGGTTGTCATATCTTGAGTGTGGGAATCTCGTGCCAACCCCATAAAATTCTCGTATTTTACCTACTAAACATTCCCATTCAAATTGAAAGATATTTCATTCGTAATTTATCACTGTGCAAACTTACTCCTCTTAACACATACTATACACTTATAGAATCTGAACAGTTAATAGATAAATGGAGCTGAGACTGGTATTACATGGTCATATATCTTTGTCAAAGTTGGTATGTCATGTATTTATATCACTTATTGATTGTGTAATAGGGAACTTTGACATACACGTATCTTTCATAAAATAAAAATAAAATCACATGTAGCACCTCGCTGTGTATTTGATTATAAAAGTTGCTTGTCTTCTGTTCGCTGCAAACCAAAATGTAACAGCTATGAGCACTAGCACAATGTGTGCAAGGTCCGTGCGTGTTTGAACATAGCTGCAACGTCTTGCCATAATTAACGTTTAACCCCAGCAGCAAGAAATTACTGTAAACCTGTAGAGCTGATACTGGTTTGGGTAATATGGTGGTTCTGAACCGAATAATACCCAAATTAAGTATATAACGTCCTTTATTACTTAGAAAGATGGTATCACAAGCAAATGCAACTAGTCATTCTTACATCAACAATGCGCTGCCAAAGAAACTGGCGGAAACAGACACTACTCTGACAGATCGGTTTGTGATGTGAGGAGACCTTTACAGTAAAATTACTGATACATTGTTAAATGTCCAGTAAATTATATGCAGTTTTGATAGTGGCCAAGACAGCGCACAATAAAAAGTTATTGTCAGCTATCTTGAAATGTGACGACCATAATACCACTTTGTACACTACAAATAAGGTTATGTCTAAGAAATATTACGAATATTTGATGATATTTCTTTGTCAAAGATTTGATCGAAAATATTATTGTGTAATACCGACCTTAAGGGATCTGTTTTTTAAAGCGGAGTAATACCCACCTAGTGTGTTTTGTTGTTGCAGATGCAGTAATAACAACCTAAATTCGAGTAATCCCACACCCCAGTTTTTCGTTCATAAATTCGGGGAAAAAATATGCATGGATTACTCGAGAATATACGGTATATGATATGTCGCAATTCTTCCAGCAATTGTGACAAAAAATAGCTTGAACACTGCTCTTTCTGCTGCCAAATGTTCATGTTCCTGTTTTATCTTTGTAACTGTGAAACTTACTATCTGGATGCACCTCATATAAAGGGCATTATTCACCAAAACAGACAACCCATAAACAAATGATTCGACAACTAACAGTGCGTTTCTTAATGATAAATCTCTCTCTCACAATGCACTGCAATTTAAGGAAACAATGAGTGACACAGATGTATAGTTAAGTGAAGTTGTGTGTTGAGTACTAAGGTGTAATGTCAAGTTTCTTTTATAACTCCAAAGCAAAGGATTGTTGGGCGCATGTTTATATGAATCTTTTTCCTTGTTTTGGTGTGAAGAGGAACTTCTGCACGAGGTTTTTTTTTTTTTTTTTTTTTAAATGTTTGACAAATACTATGTTAGCTTTGACTGAATTTTGAGCATAAAAAAAATCAAATCAAATGTTTGTTAAAACTACGGGACCAAACTGCAATGGTAAAAAAAAATCAATGTGCGCGCACACGCGCGCGCACACACACACACACACACACACACACACACACACACACACACACACACACACACATGAAAAAGGATTCTAAACTGTGACGAAGCAGCCATAGACACCAATAGCATCAACAATTGGGTACTTACTTCCTGCTCTTGGCTCCTTTGGCTGTTGGTGCTGGTGTTGGTGCCTGTAACTGTTAATAAAGCAGAGTCAGTATAAAAGAGTGCTAGACTCTTCAGCCACATACACCTAAGTGCAAATTAAAAGTTGTATCTTACATATAGTTTTAACTTTGTTGAACATGCAAATGATAAACACTGCAACAGTCTATACCATTGATCACACCATCTCTTCAGGTGGGTCACCACTTTTAAAATAATGAATTTTCATTATATTTCACAAAATAATTTTTATTTATTTACTACTGCTTCTCTAAGATGATGATAGTTACAGGTTAATATGTAAGTGTATGATTCTCACAAACTGTGTTACATTCGATCCACTGAAAGTTCTTTAATTAATAAAGACTTAAAGATATTCATCAACCGAGATATTGAATGTATCACTAACACCAAGACTATACAGTACCACAAACCTGACTGCGTTTACCATTTAACTTTTGTAAAATTTGAAACTGGACAAAGTGTTATTTCTTTTGTTTACAAATATCTCCTCCAGCTTAAAAAAATTGAAAATGTCTTGATGAGCAAAGCATTCACTTTTATAACAACTTATTTATGACTTTTAGAATTTTTATTACTATCGATTGTTTTGCAGTCGCTGTTGTGACTATATTGAGTCGAAAAAATTTTCGGAAAGGAAAGAGAATTTGCGAGCCACTGGTATATGAAAGACTTAATACCAATTACTAAATATATTCTGAAGGAAAGGAGTGTAATGCAGTACCTCTAACGAATCCTCTTTGGTACTCTCCGGGTTCTCCTTACACGGTTCTGTCTTCACAGATAAAAATTCGAAAATCTGCAAAACAAAATACCTAACATTAATTTCCAACATTAGTTCCAAGTTTTCATTCGTATCACTTAACTACTTATAAAATAGCTTCTAGTTTCAATCACTTTTGTTGCAGTGTATTTCTTGGCCTTCAGTCATTACTCACATAACTAGTAATAGGCAAGAAAAGGGGGATTACATTAATAGCTTCAAAATTAAAGTGCGACTGGTTTGGTGGTTTTTGAGAGTTTATGTTTGCGATTGTGTGCAATACTTTGCCAAAGGTATATCATTATTTACCTTAAATATTCAATATTTGTTTTGTTACAGGTGTGTGATTACATTGTAGTATAAACACTAACCTATTTATGTTCATTTGTCCACACACACAGTTGCAGAGCATGATACTTATGCACAAAGTTACCACTCTCTCTCCCAGATCTCAATGAGAGTTTCAACCACATTTTACAAATCTTCTCAATGTTTTGAACACACAAAACAATGATTTTGTTATCTTTAATAAATGTATTTGCACAATGTGGTACTATGCAATACCTGTTCACGATTTTTAAGAAACGTTCACAGGCATCCATGACTTGTTTTTGTGGCTTTCTAATTTATTTTAATTCTACTTTAATGCTAAACTTCACAAGGAAAAACGCTTGTTTTAAGCATAGGAAGACATAATGAACCATTTAAGACAGTTTCCAGAAAACCATCGGGATACCCTATTCCCGTAAGAGTGGGGCATAGTCCAAAAGAGATTTGGAACTAACAGGGGGCAAGGGTAATGCTAACAGCTGTGGTGTAGTGTCACAATTTTAACTTCACCTATTCTGCTGCTATGTGCCAGGCCACCATTCAACTTTTACATATTTCTGTCGGAGGCTTATCTCACACAATACCCACTGTGCCTGGGCTGAATGGCACGAGAAGAGCATTGCTGTTCGCTTTGTGATCACAAAACGTGGCATAGAAAAGGAAAAAAAATTGAGATAAACTTACGACAATACGTATGTTTGAAGCAATGTAGTTTCTGCATCATGTTAATATAAGGAGTATTTTGCTCATACAAGTAGTTGCAGCACTCCTTTGAACTTTTTTGACAAGTAAGGAGTTTCTAAGAAGCATCCTGATATGTTTAAAGAAGTATTCAAACCCTCTATGTCTGTTTCCCTAAACCAACATTTTACTTAGAGTTCTTTGGTAGGAAAACTGAATTTATTAACTTCACTTCACATTTTCGCTACATATTTATTACATTTTGAGTCTGTCTT
The DNA here is from genome assembly GCA_026315105.1 of Locusta migratoria. Taxonomy (NCBI): domain Eukaryota; kingdom Metazoa; phylum Arthropoda; class Insecta; order Orthoptera; family Acrididae; genus Locusta; species Locusta migratoria. The sequence continues at coordinate 76,729,248 of CM048752.1, read as the reverse complement.
CCAAATACTCCAGATCCTGCTCAATTCTAACAATGTCCCATTTAAATTATTCAATTCCTGGTAAGCTTGGAGTTTACATTCAATCGGATCTGGTAATGAGAACGAGTCTCGACAATGGATCACTGTAAGAGCTAACCTTTGAAGGAGCATTGCTGTTACGATTGCTTAACATGTGGTATAAACGTTTGTTCCCTTGCTTTTTCGCTTTTAATTATGCAACTACTACCAATATCCCATACACACTGCATCTGGCACGCGCACAAACTGCGAGTAAAGCTCGAGTGTGCGCCACGCATATAAGGTATCCAGAGGGCTCCACTGTCAAAAATTTGACATCACTTGCGTAACGGCCTCCAATCTCCAATCTCGACAATATCAGAGACCACAGAGCACGCGACATCAAGTGATTGACAGTGGCGCCCCCCCGGATGCACTAAGTATACGTGACTCACTCTACCTCTACTTGCAATTTACACTTCATCTCCGAGGATGCCTTAAGAAGTCGAAGAGACATCAGGGAAGTTATGATTAGACCACATATTCTCAGCCCATAAGTCTGAAGTTTCACTTATCATTGTTAGACTTACAAAAGTAAGTACAGCGTACTCCCGATAATTCGCAATAATTAATGCCTCAGCTTCCGCGAATTATCAAAAACTGCGAATTAACCAAAGTGTAGATGGCGCTGTAAAATTACTTGACTTCTGTGCACTCCAATTGGCAGGTAACAGTTTAAATAATCAAAGTAGCACTACCGGACTGTGTACGACACAAATAAGCCCTGAAAACAGCTTGTTTTCTGGAGATCTTTAACGAGATGTAGCACAAAGACAAAATATTTTCGTAATATGGAAGTAGAAAAAAGAAATTCGAGAAATACGATGCGAGAGCCAAGCGAACTCTGAAAGTGAAGTTACGCATTGCGACATTCTTTTTTCAACAAATGGAAGCGGAGGGCACGTGATGTTGTTAACCCATCAGGGGACAGAGTTCCAGTACAACATTACAAGGCATTGAAGGCAACACACATGAAAATACATTACATGAGAGTTGAGACACATTTTGGCGTGGAACAGGAATGAACTGTGCCCTTGTCCGCTCAGTAAAGGTAATTGCCCTCGTAAAAGGAAGATTTGGAATAATTTGATTACTGTTTCGTACAGACCATAAAATAAATAAACAATGCTGTTCTGCTCTATGGTTGACAGGTCCTCCGCTCAGTAAAGTAGTTACTATCGTAAGACAAGACATTTCATAACAAAACGTTTTCGTTATTGTGAAGACACACACAGAGGAGATGGTAACGCTTTACATTATCGAAGTACTGTAGTACATCCAGGCAGTGTATGACATGACGGATTTCGTATTTTCTCTCCCATACTAAGAATGTTTGTTGGATAAATGGAATATAGCATTAAAGATATTTCCAAAACACGCATTTTAAGACAAGGTATGTCATGAAAAAGTACCCAGAGGTGCTACTTTTATAATGTAAAATGTAACCAACATGACAATATTTCAAAACAGATGAAGGATTGTCTTCTGCTTGGCAGAAGTCTGTGTATTTCGTGCTTGTAGGAATCACTAACAACATTTCTAACTGGGCAGAAATATTTATAATGTTTAGTTTTTTCACTGACAGTGAACCTCTTTTATTTTATGTTACGACCACTCTTACTGAATTATTCACTGGCACAATCAGAAGAAAAATTTAGTAGTGTAAAACTTCTCACAACAATATCAAATACAGTACAGCATCCATCGAGTGCTGCCAACTCAAATCTGAGTAGCTAGGTTCAATAGCAAACGTCTTAACATTTCGAAAAACAAAATAATGTTGGAGAAAAAATATTTTTTACTATGACCGGTACTTAGTATTATGGATTATTTGTCAACTCGATAAAATCTTAAAATTTCAAGTACTGTTCAATAAGTTATCGACGTGCACGAGAAAGCATCCAAATTCATAAGTTAATGTATCATGGACGCCAAAAGCCAACAGGAAAGTAGCAGTGTCACATGATGCGATGCCAGCACTGCATTGTGGCGAAAACAGGAAATTGAAGTCACGTGACTTGACAGCCGCGAATTGGCTGCAATGCGAATTATGAGCCTACGAATTATCGGGAGTACACTGTATGTCAATTTAATTGTTAAAAAAAGGAATGGACCGGTTTTAGGTGTCAAGTGAACAAAAATCGTAGTGGATGTATAATGACCCGCCACTTTGGTTTCCCTTCAAATACTCAATTCATAGTCAAATGAGGTTGAATCTAAATAATTATGTCTCCTGTGGCAAAGCTTGTCTGAATAAAAATAGTAACGAAAATCTGAAATAAATTTCTGTGGCAAACACGACAGTACCTGTGCCTCGCTGACTGTGCCAGACCTCGTGTCATCTTCAGGAGGTTCCACTTTTATCTCCACCGCCTCAAACATCTGCAACAAATTAACCCTTTAATGCACGACTCTTTATTTGAAGCTATAAAAACTATTACAATTAATGTATAGTGTGCATATATATTGAGGGGGAAGGGGTGGGGGAAATGATGTACCCGACGCACAAAACGTCACTATTATGCCTCTCAGCTTTCTAGAAGTTAACTCATAATGCAACAGTACTCTGTGATTGACTACTTTTACAAGGCAAAGGATGAATACTAAAGTAAAAAAATGCACATATTAGGAATAACTCATTGCAGCTAACAGTTGAAATGATTCAGTAGCATTCAATTTATAATTTCCAAGACGATCTACTAACATATGTAACAAAAATAAAAAATAGAAAAGAGATGACTTACCAAAAGGACCGACTCGTCGATAGAAACAAATAAAATCACACACAAACACACATACAAGCTTTCGCCACCACTGGCAGCTTCTTCAGGAAAAAAGGGGAGGAAAAAGGGAAGGATATGGGTTTTAAGGAAGTGGAAAAGGAGTCATTCCAATCCCAGGAGTGGAAGGACTTACCTTAGGGGAAAAAAAGGAAGGTAAACAAAACAAATACACACACACACACACACACACACACACACACACACACACACACAGTGACAGATATATTGAAACGCAAACACACCTAGACAGACATTTGTAAAAAGCTTTTTTACAAAGCTTTTTTTTTTTTTTTTTTTTGGCTTTTTACAAATGTCTGTCTAGGTGTGTGCGTGTTTCGATGTGTGTGTGTGTGTGTGTGTGTGTGTGTGTGTGTGTGTGTGTGTATTTGTTTACCTTCCTTTTTTCCCCCTAAGGTAAGTCCTTCCACTCCTGGGATTGGAATGACTCCTTTTTCACTTCCTTAAAACCAATATCCTTCCCTTCCTCCTCCCCTTCTTTCCTGAAGAAGCTGCCAGTGGTGGCGAAAGCTTGTATGTGTGTGTGTGTGATTTTATTTGTTTCCTTTTGGTAAGTCATCTCTCTTCTATTTTTTATTTTTGTTTATCCCACCGGGAAAGTTTCCCCTCTATAATTTTCGTTTCAACATATGTAACAATATATACAAATGCAGCAAAAAAAAAAAAAATATATATGAATGATAAAATGTTCATCAGTCTGAGAGATAATGCAAAAAATAAGTTATGTGGCTGATCAGCTGCACTATTCATTAAATGGTTAATATATATTAGCCTTCGGCCTCCATACATTATACATCATCAGAACTGTCTGCATACATATAAAATTCAACTACTATACATTATGGTTATTAAATCTCAAAAATGAAGTGAAATTATTCTTTAGTTTTGTTTGCTTTAATACAGGGTCATTTGGCAAAGTATATAAGTAGGCAAGGGGTAAGTTGGGGGGTAGGGTGCATCTGATAGCTAAAAATAGAAAGAATCAGTAATTTTGTACAGGTATTGGCACTTTGTGCAAATGTAATCCAACCTTTCACAAAGTTCAATGTATAGTCCTGTAGTTAGATGAACTATGAACTACAGTTACCTTACTGAATTTTTATTTATTCATTTATTTATTTATTTATTTATTTATTTTTTTGCATATTAACCCCCCCCCCCTCCCCCATAACTATGCACCGCCGAGTCTGCAATACATATCCCGGAAACTTTGCACAGAGTCTTCCCTCGAGTGTGTCCAAAAGCCTCATTTCGCCGTAAGTCAAGAATATTATCAAATCTCTTTCCTTTCAAAGCATGTTTGAGTCTAGGGAATAGGAAGAAGTCTGGGGAATTGAGATCCAGTAAGTATGGTGGATGTTCAAGTGGCACCAGCCTTTCTTTTTGGCTGAACTTTCTGACAATATTGCCTGTGTGTGGGCGAGTGTTGTCTCGCAACTCTAACATCCTCCGTATTCGCCGGATCTCGATCCTCCGGACGTATTCCTATTCCCTCGACTCAAACTCGGATTGAAAGGAATTAGATTTGGAGATATTCCTGGTATCCAATGAATTGTAACAAGGATTTTAAACACCATCCCAAAGGAAGACTTCTTGCAAAGTTTCCAGGATATCTACAACTTCAGTAAGCGTATCATCTGGTTTACACTTATACATCCAGATGTACTTACAAATATCTCTTTTTGGGACAAACTTGGTATCTGTTATCTATCCAAGACAATACCCATAACTAATTGCAAAACAACTTGACTCACTCTACTCTGTCCATTGTTTACTCAAAGTCTCCACAGCGTTCATTACACCACGCAACACCTTTTAGTTATACATCTTTAACCAGTAGGAGGTTCCTGTCTGGACATTCACCTGAGAAAGAAATAGCCCAGGACGCTAATAGTCCAAAAATAAACCTCCATATATACCTAAAATTAACCCATCTGATCATCTTGTCCAGTCAGGGAAAGCAAGTAGTGCTCGAGACACTGCAACACGACATTCACTTTAGCTCTACTTGCAGTTTGCCGCTTCACCTCCGAGGATGCCTTCTGCAGTTGAAGAGAATACATCTGAAGTTATGCTTGGACCACAGAGTCTAAGCCCAGAAGTCTGAAGTTCCACTTCTCATTTTTAGACATACAAAAGTAATTATGTCAATAATTTAATTGTTAAAAAAGGAATGGTTTGTTTATACAAGTGTCAAGTGAACAAAGTCATGGGTAATAACTAGTGGATGTATAAATACTTTTCACCATGGTTTCCCTTGGAATACTCAACAATTCAGAATCAAAGGTGATTCAATCTGCTAATTATTTCTCCTATGATGCAAATATCCCTTGGTTTTGTCTTTCTGTGTCCTGTGACAACTTATGTCTGCATACAAATAGTAACCAAAATCTGAAAGAAATTTCTGTTGCAAACACGACTACCTGTGCCTCGCTGACTGTGCCAGATCCTGTGTCATCTTCAGGGGGTTCCAATTTTGTTTCCTCCGCCTCAAACATCTGCAACAAATTAACCCTTTAATGCACGACTTTTCATTTGAAGCTACAAAAACTGTTACGATTAATGTATAGTGTGTATGTATTGAAAGGGGGGGGGGAGAAGTGGGGGGGGGGGTGATTATGTACCCGATGCAGAAAATGTCATTATTATGCCGCTAATCTTTCCAGAAATTAACTCGTAATGCAACAGTAGTATGTGATTGACTACTTTTACGAGGCAAAGGAGGAATACTAACAAATGCACATGTTAGGAGTAACACATTGCAGCTAACTGTTGAAATGATTCAGTACCACTCTACAATGTATAATTTATAGGACGATGTACTAGCATATATAACATTATGTATACAAGCAGCAACAAGTGAATGTGATAAAATGTTTGAGACATTCTGATGTACACAGCGATAGAAGGAGAAGTGAAAGGAGCAAACTTAATAGCTAATTATTTTCCTCCTCAGAACTGAACATCTTAAATTTTGTTATTTGCAGATTTATATTTATTTCTATAGGATATATTTCTATATCTAAAAGAATTAATAATGAGGACAGTTTACAACTCACTGCAAAGATGTAGTAACGAATTGTGACAGGCACATACAAAAGACACACGGGGCTAACCCGGGTTTTCTGCTTTTCGCAAGTGGTCGCCTTAACCATAAGGCTACCTGAACACGACTCCAGGACCATCCCAGATTAAGCTGCGAGTGCTAAGGGATGAATGTAGTTGACTCATAAGTGCAGACAGTGTGGCATATGGAGGTTTAGGACAGTCCTGAAGTCGTGTTCAGGTAGCCTAGTAAAGGCGAGCTCCCGCGAAAAGTTGAAAACCCGGGTTGGAGTCCAGGCTCGGCACAAATTTTAGTGTCACAATTTGGTAAAACATCTACACCTTATATAGTGAAGCTAAGAGAAAATGTGCTATTGGGAAAAAATATTGATAAATTAAAGAATTTATTTGTAAAAGTATAGACAACACAAATTAGAATGACCTGTGGTGCCTGCTCTAAGCCTGCCCATTTCACATCCTAACCCCCACCCACTCCCTTAGTTATTAACACAGAAAGCTATTCAAAATATCAAGAAAACCTACAGTTCAATGGAAGTGAAACCACCTTAATGGAGGGTTAATTTCTGCTAACAGGAGTATGCGTAATTTTCAACAGGAATTCTTCAGAGATGGAAAAAAAATTTGAATAACTTTTCTGTGTAGTTTTCACCATATAGTGCCTATGCCAGGATGCGAAACACTTTAAGCAATGAGCAAGAAAATACCTGAGAGTCGCCAACGACATCAATTTCTGTGTCCTCTTCCGGTGGCTCCGCCTTTAATTTGACCACTTCCAACATCTGCAACAACAAATTTACACTTTAACACTCCACATACTGCTTATGTATGAGGAATTCAATATGAATAATAGAGGTCAGGCAGCAAGTCACCATAAAGATGATAAATGCCAGCAGACAGGCACATAAAACAGTAAGACTTTCACACAACTTCCTTTTTTGGCCACATCAGAAGAGAAGGCAGCAAAGAGGGCATACATACACACAATCAGTGTGTGGAAGTGATTAAAAATTACATATATAATCCCTGATCAAGGCTTAGCTAAAAATTTAAGTTGAGTGAATCTGATCTCTTATATACATGCTCGTCTTATGCTCAGCATTCGAATTTACGAAAAAATTGCTGCCTATTATCATATTATTGATAATCCAACCTGGACTATTGTTAGAATTCTTCAATTTGTACATTCACAACTCAACAATACATTTTATCTGTTACCACCCGAGACTCACAGTGCTAGTCAAGCAATAGTACTAGATATATAGTTGCAACAGTCACATTGAAAAAAAAAAATAATAATTACATACAGAAGAAACCTATTTTTAAAGTTTTCAAGGGATACTGTTGTAAAATACAGGAAATGTTTTAAACAGTAAAATCTGCTTCCTGGATCACCCTTGCATATTCTTAGTTTATGATATATGTACTAAATAGGTATCATAATACTCTTCAGGAAGTTAGTTGCTTAGCTCACATTTATTGTGGTGACTGACGGGATGCTCCCATCAGCCATCACATTGTTTGTCAACTTGGGACATATTGGAAACAACCAAATGTAAGGAATATTTGCTTTCAATTTCGTGCTCTAACATAAACAAACAAAGGGGCCTCCGCTCGCAGCTTGTACTCAGTCTCGGCTAGTCGGTTTACCAGCACTGTCACCTGAGGATGGCGGCCAGTTGGACGGCCGAAATATTGTGTCTAGATGACGTATTTATCCGGCAGGAAACCCGAGAAGAATATTATCAATCATTACACCAGGAAAGCCTACGTAGTCACATATTTCACTGTTCACGCATGCAGTCTTTGAATGGTTTATTTAGAGATACATCTAAAGGTTGTAGCATCGAAGTTGAACCACAAGGTATAACAGCGAACTTGGCGTTGTTCCTCGCTAAGTGAGAATGAAACATATCCCACACCAACAAGCTACGCTCATTTTGTAGAGAACCTGGCCCTCTTTGCCACACATTTTCCACCCACAATCTTACACCATTCTCGTTCATCCAACTATTTTCATGAAAATGTATGAAAATACCTGCCACAAATTTTTATTTTGAGCACTTTTCCGCTTGAAAATAACCACGGGTTTCAACATGGTTCCATCGGCCATGCATGTTAATGCTACTGTAAACAGAGTATCCAGCGAAAGTTATTTTTCAAATTCTAGGTTTTTTTTTCTTTCCTTTTTTTCTTCAAGGAATAAACCTTTTTCCCCCCAAGTTCACAATTTATTAACGTGACATAAGTTTAAAGTACAAGCAATTATTATTCTTTAACAGTATTTCCACATATCTTCAACTGCTTACAAATCAAAAGTGCCGAATATATGAGTGCATTTGAAGGAAAGCATTTTTTATACACGAAGAACCAGTGAGTGATTCAAAACAAATACAAAGACCCACAATTACGTTCCTTAATATAAAATTATCAGTATCATTTCATATCCATTAAAAATTCAAACAAAAAATTAATGTATAACACTTGAGAAACTTTTTAGTTTATTTAAAAGTATTGTTTTTAAATTTGAAGAAAGTACAGGTTTGCGCCTCAGCAACTTTGAAAATATACTCATATTTGGGGCCATATTTAGGCAGGTGCAATACGTGCAGCTGAATAATGATGATTTCAATTAAGATTAAAATATTAATTTTTTTTCCATGGCAAAAATTTGATATGTTATTGATCTGCTACAACATGCTATTCAAATCAATAAACTACCGGCGTGTGAAATATAAATACAGTGGAACTTAACATTATTCACGGAATTTTTTAAAAATGGTGTAAAATGCAGGAAATAACTATTTTTAGCATTAAAATTTGCTTATAGGATTGCACTTGCATTTTCATAGTTTTTATACAATATATATAGTAACAGACATCACAATACTAGGCAGGGTCTGTTTTTATTATGTAATAAAGGTTATCTGAATTTCAAAGCATAACAAACTGGTAACTTCATAGGAAAAATTTGACAATTTTATTCATCATCATTGATGTTTTTGTGAAGGCTGCACCTGTTGTGTTTTCATTCTTTAAATATTGAAACACTGCACCACTTGCGAATGTTTTTTCATGCTGTGCCCCCCCCCCCCCCTTCCACCAGGCTTTGGAACAATTTTTGAGAAATTAATCGTGTTGTCAAGCGCAAATATGTCTAGCACCATAGTGCCTTTTTAAGGTTATAATGTACTTCGCCCCTTCCAATGTATAAAACAAACCACACATACGCAAACTATCATTCACACTGTTTATGAAACATCACAAAAGTAGTTACATAAATATTTTCAGTTTACAATGAGAATAAATTCATTCTGGAAACTCATCATAATAAGTGCGAAAACTACATTTGAATAAACAGTAGGTGTGAAGGTTGCTGGGAGCAATCAAATTACAGTCTCGCCCATCATCACTGCACCATAGGGCAACTTAGTGCCAAGTATAAACAATGAAATACGTACTATGCATTCCAATAAAAGCAAAAAAAGTCAAGCAACTTTAATGCTTAACGTTTTAAACACAACTTGAAGGCAAAAATCATGCCAGCTTTATGTCAATTATGTAAGTTTTTAACGCCTCAAACATGATTTCATTAAATGTACTGGTAAATCGCAAGAAAAAAGTCAATACCTTAATGAAAAGATGGGGCAATTCAAAATTATAAACAGACAAAAAGATGTATAAAAGGCGTGAAGACTTATAATCCGGGAACATAAAAGTGGGGTTTCACTGTACATGAAATTGGAGAAAATATAAAAAATTCAAGGTTTCGAAAATTCCTGGTTTTCAAGATTTAAAGGTTCGCTGGACACGCTGGTAAACCTAGTCTTCACGTGGCCTGTATCTCAGAAACTAACAGTTTTCGTGCCTTTAGCTTCCACAGTTATATCGTTTAGCATGTCGAAGTTCATCAGTATTTCATCCACATTAGAGATATTAGATAATGGAAAGTTCTACCTTTGCCTCATACCAATAATACGTTTCTGAATACTCTAACTTTTTGGTCATATCGTGTGGTAATTTCTGTGCAATTTTGGTTTTCTGTCTTTTACAAGATTTTTTCTGTTCATGAAAAGATTACACCAACCTGTTGTCACTTTAAATTCTTTGCCTCATTCTGGATTGCTTCGCACCCACTTCGATGCGTACACCTTAATCATATTTCTTGTCACAACATTTTTAATAAAATCTTCATTCTTTCTCCAGTTTCTTACAATCTTCTCAGTTAAATCTAAACACTATGCTGCAGCACAGTTGATTCTTTAGCCTGTTTAATAACTTGAAGCTTGATCTTATTTCCTTCTTTTCATTGGTTCCATTGGCACACACTTCACAAATTTTATGCTTGATTACATACACACACAGTACTGACTGCTTTAAGGGGGGTAGGACGTCAAAAATTTGAAATTTAAAAAAAATTGATTTTTATTGCTTACTTTATTGCGCACATCTTCCTGAATAATTTGATGTAAAAAACATATATATTTGAGGAGTTATAAGGTACATACTTTGGTCTGAAGTGTAGGAAGGTGCAGCGCCACACTCCTCTGCACAGCATTCTTCTGTCATACCTAACTGCATTTCGCTCTGTACAATTAGAATGTAATATTTGTGCCAAAGACACTCATACGTGAAACAAAGTAGTATCGATATCGATACTTTCTCTGCTGCTATCGTCATGCATTGTTTTGATCGCTGGTTTTGTTTGTTCTGTTTTGAAAGGTGTGCAGTGTGGTGCTGTGATCTTCTACACAATTTTCATTTTGCTGTGTCATTTTGTGTTCGTTTGTGGCGTATTATCGCACACGATGCCTAGAATTCGTTGCTTCAACCATAAACAACGTGACCACGTTAACAGATATACAGTAAATGGTATTACAACAAATGTTACAAGTGGCTCACGACTGCAACCTCTCAGGACCAGTAAATAATTCACCACAGAGTGCTTCTAGAAGGAAACTTGTTTTTGGTGCTAACAGAGGCTGTGAATCCGAAGGTTCATGTAATATTACTGTTGATGTTAACATACTTTCAGAATTAATATTGGACAATGTTATGTGCAGGCATTGCTTTGAAGTTCAATGTGTTTCTTTGGTGGAAGGTAAGAGTGCCAGAATAGGCCTTGCTACGAACTTATCTGTGATATGCAGCAAATGCAAAGTTGGTGCGTCCTGCACGACGTCTAAACAAGAAAAGGTTATGAAGTGAAATTGAGGGTAGCTAATGGCATGCGCGGTATTGGTAGGGGACAGGAGGCAGCAAGAACACTTTGTGCAGTGATTATCTTCCTCCTCCTCCTCCTCCTGCAAAGTTTGAGAGGTATTATCGCTTACTGCTTGAGGCTGTAATAGAAGTTGCAGAATCTTCAATGAAAAGTGCTGCGGAAGAATCTGTTGTCGAAAATGATGGTGACAGGGACATAGCGGCTGCTTTTGATGGTACCTGACAAAAAAAAGAGGGCACACTTCATTTAATGGTGTTTTAACAGCAACATCTGTTGACACTGGTAAGGTACTAGATGTTGAAGTGCTGAGTAAATTTTGTCATAGTTGTGTGAACGGGATTGCAGATCATGTATGTAATATGTACTATAAAGCCTCAAAGTGGAGGTATGGAAGTGCAGGGAGTTTTAAGCTTGTTTACCAGATCTGCTGGCTCCCGTGGCCTGCGCTATGTGAAGTACCTTGGTGATGGTGACAGTAAAGCTTTCCTTGAGGTACAAAAGTGTGCACCATATGGAGCTGAGACTATTGTGGGACATGTACAGAAAAGACTTGGCACTAGACTTAGAAGGCTGAGACAAGATTTGTCAGGAAAAAATTATTTGATGGGAAGGGAATAAAAGGGAGAGGGCGACTGACGGATGCAAAAGTTGACAAACTACAGACACATTATGGTTTGCCAATAAGAAGGAACACAGGAGACTTGAAAAAATATGAAGCAAGTAGTTTGGGCCTTATACTTCCACAGACAATAGCCCTATCCACAACTTATGGCCAAAAGTAATTAAATCGTGGTGTGATTACCGAAGGTCAATTGCTGGTGGTGAAGATCACCATCATAGGAATTCTCTACCAACCGCTGTAATGGAAGCCATCAAACCTACATTCGGGGACCTTGCAAATGAAAACTTACTGAAGAAATGCCTTCATGGTGGTACCCAAAACCCAAATGAAAGTTTTAACTAATGTGTATGGGGAAGATTGCCAAAACCCTTTTTTGAGGGAGGAAACACACTTGCTATTGGTGTTTATGATGCAGTTTCATGTTTTAATGATGGTGTGCAAAGCAGGAAATATATATTAGAGAAAAAGGAAATTAAGCCCGGAATGAACTGTATCAAAGCTTTACATGCGATAGAGAGCATGTAGTGAAAGCAGATAAATCATTTTTTAAGGTCATAAAATCAAGAACAGTGCATCGTAGGAATGTGATAAAGGAAACTGATATTGAAAACAAAAAAGAACCTCGTTAAGAGTGCTGGACAGTTCTAAAACTACGCAAAATACAAGCAGAAACATTAACGGCCATTTTCCGCAAAACAATTTTCTCTACTTAGGTACATGTAGCATCAAAAATAAATATCCTATTACTATCAAACTTGGTATGCTTATTAAAAACAAAGTCCTTAATGCAAAACTCTAGAATTTTCAAAATTTATTAAAAATTGGGATAATCTATATCTATAAATGTTAATGTATGTTCAGTGTACGAAACGAAATCTTATCTTTGCTGGAGAGCCACATTCAAAGTCCGATCCAGTCACGGAAAGTATTCGGTGACAAAATGGACACTTTTGGGCTTCTCCTGTGGAAGTTTCTGGGTTTGGGAGGATGAGGAAGTGGCTCTGGCAATTTGCTGCTGTACCAGATCAGTAGGGTAGCTGTGGGATGTGAAGGCTGTTGTTAGGTTATTGGTGTACTGGTTCAGCAATTCTGGACTGGAGCAGACTCTCTTTCCATAAAGACCTAAGCTGTAGGGAATAGACCATTTGATATGGAATGGATGCAGCATCGTAATGGAGGTACTGTTGTGTTTGTTAGTGGGTTTGATGTGAACAGATGTGTGAAGCTGGCCAAAGGATAGATGGAGGTCGACATCAAGGAAAGTGGCATGGGATTTGGAATAGGACCAGGAGAATCTGATGGGGCCAAAGGAGTTGAGGTTGGACAGGAAATTCTGGAGTAGTTCTTCTCTGTGAGTCCAGATCATGAAGATGTCATCAATGAACCTACACTCAACTTTTCAATCTCCTTCCCTGCTCTTCGTGTGTGTGTGTGTGTGTGTGTGTGTGTGTGTGTGTGTGTGTGTGTGTGTGTGTGTGTCCAACTATCACTCAGAACCGGCAAAAATGCTGACACACGCGGCCCACCATCGTTCTTGGGTCTGACTACAGTTGCCAATGATCTGTCAATTATTATCAACTGTGTCCTTTAAGAGAGGAAATTACAAATAAAATAAGGTAACTGCGACGATATTCCGACAGCACACATTGCACAGCCATTACATATCTTTTTCATAAATTAAGTTTCACTTCATTTTCTCCCCTGCTGCCATGCAGTGTATTTCCAATCGGACATCCAGCAACACAACAAGAAGTATCCAAAAAGGGAACAAGTTTCTAGAATGAGCAGCAGACTACCTGAGGTGCACGCCCGTCAGGTCCCGTGCCGTCTTCAGGCTGCTCCCTCCTCCACTCTACTGTCTCGAACCTCTGGAACAAAAAATGTTACACAATCCAACAATACAAGGCAATCCGAAAGTAATAGCACTATTTTAAAAATCTGTATTTAATCAAACAAACTTGATAGAAACTTGTGTAATTAATCAATGTGTAGAGTCGGTAGAACACAAGTTCGATATTATCACCTCCAGATACTCTAATGACATCCAACACTCAAACCTGTCCCACACACACTACAGCATCTCACTGTGCATACCTGCTGCTATTTAGTTCCTCAATGTTAGCTGGTAGAGGACAGAGACATCCTATCTTTAGAGTAACCCATAAGGGGGGAAAAGTAGTAGTAGTAGTAATAGTAATAATAATAATAATAATAATAATAATAATAACAGTGAGTGAGGCCAGGACAATGAAAGTGCTGTCACGAACTGCCTGGCAGCCAATCCATTGCTTTGTGTACCGAACAGGAACAGACAAATTACTACCAACGGGGTGGTGCCCCATTCTACTGAAATTTGAATTGGCAAGCTTCATTGGCATTGAGGGAACCATCAATTCAATAAAATTTCCACAGAGGTTTGCCCAGTTATAGTTGCAACTTCAAAAATTAGAAAAACTTTATTGGATAAATTGACACAGAAAATGTTCACCTTAGGTGAACCCAGAGCCAGTTTAAGGCACAAGCAACTAAAAGCGGCTTCTTGGGGCAGGTATCAGAGTCTGCTAAGTGGAAAAAAATAAAGGAAATTCGAAAATTAAAAAAGAATTGCTTGAAATAAACATATAATACTTTCCTTTGTAGATAACTATCTGTCAATTTATTGTATACTAGCTGTAAACCCAGCACTGCCCGGGAGTTTATTCATCCTACACACTCAGTCTACATCCCCTTCCCCTTACCTCTGCATCCACCTCTTTGCCATCTCTATTCGTTGCCACCTTCCTCTCCTCCCCCCCCCCCCCTCCGGCAAAGCTTTCTGCAGCGTACCCTCTGTCATGTACGATACAAACATTTATGTACCCAGTGATCTTCCTCTTGGTTTAAAGGCGATGTGTGCAAAAATTCATAAAGATTGGAGCAAAACTATGCATTTTGTAAAATTCCTTAAGTTCAGTACGCTCCACCACACACCAAACGAAACTTTTACAGTGACATTCCTCTTCTTTTTAAGGTAGAGTGTGCAAAATATCATCAATTTCAGAATTATAGATTTCTATACAACAGAAATGCAAGGTCACATTGAAAAACGCACTTTGTTGTTCTCAAACATTACAGTTTTATTTCATACGAATCTGTTCTGAGAACAACGAAAACAACAAAAAAGAATCTGTGAAATTGGTCGAGCTGTTCCCAAGTTATGGCGAAACCAAGGTATTTAGGGATCCATTCTTATGTTGCAGAGTAACCTCTCCTATGCACCGTGTGCAACTTGAGGTAGACGGTTAAGTTAATCGTTTTGAAGGTCAAGCTTGTGAAATTTCGTGAAGATCGAAAAGAAGTATGCTCTGCCATTCACCTATCACAAAATACTTTCTAGTTGACGTTTTCTAGCTATAAATTACGTTCTTGCCAAATTTCAGCTTCATAGGTGAAGTAGTTTTTGAGAGTTCATGTTTAGTCAGTGAGTGTCCTTTCGCTTTTACGTAGTTAGATAGTAAGAAACCAGATTGCTTAATTTTGGATGCAAGAGAATTAAGGGTGACTTGCAGACAAAAATAAATAGTAACATGCAAATCTGTAATGCTAACTTTATTCGATACAAGGTCATGCCTGACACAAACGTTTTACGGCATCTACAGCAAAACTGTTGCGAGCAGTAGACTTCTCTTTGTTTCATAATTCTTTTCGTGTTTGAGGAGGGGAACGAGGGGGCAGTTATAAAACTGCTTCATAAGCAGTTGTTGAGGGTCCCTAACTCCTCCCATTTTCCAATAATTGATGCATAAATCTGGGTATTCTCGTGTGGTAGCCTCATTATTTACATCGTCATATCTTCTGAGCTGTGTATCGTGCTCTTTTGTTTTTGGGTCAGGAATCTTCGTGAGCGTATGGTGAACAGTTCACCAAAGTTTCATTGCAATCAAATGAAAGGTTTGTGAACAAATGGAGAACATACAAACATTCATTTTTATATAGATAGATTCCATGTGAAATTTTCCCACACGAGGTTAACTGTGAGGTTTGACACTCCATTGTCATAGATTGCACGGCCATTCCCACCAACTGTTAGGAGTTTTCCTTTGGGCTGCTATTTCTCCAAATGGAAATACTACTGTTAGCTTATCTGAAGACCTCACGATAAACAGCTACTTCTTCAAGAGTAGAAACATTGTTCTAAAAGGTCACCCGGATTCAGGGTGGCCACCAAATATTCATTTTCAAATTCACGGTTTTTCCAGGTTTTCCAAGTTAAAAAAAATTATTTTCCAGTTTTTCAAGAAACTTTATTTTCCTCAAAGGGGTTAACAAACAACTTTACCGTAAAGAAACTAGTTACATATATTTAAAACATATGCCGTTCAAGTTGAACCATGTCATGTTGTAATATACACCAAGCAGTGGCGAATCCAGGATTTGTGTTGGGGAGGGGGGGGGGGGGGCAGAGCTGATAAAAATTGTGGCATTGTACCGCAAACTGATCTAAAGAGAAGCAGCTCATATTATGAGGTTTTTCTTGTGGATTTGGGGGAACTGCAGCCCCATAGACCCCCATACCCCGGCCCAGATTCGCCACTGACACGATATATAGTACAGGAGGTACATTTTAAGTTGACAAACCAGAATAACTAGGGGGGAAAAACAGTATATATTCAACAACAGTTTTCACCATTATGAACGGATGGCAGAGGCTTAGGAAATGATACGAAACTTTAACTGTCTCCACCGTTTGGGAGCGGTGTGGGTGGCTAGTGTAATCTTTTAAATGGAAACTCATTTTTTAATGCAGATTCAGGTTCTACAGACCAAATCATGTATAGTTTGGTTGAATTCTTTGTTTCTTTGAATTGGCAACATAATGCAGTGTAATGGTAAGAATTATTTGCCATACTGCTGAAGAAATGTACCACCCAGGAAAGAAAAAGGTTAATAATACTGATCATGCTTCAGAACCCAACCAAATGATACCAGACGTACATTTCATTCCAGCTAGTTCAATTAATGTTTCTTTCGGCAATTCATAACTGGCATTCAGACAAGGGCAATCTGGACTAAGGTATCACTTTGGAAGACTGCCCTGACCACTGCGGGGAGACGGAGGGATCACTTTGGGGATCATTTGGTAGCGTTCTGAAGTATCATGAATATGGTTTTCATTTATTTTATTTCTTGTTTAGTACATGTCTTCACCAGTATGGCAAGTATTTCTTACTATTACAGCACCATCTGTCGTAAAAAAAAATTCAACCAGATCATACATGATGTGGGCCTTAGAATCCGAATCTGCAATAAAAGATCAGGGTTTCAATTGAATAATTTACACTTGACACTCCCCCCCCCCCCCCATACTGTACGTTTTAATATGAATTGCACTCGTTTATGCAACATAGCCCGTTCATTTATACTAGACTTCCTGATACATTAAAATACCGTCACATATCATGAACTAGTGATCGAGAACTCAATATATATATTATGATTTACTTTACCTTCAGGATATGAACAACCTTTTCACCTCTTAAGTTTTCATTTAGATTGGAAACTGAAAACCATCATTGGGAACAGAGTCCATACAGTCAAATAAGTTTTGCCCTAGAAATCTCTAGCTGAAAGATCAATGAATGTTAATTACCCAGCATGTGTAATAATGCACAATGTTGTGGGAGAGTTCTTTAACTTCAAGGAAATTAAATGGGAAATTCAAAAACATATCTGGAGCAACAGCTGTGTGGTATTTGCATTCAACTGTCATCAGGTAAAATAACACTCAGCAGCAGATTTTAATGAAAACATTTTGTTCTAATGAATATGTTTCATTTTTGTAGTACCAAACAGACAGTGAAATATATATTGTATAGCATAGTTGATGTTTCGACTCAGTGAATTGAGTCAAAGAACTGTTTGAATAAGTCAAAACTTGAATTGGTACTGTTTCTAAACAACGGATCTTGTGATTCAAGTATCGAACACTAGGTACCGTCCACATGTGTTTTGCTGCAAGTGTGCAGGGGTGAGTTCGACACACCGCCCAGGCGTGCAGCGGGTTTGAAGTTGTTCCCGTAACGCGCCACACGAGATCTTTAATTATGCTACCGGTACCCTTCAACTGAGGTTTGAAAACTGGGATAACACCGAGAAAAGTTGTCAAGTCTTTCAGTGTTTTGAGGTAGTTTCGCGTGAACTAAGCTCTGTTATGCATTGTTGGTACAGCTGTTCCAGGTGAACGCACCTTTTCGAAGCAAGGGCATATAATTTCAGAGAGACAAAACCGCATTCTCAGTAAGATGTCAGAAATAAAAGTTTTTTTTTTTATTTGAATTTAAAGAAACTGTAACCGATTCTCTTTTACTTGACTGACTGAAGATGAATCCGATTATTAGAATACCTATCTGGACATTGAAAAATTTTAGTTCAGTTTTGTGGTTTCATCACATAAATTGTGAAATGTGTTTCCTTGTGTTAATACTTTTAGTAATATCTGTTGATTGCATTAAATATGTTTTAGGAACAAATCTTAAATATATTGTTTATATTGATTGGTTAAAAAGTTATTCATTTGTGGATGCACATAGACATTTGGACCATGGTCTTTCTTGTTTTATTTAAACTTAATTATGGAATTTTGAAGGTTGGAAAAAGTTCCACGACTTTTGAATTTGAATATTATATTTCGTGCACCCTTTGTTACAATATTTGTTTCTATGAAAATATGAGTAACTTATTAAACGTTTACACTTTAACACGATTGTAAAATCATAGTAGCAAACAAATCCTGTGCCGTCCAATTAAGTCTAGTGAGTATCTTAATAAAACTATATTGATATTCCATAGAAGTTTCATAATTGCTGTAACGCCCTACTGCAGCTTTCTCAGGTCACGCGAATCAGCAGATGTAGCGAAATGCAGGGCTGCGCACGTCAAGTGTTTCGAGTGCCAAAACTGAGAAACTGTTGACTACTAATTTAGATATTGGACAATTATTTAGTAATTACGTTTTTAAATTATTTTCTTTCCTTTACCCTTTACCCTGATACAATTATTTGAAAGTATTGTTGCATTTACCCCAACTTAGACACCAAGCAACGATATATATTTTGACAATTCATTGTAGCCTAATGCTTTTCGTTTCCTCAAGGTAACAGTAAAAAATATAGGCAACAAATTATTGGAAGCCCTGCAATGTTACTTACAATCTTTGAACAAATGATAAAGATTAGGGGAGGGAAAGGGTTAAGACGTAATTCCATGCACAAGTGACAGGTCAAAAAGAGCGGAAACTAAGGTCCGACTACTATGTTCAATTGTTAACAAATTGTTGAAGCCTGAAAAAAAAAAGAACACCTACCACTAGCTGTTGCGTTTCGAGAATTTTGTAGAGCTGCCAATTAAAACACAAAGACCTTCGCAAGTTGTTATGAGGACTGTCTGTTTAGAGAATGTTTTAGCTAGAAGGGATAGGGCAGTCTTCACAGCAAGTATGTCGGCTCACTGGGAATGTATGTGGTTGTCAAAAGGTTATCTCAAAAGATACCGGGAATTAAATTTGTAGTGTAAACATTTTTGATGTATCATACCAAACCCACTTTATTTCTAGTTATTTAATACAACTAAAGGTTTCCGCCTTCCGTTTACAATATTGACTTAACAGATGGAATTCCATTAACATTCGCACTATTTAGAAAACTCACTTCACACTCACGTGAACAGGATTTTAATGTCTATGAATTCAATTACCTCTTTAAAATAATCTTTTTAGAGTGGTGTCTTACAAAAGCCAGCCGGCCATCAATGGGATGAGAGAGTTGATTTTAATTACAGTCAAGGAATATAATGTACACGAGTGACCGAGGATACCCATAGTCAGCGCCAATGCTAACAAAGCACCACAATACCAACTTTTACGGAGTCAACTCACCACGGCGCCCTGCAGCCGCCGCGGTTCAATCAGGGAAGGTACAACTCTGCGGCACACCATTTTGTGTCCCAGCCTCGTCGCCGCTTTTGTGTCTCGTTTCCGTCGGTGGTCTTCGTGTCGGTGGCCGAGTAGAAAGACCGACACAGGAATAAAGGATGCACGTTTGTGCAGGTACGGAGGTGAGCAGCCAGTGGGACAGCAGAAACTAGAAACACTAGAGTAAATTAGAACGAGATATATATTTCTTGGAGACTTAGTAATACCTAACATTTACACAGCTCATTCCTGCAGAATGCTGATACATTGTTGAGCTAGAGGCCCACCTAGTGCCTATCCGATAGCCAAGTCTTCACTGGTACCTATCTGATTCTGAAGTGTTAGCTGGTTCCTATCTCAGTCCCAAGTGAACGATGTCATTCAGTGGTGGCCACGAGCGGAGTTGTAGCAGAGGGTGCTCGTGGCTGACGTAAGAACGCTGCGCCGTGCGTGCATGGCAGCGCGTGGCGAAAGTAGGTGACGCGCACTTTGGACTTGTGCGACACCACACACCAGATGTTTCTTGTGCCAAAACAGTGAGTCGACACTCTAGACTCAGATGATCCGTATGTTTTGAAACAGTGAAATGATCCGAACTGCCCATCACTAACATATTGTGGAAAGCAACAGACTTCCGTTAGTTTATGGAAAGTAAGTTTCTTGCTTCTTGCGTGCTGTTCAAAGCACTCTTCCCCATTGAAGAAATATTTATCTTTGCATTGCACAAAGAGCATAATGCGTTCGTTTGTAATTTGGGATCACATGTAACCCACGGATATACTGCCTTGTATGAGCTCTGATATCGAGTTATACTCTGTTTTGACATGACGGACAAACACTTCACTCTAAAACACGTTGAATTACTTCGTCTTCACTCTATTGTTTTCTGCAACAATTGTTTCACTCTGTTCCATCTCAGAAAGATGTAGATGGAGTTAGTCTCGAAATATATTTAACGATATTTTGAATGTATTGTTATAAGACAGCTGTGAAAGCAATAAATTACAACTGTAAGAAATTGCTTTTTCGCAAAAGTCGTGTACCGTATTACAGAGTTATACTTACATCTTTTTAGAGGACAATTAGCATGTCAAAACTTTACAGTCTAGTTATCAATGAAAACATCTTACAAATATCATAAAATACGTATAAAATAAAGATTGTTTGACTTACCCAAAGTAAGTCGAACAATCTTTATTTTATACATATTTTTCCCAGCAGCGAAGTCTCCTAAAATATCATATAATAATAATGCAATACCTGAAATTCCAGTTATCTGCTGTATAGTTGTCACAACCTAATGTTATTGTGAAGTCTGAGTCGAAAGCACTTTTACTCGGCGCAGCACTACACAAATAAGACTTTTACCCGACAACAAACAGGGTATGGGTAAAAAATGACCCACACTGTACTAATGGTATAATAGATAAAAATTTTCAAATTTCTACATGGCCTAAGTGGATGCAATTTTGACGAGTTGTACAACTCCACATACGATTACAAATCACAAGAGATTTGATGATGGAGCAGCTGGATTTAAAAAAGAAACCATCATTGATTTCATCTTTTTTCAAGCATATAGGCCCACCACCAGTAGTCATAGAGGACAATCATATACCCACTGACTACTTCTGAACTTAAACGATCCTGACACTTAACAATTTCAATTCTGAACTCTGTGGATTCTGAGAAAACATTTAGCTTCATTTTTCTGTTACTAGAAAGAATAGGGATGAATGCATGAAGTTTCCGAGTGCCTTGTATGGTCACAGATTATTGCCATTAGATGGTACCGCTAGAACCTGCCAGCACACAGTTTTTTAGTTATAGTTCTGTGAACTTTGAAAACCCTATTTTAATGTAGGATTGTTGTCTTTTAAAG
Source organism: Locusta migratoria (assembly GCA_026315105.1). Taxonomy (NCBI): domain Eukaryota; kingdom Metazoa; phylum Arthropoda; class Insecta; order Orthoptera; family Acrididae; genus Locusta; species Locusta migratoria. The sequence goes on along the minus strand of CM048752.1, from coordinate 76,707,651 downwards.
ATAACAATGACTCCTGACTTTCTCCAGTCCCAGACTTAACAGAAACAGTCTTTTACCAATTAACACCCAACTGATTTCATCAGTCTCGTACAAATCACATGCTGCTGTTACTACTTCTAGTGGCAGGCTCTTTCCAGATTTTTGGTGAGGAGACTATTTTTCTTCGATTGCCTGACCCTGTAATTTGGAGCAGTACATTCTTGCATTATTTTTCCGACACTCACTGAATCAGGCAAACATGTTAATATCTTTTTGTCCCTTCAAGTGCAGTGTGAGAAGTAATCATTTAGATTTTTCAAAATTGAATCAAGTGTTTCATGAACATCATAGCAGGAGTCTTGAAGAGAAGTAAAAGTTTACACTTCACGGCTGAATTTTTTTTTTTTTTTTTTTTTTTTTTTTTTTTTTTGATGCGTACGCTTTTATTTTCTTGACTCAAGAGATGATTTGACCAGTTCATGAAGAGAAGCATTAAGTGTCTCAACAACATCTGACTTGAAATCAGGGTCATTTTTTGGAATCTGAAGCATTTAAAATTTCAGGCTCTAGGCTTAGTGCACAAACACTTCAACTCTTAAACACTTTCACTTTACTCACATATCAAACATAAACATAACTCTTATTACATAATCAATTACAGTCCAGCACTTGCAGTATTGTAGTAGCACATTGTTTACTATGATTGACATTAGCTCAATTAGTCATTGTTATAGTGAAAAATTGTGATGTAAGAATATTTTCAAATACATAGCTCTGTAAGAACCCATTATTAAAAGTGTACTATCTGTTAACCACTATACAAGGACTGAGAAGTTTTTCGAAATTTTAAAAGTGGCTAATTTTGAAAAAAATTAAAATTACATTTTTTATTTAGAAATTGGTAAAAAACATATCATGACCCTTGTAGTGTTGTATATTTTTGGAAAGGGCTTAATAAATGCTGCAAAATGACACTTCTCGTATCTGTGGTGTCGCACAAGTACAAAGTGCGCGCCACCTACTTTCGCTGCGCGCCGCCATGCACGCACGGCGCGGCGTTCTTACGACGACAGCCACGAGCACCCTCTGCGACAACGCCGCTCGTGGCCACCACTGAAGGACATCGGTCACTTCGGACAGAGATAGCAACCAGTTAGGACCTTCGTAATCAGATAGGCACCATTGAAGACTTTGCTATCGTACAGGCACTAGGCAGGCCTCTAACAACTATGTATCAACATTCTGCAGTACTATGTAAAAGTTAAGTATTGTTACATTCTGTGCAATATATATATCTTTCTAATTTACTCTAGTGTTTATAGTTTCTGGCTGCTCCCCTCCGTACCTGCACCAGCGTGCTATCTTTATTCCTGTGTCGGTCTTATTCCACTCTGCCACCGACACCTACGACGAGGCTGGGACACAAAAGCGGCGACAAAGTTGGGACACAAAAGTGGCGACGAGGAGTGATAGAACCTTGGACCAGCCCGCTTGCAGCAGCCAGACAGCAGCAGTCGGAGCACGCAAAAATTGCTCCCGCCCACCCACCCTTATTATAATAATTTTGGGGGAACATTTTCAGTTACGTGTTTGTGGACTTTTTTGTTGCAGAGCGAGCCCTCCTTTCATATTGCATTTGTGTTTTGTACTAATTTTCTCGTATGCGCGGCGCGTAATCGGTCAGCATGGCCACTACCCCGAACCCAAACTTAATGGAAATTATTCAGTTACAGACGGCGCAAATCACTCAACTACTGCAGGCCGTGTCGCAGTTGACGACACAGGCTGCTCACCAACAATAACAGCCCCCGCTTCAGCAGCCCACACCTGCCGCCGCAACGCTTCCTACATTTCGCCAGTACAACGAACGTGAGGAAGAATGGAGCGACTACTTCGCACAGTTTCAAGAACTCGTCGCGGCTCATCAAATTACAGGTCAGAAAGTGAAGCATCTGCTATTATCTGTGGTGGGCACCAACACCTTCGTGTTACTGAAAAAACTTTACCCGCACGCATCTCCTCGTGATGTAGACTTTGAACAAATAGTAGAGGCACTAAATGCTCATTATGAGAGAAAAGTTCTCGTAGCTGCGGCACGGTACCGATTTTTCAGACTTAAAAAATTACCAGAACAGTCACACCAAGAGTGGATTACAGAATTGAAGGGCTTAACCCGCGAATGTAAATTTACTTGCTCTTGTGGACTTTCATATAGTGACGGGATGCGATTACGCAGAATCTTCAGGACCCCAGAATTAGAGCAGCAATTCTGGAACAGTCTGACCCCTCATTAGACAGTGTACTGCAGCTTATAGAAGCGCTTGATACTTTTGACTTAGCAGATGTAGAAATGCAAAGCCACAGTGTAAATTCAGTGCGCCGCAACGGACGCTTTCCTAGCCGTAGTTCTCAGTATAGCACTAGTGATTCTTATTTTTCTACCGGCCGTGCTGAACAGACAGTGAACAGTAGCCAGTGTAAAAGTGCGACGCAAAGGTCGCCCCGTAGTGTTAGACACAGTAATTTGCATAACGGGCGCCAACGCTCATTTCAGAAAAATGTTCGTAAGTCTTGCCCCCAGTGTGTGTCTCGCCACAAGCATGCTCATTGCCCTAGTCGCAACGCAACCTGTTATCAATGTGGCAAATTGGGACATGTGCAGTCTGTGTGTATGCAAATTAAAAACTCTAAGAACAGTAATGTTAGAAACAGTGCTTCGCAGAGTGCGAGAACAGTTCATTCTGTAAATGTTATACGGGCTGTGGAATTGAACAGTGCTTTCCTTGGATCTCAATTTCAAGAAAGTAGTTCTGCGCCTATGGCAAAACTATATAGTGCACCACGTAGCAAGCGCCAACGAGCGCGTAAAACAGTGCAACGGAAACGGGTTCGGGACAAGCAAAATGACTATGAACAGTGCATTCCTGTAGTGAAAATAGTGCCTTCTGCAACTGCTCCTTGTAATAGTGCCCAGTACTGTGTACCTAGTGACAGTAGACAGCAAGTAGCTACTCAAAAGTGTAGTGCAGTAGTTAGTACATCTGGAGTAGCTTCGCATGCTTGCGCGAACGCCGATCCGGCGGTAGTGCCATCTAATGACAGTGTTGTTAATCCCCTGTGTGCCGAGTCTGCGCCGCTTACTTCAATACGCGGCCCGCGCAAGCGCAGTAAACGAACCGTAGCAGACGTTGCCCACATTCGCGCACCTGTCGTGCGCCAGAAGCACAAACTATTTGTAAATCTCTCCATAGAAGATAAGACTGTGCAATTTCAGCTTGATACTGGTTCCGCTGTCACATTAATAAATAGAGATACTTATGAACTTCTGGGTTCGCCAAAATTGTCGCCGTCACAGCAAGTGTTAACAGCTTATACAGGTCAAAATATTCCCGTGCTAGGAACTTGTAGCCTGCCCGCCTCTTTTCAAGGTGTAACAAAAACAGTTGCTTTTGTAGTTCTTCAGGCCAAACTGACACAGAACATTTTTGGACTAGATGCTTTTGACTTGTTTGGTTTATCAATTCAAAGAGATGTGCTTCAAATTTCGTCAGTAGTGCCTCAGGACAAAATCAATGCTTTATGTGACAAATATAGTGACTTGTTTTCGCCGGAACTAGGTTGTGCAAAAGACTTCGTGGCACATGTAACTTTAAAAGAATCTGCAGTTCCAAAATTTCGTAAAGCTAGACCAGTGCCTATCGCAATGCGTGATACAGTTGCCGAAGAACTTACACGTTGGAAAGATAGTGGGGTGATTTCTCCTGTTTCTGCGAGTCAGTGGGCCTCGCCTATAGTAATTATATCCAAGCCGTCAGGAAAACTTCGACTCTGTGCGGACTTCAAATCAACAGTGAACAGTCAAACAATTGTAGACACTTACCCCTGCCCAGACCGGACGAACTAATGGACAAATTAGGACAGTCTCGTTTCTTTTCTAAGATTGATTTAGCAGAGGCATACTTACAAATTCCACTTGATGACGAGTCAAAAAAGTTTTTCGTCATTAATACTCACATGGGCCTTTTTCAATTTCAACGCCTACCCTTTGGCAGTTCTTCCGCCCCCGCTATTTTTCAGCGTTTTTTGGAACAGCTGACAGTTTCTGTACCGTGTTGTTCGAACTACTTATACGATATTGTGGTATCCGGACGTACAGTTGAAGAACATTTAGCAAACCTGGAGTGCCTTTTCAAAGTTTTGACTGCAGCAGGTCTACGTTGTAATAAAGCAAAGTGTTCGTTTTTCAAACTGAAATAGAGTACCTAGGCCATGTGATTAATGCCCAAGGAATCCATCCTTTACAGTCACATCTTCGAGCAATCAAAGACTTGCCTCCTCCTAAGAATGTGCATGAATTGCAAGCAGTGATGGGAAAGCTTAACTATTATTTCAGGTTTATTCCCAATGCCTCTCAGATTGCAGCTCTACTGCATCGCTTACATAGGAAGAATGTTCCTTTTGTATGGTCTAAAGATTGTCAGGTTGCCTTTGACAAACTAAAGTCTGCACTACTCAGTGATGCATGTTTGATTCCCTTTGACCCACAGAAGCCTGTAGTGTTAGCAGTTGACGCCTCGTCGTACGGTCTGGGTGCCATTCTGTCGCATCGTATTGGATGTCACGATCGTCCTATTGCCTTTGCATCCAAGCTACTGACGCCGACACAACAGAATTACAGTCAGATAGAAAAGGGGGCCTTAGCAATCATTTACGGCGTCACAATGTTTCATCATTATCTCTATGGCAGAAAATTCTATTTGTTGACAGACCACAAGCCTCTCACGTCGTCGTTCTCACCCACAAAGCCGATTCCGCCACGTACGGCACAAAAGCTTCAGAGATGGTCCTTGATATTGTCTAATTATCAGTATGAGATTTTGTACCGACCTACCACTCAACATGCCAACGCGGACACACTTTCCCGACTTCCGGTTGTCCAGGATGTATCATTTGATTCTTCAGAAATGGCATGTTGTCAGATAGACTCCAGAGATGCTTCCGCTGTCGCAGGCTTTCCTTTGAACTCTCGTTGGGTTGCACAGGAAACAGCTGCGGATGCAGACCTAAGTGTGGTAGCACGTTTTGTTTGCTCAGGGTGACCTGCCAGAGCCAAAGACATTGATCGGCCTCTGGTTCGACGTTATTTTGCACAACGTCATGCATTATCTTTAAGTCAGGGTGTACTGTTGTTGCATACCAACAACGACCAAGCAAGAGTGATTGTTCCTCGTTCCCTGCAACGAGAAGTGTTACGCCTCCTGCATCAAGGACATTGGAGTATTGTTAGGACAAAGCAACTGGCAAGACGTCATTGTACCTGGGTTGGTATGGACGCTCAGAGAGCATGACATCACAATGTACAGTTTGTGTGGAGCATCAGGCGGCTCCTCCACAGCGTTTCTCAGACTGGCCACACCCCAAGGGACCATGGCAACGTTTACATATGGACTTTGCCGGACCTTTCTGGAATACGCGCTGGTTAATTGTTGTAGACGCTTTCAGCAAGTTTCCGTTTGTGATTGCCATGAACTCAACGACAGCTTCTAGTACAATTAGTGCCTTAACATCAGTGTTTTGCATCGAAGGCTTGCCTGAAACTATCGTCAGTGACAATGGACCTCAGTTTGTTAGTGCGGAATTTCAACAGTTTTGTCGTGTGAATGGCATTCAGCATATTACCACTGCACCTTTTCACCCTCAGTCCAATGGTGAAGCAGAACGTTTCGTTCGAACATTCAAGTCTCACATGGAGAAGATGAAAGGTCAGCACTCCAGGCAGCAAGCTCTTCAAATTTTCCTGTCTACGTATCGGTGCATGCCACGTGACGGCCCGTCTCCTGCCGAGCTGCTACACGGCCGCCGTCACCGCACTCTCCTTCCCCTGCTGCAGCCTCCCACGCACCGAGTCGGTTCGTATGGCGCTACGCGTTTTCAGGTTTCTACGCCAGTGCTGTACAGGGTGTTTGCTGGTATGAAGAAGACATGGTTGCCAGGCACCATTCAGCGCGTGCTCGGTCGCAATATGTATGTTGTACGTTCTTCCACAGAGTCGGAGCTGCGGCGCCACGCAAACCAATTGCGCTTGCACAGGCGGCGCGATCCTGTCTCGGGTTTCTTGATTCCAGACCCAGTTCACCGCCAGGGAGCACAACCACATCGTTCGTCCCCGGACTACGAGATCCCTATGGAGGTGGACGCGCCTCCTGCGCAGTCCGCCTCTCCGCCTCCGTCGCTGCCTCAGCTGACAGCATCACCGAGAGGGACTCCGGGGCCGTGCGGCCCCCCCCCCCCCCAGCTTGGGCCACGCACCTCAGAAGATGACGACCTGCTGCCTCTGGGCGGGGGGTGCGCCCTTCCCCAGGTTTCGGTGGGTTCCCTGGAGGATCGCAAGGCGGATGCCGGGGCGCGGACGGCGTCTCGATCCCAGCCTCAGCTACGACGCCCGTCCCACCAGTAACGCCCCCGCCCAGGCCCTCCTCCCAGTGCCGTCGCCGTGGCCCTCAGCCCTACGCCACGACGGCACGGCGGTTTGGGGGGGAGGGGTGTGATGTCGCACAAGTACAAAGTGCGCGCCACCTACTTTCTCCGCGCGCCACCATGCACGCACGGCGCGGCGTTCTTACGGCGACAGCCACGAGCGCCCTTTGCGACCACGCCGCTCGTGGCCACCACTGAAGAACATCGGTCACTTCGGACGGAGATAGCAACCAGTTAGGACCTTCGTAATCAGATAGGCACCATTGAAGACTTTGCTATCGTACAGGCACTAGGCAGACCTCTAACAACTATGTATCAACATTCTGTTACATTCTGTGCAATATATATCTCTTTCTAATTTACTCTAGTGTTTATAGTTTCTGGCTGCTCCCCTCCGTACCTGCACCAGCGTGCTATCTTTATTCCTGTGTCGGTCTTATTCCACTCGGCCCCCGACACCTACGACGAGGCTGGGACACAAAAGCGGCGACGAAGTTAGGACACAAAAGTATCTTTTTAGCTTCATTCTGAGAGTTGCTATAGCAGTTAAAAGTTTCACAAACAGGTCAATTTTGAGCGTTTTTTTGAAAATTTTCACAAGCCATAATTTTGAAACTGTTTGATATATAAAGTTGATATTTGTTATTTTCCTTTCTCTATGTGGGAGGTAGTAGTACGCCAAATTTCACTGAAATCTGAGGTGAAAAGGTAAAATTTTTATGTAAACTGTGTTGACATGGGATGACTCTTACATGAATATGTATAATAACTATGCTGCAGTAGATAGTTTAAGTGTGAATTTTTTCTTAAGAAATTCAAAGTTGGATGCATCTTTTATGCCAGTGTGCCTTATATGCCAGAAAATGTGGTAAGTCTTATTTCCTAATCCCCCTCTGGATTACTAAATTTCTCTCAGTCAGTCAGTTTCCAACGAGTCACAAACAATCCACAGACTGGCAGTGTCCAAAAGTGAACAGAAAATACCTGAGGTCCATGAAGCACATCAGTTCCACTGCTGTCTTCTTCAATCTCCACCTTACACTCAACAGACTGCAACATCTGAAACAAAAAATGCCACACTTAAACCCTCATCCTACAATATTTCATACACTTTACATCTGACAGATTATATAAATTACAAAATATGTACACACTGACTGTACCAAATTAAAATGTGGGTACAACAGTCAGTACACATCCCACAAATATCTCTGAGCACATACACGGAGCATTTTGAAAGTGCAACAATCCCATAAAACAGACTAAGACTGACAACAGGCAGAATCCTTAGAAAGAGCAAAGTAGACTACTCAGTCTCATCTTATTCATTTACTGCCTTCCTAGATTAATTTTTCCCAGACTTTTAGAATATGAAACTATGCAACATGTATAACAATCACACAAAAACCTCAAATCAATAAATAAGCCTGCTCTAACAACTTTATTATTCAGTACATTAATTGGGCAATTATGAACATTATTAGTTGTACAAGAAACTGTGTTACAAAATATCACTAATGGCAAATATGTCTACAACTCCACATATTTTATAAGCAAGAGGAGGCATATTATGGTATTATGAGCACAACATTCACAACCTAAGAAGCATTTTCAGTTTGTCATTAAGTATCTGGAATTACCTACAACTAACTAGTTTCTGTAATAACTGATATCAAAACCAACGTCCATGTCCAAAATTGCATCAAAATTACGGTTTAGTTCAACTCTGGGCCTGTAATTTTGTGTCTTAATTCTCCGTGTTTCATTTAACACATTCGTGACAGCGCCAGATTCCGACTCTGGCTGCACGGTACTGCCGAGCGGCCTCAGCCCAAGTTAGACTCGGTCGGCTGTGATTTTTATGATGCAAGAACATTTACTTTGCTCAAAGTGGAAAGACACAAGGGATGTGTCGGTGCTTTTAATGTGTCAAGGCGACGATGTCCGAAGTGTCGGTAGGTACTAAACAGGGGCGCATTGACGAGAAGAAACCAGTTGCACTATCTGACTACAACACTTACAAAAACAGGAGTGGATCGTTCTTATCGAATGGTGGCTTACTATCCACTTGGCAGGAAGCAGTACAAATGGTGGAAAAAAATTGTTTTTCCACAAGTTTGTAATGTGTCTCACAAATGTGTACGTATTATATGAGGATACAATAAGTGCTGGAGAAAAAAAAAAGATGTTGTCTGACGATATTTCTTCTTCACGTTGGAGAAGTCTCCTGTTCAAAGAGCACCCAAGGAAACTGAGCCCGTGGCTAATCTAACAAACGACAGACTAAAAAAAAAAGACATTTTGTGCATAAGATACCAGCGCATGTTTTAGGGATTATCAAACAAAATCAAATTGTGTGTCCAAAAGTCAACACAGTTTCAGCCGAACAGTTGCATAAAATGGTTTACATGCATAAACCTTGACCTAGGTTTCGGCTAAAGTAATTTTGCCTTCTTCAATAGTATACATAAAGCTCACATAAAAAAGTTGTTAAAATGTGGCTGACTCCATGTCAATAGACTAAAAAGTAAAATTTAAAACAATGTCACATCGTAAAATTGTGGAGCACATCCACACACTGGTCGAGTGAGCACTGTGTACTCAAAGTGTGGAGTACTCAGTGCTCACTCGACTAGTGTGTGGATGTGCTACACAATTTTACGATGTGACATTGTTTTAAATTTTACTTTTTAGTCTATTGACATGGAGTCAGCCACATTTTATTTAACTACTTTTTTTAATGTGAGCTTTATGTATACTTCTGAAGAAGGCAAAATTACTTTAGCCGAAACCTAGGTCAAGGTTTATGCATGTAAACCATTTTATGCAACTGTTCGGCTGAAACTGTGTAGACTTTTGGATCGTGTTCCACCGTTGCTGAATTGCAGCCATGTTTAAAATTTGCAAATTGTGTGTTTTAAATTTAGTGTAAGACTTTTCAATCTGGAGATACATAGCAATATTTCTTACATAAAAAATGTTTCTTCCTTTCTCCTGTCAAACCTGCTTATTTAAAAAGAGGATACATTCAGCTGCAAAAATATAAAAATTTCTTAGATGTAGCATTACAACTAAAAATCATGAAAACTGCACAGTTAGTTGGGCACCCGGGCAGCACTGGGCTCAGGTGTGAAAGTATTAGCATATAAAGTTAACTGACGTAGCCACTAACTATGAATTTCAATAATTTTTTGTTATAAAATGTTTCATGCAATATCTTAGCCTTTAAAAACAAGTAAGGGAAATCATACACACATACACCACTAGGTCCAGATACTTCATAGGTTAACCAATCTTAATTTCCTTAAATTTGAGTAAATCTAAGTCCACAGAAAATGACAATTTAAAACCTGAATCATAATACTATTTCCAAAATCATAAAATGTTCTTCCACCAATCTTTTAGATGTCTCTTATGCAAAATTAGTGTGCCATTGACACTGTAATTTCAGAAAGGGCATCACTGTGCCACTCAAAGGCAATGTACTAGAATCATGTTACTCGAGTATGTGGCGCAAACCTTTCAGTTTGTGTGTGCAAAAGTTTTATAAACTCTTGCTGCAATTGTTCCTTTCAATTACTATTGTGAATGTAGAAAAGACAATCAGTGACTGTGCAGATACTTAACAATGACTGTTTACTAACACCGTAGTGTGTATTATGTCGGTGTTAGTGCTTACGTATATTTTACATGAACTCAAACCTTTACACCTTTGGCTACAACCTTTAACCGGAACAGATTTGTAAAAGGCCAATTTGTGATGAACCCAAAGAACAAATTAAGAGGTGCATCACTAACAATAGAAATAGTGTATGATTATAGTTGTCATATCATAATATACATTAGTATCATTTTTAATGCAGTTTCGTACAAATACACAACAGTTTTAACTCCTTTTGGGAACACACTATGACAAAACTTCCTGTAAAAATCAAATAATCCATCCTATTATATTACTTCATACATTACAGTTCAGGCTCATTTTTACTTTATACACATAATAAATACCATACACTTTACTGTTTGTTTCTGCTTTCATTGTAACATGTACCAATTTTTAAACTACCTATGTCCTCATAAATTCAAGTTAGATATGTTGCATCACGCACATTCAAATATAAAAACAAAAAACATAAAAAATAGAAACCATTATTTATAAATATTAGGCACTTTGTGCAGATCACACACTTAAATGTGGCCCTGAGCAGAGAATGTTGGGAGCTGAAACTTGCATTCAGCTCTTAGTGCAGTGGCTGTTAGAACAAGCTCCGACTCACTCTCCCCGTGCCGCCAGATCACGGCCTATAGATAACAGGCTTTATAGGAAATAACATGTATGGGATTAAAGCATCGCAGATGGAACACGAAATTAAGTTCAACTTCAATGTTTAAGTAATAGAAAACTGGAAAAGAATCTGAATCAACATTCCACCACTTTCAAGGACAGCATTTTTTCTGGAAGAAGTCATCAGGATATGTCAACTTATTTTAGTAAATAAAGTGGAAGACAATCAATACCAAGCACAAATCACAATACATTGACAATGCCTGTATGTTTTTTCCAATATGTTGATGACATTTGTCATTTGGCCTTACGGATGTGAGAAACTAGTTCTTGCAACATAAGAACAGCATTAACAGTAACATCCAGTTCGCCACAGAGGTAGAAAAGAGAATGCATCGCCCTTCTTCAATGTCCTTGCCTGTAATACAGAATCTGTAGAAAATCTTCTCACACCCATCTGTACTTTCACACCATTAGCCATCACCCAGTACAAAAGTGTATTACAAGACGCTGGTATGTAGTGCAAGAACAATTTCAGACACTGAATCTGTCTCACAAGTTGAATCACCTACACGTTTTCAGGAATAATGGATACAATTAACACGAAATAAGTGACGCAATCTCAAGGAAGAAGCAGAATAAAACCAGCGACGGGAGGAGACACCAGACTTGCATTTTTGCTTTTCTTGGTCGGGCAAATTAAGCTGCCTGCAAAAGAGACAAGATCTTATCAGCTTTTAGGCCTTCAACGGAAATAAGGCAATTACTGCGACCACTTAAAGATGCGGCAGGTCTCTGAAAACCTGTGGTCTACGAGATACCTTGTGGGAATGTCCGGTCATATCGGAAAAGCAGTACCAACTGTTAAACAATTCAGGAAGGAACACGAAAGGTTTCATCATCTTATGAATAAGTGGCTTAAGTGTGTGTGTGTCGCCGATAGTACTGCGCAGAGCTGTTGTCAGCAGTATGGGAGACCGGGACTCGTGAGCCCCGACGGCGGTACCAGATAGTTCAGTGGTGTCAAATTACATGAGAACTCCAACAGAAAGGCTAAATTGAGTGTGCAATAAATACTTCAGGGGTTTTGGCTGCATTCTCTCTCTCTCTCTCTCTCTCTCTCTCTCTCTCTCTCTCTCTCTCTCTCTCTCTCTCTCTAATTGACAATGCAGCCAAATACACTGAAAATTTTTATTGACAGCGACAATGGCTGCAGAAACCTTCATTTACAACAAAAATTGTGTTTCAAAGCATTTCAAGCAATGTTAGTGCTAACAGACAATTTCTGGCGTCCTAATGAAAATCTTAACAAGGAGACAGCACGACTCAGGTCAGGGATTTGTCCGAAATTGTGTGTGGTGAAAGAGGACCCCCTAACACCTCACGTGGTTAAAATATTAGGATGCACAACATGGAAAATCCCGAGAAAAATCGATCAGACGTTTCTTATGGGCCTTACGAGTACAAAATGTTATTCCATTGCCATGGCCTAGATGGTTAGGGCTCACATTCTTACCCCAGAGGTCTCGGGTTCGATTCCTCCAGCACTTTTTTCTTTCTTCTGTTTCATTTTCTTTTGTTATGCTACCAATTATACAAAAAAGTTTCTCAAACCTCATTATTTTAGCTCAAGAATGTAAACTTTTCAATCACTGAAAAGTATTCGTGCTCGTTCTATTTCTTTTTATGGGGTTTCAAGGTTTAAAGAGGCTTTGTAAAGGTCCCTTCGGGATTATAACAGTCATCTGCGAATAGGACTGAGCGAGCCGTCAGAAGTAAATGGCAGTCATTTTTTTTTTCCTTTTTATTTCATCATGAACAGATGTGTGTTTCAAATTTCAAAGTGTTATTCCGATCCGAGGTAAACAGGACTGAAGATGTCGCTGGTTCATCTGGAATGGGAGAAGAAACTCCTGAAGAATCCATTCATAGTGATCGATCAGTGGTTGTAGTGGGACATGTATTTAACCGTCCACTATTTTCCTCATGAAGCTCAATTTTGCAGTCATTCAGTACTAATGGAATATATTGTTTTGAATGTTATTAATGTTTCAGAACATATAGTTGTGTGAATTTTATTCGCCTTAGTTTGTTTCGTGTGTAACGAGGGTGCTGCAGCATTACGCAGTGACAAGTTCTCCACCGATGTCGGCGAGAAAATGCTTGTCCCTATTGTTGATTAGCCGGAGGTCAGCGCACTTTAAATAGAATACCTTACCTGCTGTTGCGGACTGTGATAGACAATTTTTTTTTTTCAACATTAACAATATAAAAAATGTATATGAAAAAGAGTGGTTTTTGTATTCTGAATTGAAAGGAAGTCTCTTTGAAATCATGATTTGTAATACTGAATTGTGTGAAATGAATGATGTCAAATATATTTAAAAGTTTTAAAAAGTTACTGATGAGAGTCTACAATTTCTAAAAACTGAATCAAGATATGTGAAAGTTTTTTCTTATGTGAATTCCGAGTGTGATCATCACGACTTTTATCGTAAGTCGTTTGCGCCACTAAAGTTGCACAAAAGTGGACATGTTTTTATCAATTGCAGATATATACGAGTGCTGTGAAACAAAAACCTCTCGTAGAACCCTCAACTAAAATTTTACTCGGGGTTTGCGAACTTATAGAATTTGATTGTAGAAAGCAATCCTGAAATATTTCGTCAAGAAATTAATATGAATAATTTGGAAGTTAATATCAATGATAATCATTGTGAACTGGTGCTAGTTAACTTCGGGTTTGAAGTCCCAGTCATTTAAAGGCTTGTTTGTAATGAAATCAGAATTCATTAAAACTAATACCACTGCAACTTGGCTATAACGTGACAGGACGCAAGTGGAACGTAAAATTCTCTAGTCGCCAACGGACTTATTTAAAAGAAAATTCACGAAACAAGATTTCTGCTGAGGCTACGAGAGCTATCAAATTCTGTCAACAAAGCGGGTGTCTTGTCGAGTACAGCCAAGATGGACGGATTCACAGTTGCTTTTTCCACGAGACTACATCCTGTACGGCGGAGCAGCAAGTTGCTGTTCCCAATAAATTTCTTTCCTTTACAAAACAGGCCCTTTACGTCCGTGGAGTGGCTGCCGGGTGCGGTGAATGCTGCAGCTGGGCGTACGAGTTTCCACAGTTGCAGCCGGGCATGGGGGGTGCTGAGATATCTTAACCCATCGAGTTGCATGATTAGTTGGCCGCAGTACTACCACAGGGCCGTCAGCGTAAAATTAGGCAGCAGCAGCAATAGCAAATAATTGTTGTTGACCTATAGAATACAAGACGACTGATTTATAGATTACTAAATCTGGTGAGTCATTTTCAAAAAGGTGAGAAATGACAATTGTGTGAGCTCAAAGTGTGTATCATTATTAGTGGTTAACATTGGTGTTAATATCTAACCTTGTCTGATAACGAAATGTCCGAAGAGAATATACCTCTACACACTAGATCACAGGATGTATTACTGCAGCTTAAAGAATCTCACAGTTCTGATATGTCTGCATTAAAAGCCGAATTGGTAGCAGAGATAGCCAATGTTAAGGATGAAATTGATTCCTATATTAAAAGTCGATTAGAAGCTAGCAGAAAAGAGCTAATTGAAAAAATAGATTTAACTAATAACAATATTGAAACTTTTCAAAGGGAAACCCACGATGAATTAAGTACCAGTAGTAGGCTGGAAGAACATATAAAAAGTTCTAGAGAGGAGAAACAGCGCAAAACAGGACATTACAGGATCGGCAATATTAATGTCGTTGTTAATGAAGAAATACAGAAAAATAACGATAAAATCTAAGAGACAAGGACTACATGAGTTTAAGTTGTTCACAGCGATTTGTTAGAACACCAAGAAAGGTTTATCAATGTAGCCAGTTCTCCTCATATTAAGAGAGACGACAGACAATATTAGAAAAAGAGATACATTAAAATATACTATAAATGACATGTATACTTTATTAGAAAATATGAAGAACAAATCAACTTATCGAGCAGAGGAATTACATTGTGAAATCGATAAAGAAATTTCTGATGCATAGAATTTCAAATAAGGAACTGCATTTGCAGGAGATTACGAATTGATTATCAACTTTTGCCAATAATAATAATAATAATAATAATAAAGAAGGTTTTTCTAATGATATTACTTGTGATGATAACTTAAAAACTAGTAAGAATGATAGTCTGTTTTTGTTTGTGGAGATACTGACAAACTAATACAACAACAAAGGCGATTTGACTTCATCTATGCACGAGTCGATAATACGTAAAACCTCATCAGCTGGTAAGTGCCAAGAATTTAATATGTTGACTAATACTCATGTGGGAAACGCATTGCGTGTGAAAGGTTTTTACCCGTCGCAGTATGTATGATCTCATATTTGTTGAATATATTTTGTACAATTCAATTAATATCGAAATTCTCTACAGATATGATAAATTATTATTCCAAAGAGAGATTGGCTGGCCGGTACTTACCTTTTTGCTGTACTGCCGATAGTTACACCCAGAAAAAAAGGAGGAAAATAACAAGCTTTTGGAACTTTGTTCCTTATTCAGGTAAAGAGAAGGGCGAAAAAAGGAATGGGAAAGGTGTAGGGACGGGATAATGGATAGGTGAACTGAGGATGGAAATGGGAAGGGGTTAGCGTGAGGAGAGGATATGTCGGAAGTTCCCACCTCCGTAGCTCTGATGGACTGCTGTTTGTTGGTAGTATCCAAATAATATGTGTGGTGTAACATGTGCCAAGATCCCTGGAAATATGCTGGAGGGCACGTACTGCCACAGAATATTGGGTGTCCCCCAGGCGAACAGGCTGTCTGTGACCATTCATCTGCTCAGCCAATTTGTTAGCAGTCATACCAACATAAAAGGCTGCACAGTGGACACATGTCAGTTCATATATGACAGTGTTGTCTGGCATGTGGCCCTGCCTTGAATAGGGTGTTTTTCCTGTGGTGGGGCTGGAGTACATGGTAGTGGGAGGATGCATTGGACAGGTTTTGCTGTGGGGTCGGTTGCAATGTAGGGACCATTAGGTCGGGAGGGTGGTTTTGGGTTGTTGTAAGGTTGGACGAGGATATTGCGGAGGTTGGGAGAACGGTGGAAGGCTGCTCTGGCTCGCATCTCAGGGCATGACTTGAGAATTATTTGAGCGCCCAACTGCTGAGGTCATTAGCGCCCAACACTGCCCATAGTAAAAGCGAACCGGGGTTAGAACTTAAATGGCTTTCACCATATTTGCATGATGTATAAAAAGTGAAACTGTCAGCAGAATGCTGATTATAGCTAAAATATCCGACATTTTAAATGGTAAACATAGATCATGGCAGAGACGATTAAAAACTGACATTGCACTAAAAGGTGGTACACAGTAAAAGGTTCACGAAAGTGCTCACATAAGGGAGCAGGATCAGCACAAAGTAAATACTGGTGGCTATAACGGCAGTGGCCAATACGAAGCGGGGCCAGAACAATCTCCTCTCAACGAGAGCGCCGCGATGACATTGACCGAAGATGAGGCACAGGTTTAATGGCCCGCAATTTGTTCCCTGACAGGGATAACCAATGTAAAAACCAACGGGAGATGATATGCCGGGAGACGCCAGTGCGAAGGTCGTCGGGGCTAGTAGAAAAGGTAGACAGCCGAGGGAGAAGAACTGTCTCCTTGGCAGCCGTATCCGCAATCTCATTCCCCAACACTCCCATGTGGCCAGGGACCCACAGAAACGTCACAGTAGTTCCGCTCGCTGAAAGAGAGGTAAGGCAATTGCGGATGCTTTGTATCAAAGGACGGACAGGATATAGTGTGCGAAGGCTCAAAAGAGCACTCCGAATCCGAGCAAATGACTTACTGAGGGAGTGTCACCGGATGTATTGGGTGGCTCAATATAATGGATACAGCTCAGCTGTAAAAATGGAACTCCTCTAGGGGAGACGACATTTAAACGAGGCGTTGCCAAGTACAAAGGCACACCCAACACCCTGGTCTGTCTTTGAGCCATCAGTGTAGATGAACAAATTGTCATCGAATTTGAACTGGAATGCGAGAAATTCTCTCCAGTAAACGAAACTAGGTGTGGAGTCCTTTGAGAGAGAATGAAGGTCCAAGGTAATACGGACTTTGAAGCTTAGCCACAGTGGAGAGGTGCTCTCTCTAGTCGAGAAAATAGCAGGCACTGCAATGCCGAGCTGGGCAAGTAACGAACGCAAGCAAACTCCCGGCGGTAACAGCAGATGGGAGCATGGCAAAGAGACCGTCAAGTGAGTCATTACAGAAAACTGCGTATGTTGGGTGTCCTCGCATGGATGACAAACGGCTAGTGTAATGGCTAAGCAGGAGTTCCCTACGGTAAGAAAGGGGTAGTCCGACAGCCTCGGCATAAAATCTCTTAACAGGGCCAGTGTAAAACACTCCCATTGCCAGATGGATCCCTTGGAGGTGGATTGTGTTAAGGCGGCGCAGTATGGATGGTCGAGTGTAAGTATAAACGATGCTTCCATAGTCCAGTTTGGACATGACAAAGTCATAGTCCACTGTGCAGCCTTTTATGTTGGTATGACTACTAACAAATTGGCTGAGCGGATGAATGGTCACAGACGCACTGTTCGCCTGGGGGACACCCAATATCCTGTGGCAGAACATGCCCTCCAGCATAACTCCAGGGACCTGGGCACGTGTTACACCACACGTGCCATTTTGATACTACCAACAAACACCAATCCCTCACAGCTACGGAGGTCATAACCAAACGGTATTATGAGAAATTTTGACCAGAACAAATTGTTAATGTCTTTGCACTCAAAAAATTAAAAATTACAATTAAAGAAATAGAAAATGGCCTCATCTCCAAGATAAAATTAAAGACTTAAACCACCTTTTGACACCAATGGAAGTAAAACATTGCGTAATGATGAACCCATCTGTCCCAAAATGCAATTCACAAATGCTCGACAAATTCCCCCCCCCCCCCCACTATATCATGTAGCCACGATATCTTGTTAATCACATTTTTATCTTTCATTACATTTTTTCAGGGCAGCTAAAGTTGAATTTTTAAAACAAATTCTTTCCACTTCGAAAGAACACACAATTTGTGGAATGCGAACTGTGAAATAGAACTTACGATAAGGAAATTTAAATAGTAAGAAAAAACACATACCAAACCATTCTAACTGCAAGAAAAGAAACTAAATTTGACAGTCTAAGAAAAACTAAGAAACTGCTCGACTTTTAGAAATCTAAAACTAATTCCCCTTGGGCAGTGTGTGTGTGTGTGTGTGTGTGTGTGTGTGTGTGTGTGTGTGTACATTGATAGTCCTGTTACGATTGACCCTCTCTCTCCTAAGGGCACTTCTGTCATTACAAGTGCCAAATGTAAACATTCACATAAATAAAATAGAAATCTAATAACTTATCCAAAGCACAGGCTTGTGATAGACACAAAACACAAAAACACAACATCCAAGCTTTCGCAACCATTGGCGACTTCAGGAAAAGAGAAAGGAAGGAGGGGAAAAAGGGAAGAATGCGGGTTTTAAGGGAGTGGAAGAGGAGTCATTCCAATCCCGGGAGTGAAAGCACTTACCTTAGGGGAAAAACGGAAAGGTAAACAAGTGCACACACACCCAAACATACACATGCACATGCAAACACAACAAGGTAGACATTTGTAGAGAGCAAAGAAGTTGGACAGAGATAACAGTTGAGGCAGAGGCTCTGTCCAGAGAACCGAGGCAAAGATGTTAAAGAATGGTGGGTGGGATTAGAATTTAGCGGAAGTTGAGACCAGGTGGGCAACAGGAAGAGAGCGTATGCTGAAGGGCAAGCTGTGCTTTGGGTAAGTTATTCAATTTCTATTTATGTTATCAGTATGTAAATAAAAATTAAAAATGCTCAGGATTGTATAAGCATGATATCCATTGTGTTTAATCATATTACATAGAGCAAAACAACCAATGAACTAAATACACACATCAATTTTTGAGACACAGAATATAAACTCCACCCATGCAAAGATGGGGCGGGTAGCTAATAATAAAGTTAAACATAGGAACAATGAAAGGGGTATCTTACAATTAACAAAGAAACACAAACAGTAAACTAATGCCAAATGTACCTGCCAGCCTTTCGAAAGGGCTATCAGTAAAAATCACACACACACAAACACCTGACAAATTAACATACCCTGGCTTGATGAAAATAATGCTTCTAGGCTACAAGATACAACAATTCATGCTTTAAACAAAATATTAAATTTAATCATACCTGATTACATTGTAAGAAAATGTTTCAAAATTAACTTAGACTATTTAGAATAAATCCATATTAAATAGCAGCAGGCATAGTGAATATTGGAGCAAACAACAGGACTTCTTTGAGTTATCACATACCTGCTTAATTTATCGAGGAAGATTTATAAAATAAAACTAGTTTCATGAAACACAGGCAAGAAATAACACACACTGCAAATCACAAGTTATTTTTACTTTAAAGTAATAGTTATGGCCTTCTTACTTCCAATGAGTCTTGAGAAAATGTTTTGTCATAAAACTTGGTCTTCAAAACAAAGACGATATTCATTGGACAGGAATTATTTGAACTATGTTCTATTTCTCTCAAGACCTTTCACATTCTGTATTGTTATGGTGTGTGCTGAGAATAGAGAGCACTACTCTGAAAGTTCGGTGGTACTTATGAAGTTCATCAACTTTTAAACGAGATCTACTGTGCTAGACCTAGTCACATTTTCCTGGTTCTTTCTGCCGAATGATGTGCTAGTATCAAATAACTATGGGGTTTAGTTTAGCTGGAGTTTGGTACAGGGTCTGTGCGCACTCGTGCTGTTTTTACAGGCATAAATCTAGGGCTGGCCATCTACTGTGGGTACGGATTGTTTATTCCAAGAGGCGCTCTGTGGCGAAGCGCTCTGCTAAGAAGTTACCAGAACAAATGAGTGTACTTTGAAAAACAAATGAACTGGGAGATATGGAAAGGTGTCTAATGGAGTTCTCTAGCTCGTTGTCGAGATGTAAACTTTACGTAACTAGCACATATAATTTAAAAAGATACGGCCTTATCATTGTATGAAGAATAGGTACAATCTGTGGTGCTACTTTACAGCAGTTTCGAGAGTCATTAGAGTAACAATTTAATTATTGTGCTAGTGTTACAAAAACTATTCCAGTGTCCCCTGCGAGGAGAAGTAGTCGAGCTTGTACACAGCAAATAAACATCGACCGCGACCGAATTTACAAAAGAAAAAGCAGTTTAAAAAGTTAAAAATCATCTTTAATAATCACAAGGCTGTGCTGAAATGTGATGTGCTCCGTATAACACATTGAGGGACTTCGCATATAGTTTGAATTCTTCATATTTGTGTCCATCTGGAATGACTTGCAGCATCTCGATTTGCAACAAAACTGTCATACCTGAAGAGCTGGTAACTACTAATACTCACAGTCTTATATGTACTTTTTCTATCTCTTCCTTGACTAACTTCATAGGAGAAGAAACGAATGGAAGAAAACTGCATCTTCAATTCAGTCTAACCTTGTATGCAAACTTGTAAATGATTTGCTCACAAGCTGTATGTACAAAACGTACTACTTCATTCATGAATAGGAAAGGGTTTTATCTGAATCCTTGAGATCTATTACTATGTTCTAGGTTTGAATGTATATAGATAACTTGTCACATATTTAAATTTGTGCAGCAAAGCTTGACAACACCTAAGATTCCCATGGAAGAACTATTATCCTAGCTATAAATTTAATTCCTACTATTATAAGTATCTATCACATCAAAGAATGAGTTGTCAACTATTGTAGACTTGTTGATAAAACTCTTCTCGGTACTGGACTGCGTTGTCAATATGTCAAATGTTTTACCAACGTTTTAGCCACTATTGCAAGCAGCCTTCTTCTGTGTGTGATGTTTACTGCTGGATGAGGGAAAGCTGTGGTCTTAAATGTTACCAGTTATGTGCATTGGAGAAACTGAGCAGCAGTTTAACACAAGGATAGGCGAGCACAATACGTACATTTGGCTGGGACAGCAGCCGAACACCAGAAAGAGTGCAGCAAAATAGGTTCTCAGGAAGTCACTGTACTGGCAAAACAACCCCTCACTTTGAAGAGGAAAATCAGGGAAGCAATAGAAATAGCTATGCGACCCGTATATATGAACAGAGAAGACTGGTATAGACTTCCAGCATCTCGGCCGCCGCAATAGCAGTGCTTCACAGCGACACTGTACGCAGTGCATTCCATAGGGGCCCGCATAGCCCGGAGACATCATCAGCTGTGCTTACAAAGAACAAATAGCACGCACTAGCCGGCACTAGGCATCACTGCTACCACCCACTCCTCATTCGCTAGTTTCAACCACTGGCAAACATTAATGCAAACACCGATCCAGGTCTTCCTTTTCCACCAATACAAAGAAATAAAGAAAACACTAATAAAAAAGAGCTGAAGCCACCAATTGTAACTGGCAACATTTAATATTTAAGACCCCAGCTTTCCCCTCATTCAGCAATAAACGTCACACTCAGAAGAACACTACTTGCAATAGTGGCTGAAATAGTCGGTAAAACATTTGAAATATTGACAATGTGGTCCCATACCCACAAGAGTTTTATCAACAATGACAGAAGCCGTGGAAACGTTCGTTTATATTTTTGACTTGTTCTTGACCAACATGAACAATCAAATTTATGAAGAGGTGCGATTAATTTCAACATTTCAAAAATATGGCCACAAATTTCGATAAACTGTAAATGATGGGACGTATGCAATGCATTTGGTTACTAAAA
Source organism: Locusta migratoria (assembly GCA_026315105.1). NCBI lineage: Eukaryota > Metazoa > Arthropoda > Insecta > Orthoptera > Acrididae > Locusta > Locusta migratoria. The sequence goes on along the minus strand of CM048752.1, from coordinate 76,686,091 downwards.
CACACACACACACACACACACACACACACACACACACACACACACACACACACACACACACACACACACAGCGCGCGCACGCTAGCTTTTGCAGCCTAGCTGCTTCTTCAGGCAGAAGGGAAGGAGAGGGAAAAGGAAATGATGAGGGTTTTAAGGGAGTGGGTAAGGAGTCATTCCAATCCCGGGACAGGAAAGACTTACCTTGGAGGGAAAAAAGGAGGGTAAACAAATACACACACACACACACACACACACACACACACACACACACACACACACACATAAACGCAAGCACACCGAGGCAGGCATACTATAGAAAGCAAAGAAGTTGAACAGCCTAGGTGTGCTTGCGTGCGTGCGTGTGTGTGTGTGTGTGTGTGTGTGTGTGTGTGTGTGTGAATTTATTAATTTATTTGTGCTACTATCACTACCTGTGCTCCTTCGCCTGGTAAGTAACATATTTTTTTATACATATTCTTCCAGCTAGGAATTTCTCCTCCATAATATATAAATTATTGAAGGAAACTTTCCTGGTGGGATAAATATAAAAAATAGAAAACGGATGACTTACCTCAAGGACAGGCTCGTCAACAGACAAAGAAAATCACACACAAACACACATACAAGCTTTCGCAACCGTTTGTCGCTTCTTCAGGAAAAGAGGGAGAAAGGGGAGGAGAAAGGGAAGGATATGGGTTTTAAGGAAGTGGAAAAGGAGTCATTCCAATCCCATTTGTAAAAAATGTCTGTCTAGGTGTGTGCGCATTTGGATGTGTGTGTGTATTTGTTTACCTTCCTTTTTTTCCCAAGGTAAGTCCTTCCACTCCTGGGATTGGAACGACTCGTTTTCCACTTCCTTAAAACCCATATCCTTCCCTTTCTCCTCTCCTTTCTTCCTCTTTTCCTGATGAAGTGATCAATGGTTGCGAAAGCTTGTATATATATATATATATATATATATGTGTGTGTGTGTGTGTGTGTGTGTGTGTGATTATTTGTGTCTTGACAACAAGCCTGTCCTTGGGGTAAGTCATCCATTTTCTATTTTTTATATATAGGGTTGGAACTTAAATAGTGGCAACACTACTTTGGAGACACTATGCAGTGGACTCTACTATTGTCACACATTGCTGATATACCTACCTCCCATGCAACAAAATAATACTCATCCGTCCTACGTGACCAGTGTAAGATTTCTGGCTTAAAGCCATGATATTAAGATCAGAGTATTGCTTCAGTGCAGCCGTTTAGGACCAGCAGGCGACAGGTGGTAAAAGCTGGTACAGGAGGTACGATAGGTCGGCTTCTCGTGGGGAAGAGCACTGGCGAGTCGCCCCGAATTCTAGTGAAGTCCCCGAGCGGCAGGCACTGGACGCCGACTGGCTGTAGTACTGGCGGTCGCGCGCCAAAACGCAATCATATTTATGTTAATACTTAATAAACTATTTATTCCATGTGAAATCCAAGTCAAAACTTCTCAAAGCGAATCCATGCCCCGATTACGTAACATTTATTAGCTATTGCAATGTTAACGAACAAAACAATTAATTTAAGATGCACGGCGGCCACATTTGCGAGCCAAATCAAGGAGCGAAGGCTGCCTTGCATCGAGCTGCCACACTTCAGTTCAGAACACGCACTCTGAGGAGTAACACGTCACATACATAGGCGGTCATAAGAAATTTTTTAATCATCTTAGATCGAGGTGAAATTACTTTATATTTAATTTCAGTTAAGACAATGTGTGTCAAGTGGATGTTACGCAGTTTGCTAGTTTTCTGCATTTTTTAAATAAACTAGATGGCATCCCAAAAGAACTTGAGTATTATTTCTTAATTAGATCAGTTCCTGTCAATTTCAGCCTCAATCAAGAACTCCGACGTGTGTACTATTATCTGCGTGGGGACATCTATAGCGGACGTCAGGTTGGTGAACTTTTAGAGTTGCTACTCTTCATACAGTGCAGTGGGGAAGTTGCTACAACCCTCGCGTACACTGTCATTGCGGTACAAACGCAAACTGTTGTGCGTCATCCATGGCAACATGTAGGAGGAAAGGAAATGATATAGGACCGGTTAAACATACCCATTTTTCCTGTTTTACCAGCGTGCACACAATTGTTGGAAACACAGTCACTTGTGAGTGAATGATCTAACTAAACACTGTCACTACATATTCGTAACAGGAACAACAGAGTTGGATTGAGAGTGAATGTGCCAGAGGTCATACACCATGACAGTGTCAACAAGGTCTTCAAGAGCCCCAGTATGGTGAAATTTATGGTGATTCTTGGGTACGATTGCAATGGTGTTATCCTAACACAGTACGTTCCTCCATAGCAGACCGTCAATGCACAGTATTACTGTTTGATTTTGGAGCATAACCTGCAACCAGCTTTGTGAAAGAAGCTGCAACTCTTTCTGCACAACTCTCCCATCATTTTGCACGCCAACGCGCAGGCGCATACAGCGCAAGCTGTGGCTGCTCTGTTCGGTCAATGGAACTGGGACGTACTGTATCACCCACCGTAGTCCCCCGACTTAAGTCCTCACGACCGATTTGATTCCGAAGATGAAGTAACCACTTCACAGCATTCACTTCAGAACCGTCCTGCAGATTCGACAGGCAGTAGACCACTCCATTCCCACTGTCAACAGAGCAGCCTCTGCTAACGGTATACCAGGCCTTCCATATCGCAGGCAACGGGTTCTGCAACACGCTGGTCAATACTTTGAAAGACAGTAACAGGTGGAAACGTGTAATGCTTTTGTATCATTTGTGAATAAATAGTTGCCACTATTTAAGTTCCAACCCTCATACAAAAGTTCTACAGTTTTTCCCAGTTTGCCACAACACTGGACACTATACAGCCAAAACTTTTTAAGGCTATCTGTAAGGGCACTGGAGAAATTTTTCATTCTTTCTAGTCAGTTCATAAAAACGTGTTCTATTGACAATCTTTTTACTAAAACAATTACAGCAAATTTGAAGCAATTTGCCTAGCTGTGGGCTAATTTGAGATCTTTTCAAGATATTAACAAGTACACAGGTATCGTGTCTGACGATACATTTAGTATTGTCTTCCAGCCAGTCCAACACCACAAAAAGATTCTTACGGGCACTGCGGCATTCCGTCGCACGGCTTTACACTGACGCGGACTTTCACTGGCCTCTCCTCTAGCACTGTAGGTTTTCTTCGGTCTTCTCACCACCAGTTCTGGTGACAGCAAATTGACAGTCACTTGCGGGAGACAGCTGCCGGCACCACCACCGGCACCGCCAACGCCACCGGCACCGCCAACACCACCGCCACCGCCAACGCCACCGCCACCGCCAACGCCACCGCCAACGCCACCGCCAACGCCACCGGCACCGCCAACGCCACCGCCAACGCCACCGGCACCGCCAACGCCACCGGCACCGCCAACGCCACCGGCACCGCCAACGCCACCGGCACCGCCAACGCCACCGGCACCGCCAACGCCACCGGCACCGCCAACGCCACCGGCACCGCCAACGCCACCGGCACCGCCAACGCCACCGGCACCGCCAACGCCACCGGCACCGCCAACGCCACCGGCCTCTCCTCGAGTGCTATACGTTTTCTTCGGTATCCGCACTTTCAATTCGGGCATCGGCGAATCGTAATTTGCACACATCCCGTCGCTAGTTTCCCCACACGCCGGTGCGGCGCCACCAGCATCAGGCGTAAGCCTTACGGCGAGCTCAGCGAGTGCGAGCTGCCGTCTCTTGGAGTTTGCAAATGGTGACCTGTTAGAATGGAATCGGCTTCGCAATTCGTCCGAGTCTGTATACGGCAATCTCACTGTACCTGCAACAACAACCGATCATTAGGGGGGGGGGGAAATGCATATAATCCATTTCACAGCTTATTACCAAATTCATGGACTACGAATGTAATTGTAATAAAAATTATACCTGTCATAAGTATTTGCTAACAGTTCATTTCCCACTTTTATTGGACTTTTTGTATTATAGTTTTTGTATCATATGATACTTTAAACAGTGGTGTAATCTAATGATAATACAACTTTTTCTTAAAATATTGTTAATAAGGAACTGAAATTGAGTGTGGTATTAGAGAAAGGGACGTATAAATTACTGTTAATTTGACTTATATAAATCTAAAACTGGAAGAAATGTTAGAAGACACAGAAGTGATGAGCATGCTGTGGAAACATATGTATGTTATTAAAGCAACCTCAGTTTCTAGGGCAATGTCGAGAGTGAATGGTGAATTGTAAAACTATTTCACTATCGATAAATAATAAGACTAGGTGATACATTTGACAAAATAGTTTTAAGTTCCATCTTTGAAGCAATTGTTTGGAATCTGCAGATATTTGGACACTTGAGGACAATACAACTGCACATACTGATGATGTTGCAGTTTTCAGTACACAAAGGATTTTTATTGGAGAAAGTAATAGTAGAACTGAAAGAAACCACTCAGAATAGGGAAGTAGAAATTACGAAAGTAAAGCTAAATATGTGAACAGAGGACAATAACCTGGATAACTAGTAAATGTTTTGTACACCAGCAGAGAATTTCCCAGGGTTAAAACGCACTTAAGGTCTTGCCATATTTTTCGTGATGTGTAGATTATTGGTAGCAGCGCAAGTTGATGGGAAGTAAGAATGGCTAATTGAGAGTCAGATAAAGACGGACACTGGGATTGTCATTTTTCATTTCAAAACTGTGACTCATATTTCAATTTTTCACTATGAAACAGGGGGGTCATTCCATGTCAATTCAACCAAAAAAAGTATGGTTTGACACCCGTGATCTTAGATTTTGATATGAATTAACATATGTATTCCTATTATGATTGTAAGTAGGGAACCAAAATATTTCTGCTGTGTCTCAAACCATTTAGATTTTACAGCTTGTGAATTTTTTTTTAAATTTAATAACTTTTGGTTGTCGGGCAGAGGAAATACAGTGTGCTCAAAAATGGAAAATAATGTATATCTCCGACATTTATCGACAAATATTGATAAAACTAACGTGTGTTCATCAATGTATAAAGAGTTCAGAGCAATGTAAATTACAACATACTGACAACATGTGGCCAGCAAAAACTAATAAATTGAAGTTTTCAAATTTTTTAAAACCAATTACGGAGATCCACACTAAGTGGAATATTATCGAAAGGGAAAAGGATATTCAGTTAAAACTTTTTTTAATCATGTTCTTAAGAATGTACTCCACATAATGCCAAAATAAAATTAATGGGTTTTCCACTCCTACAAGAATTATTATTTAATAGAAAACAGTAAATGCAAAATATCACGCGTCTAATACAGTTTGTTGAACTTACATTTTATTTTTTTAATTAGACCCATTTTGCTTGGAAAGTAAAAGTAATGTGTATTAAAAACAAGATTAAATAATTTGCTTAACATGTGTGAATATCTATTTCTGTGTAGCTTTGAACTGTTGGTGTACTGTTTCTTTCTCATTCTGTAAGTTGGAATATCCTAACTTAAAAATTGGTTTTTCAAAATTTTGTTCTTTGAGGCCTAAGCGTTGTGTTTTGCTGGTGCAAGTGGTACAAACAGTCTGCATATGCACCATACATCAAAATGTCATTTTGTTGATACATGGAACTGGTATTGGAGAGAATTACAAAGAACTTATGAAATATCTTCTTTGTGAAGATGCAAGCAGGGAAAGTATGCTGATGTATTGTTACAAGTGTCCATCAAAAGATAATTTGATCAGTTTTTTTACAATCAAAATTTCAAGACAATGATGATGAAGATACTATTGAGTACAGTCAGCGGGTTTCAAACGATCAAACTGAAATGGTACGGTGTTCGAGCTCAGTTGGGGAGTTCATTGAAAAGTTAGTGAGGCAGCTGAACAAGTTAATACCACATTCATGCACAGCCAAGTCACAATCTTTGTTTTTTAGAAATTTAAAGGAAACGGCTTCTTCAAACCTGGCAATTGTTATGATGGATTTCAGAAAAAACTATGCTTTTGTATTACAAGATGAAGTACAAGGTTACCACTGGACCTCACTTTCATGCACTATTCATCCAGGCATGATTCACTGCAGAGGTGTGCAAGTAATGAAAACTTATTTTACCTCTTTGTATCATTCCAGATAACCTTCAACATGATGTTTTTATGGTATAGAAGATGCAAAAAATAACATCATTTTTGAAAGACAGTTACCCACAAATAACAAACATTCACTACTTCAGTGGTGGTTGTGCTGGCCAGTATAAAAATAAATATAATTTAATGAATGAGTATGCACCAGAAAGATTTTCAGTTCAAAGCCGAGAGAAAAGATTCTTTTCTTATTCGCCTCCTTCACAACATCGCCATTGTGGATTCTCTAAAGATGACGACTGGGAGAGTTTACAATTTTATGCAAGAATGCATGGTCTATGTGAACAATAAAGTTTTGAAAATGCTAGAGGAACTCTAAAAACATTGACAAAGAATTTAGAGTCATTATACGACTGTTTTAACAAAATTTAAAAATTGTTTTTATCCACTTGTTTCCCAAGTTGTTATTTGTGTTTAAAACCAAGAAACAATCTTGTTTCTATTTCTCAATACTGTCTACTTTTCAAGTCTTTAATTATAATTGATTTAATTAAATATGAAGAATTGTACATTAGCACAATCTAAGGAAGCAAGAGATGTTTGCTAATTATTTTTTTTTTGTGGGCTAATAACCCATGAAGCAGCGGAAAATGCACAAATTTTACTCTATTGTTTGGTAGAGTATGTCTTTTAGAACAAGAAAAAAAAAGTGTTATTCAAATATTGTTTTCCCTTTTGACGATATTGCTCTTAATGCGGTTTTCCGTATCTGGTTCGAAAAATATTAAAAATTGTAATTAAGGAGTTTTTCCTGCACATGTACAGTATTATAAGGTTTTCATTAACGTTAATTTTTCAATCTTTACACATTGATGCACACATACACAAAAAATTACCACTATTAGTTCGTAAATGAGGAAGATATAAATTATTTCCTATATCTCAGTACATGGTGTTTCTTGTGCTCGACAACCAGAATCTACTAAATTCCATAAACTTGAACAGGCTGTAAAATCTAAATGGTATGAGACAGAGCAGAAATATTTTGGATTTTTAGTTAAGTCCATAGATGGAACAAATGTGCCAAGTTATAACAAAATCTGAGACCACGGGTGTCATGGGGTGGTTGAACTGACGTGGAATGACCCAGGGATAATTTCCGAGAAAAAAGTTTTTTTTTTATTTATTTCATTCAGTAAAACATTTCTCTGCATTGTACGGATATGTTACAATTTTCATTACGTTGTTACGCTGAAACCCAATGGAATAGTTTTAACTGCACTATTACATTTACACTCTCACTTGTCAATAAATGTTTCACCAATTTCTCACTACTTTCTATGTTGCAAATAACTCCCTCCGATTCAGTGAGAATTATACTTTCCTCCATTGTTATTGTGTAATTTGTGATTTTTCTGTAGAAGTTATACAATAAATGTGATAGAATGTAACCTTGAAACATGGTCCTTTTTTTAGCAAACAAATATATGTCTAATGTCTGTCTTCCGAGTCTGAAATATATAGAATTGAATGGTATTAAAAATATTAAGTTTGAATAGCAATGTAACAGTTCACAATTTCACCACCACTGTAAACATAATTCATTTTGCACAAAAGGACATTAACATTTTAAGTAACAGTTCCTAAAACACCACTCACAAATTTTCTTGCGACCCATTAGAAACGTAAAAAGATGAGACATGGCACGCATTGAAAGCAGTTTGCTGTAAGGCAGACTCCATCCTCAAGTCTGACACATCCTGCTATCAGTGTGTTTAGATGTTGATGGTACTTTGTTGTACATAGCACATTTTCTTTTCCACTGAAATTTTATTTTGGTGTTATCTATTTTTTATTGCGATACTCACTCTATAGTAGTGGACTAAAGTTTCCACTGTTCAACATCATAAAATAACTGATCGCAAAAAGACAAATTTTCGAAATTTAAAAAAATTCCTGTGTATTTTACCAGATTTCTCCTGATTGTCCCCATGCGTATACACCTTACTGACATACACTGGAAATAATCTCATCCTTTTAATTCACGGAGACCGCAAGAGTGTCATCAAAATGTACAGAACTCAAAATCTGCAACCTGCCCGGCAGAACAGCTGGGCCATTATCAGACACTGGGATCAGCAGCAGTAAGGTAGCAGCTTTATGAAAAGCTGCCAGGCAGCCAAAATAAATTAATGGGGGCAATTTCATTTCTTCCAAAAGTCAGTGTCAGTAAATTTAAACCACTTGTTTTTCCTCTAACGCACTTTGAAATTTTCCAATACTGATATCTTGCACAGTAAGGAGGGAAAAAATTCAATTACAACATTTTCCAAAGCAATTATGCTGCATGCACAGTACATCAATAAAACCAACTATTAACATTTTAGTGTATATTATACATCCGATAGGCCAAAGTGTCTAAAATGAGTGGCAAACAAAGTAGGCCTACTCCAGAAAAGATTTCAGAAGCATTGGCCAAGTGGACGGGACAGTTGAGACAAAGTCCAAGTAATGAATTCAAATTTTGATATGCTGCACGTAACACGAAAATATTATTCAGGGAAAGTGAACTACACAAACATGCTCAGTCAAAAACATATCAAGTTAGTCAAAATTTCACATCCACTCCACCTGTTAAATGGATACATATCTAGGCTAGAACAAAAGTGAAATTGTGCTAACAGAGCTGTCAAAGTAGTAGAGATTAAGGGGAGTCATACTGCCCAAAATGACAAATATTTCACATTTTTCCTTTTACGTTATTGTGAAAACATGGATTTTTATGCTTATTTTGGTGTTGGTTTTATTGAAATATTCAATTTACTATTTTAAATATTTGAAAATAATCATGCACTGACATTTCTGAGGATTTTGTTTTCCATCATTTCACATGTTGGCATTTTTCTCTGGGACTATATAGTCCAGAAGCTGTTTCTTTTGTTATGTAGAGAACTGTCCAGTTCTTAAGTTGCCTGTGAAGCAGCAAGTTATCCACTAGCCGTGCTTTATTTTCTCTGTTTCCGGAACAAACTCGTTAAGAAGCAGCAGCGAAGAACAAATTATTAATGATACCAGAAATGTGATTCGCTCGGCAAAAAGTGTATCTGCGAGATCCGAGCTCTTAATTAGCGTAATAATAAAAAGGAGGTCAGTGAGTGATAAATACATCTCGCAAATAAACTACGCCATCAGAGAACAATGCGATAGCCTAGGGGCAATTTTCATAGACCCAAACAAATTCCTATGTGAAAACTGTCTTGGAAAGTATGGCTTGCACTTAAATAGACTGGGATCTGTGACACTCAGTAGAATGTTTACAGATGTCTGTAAAATCATCAGAAATGAGGGAAACTAAGATGGATTGCTGGGGGTGAGAAACCAGATATTTTTGCTGAAAAAGCAAATTTTAAACACCGTTCAAAAGTGATGGAAATACAGAACAGGATCCCAAAACAAAAGACTCAACATTTAACACTTAAGAGTGCCGCACCCGTAATATTACGTTCTCTGTGTCTTTGCGAGAACTGCCGCGGCCGTAATATTACAGACGGCTGTTCTCAAACGCATTCTAGCTTTCGCGCGCATCATTATCCGTACGGCAGTTATCAGAAGGGAGGCAAACCCTTGCAGTAGACATCTCTGCCACCAGGAGGAGCCAGAAAACTGTTCACTTTCCGAAACAAGGCTTTGTGTCAGTTGACTGTGAGGCATCAGGGCAAGCGTTAGACGCAACGTGTCGAGCAGTAGGCCTCTGAGCGACGCCGAGATTCGCCGCATTCTTGATGAATCGGATGATATGAGTGATGTTTTTGATGGCGATGACACGGATGAAGATCCAACTTATGCTGAATCAGGATCAGGTAATATAATTGCTTTCACAACTGGGGTGGGGGGGGGGGGTGGTGGTGGACATGAGGGACCAAACAACGAGGTCATCAGTCCCTTCAACCTCAAATTGAATACGCCATGGAACTCGACAAAAAAAAAATAGGTGAAAGCCAAAAGACCATTACACTAGGAAGTAAAATCGACTCGTCAACAAGACTAAGACCAACCCAGGGCAGCAAATGCTACAGTGTCCGAACCCACAGCTCTGGAAGCGACCTCTAGCCTTAACCACAAGGTACTAATGGCACAGTGGTTAACGTATCATAGCTCCAGAGCAGGGAGAAATAAAACTGCATTAAAATGTAAAAGAGTGGGGGGGGCTGATGGGGATAAGGCTCTAAACCCCACAATCAGCCAAGAATCACAAACCCACTCACCCCGAACAAGCGAGTCCTAGAGCTGACAATAAAATCTACTTTCACGGAGGAAGGCAAGGACGCGATCAACCATCCGTGGGTCATCCGCCAAAACTGAAGGCAATGCAGGCGGTAGGCCATGGTCGCCGCGGAGTGTGGAATGGAGAGGACATTCAGTCAGAATATGAGACACGGATTGTACGGCTCCACAATCACAATGTGGTGGATTGTCATTTCGTAAAAGAAATCCATGGGTCAGCCTGCAGTGTCCAAGACGGAGGCGACAGAGGACAATTGATTCTCTCCGGGAAGGGCGTAAAGATGAACTCCAAGCTGCAGTCGTATCCTTGATGGTGCGGAGTTTATTGGAAGGGGCAGTAGCTTTCCAACTGCTATCCCATGAGGAGTGAAGCAAAGATCTGATCTGCACCCGCAGATCCGCACCCGGAATTTGAAAGGGAGACGGGCAGCGAGTAATTGCCGATCTAGCCAACTGGTCAGCTACTTCATTCCCTGTAATACCAACATGGCTTGGCACCCAGAGAAAGGTAACTGAGCAGGCAGCACGATGAAGGTCAGCAAGGAGTTCATGGATGGAAATAACTAAAGGATGGGAGGGGAAACAACGATCAATGGCCTGCAGACTGCTCATGGAGTCAGCACAGATTAAACCACGTTCCACGGCAGAATGTTTAATAAAACAGAGGGTTCTATAAATCGCCATCAGCTCTGCCGTAAACACACTGCATACCTCTGGCAGAGAATGGCATTCCGCCCCAACAGAAGACGTAAAAGCATATCCGGAGTGGCCCGCTGTTTTCGAGCCATCAGTGTAGAAGATAGAGGCTCCCTGAAACTCTTCTAGTACTGGGCGCACCAAACGCCGAAAGACCATGGGGGAAATTAAAGCTTTTGGGCCCTGGAAGAGATCCGTCCGAATTAGTGGTCGCGGCACCATCCACGGAGGTGTGCGTGCAGTAAAATGGGGGGCGCAATCTAGCGAAGGGAAATGGAAATCCCGGCAAAGAGAGGCAAGCCGCAGTCCGACGGGAAGGCCCGCCCGCGGCCGGGTATCAGGGGGTCGAAGCACTTCATATGCAAAAAGATCCTGGTAAGCGGGATGAGCAGGATATTGCCGGATGGCGATGGCATAAGACGCCAGAAGCTGATGCCGCCTGACCTGAAGAGGGCAGATTCCCGCCTCAACAAGGAGACTGTCGACCGGGCTAGTCGGGAATGCACCTGTAGCCAAGCGGACACCATAATGGTGAACCGGGTCTAATAATTTCAGGGCAGAAGGAGCTGCCGAGCCATAAACTTGACACCCATAGTCCAATCGGGACAAGATTAGAGCCCGATAGATACGGAGGATAGTTGTTCGGTCTGCACCCCAAGATGAATGAGCAAGGAAACGTAGGGCATTGAGTTTCCTCATACAACTAATCTTTAGGTGGCGAATATGGGGCACCCAAGTCAATTTTTTGTCAAAGAGAAGACCCAGGAAACGATGCTGTGCTACAACTTCCAGGCGCTGATTACCCAAGAACAGTTCTGGATCAGGGTGAACTGTAGTACGACGACAAAAGTGCACCACCCTCGTTTTTGATGAGGAAAACTGGAAACCATGGGACGTAGCCCACACTGAAGCCCGCCGAATGGCGCTCTGGAGCTGACGTTCAGTAGAGGCTAATGAGTAGGAGCTGTACCATATGCAAAAGTCGTCGACATACAATGCCGGGGTTACCAGTGACCCAACAGAGCTCACCAACCCATTGATGGCGATTAGAAAAAGTGTAACACTCAACACTGAGCCCTGGGGGACACCGTTCTCCTGTACCCGAGGGGAGCTAAAGGAAGAGCCAACTCTGACACGGAACAGGCGGTGGGATAAAAACTGACGGATAAAAATTGGTAAGGAGCCTCTGAGGCCCCAGTCATGAAGAGAACGTAAAATATGATGACGCCAAGCAGTGTCGTACGCCTTATGCAGATCGAAGAAGACTGCTACCAGATGATGTCTTTTAGAGAAGGCCTGTCTGATCGCAGTCTCCAGTCGAAGTAAATGGTCAATAGGGGATCGTCCCTCCCGGAACCCACACTGGTAAGGTGAGAGAAGTCCCCGGGATTCAAGAACCCAGCATAATCTGCGGGCTACCATCCGCTCAAGTAGTTTACAGGGGACACTTGTCAGGCTTATTGGTCGATAACTGTCCAGCGCCGACGGGTCCTTGCCAGGCTTGAGGGCAGGGACCACAATACTCTCCCTCCACTGGGAGGGGAACACCCCTTGAAGCCAAATACGGTTAAAAACTTTTAGGAGAAATTGTCGTTGTGAGGGGTTAAGGTGTTTCAGCAATTGATTATGGATATCATCAGGGCCAGGTGCTGAATCACGAGAAGAGGAGAGGGCCAGCGACAGCTCCCAGTCAGTAAAAGGTTCGTTATATGGTTCCACCTGGTGAGAAGTAAAGCCTAATTTGAAGGTTTCGGCCTGGTGTTTCTGAAGGAGAAAGGTCGCCGGATATGAAGTTGTCGCCGAGACATTGGCGAAGTGAGTTGCAAGATGTTCTGCAACAACAGATGGCTCCGTGCAGACCCCATCAGGCAGGGCAAGACCAGGGACGGAAGACGGCCGCCAGCTACCTTGGATAGATCGGAGCATAGCCCACACTCTTGTCAAAGGGACAGAAGAACCCAACGAGGAGACAAAATGCTCCCAGCATGTCCGCTTACTTTGTTTGATTAAGTAACGAGCTCTGGCACGCAGACGTTTGAAATTTATTAGACCAGCGAGCGATGGGTGGCGCTTAAGATGTTGCAAGGCCCTTCGGCGCTCGCGAATGGCTGCGGCAACAGTTGCATTCCACCAAGGGACAGGCCGGCGAGAAGGAGGGCCTGTCGACCGGGGAACAGCGGCGTTGGCAGCTTGGGTGATCATGTTGGTCATTTGGCTTATAATATCATCTATACAGCCTGAGGGGGAAGATGGGAACACAACCTGGGATGTATATAGCGGCCAATTAGCACGACGGAATACCCAGCGGGGTACCCTGGCTCGTGGTAGGCGTGAGGGAAGTGAAAGGATCAACGGAAAGTGGTCGCTATCGCAGAGGTCGTCATACGCCGACCAGTGAAATGAGGGAAGGAGAGAAGGAGAAGTGAGAGAGAGGTCTATGGCAGAAAAGGTGCCGTGAGCGGCACTAAAATGAGTTGGGGAACCATCGTTGAGAAGGCTCAGATTGTGGTCAGCAAGAAACTGGTCTATGAGGCGGCCCCGGCTAGATGTATAAGCACTGCCCCACAAAGGATGGTGGGCATTGAAGTCCCCAAGGATGAGGTAAGGAGGGGGGAGTTGCTGAAGGAGGGCCACTAGGGACGTGAGAGTAGGTGGCCTGTCAGGTGGAAGGTAGAGGTTGCAAATGGTCAATGGAGTGTCCAAGTGAACCCGGACAGCAACCACTTCCAATGGAGTTTGGAGAGGAATCCAAGTACTGACAATATCTGTCCGAACCAAAGTACAAACCCCACCAGACGCCTGGAGGGGACCAACCCGGTTCCGACAAAAAGCACGGAACCCACGGAGGGTCGGTGAATGTGCATCCATAAACCTCGATTCCTGCAGGACGACACAGGCCGCAGAAGAGAGAGAGATTAGCTGTTTAATCTCCAAGAGGTGACGGTAGTAACCATTACAGTTCCATTGGATGATCACATCACGAGGATCTAGGCGGGAAGCGAATGGCATAACGTCTGTCACGCTGCTTTGTCAGCGTCCGTCACCAAAGAAGAAGGGACAACATCCATAAATAGCTGATCAGCCTCGGGCTCAATGGGATGAGCGAGTTGCGAAAGCACAGTCGGCACCTCCGGTGGTACCGGAGGGGCTTTATCTTGTAACTTTGGTTTCTTCTTCTTCTTCTCCTTCTCTTTCTCTTTCTCCTTCTCCTTCTCTCGTGTGGGACGGGCAGGACCCACCCCAGAGAGAGGACTTTTGTCAGTTAGGTCTGGTACTGACGAGGATCGGGCGACCTTTGAACTCACTGACTGGGAGTCCGATGGCCGGCTGGAGGTCGAAGATCTCCGATCTGGGGAACGCCGGGACGGAAGGCCCTGAGATAGGGCACTGTCACCGGCAGGCGACGGAGAAGGGGTGCACTTCTCCGGCTGGGAAGGGGTGGGACACAAAGGGAGGGCTACAGGAGCTACAGGAGAGGGAGATGTGAGGGAGGGGTGTGGACGGGGTGTAGGGGGGAGATGGGAGTGGGAAGGGGAGGGTGAAAGGCTAGACGATAACGTCGTAGCGAAGGTCGTCGCCATTTGCACGGGATGCAGACGTTCATATTTGCTGCGGGCCTCAGGGTACGTCAAACGCTCCAGGGATTTGTACTCTTGTATCTTCTTTTCTTTTTTGAACATAGGGCAATCTGGCGACCGTGAAGAGTGGTGTTGTTGACAGTTGACGCACACCGGCGGAGGAACACAGGGGCTCCCCTCATGTAGTGGGCGTCCACAATCACCGCATACTGGGACTGCTGTACAGCGAGAGGACATATGACCAAACCTCATACATCGAAAACACCGCATGGGAGGTGGAATGTAGGGCTTCACTTCACATCGATATATCATGATCTTGACCTTCTCTGGGAGTGTGTCCCCCTCGAAGGCCAAGATAAAGGCCCCAGTATCGACGCGGTTATCTTTAGGTCCCCTCTGAACGCGGCGAACAAAATGTACACCACGCCGCTCGAGATAGGCCCTAAGCTCCTCATCAGTTTGAAGGAGGAGGTCCCGGTGGAATATCACACCCTGTACCATATTCAAGGATTTGTGCGGGACAATTGTGACTGGAATGTCGCCAAGGGTGTTGCAGGCGAGCAAAGCTTCAGACTGGGCTTCCGAGACTGTTTTAATGAGTAATGAACCAGATCTAAGCTTACCCATAGATTCCACTTCACCAAACTTGTCCTCTATGGTCTCGACAAAGAACAGAGGTTTGGTGGAAGTGAAAGTCCCTCCATCAGTCCTTGAGCAAACGAGATAGCGAGGAAAGGGTTTTGCTCCTAACCGGCGAGCCTGGCCTTCCTCCCAAGGGGTAGCAAGGGAGGGAAACATCCTCTTATCCACAGTAGTAGCATTAAATGATCTCTTCCTGTCTTGAGAGACGGCCGATGCACGACCATTTTGGAGTCTAACTCTTTTCATAGTGCTAGACGTCCGCCCTGGTGTCACCCACTCCGAAACCGGGGCTCTCTCCATGGGCGCCACCCAGCCTCAGCAAAGGCCACCTGGCACGATGGCCATTGCCGGGAGTTCTGATACCCCCGAGGACAGGCATCAACTCCTTGGCTTGCATGGAGAGGTCGCAGCTCAGACACCAGTAGTGTGATCCCTGTGGTGTCAGGGGGCTCAGCCAAAGGGTACATAACAGCCCCCCCACACGGACTGGCTACACGTGCTGGGGACCTAGCGGGGGATGGGGGCTACAGCGAGGAAAGGAAGTGGAAAGGAAAGGATAGGACCCGCGCTGTAGGGGCTAGGTCGGGAGTTCTTCCCCAATTGGCTCACACATTATCGGACAATTTTGGTATGGAAGGTCAAACCCCGAGGGGGACCAAACTGGGCCAAAAACCGGTGTACACAGCAGACAAAACCAAAGTGCAGGACAATCGGTACCATGGGATAGCCAAGCCGTCATACAGAGTACCACCGAGAGACGGGGTTGGAGAGGGTGGGAAGGAGGAATTGGGATGGGAAGGAGGGGGAACTAGGAGGGGTAATGCAGCCTGGGGAAAGCAGGAAAAAAGGCTGCAATGGCTCGGGGACCCATGCGCGCCACACACGTACCCACAAAAGAGCTGTGGGCCCCCTGGGGGGCTTTCACAACTGGATGGAACACATTTCCTGGAAAGAATACCCATTCCACCAGGGAAGAAGAAAGCTCAAGACTTGTAGAGTGTGCTCAGGAAGGGGCGAGAAAGAAGCAGGAGTCGCCAGAAGGAAGGATACTCCATTCCAGGGCACAGTATGCAAAGTGGGGTTTTGTGTCCAGCCCTGCTTCCAGCTATACCACTCAAAAAAGAACTATTTGCACTAAAAGCCGTTAGCTGCATTTGCATATAATCACATAAAAATTGCCATGTTTATTAATAAATAGTTTATAATATGAAAAAAAAATTTTACCTACCCAAAAACAGCGTTTCTTGTTTTGATTGTTGTGATGAAGGTTTACAAAGCAGGGAAATGTACGGGGCAAGTATTTGAAGAGGAAATAATAATGTTTATTCCTGACCAAGAAAAATATATTATTACTCCTGAATCTGTACCAACAGGACGAAATACTGTAAAAATGGCCAGCACTGGGGAAAGCCGATTCGCATATATGGCTGGCACTCAAAGTGTTAAGCCAGCAATACGAAAGTTACATTAAAGTGCTACTATACAATCCATTGGCAACAAAAAATTAGAAGTGGAAATACTTTTAAGTGAATTACAACCAGACATATTATGTATTAGTGAACCTGGACTAACTGAAAATCAGACAGATAATCTGAAAATAAGTAACTATACTTTAGCCAGCTATTTCTGCAGATCAAACAGAAAAGTGGAGGTGTATCTATATATATATCAAAACAGGAAAGCTAGAAATTGCAAACAAAGGTGTGAAACTCCCAACAGTAAAAGAAAAAGACTTTGAAATTACTGGTGTAATGATAGAAGGGTTAAGTATGATCTGTGTGTACAGAGCCCCAAGTGCCGATATTAGCATCTTCCTGAAAAAATTTGCTAATTTACTACGAATGAATATGAAGAGAAACATTATTACATGCGGAGATATCAATATTGACATGGGAAAAGGATCAAAAATTAGGCAAGATTTTGAAGAACTACTACTGCAGAATCACAGAGGCAACAATATCTACACCAACATAGTCAGTTATTGACAACATCATTACCAATATCAGTAGATTGGATTATGAATCTTATGTTATTCAAACAGCAATAACTGATCATGATGCACAAATGTTCTACCTTTTTAGACGACATGGCAGGGCATGTGAAACAAAAGCCAAAATCAAAGAAATCAGAGTTATGAGTGATATACGATAAACACCTTTAGAACAATTTTAAGCAGAGAAACCTGGACTGAAACTCTGCAGGCACAAACGGTAAATGAAAAGTATGCTGCTTTTATAGCAACAATTAAATTTCACTTTGAGGTAGCATTCCCAAAAGTTAAAGAGACAAATCAAGGTACAGCAACAACAACAACAGTGGATAACCAGAGAAGTATTAGAACAACGTAGGAAGCTGCAGGAATTGAGACAGGTGGGAGATGTTGAAGGCTATAAAACATTACAAAAAACTTACAGGAAGACAATAAGGAAGGCGAAAGAAAACTCAATTAACATCACCATATTAATCTCGAAAAACAAGATAAAGGCAGCCTGGAATGTAATAAACGCGGAAAGAAAGGAAAATGCTGGACCAAACAAAGAAACGGAGATAAAGTCAATGAAAATTGACAATAGAATTGTTACAGAAGGTACCAAAATAGCAAACATTCTCAATGACAATTTTATAATGTGCTTGAGAACTTAAAACTGGAAAGAAAGAGTCCAAAGAAAAAGGGTACAAAGTTAACAAAACATTCATACAGTGCAATGTTCTTGAGGCCTGTTACAGAAGATGAGCTAAGGAGAACTATACAGAAACTCAAGGCCAAGAAATCAGCTGGTGATGAAGTATCAAATCATGTGATACAGTTAGTAAGCAAGCACATACTCACACCATTAGTAGATACAGCGAACAGCTCTTTTAGAGATGGAATTTTTCCAGAGAAATTGAAGACAAGTAAGATAGTGCCAGTGTACAAGAAAGGAAACAAGGATGACCCCAACAACTACAGACCAGAATGAAACTTTCACTCTGCAGCGGAGTGTACGCTGATATGAAACTTCCTGGCAGATTAAAATTGTGTGCCGGAACTGGGACTCAAACCTGTGACCTTTGCCTTTCACGAGCAAGCGCTCTACTGACTGAGCTATCCCGACACGACCCACGATCCCGCTTCACAATTGTGAGTTTCAATGACACACAAACTTCCCCTGCGGTTGGCGAACTTTTGAAGTGAACTGAAATAAGAAACGAATGAGAACACTCCATTCCACCCCCCCAGTCAGTGACAGGCCGTCGATGTTCGTCGTGGGGCTTCCCCATCGATGACCCTCACCCTGGCGTTAGGTACTGACGACGTTGACGACATATCCACTGCAGACGACAATAAATTATCCTCAACTACTCCGCCTCAGAAAAACGAAGATATTGCGTTGAATGCAATTTTTTTCGTCTGGAGTCACTTTCAGTGCTTGTAAATACTTTAATTATATGATTCATAATATTATTTGAAAAGCTACATTTATAAAAAGGTGTTCTGTTTCAATTGCAAGTACCTTCTTGTCATTGTTAAACTGTTATTTACCATGCTAGCACGTTTCATAAGGTACAAACGTCACAGCCCCTCAAAACACTCATGGAGGGACATCGGAATTGGGCGCACATCTTATAAATGATGTAACTTCTGATTGGCTGAAGATAAGGTAGCAAATCTGCACATCAAACTGAAGGAAATTTAATGCTCTACAACTTTATTTCAGATAAATTTCCTGTGAAACGATCGAGTGAGTTACTAGAAGTAAATGTTTCACAAAATTAGTGAGATAAAGATGATTTTTTCTGAAATTGTCGATTTTCAATGACATATCTCGAAAACCGTTGGGAATTCGACGTATGTGTATTGAAACAATTTTATAGCAAACTCAATTATCTTTCATTTTTATTTGGATCAATTTTTTCCTAATGCGGACCGTTTTCGAGATATAGGCGAAAAACCAAAAAAATGGTACCTTTCCGACCCCCTCCCCGCTTTAGCTCACCCCCCAGGGGCGGGGACTTTTAGTATGTTCACCTCCTAACTATCCCTAACAAAGTCCTGAAGTAAAAAATTCTCGCATATTTCATGCACTCTAGAATGCATTCATTGACTGGACTACTAGCTGAAAACCCGGCACTGCCCAGGTATTTATTTATGCCTGCCATTTTTCAGGTATTTATTCATTTGTATAAGGGCTATATGTCTGTAAAATCTCTTGGGAATACAATTAGTAGTAAAGAAGTAATAGATTAAAACTTGGTGCGTGATGGGGTGGTTTTCCATGAACGTTACTGCTTATGTGCTCATCTCATGAACTACGTGTCGGAATGTGATACAATTCAGAAATTACATTCAACTATATGTGTGTATACAGTTTGTAAAATTTCCTGTCGCTACAATTTGTAGTGTTCAAATTAAAAATTCATACCGAGAGCCGTAGTTTTACTCCATAAACAGCGGAAAAGTAGTAAGCGAGAAACTTTTTTCCTTTCATCTTTTTACTATGGTTGCCAGCGAGAAAATGTTTAATAAAGGTTTGAAATTATGTTTAAAGTTTGTTGCAAGTCGCTAAGTGCTTTCATTCTCAAACAGTGTATTTTAAAAGTCTCGCCGGATTATATGGCATTTTTTGAGATTTCTACTGGTTATGACGTAATATCTTTTGAACCATGTGCCGTAAGAGATTCTTAACCATGCATCAATTGTTACCTCACGGTAAGGAAAGACTATCAAATTTGGTTAAAATCGGTCCAATGGTTTAGAAGAAAATGAGCAGCATTGTCGCAAAATGCAGCATTTTTTCGCGCATCTCATTGTTTATGACATCTCTAAGCATATATCGTATATGATTCTGACACTTACGGCCACCGTCCTCATGGATTGAAGGTTACGTGTACAAAATTTCATAAAGATTGGAACAAAAATGTAGATTTGTATGCAAAACGTACAAACATACGGACACACTGCTTTATATATTAGATTTCAGTAGATGTTTCAATGAAAACAATGTTGCCTCGTTTTTGGGTGAACAAGAGAAACATGATTTGACGAAAATGGAGGTAGTTTAAATGTGGCACTCTTTAATGCTAGAGCCTATACTGGCGTAATGAAATTTCGTGACAGTAAAATTTGCAAAATTTGTTCTAACATTGCTACATTCAAATGTGGAGTCAGAACTTTTTGAATAGTGAGTGATGTAAAGATAAAGAGAGGAAGGTTGCAGTCATATGGTCTGCCTTTGGAGTCAAGGGAATTCGCTGCCATTTAAGGTCACTAACACCCATCTGAAACGTCACAATTCAGATTCCAGTGTTTAGATTTAGTGAGAAAAATTTATAACGTTCAGTAGTTTAAATATTTTTATTGGTCTTTAATTGATATATTTCATTATTATACATGGGGGTATCCAGAATTTTGCTTGAAAAGTCCTAGTGTTGTATCGTAGAATCTCATCAAAATTTTGAGTAAGGCACGCTATTTTCGGTAATTGTGAAGGACGCTTCCACGGGCGTCCGTTTCGATAAATCTCGAACGTTCGACCACACTTCGATATGTAGTGCATTTCGATATGTTCCAGGATAGCGCGAATTATTTACAGTTCAAATTGTGTTCCGAAGGTAGCATATGTGAGTGAGTTATATGATTTTGAACGTAATATGAATGCGAGTGGTGCTGTTTCCCTTACATGGAAGAACTTAATTCCGCGTCTAGCAACGGTGAAAGAAAGCTGGAAGTTTTGCATAGACTAATTTATTGCCAGGAGATGAGGAAAGGGACTGTGTTGATTGCAAGTCTGTGAATAGTGTAATTTTGGGGAAGAAAAGTGCAGACGTTTAATATCCCTATCAGTTTTATTATAAAAATTGTAAAAGAAACGCACGTCTGCAAGAAAGAATACGTGGTTTGATAATAGTAAAATATCAATAGACAAGAGTTATTTTGGTTGCGTGCTGGATTCGGCAGTATACACAAGAAGCCGTAGTCTCCGAAACCGGGTTATCTCGGAGAGCTGTTTGTGACTATTACGGCTTTTGTAGGGAAGTTTGTATATGTTATAGTAACTCGCGATAGCGTTCCCATCGGTGGCCCGAATAAACTTTTAGAGATTGACGAGTCCCATATCTGCACCAGGAAATTTCAACGTGGCAGACCTCTGAAGAACGAGGTGGAACAACTGTGGGTGTTTGGGCGGGATCGAACGAGTGTTTTATCGTGCGTGTCCTATCGAGGGAGAAAAGACACTCTTAGGATGGGTAAAACATTTCATATTACCGGGTACTAAAATCACTGACGGATTCTCGTCTGACAAGTCCCTGAATGCGGAACGGTTCGATCACGAGTTCGTTAACCACTCGGTTGAGTTTGTGTCGTCAGATGACGCTTTCGTCCATTCTCAAAATATTGAGAGACTATGGAAGTCCCTAAAAACATATTAAGAGAGAAGGTCGTCCGGGGGACAGGGACGACTATATGGGTCATTCCATGCCAAGTGGTCTAGAGGCTCCCACATGACCCTCATGGATTTTGATGAAATTTTGTATGAACATTCACACATGTTCTCAATGAACACTGGTAAAGTTTCAGTTCAAACAAATCAATAATTCCGGAGATACAGTCACTTGTTTAAGACCATAGCACAGCTTCCAATAGTGCGTCCTTGAATTTTCAACAACTTTGAGATGATATATATCTGGGAGTATTTGCATGAAAGAAACAAACCTTGGCCATTTTATACAACGTTTAGAGCTCTTTAAAGTAAAATATCAAGAACAGGATTTCTGAGCAATTTTCATATAGAAAATTTGGGGCAAAGTTGGGCGAAAAAAATTGCTGGTTAAAACAAGTGCAAACTTTAGTTTTTTATATCTCCAGAAGTAATTGTGGGATGTACATGAAACTTTGCACACCATAACTCACCAACACAAGGTCTTAGAATATAAAGTTTCATTCTCCTATTGCTTCCCATTATTTCACAAATCTAGGGTAAAGTTGACGATTTTTCAAAAAGTGCTAAAAATGGGTATTTTCAGTCAAATTTTTCAAAAAAGTGTTTTCTCAAAATTCCTTTAGACTATGCTCATTAGAAAGAGCATATTCTAAACCATCTAGAAAAGTGGATTTGGTTTTGCAATGCAAGCATATAAGGCCCTAAAAAGTAGCATAATCCTAGAGGCGCACTGGAAGTTTGAACCCATTTTTCTGGCACTCAAATTATACCTAAAATTTTATATTATGTCTAATAAATATTTGTTAATGCCTGGGATAAGTGAAATAAGAGGTCCTGATGAATAGGACATAGCTCAAGTCCGAATAGAAAAAGAATAAAAATACAATGTTATTTCTTAACTGTACCCCCATCCCACAACTCTCTCTCTCTCTCTCTCTCTCTCTCTCTCTCTCTCTCTCTTCTCTTCTCTCTCTCTCTCTCTCTCTCTCTCTCTCACACACACACACACACACACACACACACACACACACACACACAATTATAATTTAGAATGAATGTAAATTGTAAAATTTATTTGCACAATCATTATCTAATTATTAGTAGCATTTTTAATCAACACCACCAGCTTACTGAAGGACAATAAGTATATAAATGAGTTGTTGTGGTTTAACCACTGCTAGATTCATTTCACCTGAGAAAACCAGTATCTCCATCACCATAGGGGCTACGCTCGAGCATCAATAGCTATGGGTGAGTTTCTTTACACAGGTTTCCAAGCGTGATGAATGTAAACAGGAATGGTGTATCGCTGGCCAGACGAATTTACTGACGGAGCTGGAATAACTGCAATAATTTGGTGTGATGGAACCCAGCACTTGTCACTTACTGGTGGTCAATAAAATGAATCTGCTGGACCATGAGGGTGGATAAAGTTTATTAATGCACCCCTTTGCTCAGTGGAAGTCTCACAGATATTCCCAATCCACCAAAAATTTTCTTAGATGCATGCAACATATTGTCCAGGTTGGAGAGCAGACATTAAAATGCCTTCTTTAGTTCTCTGACCCATTGTAGCTACAAAAGATGATCAATCATTTGAAACTCTGCTGACCTGAATTATTGTTTCATCAATAGGGAAAAAGTGACGATTTTCTCTAGTGCCTGCTACAGTTTGTCCATGTTTAAACCTCACTTCTTGTGACAATTTTTTTTTTTCTTTTTTCCTTCCCCCCCCCCCCCCCCCCCCCCCCCCAATTTCATCTTTACTGGCAAGAAAAATTTGATTCCATTAATGTTTTCAGAGAAGAAGTGAAACAGGTATAGGTAAGTAAGATTGAGCACTGGAGCCATCATTGAAATTATGAATGTGAGATATCTGTTCAAACTGTGCTTTTATATATTTGATGAGCTCCTTGATAAAAACGTTAACTGTACCAGTGTCATGCCACAAACAAGAACTGATAATGCAGAAACTTAAAGATTCCACTTTCTCATTTTGATGAAAGTAGATAACAAATGGATGAATTGTTGCTTTCCAGTGGAAGCCTTGCACAGCATCCTGAATAATAAAAGAATAATTTTCCAAAAAATCCATTAGGACAACAAGCTCTTTGTTTTTCAGATAACATTTAAGGCCTTTAAGGTGCAGTAAATTTGTCTGTCTGACAATACACCATTCCTCTTGATATTCATCAGAAAATTAATGTAGCATAGGGTAAGGTGGTACAAATTCGATATAGGTACAATTCCGATCAACATAAGTTTTCAGTCTCGTATTGTTGCACTTGCCTTTGTGTGGCGTTGCAGTGTAGCAGGTTTCTACATCTCCTCCTGTCTTTTCCAAGAATACAACACTCTGTGTTAAGGAGACATAAATTTTTTCCTGTAAAGACGTACTTGGAGCTACTTCATCGAACGTGCCTTTATAAATGTTCTAGTTTCCACGTGCTTGTAAACTCGTTATTGTGCAACGTTTGGTACAGCAAAGTATGCACTGGTGCCTGAAGGAAAAAGTGCTTTTTATGTGGGAAAAGTCAGTGATCAAAATTGTACGAGGAAGTGATCATAATTGTACCTCGTGTGGTACATTTTATATCGATTTTTCTCAATTCTGTAATCTTTTTTTGTGTTCATACCAACATATGTAATTGTCTAATAATTGTGTTACATATTCATTAAACATTCAAGAACAAGTGCCATAGTTAAAATTATTTCTTTTCTCAATATGTTTGCAGTTACAATTACATTTGTCTGAAATGATTGAAATTGTACCACCATACCCTATCAAAAATTGAAATAGGTTAGAGGAAACTAAGCAACCTATGAGTGGCTTCTAATTTTACCCAGGACACTTCAATAATTTTATTTTCAGGCTTGGGAACCTGTGTAAAGAAATGCTTATCACACTTGGGATATCCTGTGGTAAAGGAACCCACCCGTGGCTGTTGTTGCCTCTGTGGCGATGGGGGATGCTGGTTTTCTCAGGTGAAATGAAACTAGCAGTGGTTAAACTATAGCAACTCATTTATACACTTCTTTTCCATCAGTAAGCTACTGTTTGTTCATTAAACAGGCTACTAATAATTACAAAATGATTATGGAAATAAATTTTATGAATTAAATTCAGTTTGTGTGTGTGTGTGTGTGTGTGTGTGTGTGTGTGTGTGTGTGTGAGAGAGAGAGAGAGAGAGAGAGAGAGAGAGAGAGAGAGAGAGAGAGAGAGAGAGAGAGAGAGAGAGAGAGAGAGAGAGAGTTGTGAGATGGGGGGGTACAGTTAAGAAATAACATTGTTTCTATTTTTATTCTTTTTCTATTCGGACTTGAGCTACGTCCTAGTCATAAGGACCTCTTATTTCACTTATCCCAGGCATTAACAAATATTTATTAGACATAATATAAAATTTTAGGTATAATTTGAGTGCCAGAAAAATGGGTTCAAACTTCCAGTGCGCCTCTAGGATTATGCTACTTTTTAGGGCCTTATATGCTTGCATTGCAAAACCAAATCCACTTTTCTAGATAGTTTAGAATATGCTCTTTCTAATGAGCATAGTCTAAAGGAATTTTGAGAAAACACTTTTTTGAAAAATTTGACTGAAAATACCCATTTTAGCACTTTTTGAAAAATCGTCAAATTTACCCTAGATTTGTGAAATAATGGGAAGCAATAGGAGAATGAAACTTCATATTCTAAGACCTTGTGTTGGTGAGTTATGGTGTGCAAAGTTTCATGTACATCCCACAATTACTTCTGGAGATATAAAAAACTAAAGTTTGCACTTGTTTTAACCAGCAATTTTTTTCGCCCAACTTTGCCCCAAATTTTCTATATGAAAATTGCTCAGAAATCCTGTTCTTGATATTTTACTTTAAAGAGCTCTAAAAGTTGTATAAAATGACCAAGTTTTGTTTCTTTCATGCAAATACTCCCAGAGATATATCATCTCAAAGTTGCTGAAAATTCAAGGACGCACTATTGGAAGCTGTGCTATGGTCTTAAACAAGTGACTGTATCTCCGGAAGTATTGAATTTTTGAAACTGAAACTTTACCAGTGTTCATTGAGAACATGTGTTATTGTTCATACCAAATTTCATCAAAATCCATGAGGGTCATGTGGGAACTTTTCTCAATATTAGACCACTTGGCACGGAATGGCCCATATCTGTTTCACAACCTGTGGCTGCAAGGGAAGACTGACGCCTGTGACACTCTTCCGGTTTTCCTTCATGATATTAGCAGGGTGTACCCAGGCTACGGGAAGGAAGGACTCGTACCCGCTGCCTACACCACTGACCAATAATGTAAGTACTCTTACTACTGCCATTTCGTTGGTGACTGTTTTTGAACCGGAGATTCGAGCGCTACGCGCACTTACATACGAAAAAGAGAAAAAAAACCCTTGTTTAATCTAAAACTTCAACTTAAAATGATTACCGTTTCGTACGTTAACAAATCAAAGCTTTACCGTATGTAAATGTCACTAGTAAATTAGTGGGTAATAAACCATAGGATACCACACATTGGCATGTGAAGCGCAGGAAAACAGCCATCTTTTAATACTGTCATTTTACCAATAAAACCATAAACTTGACAGACGTTCAAACGCTTCCAAAAATTCACGCACGCGCGAATGTTTCATTTTATTATATATCTCACGGGATGCAGACAGATCTTTTACTGCAGTCACAGTGTTGCCCACAATAATGTAAGAAACCTCTACCAAAAATGTTACGCACGCGCTTTTGCGCCTGCGTTTAAGTACGATCTGAATCTTCTTGTTCCAGTTTATTAAAAAAATCACACGGGATGCTGACAGATCTATCTATTACTGCAAGGTATGTCGTGGTAAAGTACCTAGAAGTGACATTTACATACAGTTACTTTAACCCCCATATTGAAACATATCGAAATGCACCACATATCTAAGTGTGGTCGCGCGTCGACATTTATCGAAACGGACGCCCGTGCAAGCGTCCTTCACAATTACCTTTCTTATTTCTGAAAAATTTATGCATGTTTGGGAAAAATGTCGTCTTGTGGGAAATTCTCTGCATACTTGTTGGGAAAGCGAGATATTTTCACACAATTGCGTGACCTATGACTCGCGTGTCACGAGCGACAAGGCATGAAGTACGCAAGAAACCTAACAAGCCAAAAAAATTGTGAGTCTGCTTAAAAGTGGGCAATTTCCTGAAAAACTAGGGAGAAAGACACTAATTCCTACTACTGAATGTTATACGTTTGAACATAGTTGCAATAATATACTCATAGACGTGGTGGAGTGGCCGAGCGGTCGAAGGCGCCTTGTTACGGAGCGCGCAGTTGCTCGGCATCGGAGGTTCGAGTCCTCCCTGCGGCATGGATGTATGTGTTGTCCTTAGGTTAGTTTAACTTAGTTTAAGTAGTTTGTAAGCCTAGGGTCTAATAACCAAAAACGTTTAAGTCCCACATATTTACAAACACTTGAACATCCATATACACGTCCGTTATGTCTATTGATATGCATAAGTTAACAGGCAAAGACGACAGTGCTATCCTTCAAACTGAACCAAGAACAAGATACTGTATTTACCAAGCCGGTTCCCACATTAAAATAACTTTTAACGTTAGCACATCTTAACTGTTTAAATACAAGAAAAAATTAAATTAGGAAGAAAGTTAAACGCTAGACGAAATAAATCCGAATAAGTCTTAGTTCAAATCAAATGTTCAAATGTTTGTAAAGTCTATGGGACTTAACTACGGGGGTCATCAGTCCCTAAACTTACGAACTACTTATGAACTAGCTAATCCGAAGGACGGCACAAATATCCATGCCCGAGGGGGGGTTCGAACCCCCGACCATTGTGGCGGTGCAGACCGTGACTGGAGCGCCTCAGTCCCCTCGGCCACCGCGGCCGGCAGTAAGTCTTGGTAATTTTTCGCGAGCAACAATTATACCGACAAGGCTCGTCTGGGATGGGGTTGCATCATATATCAGGAAAAGTGAAAGTTAAAAAATCCAAATGATGGCAATTATAATTAGTTTCCTTTTTTCCCCACATGAAATACATATTAGAAGATACAGATCACGCACTGAAACGTGGCCCCCCAAGAAGAGAATGTTGGGAGCTGAAGCTTGCATTCAGCTCGTAACGCATTGGCTGTTAGAACAAGCCCCGCATCTTTCTCCCAGTGCAGCTAGCTTACGGCGTATAGCTTACAGATTTTAAAAGAAACATGTAACACAGATGAAACACGAAATTATCACTTTAATGTTTGAGTAATAGAGAACTGGAACGTATATCTACTAAACATTAATATTTTTAGAGACGTAGCAATACTTTCTGGCTATTTTTATTGTCGTAAATGAATAACAATCGGGGGAATTTGGTAGAAGCCGTGTACATCAAAGGAAACGGCATTGCCATCGATATATATCGAATGTTCGATATATGTTTCTGAACCGGAGATTCGGGCGCTACGCGCCCACACGTAATAAAAAAACTTCTTGTTGAACCTATACCTAACCTAACTTTGACTTTAAAAAAGTGATGTGTAGCGTAGCCTTAAGAAGATTAGGTATAGGTTAAACAAGAAGTTTTTTTTAGTACGTGAGTGCGGTTCAGACACACTATATCGAACATTCAATATATATCGATGGCAATGCCGTTTCCTTCGATGTACACGGATTCTACCAAATTACCATAACGGGAATTAACATTCCTCACACCACTTTCAAGGACAGAATTCCTTTTCCTATGTGGACTTAATTTAGCAAATAAAGTGGAAGACAATACCAAGTACAAATCAACAATACATTGACGATGTCTACGATGTACAATGCTGTTACGAGGTAAAGTTGGAGAGAACAAAAACATTCCGTAGACACACGAACTCAGCCAAATTCCGCCGATCACAGAGGGGCCACGAAAAAGTGCGTGATCTGTACTTCAGTCCATGTTCCGCCGTTTTTATTATCAAACTATAGTGCATTAAAATCCCCTAACATTGTTGGGCCAGCGTCGGGCTCGGTGGTCTTTGCTAAATACCGAAGGGTCTCGGGTTCGATATCCGGTCATATTTTTTCCCTCTTTTCAGACTGCGTTTTAACCCAGGCTGCACCTCTCAACAATGTGAGTCGCCAGAAACGAGATATGGTTCGCATTAAACGTTAGACTGTAGGTCCCCTTTCCCATGTTTGATAACTGGGGTAGGCTAAGGGATACGCAAGCCGCCGCAGTGGCTTCCAACTGAAAGTTTTATACTACGCCAATGAGCCACACGAAATTATTATTACTGCTAGGCCACTACCCACCTACTTCACAGGGCCAACGAAAGTTGGAACAAATCCCGAGACTGCTAGTTAGAAGCCCTTCCTAGAACGGCTGTTCAACAAACCTAACAGAGGCAACTTAACTTTTCGGTTGATGCTGCGAATGGCGAATGACACGTATTTGAATGAACGGTGCCCGAGACGTGTTTGCAAAGTCGCCCGCTCTGATTAACCATGTCTGTCACTTGCCAGGCTGTAGATTCAAACGTCATCAATGTTAACATTTCACACGTATTATTTCCCAACAATGCTGAAAATATATTTGACACGTTTCTATTTTGCCATGACCGACAAAACCTCACATACAAATAAGAATTAAGACAAACAGGTTACGTGTAAAGCAGGTTTCAAGTATCTGCATTGTTTAAATATGCGTTAAGACTAAGACAGAAAAATGGGAAATAAAATTCTGAATTTTGGGATTTAGCCAGAGATGGGCAGTCCTAACACGGTTCTTTATAACGGTAGGAAGGTCTAAGAAACAGTGTACCAAATTAGGAAAAAAAAATGTTCGAAATTCTCAAGATGGTGTATGCTGTAGCAAAATATAAGATTTTATACAATATCGCATTCACTCTCGTTCATGCCCCTTGACTGAAGTGCAAATCTGGCCTTAGAAAACTAGACTGCTTGACAGTCACCACACAGTATCGTCAGGGATGTAGGATTTAGTGCCCATTGCTCTACTAATTCTAAATCTTAACTGATTTATTTACTCACCTCATTTCAAAATCCACTGGTTTCACCTTTCTTCGAATACATCCGGTTCAGACTTCTTTCTCCTTCCACAGATGAGGTACTCAGAGCCAGCCAGTACGACTGCATTCACCAACACTACTGTTTGTGAACTGACAAATTACATTGTTCAGGGAGGCGAAGCACAAACCAACACCTGCCTCCCGCAGGGCTGGCAACACCAACTGCCGCAGCGCGAGACGAGTGCATCACTTTGAATGCTGATCGAATACTAAATAATACGCATACCAGCGGGCGTTGTAGGCGACATGAGCCAGAAACTGCAATCATTTTAATATAAACAATACACACTGAACTGTGACACGCCAAACAATAACGATTCAGACGACAATGGCTGCCTCTGACAGTACTGTTGGTAACTGCCAGCTAGTCCAGATATTTGAAACACGTGGCGCGGCGAGCACGTCACGTGATTAGAGTGGTGTAGGGGCAACGCGAACGCTACGCCCAATCTCATTACAGCTGCGAGTAATGAAAAGATGCCTTCTTATATATTCGTTACTAAAAAAAAAGTGTCATTTAGAAATACGGCCGCTACAATGTTTTTGAAAAATTTTAACTTAAAACTACCTTAACATTTAAATTTGTTATGTAGATACCTTATACCTGCTTTTTGAGGCTATTATACTACCGAGGAAAGGATCAGTACAGACAATTTCCTTTGAGATTAAAATGCGGTTTCTTCAAAATCTGCGAGATCCAACCGCGACCTCCATTTTAAGTATTAGACGTTTGGATGTAAGAATCGATCGGAATATTTCGTGACGAATGCTAGTTGACCGACCATAGTAGTAGCATTACATTTGCGAGCAGCAGGCCTGTTGCACTATTCTGTGAAATTAACAATTAAGACAGAGTCACGAATGAAGCTGTGTAGGGCCTAGATAACTTTTCAGTACTTTTAACAAAACTTTATAGTAGACAAAATCAAAAATGCCCATTAAACCGAAACCTTTACAGGTAAAAAATATATAAAACCGAACGTCGGATCATGGAGAGTTAACCTACAAAACCGGACAAAGTATAATCCAAAATACAATAAAATATGGCCAAGATCGATAATTATTTCACTATTACACCAGGTTACCATTTTTTTTAAATCTATCGGACCAAACTGCGTCATCAGTCCGTAGCTTACAAACTACTTAAACCTAGGTAAACTAACCTACGGACAAACACACACATCCATGCCCCCGGGAGGACTCGAACCTCCACGGCGAGCAACCGCGCGCTCCGCAGCAAGGTGCTTTAGACCGCTCGGCTACTCCACCGCGGCGGTTACCATTTAACTCGCGGTCACTCGCGTTGTTAGAAAAAAATTTAACATTTACTATTGTAGTTTAATATTCCATCACATTTCAAAGCTAATGAACTGGCCATCTAAACATGCATTCTTTCATATCTCGTACACAATTCAATTAACCTTACTCGACAATCAAATTTCAACAATAGCTTGTTATTTGTGGCATTATTTGAAGTTGTGCGCAGTGTTAGATTTTTTTTCTAACACGGGAGTCAAAGTAACAATTACTTCTTCCGAGGAAAACCGCCTTGTTTCACTTTTGGTCTGTTTCTTGTACTTTTAACATGCGGCTGTGTTCGTCTGTTTTCTCCTGAAACTGTTCAGCACATGTTACGTCTTATGAGGAAAGTAGATATTCTTATAGAGTTTTACGAATTGAATGAAACAATTGTTTATACAGAGTACATGACATTGTCGGGTATGGAAGTATTGTTGTTGTTGTTGTGGTCTTCAGTCCGGAGACTGGTTTGATGCAGCTCTCCACAATATCCTATCCTGAGCAAGCCTCTTCATCTCCACATAAGAACGACAACCTACATCTGTCTGAATCTGCTTACTGTATCCATCTCTTGGTCTTCCCCTGCGATTTTTTCCCCACACACTTCCCTCCAACGCTAAATTAACAATTCCTTGATGCCTAAGAATGTGTCCTACCAATCTATCCCTTCTTTTAGTCAAGGTATGCCAGAAATTCCTTTTCTCCCCAATTCTGTTCAGTACCTCCTCATTAGTTACGCGATCCACCCACCTAATCTTCAGCATTCTTCTGTAGCACCATATTTCAAAAGCCTCAATCCTCTTCCTGTCCGCACTGTTTATCGTCCATGTCTCACTCCCATACAAGGCAACACTCCATACAAATGCCCTCAGAAAGGACTTCCTTAGGCCTAAATCAATATTCGATGTTAACAAATTTCTCTTTTTCAAAAAGGCTTTTCTACCCATTGCCATTCTGCATTTTATATCCTCTGTACTGCGACCATCATTTGTTATTTTACTGCCCAAGTAACAAAATTCATCTACCTCCTTTATTGCTTCGTTTCCCAATCTAATTCCTTCAGCATCACCTGATTTTCTTACACTGCACTCCATTACCCTAGTTTTGCTCTTGTTAATGTTCATCTTATATGCACCTTTCAGCACACTGTCCATTCCATTCAATTGCTCTTCCAGGTCCTTTGCTGTATCTGACAGAATTACTATGTCATCGGCAAAACGCAATGTTTTTAATTCTTCCCCCTGAACTTTTATTCCTTCACCAAATTTCTCCTTGCTTTCCTTTATAGCTTGTTCAATGTACAAATTGAATAACATTGGAGAAAGGCTACAACCCTGTCTCACTCCCTTCCCAACCACTGCATCCCTTTCATATAAAACTAAAAAACAGTGTAAGGGGCCAGCGGTTTCTTCTTGAAACAATATTCTGATTTAGAACGGTCTACAACATCGACACCTTTTTTGAGATTTTAGAGTGTAATTACTTCAAGTTTGTTCGCTTCGTCACTGTCAGCGTCTACAGAATCGTCGCTGTCCATGGTGGATAACATTAGAACGTTCTTTTTTGAGACGGATGAGGAAATTAAGAAGTTGTTGCATGGTTTTTCTCCAAATGCTGCTGTTTAGTTGCCTACATTCTACGTCCAGACATTCCGGTGGAATTTTATTCTATCGTAGAGTATCTATGTGAATCGATGGTTGGCATACATTTTGTTACCCAGTGGTAAAGATGTGAAATAATTGTCCATCGTCACGTTTCTGCCCGTTTTGTCAATCTGTCTATTCAATCGTATCTCCACGTTATCTGCATCATTTGCTACTTGATATGGCCCAGTAGGCTGTCTGCCTGCATATACTTCCATATTTAGCGTATAAAAGGTTTTGGCATCACAAAGCGCCTGTACCTTGATGCCATATTTTGCAGACTTGTTTGCTATATTACTTCCTAATTTTGAATCTTTCGCGGAATGGTTCCAACATCTCGTCTATCGTCAGTGCTTCGGCACTATAGCTCTTCTTGCAAACATCCACAAATTCATCAAATTACATGTTCCATACCATGTTTATACTAATTTATGTTTTGGTAATTACAAAGAAATGATTGATTGTATAAACGTGTCTTTTTCTGGCACAAAGAGATGAAAAGGTCCAAGATCTCATTGTTAGAAAAAAAAAAAAAAACACGGGAGTTATAGCATGACCGCGGGTTAGGAATGTTACAACCATAATCGCCACCTGTCACCTGGCTACACTTATGTCAGTCGTGTATTTAACCTTCATGTCAATCAAATTTTATCACCGTTTTAAAAAGGCGTTGAGTGGTTTGTATTTTAATGTAACTGGCGAGACGTTTTAATTTTAAAATGATCAAATGAAACTAACACGAGTATTCAGGTCCGATGATGGCAGTTAAATGTGTTGAAACTGGAGACCTGAAGTAACAAAAATAAAATAGCTATATTTGCCATATTATTGTAATACACAATTTTTAAAACAAATTGCTATCTATAATCGGTAATTTCCTAGACCTCGTGTACATCGAAGAAAACGGCGTTGCGATCGATTATATATATATCAGATGTTCGATATGGTGTTTACGTTCAATTTAGTGTTTGTGAACCGGAGATTCGGGCGCTACGCGCCCTCACATACTAAAAAGCAAACTTGTTTAACCTATACCTAACCTACCTTTTACTTTAAAACAGTGATCTGTAGCGTAGCATTAAGAAGGTTAGGTATAGGCACAGAGTAACATAATATATATTTGTCTGTGGTATAGGTTAAACAAGAATTTTTTTTAGTATGTGAGGGCGTGTAGCGCCCGTTATCTCCGGTTCAGAGACACTAATTCATCAATGGTAGCGAATCCATTTGTTAAAACTTTCTCAGGATTATAAAGGATGTGGTTAGGCGGGAACCTAACAGACGATTACAGCATGAATGACAACGAAATATCACTCAGTAAACACTACACAAGACACGATTCAAAACCAGCGATTCCATCTGTCACCACATCGACCGTGGCGTAAGAATCGAACATTCAATATATCTCGATCGCAACGCCGTTTTCTAAGATGTACACGAGGTCTAGGAAATTACCCTATAATCGTATGCATTTTACGTATTAGTTTTCGTTACCGAGTTCGTATCGATACGGTAGACGCGAGTAACGAAATGTATTCATGAGTAACGATTCCGTACTTCGAGTCAGCCAACGTATTCGTTGCCGGGGCCAATGCACACGGTTTGCTACAGCTCTAGATCTCTTAGCTCATAGCGGCCAGCCAATCAGCGGTCGCGATTGCTCAGCACTATGATCACGTGTCGTGTGACGTCACCCAACGGTTTCAGCATAGCAAACGAAGGGAAGAAATCAAATACATTTCCTGCCATTAGCCCACTTGTGTGTATTCCGAGCTATTTTTTCCCCATTCGACAACTTTCTGTCGGATGCCACGGGCAGTACGAAATCTGACATGCGATAACTTTCCCTTTCCGAGTGTGAACATACATATTAACACTTACCTCAAATCTTATATCTTGTGACTGTTCACTGACATTAGAAGCACGCTTTTTTCGGGAGCGTTTACGACGTTTAGGTTCACTGACGTTGAAAATGGTTGGTATTGCCGTCAACTTCAATCTCTTCCAACCATCAGCTCTTTTTTGCTCAAATTGGCTTTCATCGAAATGGACCTGAAAATGGTTTATCAGTAAATTAATGAAACGATGTAGATGTTTAAAAAAGGCTTTCAGTTACAATATCGACATACAGACCAAGGATACTGACAAAAAGCTCTACTTATTAAGACACCCTTCAATAGGCGAATTAAAAAGCTCTAATTGGGAGGTACGATACTTTGCCAAGAAACTACATGATAGCTATGTAGTATGCTGACAAAAGTTCGTGTATTTCAACTTCACAGTATTTTAAAACATCACAAGTATGAACTGTATTAGCCAGTATAATTAGTAGGCTAAACAGGAGTATGCAGAATTTAAAAATTAACTGTTCATAAAAAAACACCCACGTTTGAAACGAGTCATTACTTGATAAATTGTGCATAACTACACAGGATTTAACCCACTTGGCATAGTTTTGAATACCTTGTTAGTGTTCAATTGTCACGACGACAGTTGATTACCCATATTTTACGCCTTTCAGGGTCCATAGGAAACGGAAATACACGGAAACCTTTCTCTGAACGATTGGAACAATTCGGAGCCGCACAGCCCACCATACTGACAGCTTACAAACTCGTCCTGGCCTGTGCTGCCCTGCCGCGTCGACGCCAAGCAACTAAACTGGCGGATGCGCATGCCCAAGCGTATACGCGCTCAACACAAATCACTGACTGCACTAGCCCGGGCGCGTATTTCCATTTCCGTGCTGCATACGAGACCACGCGGCCACCAAACAATCACGGGTTTGTTAAGGCTAGTTTACACGACCACACTAGAGGTTCGTTCCAGCAGCTGCTAAGACTGCTTGATGCGCATGCGCAACGCTGAAATTGTGTTCCAGCAGCGCCTTTTCCCGTTTCTGGCTACTTGGAGTGTGACTTTGGTGTTCCAACAGTTGCCGCAAGCAGCCAGACGCTACCCGAAAAAATATTTCTGGAGCGGTCAAGCTGCCAATTTGCGCAAGCGCAGAAAGGTCTGAGATAGAGTGGGGGGTAGCTATCACATGATACGTGAATGTGTGTAGCGTGTTTTTTGGTTATTTCGAAGTCACTGCAATCAGATATTTCTCGTGTACACTTCGTTATTAGGAAGGAAAGTATATTAATTATTCCTTTAAACTCATCTTCGCCTGCGGCCAGAAACAGTGCAAAAAGCGTTCCAGCAGTGCAAGTATGAAACAAGGGTTTTTACGTCATAGTAGCTGCGCATGCGCAGTAACACCTGTTTCTTAGCGCTTGAAACTAGCGGTCTGGCAGCTGCTGGAACGAACCTTTGAGGGTATATTACACAGAGCGAATTTGGTCGCTAGTCGCTGACGTATTTGGACGCAGCTGCTAAATTCGCTCTGTGTAAACAGGGACTGCGAAC
The DNA here is from genome assembly GCA_026315105.1 of Locusta migratoria. Classification (NCBI taxonomy): domain Eukaryota; kingdom Metazoa; phylum Arthropoda; class Insecta; order Orthoptera; family Acrididae; genus Locusta; species Locusta migratoria. The sequence goes on along the minus strand of CM048752.1, from coordinate 76,649,959 downwards.
AAAGTCGCTGCTCCGAAACGCGAGCGTCTAAAGTTGAAGGGTGGGTGAGGTGGGCTACAGTACTTTAGACGACGATCGCTTTCAAGTGTTGGTCGCCCCGTGTCATATACGGGAGCGTCTAAAGTAGCCACCAGTCGAGTCAAAATTTAGAAGGATATTGTAAATGCTGGCGTTGTGTTTCTCGCAACAGTTTTAAAAGAACAATTAAATAACCGAAAGCAAAACGGAAAAATAGAAAAGAATAAAAGAAATGGATTAGAAGGTGGATTGCGAGGAGGGATAACTATGGTGCTTCTGCAAATCTTTTGCGTGAATTATCGTGTGAAGGTCCTTCTGCTTACAGAAATATAATGAGGATCACATAAGAACATTTTGATAGATTACTGTAAATGGTAGAGGCTAAAATAAGCAAGCAGAATACCATCATGAGGATGGCGATCTCGCCAAGAATAAAATTTGAATAATCGTTATTTTTAATGTCCCATAATACTGGAAAACTTCGATAAATTTTCAGAAATTTGATTACAATTCCACTTCATATTTTGTTTGGTGGGACGCAGAACTTTTAATATATTTATTTACGTCGATGACCACAAAATTTCTTTTCGTTTTGACGACCGGTTTCGGTCAGGACTACCATTTTCAAGTCTACAACAAATCAGAAAAAGAAGGATACATCAAGTATTAGACTATCTTAGAAAACAATAATGCATTACATTGATAAATACGTGTAATATAGCCATATGGCATCATCACAGCATAAGTGTATCTTCATTAAGGAATGTAACAACAGGTATGATGTATAATATTTTAACATGTTTTTTATATTGATGACTGTAATGCCTTATTTATGTTTTATAAGGTGCCGTAGTCTATTACTAAATTCGTCCTGTTTCCGATTACCTGTAGACTTGAAAATGGTCATCACTGACCGAAACCGGTCGTCAAAACAATGAGAAATTTTCTGATCGACGTAAATAAAGGTATTAAAAGTAATTACAAAATGGATCACTGATATAAATTCGCGACCAAGTCGCACCTTGGGAAACAGAACTGTTTGGTATCACCTAACCTCCAAAACAATATATCATATGCTACGTCGTGTTTCAATTGCTTTTACGAAGACGCTAGCGTCTGAAGTCGCTGCGTGTCATTGCGTCAGCGTATTCATTCGCTATTCGCCAATACGCCGGGCGACAACAGACGCCAGCGACTAGCGACCAAATACGCTCCGCGTAAAATACCCTTCAAGTTTCATGAAACTGCGGTACTGGCCAGTGCGCATGCGCGGCAGGCGTTCGCGCAACTCGTTGGCGAAACTAAACAGTTTCGGCACCTTCCAACTTTGGCGAAACTGATTGCGCGTGTTTTTAGGTTAGGTGATAACCAATACATAACAAAACACAACATAAAGCGGGGAAAGGAAGAAATAATACTGTTTTTGAACATATATGCGATGCAATTATTCGTGAATTAATATTGATGGGTTGACGATTAGTGAATTGCAGACTAAAGTACATTCAATTCCAAATACGTATACAAACGAACTATGGCAATTGTGGATTTGAGAACACGGTACAGGTATTTGTAGAGATATCTATTTGACAAGAAACGTAATGCAATTTGTAATTTCAGTTCTGGTGACAATGTTTCACGCATAACAGTATCTTGTTTCTTTATTGCATTACTAACTCTGTTTAAAAGGAACGTAAACTGCTCTGGTGACATTCTGAGTTGATTAAAATAACTTTTAGGGTCTTCGATCACAATTTTTTTTTTCAGCAACCGATCTGACGTCTTTTTTTTTTTTTTTTTTTTTTTTTTTTTTAAATCCAGTCACGAACGCAAACACGTTTCTTAGTCTTTTTATGTTTAATCTTATGCAGCGACTTTCACACAGAGAAGCAACAGCTCCGCCACAACTTTTACAGGTACCAAAACTTTCATTCTACGGCATATAAAAAACAACGAATCTGAAGTGTGTAGTATTGGCGCCGTGTCTACAGACACGAAACCAGTTTCACGCAACTCATTTCATGAAACGAGTGTCGCAACATAGTGTCGTCGTGTAGACTAGCCTTTTCGCCAACTCCCTGTACAAAGCCGTGCTCACTTGGAGGCGCGCATCCTATATCGTGCACGGGTTTACAAACTAGACGAAGTACCGATAATTTCAAACTTCCAATAAATCGAGAAGAAAGGTTAACAATGAGCTATGAAAACTGTGACAATGCTGTTCAAAATATTAAAGCTCAGTGGCTAAGAATTAGTAGTATACTAGAAAGGAATCCACATACTGAACACGCAAAAATTCTCACTACGTCTGGATGTGATTTATCAAAACTGCAGACTATCATTGTCGGTAAAAACAATCGCGGAGGATTTCGAAAAATTAATGTACAGCAGTGTTGCCAACTCGATAATTACAATGCTTGTACGATGTACGATAGTACCTTGTACGATACTGGCCAAACATACGATAATTTCTTTCCGGTTGAAGATACCATTTAAACCACGAATATCAATGCGACTTGTCGATACAACAAAGATAAGTTAAATGACATTAAACTCATAAGACTACTTGTTACTACTACTCCTACTACTACTCCTACTACTACTACTACTTCACGTATGTCTGTGGCACGATTATTTAATAACCTAAAATGACAATTTAAAACCTGAATCATAATACTATTTCCAAAATCATAAAATGTTCTTCCACCAATCTTTTAGATGTCTCTTATGCAAAATTAGCGCGCCATTGACACTAATTTCAGAAAGGGCATCACTGTGCCACTCAAAGGCAATGTACTATAATCATGTTACTCGAGTATGTGGCGCAAACCTTTCAGTTTGTGTGTGCAAAAGTTTTATAAACTCTTGCTGCGATTGTTCCTTTTAATTACTATTGTGAATGTAGAAAAGACAATCAGTGACTGTGCAGATACTTAACAATGACTGTTTACTAACACCGTAGTGTGTATTATGTCGGTGTTAGTGCTTATGTATATTTTACATGAACTCAAACCTTTACACCTTTGTTCCGGTTAAAGGTTGTAGCCAGATTTGTAAAAGGCCAATTTCTGATGAACCCAAAGAACAAATTAAGAGGTGCATCACTAACAATAGAAATAGTGTATGATTATAGTTGTCATATCATTAGTATCATTTTTAATGCAGTTTTGTGCAAATGCACAATAGTTTAACTCCTTTTGGGAACACACTATGACAAAACTTCCTGTAAAAATCAAATAATCCATCCTATTATATTACTTCATACATTACAGTTCAGGCTCAAAAATGTTCAAATGTTTGTAGAACTTATGGGACTTAACTAAAGGGTCATCAGTCCCTAAGCTTACAAACTACTTATGAACTAGCTAATACTAATGACGGCACAAATATCCATGCCCGAGGGGGGATTCGAACCCCCGACCGTAGTGACCGTGCAGACCGTGACTGGAGCGCCTCAGTCCCCTCGGCCACCGCCGCCTGCTGTACAGCAGCAAGCGGTCTACCAAGCGGCAACCGAACGATTCATTCATGACGACCAGCCTAGTCTGAATTGACGAAAATGAGACGTTCACAAAAATTAATCGAATATTGATCCTGCCAACAAAACACTGATTTCTCTAAATACTTTATTATTTGTCCTATATTATAAAAAAATTAATAACATTGCATTTACTGTCCATCTGACAGACGCAAAAAATATACTATCCATAGTTTTATTCCTATCCTGTGTAATAAAAAAATTCTGAAAGATTTTTGCGTTTTGTTGCCCTCCCATGAGACACGAAAAGTTGATTTTTTTTTCCAACCAATATAATAAAGTTTAAGTCTTCGTTTACTGCCCTTCCGTCAGACACAGGAAATGCTATCCGTCAGACACAGAAAAAAAAGCCATAAAATTAACATGAATCGAACGCTCAGTCGATTTGCACAGAAATTATAAATGTATACAGGTACCCTTGTATGAGAGAAGAAATAAAAACATTGCGGTTTGCCGATGACATGGTAATTCTGTCTGAGACTGCAAAAGATCTGGAAGAGCAATTGAATGGAATGGACAGTGTCTTGAAAGGAAGATATAAGATGAAAATTAACAAGAGTAAAACGAGGGTAATGGAATACAATGTCAGAAAATCAGGCGATGCTGAAGGAATTAGATTAGGTAACGGGACATAAAAGTAGTAGATGAATTTTGTTATTTGGGTAGCAAGATAACTACTGATGGCCGAAATAAAGAAGATACAAAATGTTCAAATGTTTATACAGCGTATGGGACTTAACTATGGAGTCATCAGTCCCTAAACTTATGAACTACTTACGAACTAGGACGCCACAAATATCCATACCTGATGGGGAATTCGAATCCCCGACCGGAGTGGCCGTGCAGACCGTGACTGGAGCGCCTCAGTCTCCTTGGCCACCGCGGCCGGCGATACAAAATGCAGAATGGCTTTGGGAAGAAAAGCGTTTCTGAAGAAGCGAAATCTGCTGACATCCAATATTAATTTAAATGTTAGGAGGTCCTTTCTGAAAGCATTTGTCTGGAGTGTAGCATTGTATGGGAGTGAAACGTGGAAGATAAGGAGTTCAGATAAAATGATAGAAGCTTTTGAAACGTGGTGCTACAGACGAATGATGAAAATTAGATGGGTAGATCACGTAACTAATGAGGTGCTTAACCGAATCGGGGAGAAAAGGAGTTTCTGGCATATCCTGACTAAGAGAAGGCATAGATTGGTTGGACACATTCTGAGACATCAAGGACTTGTCAACTTAGCATAAAATGGAAGCGTGATGGATAAAAATCGTAGAGAGAGACCGAGGGACGAATACAGTAAGCAGATTCAAAAGGATGTAGGTTACCGAACGTATTCTCAGATGAAGAGACTTGCACAGGACAGGGTAGCGTGGAGAGCTGCATGAAACCAGTCTGCGGACTGAAGACCACCACAACAACAACAGTTTTATTCCTATCCTGTGTAATAAAAAATTCTGAAAGATTTTTGCGTTTTGTTGCCCTTCCATGAGACACGAAAAGTAGCTTTATTTCCAACCAATATAATAAAGTTCAAGTCTGCGTTTATTGCCCTTCCGTCAGACACAGAAAATACTATCCGTCAGACAAGAAAAAAAGGCACATAAAATCAACAGGAATCTAACGCTCAGTCAATTAGCACAGAAATTATAAATGTAGACAGGTACCCTTGCATGAGTGGTAGACGCGCGCACGGCTTTGGACAGGGAGTTGGCGTAAGGCGGCCATTCGTCCCGGATTCTGCGGGACCAACCCGAATTCTGACGTACCATCCCGCATTGGAAAACTTCATAAAAGTGTCCCGCAAAATGCCTAATTTGTCCCGCAACTTTTCACATTCCACCGACTGCAGATTATTCCCACGTATCGTAAGCATTACGAATCAAGATACGAAGATTTATGACAGTGATTATTTCTTTTCTAAACAACAAAAGTACTGGACATAAACATTTAGTACGACTAGGTGAAAAACCTGTAGCTGTTAGCGCGGGGTGACAACTCTTAATTCTAGGATTGATAATGATCTCAATCAGTGTTCACAACCGTACGATAATTATCGTACGTGTACGATAATTTCGTGCCTGCGTACGAAGTACGAAAGAATGTTACTATCGTACGCAGATGTACGATAATATCGAATGTATTAAAATATAACAATACGTTGTTTCTTCAAAGATTTTTTCTCGCAGCCCTACTGGTAAATTACTTTCGTAATTAAACTTGTCGCTTTAATCATCTCAGTAGCTATGAACGGCTACTTTCGTAATACAGCTCGTCGATTTAATAATCTCAGTGACTGTGAGCGTCTATCGATGGGTGAGCGAGAATGTAGTGCCGTTGCCGGGATAAATAATTTTATTGTTGAAGTTCGCTCTTTATATATTCGCGTTACAATGCTTACAGTGCTTGAAGCGTGCTTAGTGGAGCTGAAGTTTCACGCATTCCCTTAAACAAAGCGGCATTCTGACACAAGAAATTTTAACTGGACCAGTGATTGCTTTTGGCTTGAGAAGTAAGTATATCTCAAATACGTCAGTTCTTCGGCTGCGTATTATATATAGATTTATCGTTAAACTCTACGATTTTTTCTTTGTAGAAAGAAATAGAATCCTTCAAACGAAGATAGTGACAGTGAGGGAAATGAATCACCCCCAAGAAAAATCGCCCAAATCAGCAAAAACCATCGTCAACAAATATTCAGAGATACCTGGTTGCAAGACGAAAATTACAAACAATGGCTTAGAAAAGTGCCTGAAGATCAGTACAGAGCTAAGTGTTATTTATGCAATGTAATAATAAAAGCAGAGATGACTGATTAGAAACCATATGACATCGAAAACACATATTCGTAAGCTCGTGTCAGCACAGTCCAAATGCATAAGTAAATGCATAAGTACTTACTAGCAAGGAATACGACGACACTAGTTCCGTTACGGAATATTGCGTCCCAATTGTTCGATCGGTGGCATTGGCAGCAATCGGAGGAAGGAGAAAGTAAACGCAGTCTTTCCGATGAAGCCGATATCTAACGGAATTTAACCAGGAGCAGTCGCACAACTTCCCCTGGAACGGTTTTATACGTCATGCATAAAACAATTTTTAAATCCGGTCTTCATTCGGAAAAAGTAATATATTTTGCAAGAGCAGACTACAGTACGGTATAAGGTATACAACATCAGATTTGCTAGTAAATATTATGTATTATGGTCATTTTGCAGGTAAGTACGATAATTTTAATTAAATCCTGTGCATTTACGATAATTTTACGGCCCGAGTACGATAGTTCCCTCGTTTCAGGTTGTGAACACTGATCTCAATAACAATAGGTTCCAAACGAAACGTTCCGGGAGATGGCGAAGTACAACGGACGGTTTTTTAGGTTGCAATTTAGTCCTCGCAGAGACTCGACATTGTTAATTTGTGTTTGCGTGCTTCGCCGGGTACCGTGAATAAATTTGTTTGCTTTACTTAGTAATGCCGACGACTATTACAAAAATGAAAAAAAAAAGATGTCATCTGACCAAGGACTTGCAAAAAGGGTTATCGTTTTTACAGAGGTGTACACCACCTTCAGAAGTGCCATGCAAAACGTGTAATGAGGTGTCCACAGTTGCTCACGGCAGTAAACATGTCATATAACATCTGGAAAAAAAAAAGAAGGAAAGAAAGAAAAGGGCTCAGACCGCCACAGATACATCATCACACTCATTTCTGTCAGGAAAACTTGGCTGAGTAAGAGGAACTTGTAAGAACCGAAGGTTTGTGGGTTTCCCACAATGTAAGTCACCATCAGACTTTTATATCGACGGAATTGATTCAAAAAGTGTTTCAAAAGAAATTTCGTTGCGGGAAAACTATGTGCGAAGCAGAAATAAAGAATTTGAAAGCTACTTTTTCTTTAGCTAACCTTCAGACAGAACTTCGGAACAAAAGATTTTCCATTTATCAGTATCTGCACAGACATTTCAAATCACAAAGACCTCAAAATATATCCAATATCAGTGCGGTACTTTAATCCAAAGACTGGAATTAATGTAAAAATATTAGATATCCTGAATTTCCCTGGTGAAAGTGCAGTTATTATACATCATTCTTCAACGGACATACTGGAAAATCAATGGGGAAAGAGAAAGTCCTGGAAATTCGTGCGTATAGTGCCAATAGAAATTTTGGCGGAGTTCAACGTGAATGACAATGCAAAGCTTTCTTTAAACTTCATGAGGGAGACAAAGAGTTGGCATGGGGTTAGCAGCACATATTGCACAGAACTCTACACAAACATCAGCAGATTTGTTACCAGCGGACGTCGAATATATTGTTACGAAGATTTATTCGTACTTTTACACAGTGCGTGTAGTAGGTCTCAAAACTTTTGCAATACAAAACAATCCTGGGATATAGTGAAACACGATGGCTTGCACTTTCGCCTGCATTAGACAGTCCTGACACTGAGTCGCGTGTTCATAGTACCCATGTTCATCCTCGAAACGTCCCGCATTGGCATTTGAAAATGTTGGCCTTAAGTTAGCGTAACAAACCCGCGCTTGTTTCCGGACCGTTTTGCATCGTATTCACCACGAAAATGGAAATATTTTAAATGTGTTTATTTCCGTCAACAGTTGCAATATATTTGTTTAATAACATGTTTCGATCACTTGGATCATCTTCAGATCTTGTAGTTGCGTCCGCAATTCGTCTGGCTGAGTACCAATTAGTACTCAGCCAGGCGAGTTGCGGGCGCAACTATAAGATCTGAAGATGATCCAAGCGATCGAAACATGTTATTAAACAAATATATTGCAACTGTTGACGGAAATAAACACATTTAAAATAACATAGTGCAATTGCGGACACTCTCCAATCGATCATGTCGACTATAATGAAAATGGAAATATGTGGCCTGGCCACACTTCCTTGTTTTCACTTAAATGTCCCGGTGTATCGAAGGGGGGGGGGGAGTATAAAATCACTCTGGACACGTAATTATCCTGGTTTTAATCGAGAAACCAAATTTGTTGATATTTATATCACCTCGGTCTATGAAACAAGGCGGGATTGTTCCTATTCGCGTTCTTTGCTGGGGTACTATTACAATGTAGGAGAGCTCTGGCAATTTGACACGCATTTCACAGGGAACATGAGGCGGAATTAAAGTATGTGGTGCGGAGGGAGACGTGCTTTAAGACAGTCCGTGTAGTTGCTTTGGCTGCAACGCTGTATTAGCTGAATCAATAGCTATTGTTAATTGTAAAAATACAGAAAACTGTACATACCTGATGTAAATTTGTTTCAATTTACGTAATAATAATAATAATAAGCTGAGTGGTCTAAAGAGCCTACCTAGTAAGTAGGAGGTCCCAGGTTCGAATCCCGGCCACAGCATAAATTTTAATTCAATGCATCTCCTTATGTTTAAAATTAGATCAGTTTCATTGCCTGAGCGTGACGTTTGCACACTTTTTGTTTACCCTGCTGCCTATAATACAATATCTAGTAACTCTAGCAGTGACAACGATATAATAGTTTTATTATTACCACCAGTACATGCAGACAGGCCTGAAACTTGTGCCTTTCAATTTTTAATAGCTTGCTCAATATTTGTAATATTTAAAACGTGAGGCACATGCATTACATAACTAAGAAACGAATAGTTCATTGAAGTCTCTTATCAGTTATGATTTTGTAGCACTACACATGCTATGAACAGTTGTGTGATTTCTCTAAGCAACCTCTACTTCGTATTATCAATTCCATGTACCCCCACGTTTTTCGATTTCAATTGTACAAGTATTGTCGTAGCTATTTAAAATTCACAAGCACAAATCTTGAGGCCTAGGCTATCTGCGTGGGGTTAGGAATTTGTAGACACTTAGGAGAAATTATACTTTTTACTCGGTTTTAAAAACAGGTTTAATTTCTTTTCTAATATTAAAGAAGTGTTTTCTGTTTTTCGGTGTACTGCACGGAAATATTTTTAATTGATGTCAGACATTTTGTTGAGATTACAACAGACGTTTGGTAACTTTCATGTTAATTTCAGTTTTCGTCTGGGAGTCAATATACAGCCTTCTCCTATGTATACCTTGCGAAAGGACCATGCAGGTAAAAACTAGAGATATTCGAGCTCACATGGAGTTTACCGTCAATTGTTCTTACCGCGTAACATTAGTGACATGAACAGGGAAAGAGAGAGTTAGAAGTGGTACAGAAAGTGAACTCCGCTATAAATCTCAAAAAAAAAAAAAAAAAAAAAAAAAAAAAAAAAAAAAAAAAAAAAAAAAAAACTTTCATTGTGTTCTGAGAGATTGAATCTTTTCGGTCTATTACTCATTGGGAAGCTGGGAAACATTTTCTACCTCGGATTTCAAATTTAACATATTTTCGTACATTGCGCAAGCAAATGTTGCGATTGCAACCAAGAGACTAGGAGAGACTGCGGCCAGCGACGACGCTACTCAAGTATTCCCGTGTGAAGGGCCCCATTTAACTACACTTGCTGCGTCTCTAGAGGTTCGTTCCAGCAGCTGCTAGACGGCAACTTTCAAGCGCTAAGAAACAGGTGTTACTGCGCATGCGCAGCTACTACCTTGTTTGATACTTGCACTGATGGAACGCTTTTTGCACTGTTTCTGGCTGCAGGGGAAGGTGGGTTCAAAGGAATAATTAAAATACTTTCCTTCCTAATAACTAAGAAGTGTAAACGAGAAATATCTATGACAAGTGGGATTGCAGTGACTTCGAAATAATCGAAAAACACGCTACAAACACACACGTATCTAACTCAGACCTTTTTGAGCTTGCGCAAATTGGCAGCTTGACCGCGCCAGAAATATTTTTGCGGGTAGCGTCTGGCTGCTTGCTGCAATACAACTGCTGGAACACCAAACAGCCACACTCCAAGTAGTCAGAAGCGGGAGAAGAGAAGGCGCTGCTGGAACACAATTTCAGCGTTGCGCATGCGCGTCTAGCTGTCTGGCAGCTGCAGGAACGAACATTAGGTCGCACAGTATCTCAGTGGCTCTGAGACTTTGGTATCCCCCTGTGAATAGGTCCTTACAAGGAGACGGCACGACCGCGGGGTCGGGGATTTGTCCGAAATTTTGTGTGGTGATAGAGGACTCCTCTTCATGTGGTTAAAATATTAGGACGCACTATTCGGTAAATCTCGAGAAAAATCGATCCGAAGTTTCTTAGGTCCCTGATGAGTATAAAATGTTAGTCCATTGCTGAGCCGCCGTCTGGCCTAGATGGCTAGGCCTCGGACTCTTACTCCAGAGGTCTAGGGTTCGATTCCTCCTCCGGCACTTTTCCCCCCTACCGTTTCATTTTCTTTTGGTATTCCTCCAATTATTAAAAAAGTTGAAACTTCCTGGCAGTTTAAAATTGTGTGCTGGAACCGGGACTCGAACCTGGGACCTTCGCCTTTCGCGGACAAGCGCTCTAAAACATTATTTTAGCTCAATAACGTAAAGTTTTTTCCAATAACTGAACAATATTCGTGCTCTTTGTTCTATTTCGTTTTATGGGGTTTCGGGGTTTAATGGGGCTTTGTAAGGGTCCCCTTGGGATTATAACGGTCATCTGCGCATAGGGCTGTGCCGCGAACCGTGAGAAGTAAACAGCAGTTTTTTTTTTTTTTTTTAAATAATTTCGTCATGAACAGATGTGTGTGTTTCCAATTTCAACGTGTTATTCCGATCCGTGGTTAATCATGTCGGCTGAAGAAGTTGCTGGCTCATCTGGAATGGGAAAAGAAATTCCTGAAGAATCCATTCATAGTGATCGATCAAAATTACTAATGAAGGACGCAGTGGTGTATTATGAAAATAATTTAATTGCATCGACATCTTCGGAAGAAACCTCTCGCGATGCTATGTTATTGGTCGGATAACTTTATGATAATACATTGGAACGTTTGGGTGAAAAAATATTCGTAACTGAAGAGGAATTAATTCACGCTCATGAGGATTGCAAAGAATTTTAGGAGAACGACGAACAGTTCAACGTGCAATAAAGCGATTCCTCTCCAACCGTGACCGAAAAGATTTAAAAGTGACACGATTCCCTTTGCCTACAAAGTAGTGAATATTGCTAAAGCGCACCCCATATGGTCCTTCGCGACATTGCGAATGACAATTTTGAGGCGTTAGATTCGAGGACCTGCGACCGTTTTGTGGAAGCAAAATTCACGACAAGAAACTTACAGCAATGGGCCATTGACTGCGCCTTCACAATGCGTCGATTTCAAATTAAAGGCGTCTGATCGATAGGTCACGACATTTAAACGAATCGTAGAATTCCACAACGCAAGATCACGAAACTGATTTCGAAAAAAGAAGCGGCGTCAATGGAAGACATCCAGGCGTCTGCGGAGACCTTTCGTCGGCAGACATGCCGTTTAATCCCTCAGTACCATGAGGATTATGTGATACTGAAGAAACAGGTAAGTACATGTTTTCGGCGTACAAAATATTTTTACTGATCTAAATAGAATATATCAATTCAAATTTAATTATAGAAAAAGATATTTACTTACACATTCGAATATTGTTTACTATTAAAAACACTGTTGTTTCATTATGCCAATATGTCCAACAAGACTCTCACTGAAAAAGGGAGTAAAACAATTTTCGTGAAAAAGTCGGATATTTAAATAAAGTGACGCATTCGTACATCTACATACATACTCCGCAATTCACCGTAAGGTGCGTGGCGGAGGGTACACTGTACCACTACTAGGCATTTCCTTTCCTATTACACTCCCAAATGGAACGAGGAAAAATGATTGCCTATATGCCTCCGTACGAGCCCTAATTTCTCTTATCTTGTCTTTGTGATCTTTACGCGAGATGTAAGTAGGCGGCAGCAAGATCGTACTACACTCAGCTTCAAATTCCGGCCCTCTAAATTTACTTAACAGAAATTCACGAAAAGAACGTCGTCTTTCTTCCAGCGATCCCCAATTGAGTTGCCGGGGCATTTCCGTGACACTCGCGCATTGGTCGAACCTACCGGTAACAAACCTAGCTGCTCGCCTCTGAACCGCCTCTATGAATACCGCACAATATTCAATATCATTATCCGGAGCACTGCTCCCGTATGTCTTCACATGCTTACAGGGCCGGCGCAAGGCACGTGCGAAACGTGCGGCCGCACGGGGCGCCACTTCCCGGGGGGGAGGGGCGGCAAATCTGCCCCCCCTCCCTTTTTTTCTGAGTACAAACTCAACATTCTCAACATTAGCTTCGTTCGAGTGGCGCTGCTGACGGTCAGGAACAGTTTGAGGCGTTCGAGTGGCCCTTCTGACTCTTGCTGACGATATCTGACTGGCCAATCTGAGGTTCGTTCCAGCAGCTGCCGGACGGCTACTTTCAAGCGCCAAGAAACAGGTGTTACTGCGCATGCGCAGCTATTATGACGTAAAAACCCTTGTTTGATACTAGCACTGCTGGAACGCTTTTTGCACTGTTTATGGCCGCAGGCGAAGATAAGTTAGAAGGAATAATTGAAATACTCTCCTTCCTAATAACGAAGAAGTGTAAACGAGAAATATCTGTTGTCAAGTGGGATTGCAGTGACTTCGAAATAATCGAAAAACACGCTACAAACACAAACATATCACGTAATGGCTACCCCCACTCTAGCTCGGACCTTTCTGCGCATGCGCCGATTGGCAGCTTGACCGCGCCTGAAATATTTTTCCGGGTAGCGTCTGGCTGCTTGTGGCAACTGCTGGAACACCAAACAGCCACACTCGAAGTAGCCAGAAGCGGGAAAAGGCGCTGCTGGAACACAATTTCAGAGTTGCGCATGCGCGTCAAGCACTCTGGCAGCTGCTGGAACGAACCTCTGGTGTTCTAGTGGCGGAGCTGATAGTTGTCGACCGAAAGTTTAAGTCAGCGGATTTTCGTCAAACTGTTTTCTGACTAACTCCAAAGCGTTTAACAAGCCTCGGCCAAAAGACAAGCCTGCACATTTACGAAGAGGTTTGTGTTGTAAGTCTTCGATTTTCTCTTGATTGAGGCTGAGTTTGTATATTAGACAGGCATTCTTTCAACTTATGTGGCCTTCTAATACAGTACGTCCCCTTTTTATTACACCCATACACACTATAAATGAAAGATGTGGAAATTTTCATAACACGAATTTTTTTTTTACAGTTTGGATTGTGATATATTCGCCTGAAAATGAAGTAAAAATAGTCCTACTGAGATTTTCTGTGCCATCTGTAAATGAAGTGATTGACACATAAGAATAATATAGTTCACAACAGGCATTAGCAGTGATAGATTTTTATAACCGACATATGTGCCACTATAGCGTCTCACAATTACTGTTCCGTGTTTCTCCTTGTGGTTATATATCATAGAAATCTATTAGTGCCAATGTGGACGTTTCTACACGAAATGTGTAACTTCTGGGAAAATCATGTACGATGATAATTCTTGCAAAACACCTGCAAATTTTTGTATGTTTCATTTTTTAAATTTTATTGTAACTCATAATAATGGGACAAAATGCATATGAAGTTGTATATTACCAAATATTCCTTTCACACACAGCTATCCTAATTTACCTCATTTTTGTATGATGTTTTGTCAGGTTAAATTGGCTACATTATTTATAAATGGGGGGACATGTTTACGTATATTTTGCGTTTTGTCGACGTTTATGATCAGAATTTAATCCAGAATGTATTTCTAATGGCGGAATGCACACTGTCCATCGCCGGTCCGCCACCTCACGTCAACGTGAGCTTTCTCAAGAAGAATGTTTTGATGGAATGGTAGTCTGGTAACATCGCGACTCGCAAGTTAACCTAGTTTCGTCACACGAATTTTATACTCGACAGATACACGGTTTGCGGGCAAATGTGTCTTGTTAATCTTTATTATTATACTTTGGTTTAACGGTAAATTGCAAATGTTTCATGACGACTTAAATAGTTTTCTCAATTGAGAAATGCATAACACATCGCCAGTCATAACTTCACTTTCAACATTGGTAGCAGAGTCGAACATAAAGAGTCACGAAACTCCCAGTGATTTTCTGCAATTTCGCGACTGCAGTGCTGCCAAGCGGCCGGGTCGTAAAATCACGCCACGCAGCGATTGAGTAATGAATGTGTATTTGGACTGTAGGAGCATTTTCAAAATAACTTCGTATTTACGAGCTTTTGTGGCACTATAAATTGTAGCAACTGTCAAAAATATAATTCGGAAATCTTTCACTTGAAAAAGATGCTCAGAAGTAACAGAATAATGTTATGAATAACAGGTGTTCGTTTACTGTGGTTAGTTATACTTTTAGGCATAGAAGTAATTCTTTAACTATTCATTCACGTCTAAACTTCTGCTGTTAATGAGAATCGCAAATACTTGACCACTATTTCATAATATTACTGCTGAATAAAAGTCATGTATGAACGACTGCATTAGGTTCGTACCTCAGCTTCACAAAAATGATAACCCTGTATACTAACATATTTTGTCGGTTACCTACTAGTTTGATGAAGTGAATACGTAGCCACAAATGAATAATATGTGCATATATAAACTGTTAATGTTAGCACGTCACAATCTTGAAGATATTCAGTCTGATACCTGTCAAGTAGATAAAAAATTATGATAGTTACAAGAAAGGCACAAAGCAAGGGCGAGGTCAAAAGATGGTAGACGTAGAATCCAGTCTCCTACAATGTAAAAATTGTGTGTACTTTTCAAAACATAACAATATCCGAAATTCGCTAAAACAAAACTTGTGCGACATGTCACAGTACGCCCTGAGCACGCGAACATAATCATAATCAGTTCCTTTTATATACTTCATCACATCAGGTTGCATTTCATTTCTGCTTTCAAAAGGTTTCAGACGATATTAATATGACTCGGGTATTGTGAACTATATGAAATACACTGCCCTGACAGTTTGTTGAATTATAGACTGCCATTAACAGAAGTAGTGATATTATTTTAATGATGTTTTCGTATTTGTATTAGAAAATTCACAGCAACGTTCAGTGACCAGGAAATATGACAGTAACAGCATTAAAAACGGTAAATTCTCAGATTGCATCATGCCAAAAAAAAAAAAAAAAAAAAAAAAAAAAAAAAAAAAAAAAAAAAAAAAAAAAGGCAAATGTCTGTAAATCTATCGGACCAAACTGCGTGGTCATCAGTCCGTAGCTTACAAACTACTTAAACCTAGGTAAACTAACCTACGGACAAACACACACACCCATGCCCCAGGGAGGACTCGAACCTCCACGGCGAGCAACCGCTTTAGACCGCTCGGCTACTCCACCGCGGCTTGCATCATGCCATTCCAGTGTTATTCCCTACTGGCCACTTGGAGCGCTAGTATAGCTTCATCTGCATTTTTTTCCTAGAGAGTTTCGCGACTGTCTGTGATAGACTGTGACTGGTAGAGAGAAAAGATGCCAACTAGCGCTATGGGTGGCCAATATGCGAAACAGGTGAAATAAGCGTTCGAGTTGGCTTCGGAGTTGGCAACTGTCAAAAACCGCGCATGCGCAATAGAGGCCTTCCAAATCGTCAGCAACTGTCAGGAACTATCAGCTTTTGGGCCACTCGAACGAACCTATTCATTCCCAAGAGGGGATTCGAAACCAAACTTCGGAGGGAGCGGCTTCGGGAACTGTGGCATGGCGCCTCGACCACCTGCCGGCCGCCCCTGTTAACAAGGGGAGGGAGGAGGGCTGATTCCTTGCTCGCCACTGTGGCAGCGCCGTCGTGTTTACGCCGTAAGGGAAGCAGTCTGGCGTACTCGCCACTGCCAGTGTTCTTATGAGTGGAGCGCTGCTAGCCTGCTACGCACCGTGCGTTTACTCACATCTAATTTTGCAGGAGACGAAATCTAATTTGGAAATTCGAATGCAATGTTCGATTCTGCGGTTACATGCTAAGCCTGAAGCAATTTTGCTAAGCCCTTCAATGGCAGTTGAGTGCTTTATTCTTCCCTCGCTATGGAAAAAATTGTTTAACATTACTACAGTAAATCATGTTCAACACCTACAATGGCTATAAGTATTCCGAATGGGTAAATACGCTGTGAGTAATTACAAGTGATAAAGACATTGATAATAAGCCTGACATAAGTTGGGTTTCGACGTATTTTTGAAAATGTTTGATATCCGTTTCTCAGTGATAGTCGGACGTTTTGGTTTTTGAGCCCTGAAATACCTGTCCCCGCCTGCATGAAGACAATTAAACTCTGACCAGCACTTTTGTGTGACAATACTACTCATCTACTATCACTTTGCCAACATTTATTTACTAGATAATGCGTGTGAATCCATGTTTCGTCTAAGAAAACTAGCAGTCGCTTTGATTCTGATGAAAACCTAAGAAAGTATGGTCTTTTAGCGACAATGTCTTCTCGTCCAAGCGAAACAAAACTTTAATTTTAACACCTTGTAAGACGCAAATCCATAGGCAGAACATTGCTTCTAAGGGTTTCCTTGCTAGCTTTGAAGCTCATTTCTGTTTGACAAAGGTTGTGCAGTTTTCGCATAGTTCGTATTTCTTTCTATTGTTCGTAATGCTATAAAATTACTGACTGATAATACATTTATCCATATCATCGGTGACATTGTGAGCTTCTTGGACTACTAGTTTAACCGTAGCCTCGCTGTACCTCGTCAGGTGACCTACAGCAGTTCCTGGCACTGCCGCGTCACCACTTCGCCTTTCCAGACAATAGCTATTGTTGCGTTCTCTACAACGAAAACTACAGAAATCGTTTCGATAGTTGGCCGAGAGAGTCAAGATTGGTCAGAAGCACTTTCGTTGCGTTTCACAAGAACAGAAGAATTGGTGCGTCCGAATTTCTTGAAACTTGGGATGTAATAGGTAGGTGCTTTTCATATAACCTACAATTAGTATTGCGCATACACGTTACTCATAAGTTAGAATTTTTCTCCACCTAGAATGCAGAATAGGAAAATTTACTTTTCTTATGATTTGTTACTTAAAAAATTGGCAACTCGGCAAATAAGCACGCGTCACCCCAATAGCTAGAATGAAAAGTAAGCGCCGCGGTGGAGTAGCCGAGCGGTCTAAAGCGTCTCGCTGCGGAGCGCGCGGTTGCTCGCCGTGGAGGTTCCAGTCCTCTCTGGGGCATGGGTGTGTGTGTTTGACCTTAGGTTAGTTCACCTAGGTTTAAGTAGTTTGTAAGCTACGGACTGATGGCCACGCAGTTTGATCCGATAGATTTACAAACATTTGAACATTTGATTTGAAAATAAGCGCAGAAAAGTGACGTGATACGGCGATGACTAATTTGTTACCCCTTTTTCCATAATCAAACACGACAAAACTGACACATGCAAATTACGACAGATGGCGAGTGCAATTCTTTGAAATGAATAACCGCAGTGCAGTGAGTTAATATATTTCGACCAGCATCAGTACCCGTCCATTCCCGAGTATGTACTTATTGCATTACTATGTTACTCCATCTCCTTAATCTTCCTCTCTCCATTGTCTTCCGCCCCACTCTTTGGCCGTCTCAACTGTTTTTATTTTCCATATCTTCATAGATTTCTGGCACAGAGCGGCTATTCTCAATGCTTTGAGTTATGTTTACATCTATACCGTCGTGCTGAACGTAACTGTCAACATGACGGTTTAGATGTAAGCACACATTAAAAGCATTGAATCTGGCCACTCAGTGACCGATACCTAGGTACAGGGCCGGCGCAAGCCCAAGTGCCGCCCCGTGCGAGCTGCCAAATTGCCGCCCCCCCCCCCCCCCCCCCCCCCCCCCCGTTTACCTCTCTCGCAACTTTTTTTTTTTTTTTTTTTTTTTTTTTTTTTTTGTAAAATTGTTTTTTAACAAATCTGTAGGAAATGTCAGCAATCAATTCGAAATTTTTGTTTTCACTTTTCAGATCTACCTAGGTTTCGGCCACTAAGTGGCCAGTTTCAAAGCTTTTAATATATGATTACATCTAAACCGTCATGTTGACAGTTACGTTCAACACGACGGTACAGATGTAAACATAACTCAAAGCATTGAGAATAGCCACTCTGTGCCAGAAATCTATGAAGATATGGAAAATAAAAACAGTTGAGACGGCCAAAGAGTGGGGCGGAAGACAATGGAGAGAGGAAGATTAAGGAGATGGAGTAACATAATAATGCAATAAATACATACTCGGGAATCGACGGGTACTGATGCTGGTCGAAATATATTAACTCACTGCACTGCAGTTATTCATTTCAAAGAATTGCACTCGCCATCTGTCGTAATTTGCATGTGTCAGTTCTGTCGTGTCCTGATTATCGAATAAGGGGTAACAAATTAATCATCGCCGTATCACGTCACTTTTCTGCGCTTTATTTTCATTCTAGCTAATGGGGTGACGCGTGCTTATTTGCCAATTTTTTAAGTAACAGGTCTTAAGGAAAACAAATTTTCCTATTCTGCATTCTTGTAGGAGAAAAATTCTAACTTATGAGTAACGAGCATGCGCAATACTAATTGTAGGTTACAGGAAAGGCACTTATCTGTTACATCCCAAGTTGCAAGAAATTCGGATCCACCAATTCTTCTGTTCGCCACGTGATGTGGTACAGCGAGGCTACGGTTAAACTAGTGCCCAAGAAGAAGCAAGAAGCTCACAATAAGTATGTGACCGATGATATGGATAAATGTATTATCAGGCAGTAATTTTATAGCATTACGAACAATAGAAAGAAATACGAACTTTGCGAAAACTACACAACTTTTGTCAAACAGAAATGAGCTTTAAAGCAAACAAGGAAACCCTTAGAAGCAATGTTCTGTCTATGGATTTTCGTTTTACAAGGTGTCAAAATTAACCTTTTGTTTCGCGCGGACGACTAGGCATTGTTGCTAAAAGACCATATTTTCTCAGGTTTTCATTACAATCATAGTGACCAGTAGTTTACTTAGACGAAACATGGATTCAAACGCATTATACAGTAAATAATTGTTGGCACCACCCCCATAAACCACAGACATTGCCGAGGTGGGGTGGCTTGCGTGCCTCAACGATGCAGATAGCCGTACCGTAGGTGCAACCACAGCGGAGGGGTATCTGTGGAGAGGCCAGACAAACGTGTGGTTCCTGAAGAGGGGCAGCAGCCTTTTCAGTAGTTACAGGGGCAACAGTCTGGATGATTGACTGAGCTGGCTTTGTAACATCAGCTAATGTGGCTTTGCCACACAGCTACTGCGAACGGCTGAAAGCAAATTCAAATGTTTGTTAAGCTTATGGGACTTAACTACGGGGTCATCAGTCCCTAAACTTAGAAACTACTTAGCAACTACCTAATACTATGGACGGCACAAATATCCATGCCCGAGGGGGGATTCGAACCCCCGACCGTAGTGGCCGCGCAGACCGTGACTGAAGCGCCTCAGTCTCCTCGGCCACCGCGGCCGGCACGGCTGAAAGCAAGGGGAAACTACAGCCGTTATTTTTCCCGAGGACATGCAGCTCTACTGTATGAACATATGATGATGGAATCCTCTCGGGTAAAATATTCCGGAGGTAAAATAGTCCCCCATTCGGATCTCCGGGCGGGGACTACTCAGGAGGATGTTGTCATCAGGAAAGACAATACTGGCATTCTATGGATCTGAGCGTGGAATGTTAGATCCCTTAATCGGGTAGGAAAAATTAGAAAATTTAAAAAGGGAAATGGATAGGTTGAAGTTAGATATAGTGGGAATTAGTGAAGTTCGGTGGCAGGCTGAACAGGATTTCTGGTCAGGTGAGTACAGGATTATAAGTACAAAATCAGTTTGGTGTATCACTGATAATGAATAAGAAAATAGGAATGCGGGTAAACTACTATGAGCAGCACAGTGATCGCATAATCATTGTCAAGATAGATACGAAGCCAACACCAACAACAGTAGTACAGGTTTATATGCCAACTAGCTCTGCCGATGATGAGGATATAGAAGAAATATATGAGGAGCTAAAGGAAATTATTCAGACAGTTAAGGGAGAGGAAAACTTAATTGTGATGGGAGACCGGAATTCGGTAGTAGGAAAAGGAAGAGAAGGAAAAATAGTAGGTGAATATGGACTGGGCAAAAGGAATGAAAGAGGAAGCCGCCTGGTAGAATTTTGCACAGAACATGATTTAATCGTAAGAAATACGTGGTTTAAGAATCACAAAAGAAGTTTGTATACTTGGAAGAGACCAGGAGACATTGGAAGGTATCAGATAGATTTTATAACGGTAAAACATAGATTATAAACTGCAAGACATACCCAGGGGCAGATATAGAGTCTGACCATAACTTGTTAGTCATGAACTGTAGGCTGAAACTGAAAAAACTGGAGAACGGTAGGAAAATAAGGAGATGGGACTTAGATAAATTGAAGGAACGTGATGTTCTGGAGAATTTCAGAGGGAGATTTAGGCAAGAACTGACAGAAACAGGGGGAAATAAAACAGTAGAAGAGGAATGGGTAACATTGAGAGATGAAATATTGAAGGCAGCAGAGGACAAAATAGGTAGAAAAGCAAGACATACAAAAAATCCTTGGATATCACAGGAAATACTAAATTTAATTGATGAAAGGAGAAAATAAAAATGTAGTAAATGAAACAGGCAAAATGGAGTACAGACGACTAAAAAATGAGATTGACAGGAAGTGCAAAATGGCTAAGCAGGAGTGGCTAGATGCCAAATGCAAATCTGTACAAGAATGTATAAGAAGGGGAAAAGTAGATACAGCCTACAGGAAAATAAAAGAGACATGTGGGGACAAGAAAAACAGCTCTATGAATATCAAGGACACTGATGGAAAACCAGTTCTCAGCAAAGAAGGGAAAGCTGAAAGGTGGAAAGAGTACATAGAGCAGCTCTACAAAGGATACGAACTTAGAGACGATGTTGTAGGAAGGGAAGAGGAAGTAGATCACGATGAAATAGGAGATACTACACTGAGAGATGAATTTGACAGAGCCTTCAAAGACCTAGGTCGGAACAAGGCCCCAGGAGTAGATGACATACCCTCAGAGCTACTAAAGTCTCTGGGAGAGCCAGCCATGACAAAACTATTTGAACTGGTGTGTAGGATGTATGAGACAGGCGAAATACCTTCAGACTTTAAGAAAAATGTAATAATCCCCATTCTAAAGAAATCAGGTGGAGACAGGTGTGAAAATTACAGAACCATCAGTTTGATAACTCATGGTTGCAAAATTTTAACACGAATTATCTACAAGAGAATGGAAAGGCTGGTAGAAGCTGACCTCGGGGAAGATCAGTTTGGATTCAGGAGGAACGTAGGAAACCGGGAGGCAATACTCACTTTACGTCGTATCTTAGAAGATAAAGGAAAGGCAAACCTACGTTTTTAGCTTTTGTAGATTTGGAGAAAGCTTATGACAATGTTGACTGGAATACACTCTTTCAAATTCTGAAGTCAGCAGGGGTAAAATACAGGGAAAGGAGAGTTATTTACAACTTGTACAAAAGCCAGACCGCAGTTAATAGACTCGAAGGGCATGAAAGGGCAGCATCAGCTGGGAAGGGAGTAAGACAGGGTTGTAGCCTTTCTCCGATGCTATTCAATTTGTACATCGAGCAGGCGGTGAAGGAAAGCAAGGAAAAATTTGGAATAGGGATTAAAGTTCATTGCGTTTTGCTGATAACATTGTAATTCTGTCAGAGACAGCAAAGGACCTGGAAGAGCAGTTGAATGGAATGGACAGTGTGTTGAAGAGAACGTATAAAATGAACATTAACAAGAGCAAAACAAAAATAATGGAATGCGGTCTTAGAAAATCAGGCGATGCTGAAGGAATTAGATTGGGTAACGAAACAATGAAGGTGGTAGATGAGTTTTGTTACTTGGGTAGTAAAATAACATGCGATGGTCGCAGTACAGAGGATATACAATGCAGAATGGCTATGGGAAGAAAAGCATTTTTGAAAAAAAATTTTGAAATTTGTTAACATCGAATATTAATTTAAGTGTAAGGAAGTCTTTTCTGAAGGCATTTTGTGGAATGTTGCCTTGTACGGGAGTGAAACATGGACGATAAGCAGTGCGGACAGGAAGAGAATAGAGACTTTTTAAATGTGGTGCTACAGAAGAATGCTGAAGATTAGGTGGGTAGATCGCATAACTAATGAAGAGGTACTGAACAGAATTGGGGAGAAAAGGAATGTCTGGCATACCCTGACCAAAAGAAGAGATCGCTTGGTAGGACACATTCTTAGACATCGAGGAATCGTAAATTTAGCATTGGAGGGAAGTGTGTGGGGTAAAAATCGCAGAGGGAGACCAAGAGACGCGTATAGTAAGCAGATTCAAGTGGATGTGGGTTGTCGTTCTTATTAGGAGATAAAAAGGCTTGCTCAGAACAGAGTAGGGTGGAGAGCTGCATCAAACCAGTCTCCGGACTGAAGACCATAATAACACAATTGTTGGCAACGTGATAGTGTGCGAGTAGTATTGTCACACAAAAGTGCTCGTGCAGGCGGAGACAGGTGTTTCAGGGCTAAAAAACCAAAACATCCGACTATCTCTCAGAAACGGATAGAAAACATTTTCAAAAATACGTCGAAACCCAACTTATGCCAGGCTTATTATCAATGTCTTTATCCCTTGTAATTACTCACAGCGTATTTACCCATTCGGAATACTTCTAGCCATTGTATGTGTTGAACATGTATGAATGTAGTAATGTTCAACAATTTTTTTTTCCATAGCGCGGCTAAGAATAAAACACTCGACTGCCATTGAAGGGCTTTGCAAAATTGCTTCAGGCTTAACCGCAATATCGAACATTGCGATCGAATTTCCAAATTAGATTTCGTCTCCTGCAAAATTAGTTGTGAGTAATCGCACGGCGCGTAACAGACTGGCTGGCAGCGCTCCACTCATAAGAATATTGGCGTGCAAGGTAGCTAGACAATTTGACTGGCGTGTACGCCAGACTGCTTCTATTCCCCCTCTCTGTTCCTCCGGGCCGGCCGCGGTGGCCGAGGGGACTGAGGCGCTCCAGTCACGGTCTGCACCTCTTCGGAAGGAATGCTGAGTTTGTCCTAAAGAAAAAAAAAAGGGGGGGGGGGGTCGGCAAGATTTGCCGCCCCCTGGAAAGTGCCGCCCCGTGCGGCCGCACGTTTCGCACGTGCCTTGCGCCGGCCCTGCCTAGGTAGATCTGAAAAGTAAAAACAAAAATTGCGATTGATTGCTGACTTTTCCTACAGATTAGTAGATTTGTTTAAATAAAATTTCACAAACGTTTTGTAAAAAATAAATAAAAATAAAAAAGACCTGGGGGCGGCAATTTAGCAGCTCGCACGGGGCGGCACTTCGGCTTGCGCCGGCCCTGCATGCTTACAAGAAGCGACCGATCATTTAGGACCTCGTATTCACAAATTAATAGATGGCTATGCTAATACTTATACGAACGCCATCGTAACATCAAAGTAACAAAAATTAACAACAGTTTTATACACGGATTTTCTCCGGAAATGTTTAAAATCTTACGTTGGGGAGAATACATTTTTACTTCTGATTGACTCTTGATAAGGGCAAACGAATCCGGAGATATATATGATGCAATTTTTCAAGATGACGAAAATATGCCAACTTGCTCTGTAGAAGTCATACCTCCAAAATGCACTTCTTTGGTGCAACCTTGTGATGTTAACTTTTATAGGCAAGTTAAAAAATTCAATATGCTATTTTGTCAAAAACTGACACTTTGGGCCCGGGGGATTCTTACATTAAAGAAGTCAGCAACCAACCACTTTTGATTATGCTATTTATTTGCTAAACAGCGCCGTTACCGGTTTCGAACGTTTCAGTTCACCGTCAGAAGGCTGTTCACGCCCACATAAATCCATTTACATTTCTGTTATCCAGATAATTTTTCCTTGTGGCGAAAAGTCTTTGGTTGTGTGGTGCGGTCGAATTGTCGGTTCCATTACGCTATATCGCTGATTATTGCAGTTGCAAACAAAATGTGTTACCATCTGTGTATTCTATGTGGCAAAAACATTTTGTGTCTGTGTTTATACATATTTAATTGCGCAATGTTGCTCCACGTAAGTGTTTCAAAAAGTGCTCAGTGCGACAACAACTGCAATAATCAGCGATATAGCGTAATGGAACCGACAATTCGACCGCACCACACAACCAAAGACTTTTCACCACAAGGAAAATTATCTGTATAAGAAAAATGTAAATGCATTTATGTAGGCGTTAACAGCCGTCTGATAATGAACTTAAACGTTCGAAACCGGTAACGGCGCTATTTAGCAAATAAATAGCATAAACAAAAATGGTTCGTTGCTGTCTTTTTTAACGTAAGAATCACCCTGTATGATTCAATATGCCCGGTTTGCCTCAAAATTATCAGAAACTCTAAACAGTTTCGTAAATGTTAATGGGGCATGTTTTTGTATAGATTTATTGCAAACGCCCTGTGATTGTAAAAAAAACGCTTTTGTATGTTGCGCAAGACGTCGCAAAAATTACTTCCTTGTTTGTTTTTACGATAATTACCACTGCGGTTCTTGTTACTAATCATATGTATAAAAATTGAATGTGTCCCAATCGACTTTGTTATTCTGATTAAAAAATGAATGTTTCTCCTCATATACGTTACAATGAAAAATAGAAAACCCATCGCCATGAATTGTGTTGTTGGACAAATAATAATAATAATAATTTGTATTGAATAAAGTAACTAGTATGTTAAAGATAATGTAGGTTTGGGAAACTTACTGAATAATTCGTGGAACAACAAAGAAAATGAAACGGAAGAAAAAAAGTGCCAGAGGAGGAATCGAACCCGAGACCTCTGGAGGAGGAGTTGGAGCCCTAACCATGTAGGCGGGACGGCAGCTCGGCAATGGACTAACATTTTATACTCATAAGGCACCTAACAAACTTCGCATCGATTTTTGTGGGGATTTTCCGAGTAGTGCGCCCTAATATTTTAACCACGCGAGGTGTCAGGGGTCCTCTTTCACCACACAAAATTTCGGGCAAATCCCCGACTCCACGGTCGTGCCGTCTCCTCGTTAGACCTCCTAAAGCATCCGCCATTTTCATTCCCTGCGCATGCTAAACACGTAGCTTATGCGAACAGTGTTGTTTTGTTCAAGTTTAGTTAAATATATTAGAAGTGTCCGGCATAGAGCCTTAGATCATGCTAATTTGAGATTGCATTCCGCTTTTGTTTACATCGATATGTGGAGTAGGCACAAAAATCTCGCGTTTTGTTTACTTATTCCTGCTTTTCTTCGCTGTCCGAACAGAGAAAAAGAGCGCAAGAAACATATTTCTGTGATAAAAAACGGGTAGTATGTTTAATTCTGCCGAAACTGGTTATTTAGATGAAAGTATTGAGCGATACTAACTTGTATTTGAATAATGACTGTCAATATGCGAGGTTGGTTTGCCGTCATAAGTATTGTCTGCTGTGATAAATGCACTTCATTGGATTTTTGTACAAACATTGCTGAATGTACCTATTACGTTCTTGAGAAGGGTTCAGGCTGTATTACAAACACTAAAACGAAAATATTAGTGTACAGGATCTAAAGTTTACGGTCGTAGAGGTATACGGTGCCGAAATTAGGAACAATCGTTGAATGCTATTTGAAAACGTAATCGTAAAGAACGAGGGGAATAATCGTTTGTGTTGACCTTTAAATAATTCTGTTCCTTTTCTAAGGTTGACATGTTTTCGTATTAAAGTATCCTTGTCTTGTCAGTAATTAAATAATCTTTATAAAGCAAACATTTCGTTGCCAACAGTAGCACACTACGCCGCCGCAGCCGTAAGTAAAATTTACCCCAGTATTCTGTATCAGTTATGGTGTTTTGTAATAAAACATCAGGTACTGTTCTTTCGAATTGCATACTAGAACTTATGATGCTAAAACTTCGAAATACCACAAACAGCAGTCAACGGTAATTGCCTGTATCAGCACATGCTGCCACAGCCGTAACTAAAATTTTTGCCCAGTATATTTATATTTTCCGGTTTATTGTTTGTAATACGTACTCGTAATAACGTAATAGAAGTTTCTTCAACATTTTGTGCAATTTCAGTCAAAACTTTTTGATGTGGTGTACTTCTCAAAGCCGGCCGCGGTGGCCGAGGGGACTGAGGCGCTCCAGTCACGGTCTGCACGGCCACTACGGTCGGGGGTTCGAATCCCCCCTCGGGCATGGATATTTGTGCCGTCCTAGTTCGTAAGTAGTTCATAAGTAGTTTGTAAGTTTAGGGACTGATAACCCTGTTGTTAAGTCCCATAAGCTTAACAAACACTTGAACATTTGAACATTTATTTCTCATTTATTACATATTGCTTCAAGTCATAATAATAATAATTAACATTTACTTACAATACATAACTGTGCGCTCGGTCCGGGTTCCCAGTTCTCGCGGCCACAGTTAATGAGCCATTTTTTCCTTCTCTCTGGATCTCTCGGGAAGCTAAACATTCTGTAGCCACCTCTGGAATGATTTGAGCAGTTTAATGCAACGCAGCCACCCATAATGTCGCGCTGCAGTGCCGCGACGCAAATCCCACAGCACCGCAGTACGTTTAACTTACGAGCTACGGGAGTAAAAATGGCGGATGCGTCAGCTGCTACTTAAAGAGCCTCGTGACGTCAGAGCTGGCTGCCCGCGCATGCGCACTGCGGTGCGGCACGCGGCGGCTGCGATGGGAGCCGCTACGGCTCGAGACACGGGAAGAAAAATGTCGACCCATCACACGGAAGAAAAACGGATATGAACCACTCATAATATTTGTGCTCTTCTCGCCATTAAGCTACTGCCTTTGTACGTTGAACAGATTTAGATTTCATGGCAATCTAGAGACATATATAAGCCCGTTTCAAACGATGAACGAACTGATAGCAAGTTGCGTTAATGGCGGCCGCCTGTCTTTTGAACGGCTTCACTAGTATGATCGCGCTAGTATCGATGTGCGATAATCGTAGCAATAAAGAAATAAAGCCAGTCCTAAATCCTGTATTAATAGATTTACTGCGCATGCGCGAGCTAGTACCTTTCTGCTGCAGTCACCGCTCTAGTTAGTCCGCCATTTCCCTTCCTATTTACGTATATTTTGCGTTTGGTCTAAGTTAACGATCATAATGCATCTATAATGGCAGAATTCACACTGTTCGCCACCGGACCGTCACCTCACGTCAATGTCATATTTCTCGAGATGAATGTTTTGATAAAACTGTCATCCGCTAACATCGGAAGTTAATCTATTTTCTTCACGCGATTTTCATGTTGTCGTCGACGATTACACGGTTTCCACACAAATGTGTCTTATTAATC
Organism: Locusta migratoria; assembly: GCA_026315105.1. Classification (NCBI taxonomy): domain Eukaryota; kingdom Metazoa; phylum Arthropoda; class Insecta; order Orthoptera; family Acrididae; genus Locusta; species Locusta migratoria. The sequence continues at coordinate 76,622,074 of CM048752.1, read as the reverse complement.
TTCATTTTATTATTATACTTTGGTTTAGCGGTAAATTGCAAATATTTCATGACGACTTAAATATTTTTCTCAGTTGAGATTCCGCCTAAAAGCGAGGTCTTATATCTGAAACAGAAAATTTGTTTATTTTTGTAATACTGTAAAAGTATAGACTGAAGTCAATTGCTTATTTGAAGGAGATTTTCATTTAGAATGTTATTTAATGAAAATTACAAAGTCAGTCGGACACATGAAGAGCAAAATTTCAGTTGTGTACGACCGTATTAATAATTTCAGCGGGCAACTCGTAGTGACTAAACAAGCTCTATTTATGCTCTTATAAATATTGTTTGATGTGTTCATGTGTTTATTTTTTCGATTGAAAATAGACGTCCATGTTTCGAAATGATGCAACAGCAGCACTTTACCACACTAAGTTGACCAAAATCATAGGTTACATTGTAAAGTTTTCTTTGGCCGTCAATAACATTTAGTGTTATTGTATGAACCTATGACTTTCTACATAACAGATCGCCAGTAATAAACTCACTTCCAACGTCGGATACTGTGATAAATTGGCATGACGGACAGTGTGGATACAACTAGATGTGACGGACATTGTGATCTGACTTTCGTATCCAGAAACTGTACCGCTGGTTTACAGCCCCGAAAAACTACAACAAACTACACTCGCAAAACATTCGCTAGTAGCGTTTACTGTCAGATTACGTTTATCGTCCAAACACGCTGCCACAATCTTACATGAGTTTATCGTTAACTGCAAGTACACTAGGAGCGCTTCAGTAGACTTATCTACCTTGTTCACTTTCGTTCATCGTTTAAAGACGGCTTAAGAATAGACGGAAAATATTCTGAGAAATAACAGAGAAATGTAGGTTGGAAAAGGACCAGTTTTTGCTTCTAGGGTTTTGGAATTAATAAATGTAACCGGTGATTACGGAGTTTTTTGTGTGTGTGTGTGGGGGGGGGGGGGGGTGTGACATTTACAGGTGTAAGGAAATGCATGGCAACGTTAATATTTTCATTAATTTCATTCAATACCAATCCAGTCAGTTTTGTGGCGCGCTATAAAAATTATCTTATAAGGAGACCACATGGTTACCTGATTTTAGAATTTCTTTACATTTGTGGTAAAAATTAAAAACATTGCGTTTTGCCGATGACATAGTAATTCTGTCAGATACAGCAAACCACCTGTAAGATCAATTGAACGGAATGGACAGTGTGCTGAAAGGTGCATATAAGATGAACATTAACAAGAGCAAAACTAGGGTAATGGAGTACAGTCTAAGAAGATCAGGTGATGCTGAAGGAATTAGATTAGGTAACGAAACAATAAAGGACGTACATGAATTTTGTTACTTGGGCAGTAAAAAAAGAAATTTGTTAACATCGAATATTAATTTAAGCCTAAGGAAGTCCTTTCTGAAGGCATTTGTGTGGAGTGTTGCCTCGTATGGGAGTGAAACATGGACGATAAACAGTGCGGACAGGAAGAGGATTGAGGCTTTTGAAATATGGTGCTACACACAAGAATGCTGAAGATCAGGTGGATGGATCGCGTAACTAATGAGGAGGTACTGAACAGAATTGGCGAGAAAAGAAATTTCTGGCACACCTTCACTAAAAGAAGGGATAGATTGGTAGGACACATTCTTAGACATCAAGGAATTGTGAATATAGCGTTGGAGAGAAGTGTGTGGGGTAAAAATCGCAGAGGAAGACGAAGAGATGGATACAGTAAGCAGATTCAGACAGATGTAGGTTGCCGTTCTTATGTGGAGATGAAGAGGCTTGCTCAGGATAGGGTATTGTGGAGAGCTGCATCAAACCAGTCTCCGGACTGAAGACCACAACAACAACAACAACAACCAACACGTGGTACGTGAAGTTCAGAACGTAAATAACAGCCATATCCATTCGACGCAACTCTCAAACATTCTCGAGAAAACTGATTTTGAAGTTCTGCAAGAAGACGTAAGTACCAACAATTTAAGGAGTTGTAACATCTGTCGGTGTAGCTCAGGTGATAGCGGTCTGGCCCCGCAACCATAGAGTCGGAGGTTCGAGTCCTGTTGTGACAAATATTTTTTCGCTGTTTTCGAAGGTAGTTATATAACTAAACATTTTGCGATCTCTGAGTACACGTGCTGTATCAGGTTTTGTATACGTAGACGAGGTGAACATATTGTCGTTACGTGAAACTATGGTCGAGTAGGTTTACCTTCTTGGAAAGCCATTAGTAGCTATGGAGATGACTTTCCAAAAACAGCGTCGTAGCTCTTCACAAACTGAACAAGAAAAAGGCTACCGTTCTCAACAAAAAGTGAAGGCACTACTGGAAAAATATAACCTATGTTTTTTTATTGATACCATAATTATTAACAACCTCTTATAAGATATAGAAGATTACGAATACACAAAAACACGTGCATTTTTAGTAAAAATTACCATTAGATATTAAAACTGTATAAAACCAGTCTCCGGACTGAAGACCATAACAACAACATTAAAACGGTGTAAGTAATCGAATAAAACAACAATTTTTTAAAAATTCTGTTACGGTAGGATTCGAACCAGGGACCCTACAGTTGCAAGGACAGAAATCTACCAGCTTAGCTACAACCGATGGTACAACCGATTTATTTATTGGTACTTAAGCGTGCTTGCAAAACTTGAAAGTCGAGTTTCTCGATAATTTCTGAGAGTTGCGTCGAATGACTATGGCTGATTGTTATTTGGGTTCTGTACTTCACAAGCCATAAATATGAAAAAAATCTAAAATCCTACACCTGTGTGGTCTCCCTGTTAGTTCATATAAACAAATGATGTGGTGTATCATTTAGATTCAACTGTCTCATGAACGGCATGGATGACACCTTCGGTATTTAAAAATCGTATTGTTTCCTATATTTCCTGGAAGGTGGTTTACGACGGAAACCGGTCAGAATGAAGTTACAGCAACTGTTCCTATAACTGTTGTTGATACATTTAACGAGCCACAGAAAAATATTTTGTTTGGTATGTTTGATATATTTTGATCGCTATTGGAAAAAAATTAGACTGTACTTTTTTTAACACTGGGACTTATTTCAAAGGCAATACAGAAGGTGAATCCATCAGTTAAAATGAAAAAAAGCCTGCATCAGAAGTTTCAGAGAAACACACTCCTGTTCTCATAAACAGCGCCACATTCTATATTGTTAATAAATCTAATTTTACTTTTGTGTTATGCTTCCATTTAATTACTTCTTGCTCTTTCTTGTCAGTAATCTAATATATAAAGCAGTGTGTCCGTATATTTGTACGTGTTGCATACAAATCTACATTTTTCTTCCAATCTTTATGAAATTTTGTACACGTAAGCTTCAATCCATGAGGACGGTCGCCGTAAGTGTAAGAATCACGTACGATATATAGTTCACGAGATATGACGTCATAAACAATGAGATGCGCAGACAACTGCTTCATTTAGCGACAATTCTACTCATTTTATCCTAAACCACTGGACCGATTTCCACCAAATTTGGTCACACATTCCTTACCGTGAGGTACAATTGCTGCAAGGTTAAGAATCATATACGACACATGATTCAGAAGATATGACGTCATAAACAATAGGATTTGCAAGAAACTGTCACATAATGCGGCGAGACTTTACGCTATACGAGAATCAGAGTACTTAGCGACTTGCAACAAACTTTATACATAATTTCTAACTTTATTAAACTTTCTCTCGCTGATAATCATAGCAAAATGATGAAAGGAAAAAAAAAAAGTTACTCGCTTACTACTTTTCCGCTGTTTATTGAGTAAAACTACGGAATTCGGTATGACGTTACAATTTATAATTTGTACACCACAAATGGTAGCGACAGGAAATTTTACAGTCAGTATACACGCATATAGTTGAATGTACCTTCTAAGTTGTATCACAGTACGACACGTAGTTCATGAGATATGAGCACGTAAACACTAACGTTCATGGAAAACCGCCCCATCACGCACCAAGTTTTTGATCTATTACTTCTTTATTACTAATTGTATTACCAAGAGATTTTACAGACATAGCCGGCCGCGGTGGCCGAGGAGACTGAGGCGCTTCAGCCACGGTCTGCACGGCCACTACGGTCGGGGATTCGAATCCCCCCTCGGGCATGGATATTTGTGCCGTCCGTAGTTGTAGCTAGTTCATAAGTAGTTTGTAAGTTTAGGGACTAATGACCCCGTAGTTAAGTCCCATAAGCTTAAGAAACATTTGAACATTTTTTTTTTTTTTTTTTTTTTTTTTTTTTTTTTTTTTTTTTTTTTTTACAGACATACAGCCTTTATACAAATATATACCAGAAAAATGGCAGGAATAAATAAATAAACACCCGGGCAACGCGGGGTTTTCAGCTAGTTAATGATAAAAACAAATAAAAGTCGTTTATTGTTTCGTGATTGCTTCGAAGATAAATGAGCTATTGTGTATGCTTTACTCATATGTAAATAAAGTTAAGTGGTCTAAAGCGCCTCGCCGCGGAGCGCGCGGTTGCTCGCCGTGGAGGTTCCAGTCCTCCCTGGGGCATGGGTGTGTGTGTTTGTCCGTAGGTTGGTTTACCTAGGTGTAAGTAGTTTGTAAGCTACGGACTGATGACCACGCAGTTTGGTCCGATAGATTTACACACATTTGAAAATAAAGTTAGTGGATTCGACTATATAAATAAAACTGAATTTCAAAAATGTTCAAATGTTTGTATAGTCTATGGGACTTAACTACGGGGTCGTCAGTCCCTAAACTTACAAACTACTTATGAACAACTTACGAACTAGGACGGCACAAATATCCGTGCCCGAGGGGGGATTCGAACCCCCGACCGTAGTGGCCGTGCAGACCGTGACTGGAGCGCCTCAGTCCCCTCGGCCACCGCGGCCGGCAAACTGAATTTAATGGGCTGCGTTGACGCTGGCGCGTTCAGATGTTTTCGGTAAACGGTTTGTCTGATTCTTTTCCTAGACACTAAGAAATGGTACTCCCACCCATAATAAACAGTTTTATTTGAAGCTACACGTTTACGTTTTACAGTTATTCGAGCAAATTAAAAATTTCAACGGCATTTTTTCCACATATCAGATACAGATGATTTTCATAGTAGTAGAAATTCTTGAAGCACAGTCGATTACAGTTTTCAGAATCAAATTTTCACTCTGCAGCCGAGTGTGCGCTAATATGTAACTTGTTGGCAGATTAAAATTGTGTGCTGTACCAACACCGTGTGAAGAGAAGCCCTCCGCGCTGTCATGCCACGTCACGCAGAATAGGCCGAGATCGCGTAGCTCACTGGCGGCCGATGCGAAGCGGTGGGCTGTGCCCAGTCATCTCAATCTACACCTACATACACACTCCGCAATTCACTGTAAGGTGCGTGGCGGAGAGTACACTGTACCACTACTAGGCATTTCCTTTCCTATTACACTCCCAAATTGAACGAGGAAAAAAGAATGCCTGTATGCCTCCGTACGAGCCCTAATTTCTCTTATCTTGTCTTGTCTTTGTGATCTTTTCGCGAAATGTAAGTAGGCGGCGGCAAGATCGTACTACACTCTGCTTCAAATTCCGGCCCTCTAAATTTACTCAACAGAAATTCAAGAGAAGAACGTCGTCTTTCTTCCAGCGTTCCCCAATTGAGTTGCCGGAGCATTTCCGTGACACTCGCGCATTGGTCGAACCTACCGGTAACAAACCTAGCTGCTCGCCTCTGAACCGCCTCTATATCTTCCTTTAAACTGATCTGCTGCGGGACCCAAACACTTGAGAAATACTCAAGACGTGGTCGTACAAGCGTTTTATACGCGGTCTCCTTTACAGGTGAAGTACATATTCCCAAAATTCTCCCAATAAACCGAAGTCGGCTGTTCGCCTTACTCACAACTGTCCTTACATGCTCGTTCCATTTCATATCGCTCTGCAATGTTACGCCTAGATATTTGAACGACGCGACAGCATCAAGAAGCTCACTACTAATGCTGTATTCCGACATTATGGGATTTTTTTCCCTATTCATGCGCATCACCTTACATTTTTCTACATTGAGAGCTAGCTGCCATTCTTCGCACCATCTAGAAATTTTGTCTAAGTCATCCTGTATGCTATTACAGTCAGTTACAGACGACACCCTCCCATACACCACAGCATCATCAGCAAACAGCCGCAAATTACAACTTATTCTGTCCATCAGATCATTTATATAGATAGAAAATAATAGCGGCCCTAGCACACTCCCATGGGGCACGCCTGACGATACACTCGTCTTAGGCCAGTCGTAGACAAAAAAATGGCCTTAGGTCCAAAAAAATTGCAGGAAGCTGAATTTTTTGTATGTTTTTACTACTTGTTAGAGTAGTATTAAACCAACTTTGCAGCTTCGAAATCCTTTTGCGTAACTTTTAACAGCCAAAAAACCTCGAAATTTTTTTTTCTGGTTTTGGCTTATAACTCATGAAGGGTGGTTTTTTGACGAAAAGTCACTCACACCTTTATTAATGTAGATAAAATATTCTAAAATTTAAGCCCAACCGCAGCTCTGTAAGTCCAATAGTTCCCGAGATATTGGACTTCAAAAATTGACTTATTTCTCCAAAAAGTTCAAATTTTCGATTTTAGTCATCTTTCGGCTAGAATATTGGCTCTAATGATCATCCCACGGGGAATGTCTCATACAAAACAAAGTTATAGAGCAGTTATTTAACTTAAAGTACTGAACGAAGTCCATAGGCCCAATAGATTTCTAGTTATCGTTCAAAAACGAAAACCTGGAAAAATTGGTGTAGTCAATAAATTGACCCAGACGAATTGCAGTCCTATTCTCCTGTGTATGTTAAAGAAAAAGGAAGAATTACTCATTGACGATGATTATTAACGCATCGTATATAAAAAGGATTTTTTCAACACTGTTTTCCGCAAATATTGAACAGAGAAGTTCCTTGAGTCACTTCCTGCCATTATGGCACCGACGGCCCCCATGAATAACATGAGGTGGTGAAAACCTCTAAGTCTAACAAGCTGACGATGCTGGTGGGCCGGCCGCGGTGGCCGCGGGGACTGAGGCGCTTCAGTCACGGTCTGCACGGCCACTACGGTCGGGGGTTCGAATCTCCCCCCCCCCCCCTCGGGCGTGGATATTTGTGCCGTCCTTAGTCTTAGTTCATAAGTAGTTTGTAAGTTTAGGGACTGATGACCCCGTAGTAAGTTCCATAGACTATACAAACATTTGAACATTTTTGATGCTGGTGGCTCTCCACAATGTCTCGGGCTTTCAAGTACAGTGGTTGATCGTAGGTGACAAAACATGTTTCCTGACCGTAAATGCTTGTTCTTTAACTGGCTTCTAAAAGTGATGTTAAAACAGTGTCGTAGTCGGTTGGGGGAGCATGGATAAAAGGGGATATACTATCTTTGAACGTTTGTAAGGAAGATCTTCTGTCACTTGATCCATGAATCCATTCCATCCTGGAATGCCTGGAATGTTACTTGCTTTTCCAAACAACCACAGCAGGTCTGGGGATTTTGGCAAAATGACTTCAGCGATTTTCACTTCGTTAATTGAAATGGCTGACAAGCAAATTTCTTTTTAATAGAAGAATGTTAAATGTGAATGGCAGTGTGTGAACTTGATAGACTCGGCACATAGAGACTTCAAACGTGGTGTCATGATCATTGTACCACCCATTTCATGGAACGTATTTTCTCCATCAATTGTGTTAACGTTCACATCTGCATTGTCGAAGACAAAATGGATAAAAGCTCCTTTGTCGACTGGTTGGGCCACTTCTCCATGGAGGATAGCGGAACTTTCAAAATGCATAGCCTCCGTATACGTACAAGAAATTCCCATACAGTGGCAAAGTTCAACAAGGTGCTTTGATTCAAATTTTCTATACAAATAGATTCCAAAGCTTATTTGAATTGAGGATAGGAAAGATTTGGACCTCGTTGCAGCCATGATTGCATGAGCAAATCCTATGCACTTCTTTTTCCACTGTTCAAGAGAAGGATGCCTCTGCGTCTTTTAAAAAAGCATCTGACGGGGGATATTGAGTACTGTCAAGTGTTTGGGAACGAATATCTTGCAGGATAATCTCTGCTGCAGCTTTGACAACTCTAAGCCGCTCTTCAGCAGGATCGCTAAGTCTTTGATTGTACCACTTTTCATAAAGGATGTTTTGTTCAATGTCTGAACATCAAAATTGGGCTGTGATACGGACCAACCTGCGCAAAAATAACTTTTCCGCCATATCGCTTTTTTAGATGAGCTTGAACACTTGCAGCTGCTGGATTGTAATCACATGTGAAGGTCTCTGCAAACAAGTCACTTATGGAAAATTGGTTTTCCTGTCTTGTTTCTGCAGGGTATGCATATATACGCTCCATACCTTCGATAAGGAAGGGATGTTCAGGACGGCCTTGTTTACCTCCTGCGCCAGTAGATCGCGACAAGGAGTGCAATTTTACGTAGCAATGTTTGTGGTACTTACCCTCAGTATCAACAAGTTCACTTATACATGAAAGACGCCGAAGAATCTGTTGCCCCCATTCACTAGCTTGTCTAGCTTTTTCCACAATCAATTCTTTCACTTCCAGTGTTACTCTTTGTTGGAGTTCATCCTGTAGATATTTGGGCAATTTTATCTGCTTCTCGAAATATTCCTTGGAGAATTTTTCACCACAAAGGAAACAATAATATCCAATGATGTGACGCCTTGAATCCGACGCACTTTTCAGCCTTTCCCCATACGAAGACGATGGTTGAGCAAATCAAACAACTCCTTCTCGCTGGACAAATGCTTACACATTACTTTCCACAGTGTACCTCTTCTTGCATGCGTCATGTACGGTCACTTCATTTAAACTGCACAAAAAACCTCATGTTCCTTTCAAGCCCACGTTTCTGACTCATTTTTATCAGCGTCTAAATTCCGCGTTTTTTCACTGTCACTGTTCCCTCTGCAAGCACTTACCGACGACCCCGAAACAAACATGCGACGGGGGTAGCTCCGACATATTGTAAAACAGAAAGTACTTAAAACGCAACCAAGTTCAAGATTTAGACGATTTTTGTTTGAAACGTTCTTCACGGATCAGAATACGGCTGTTTCTAAGGGCAGGCTGGGTGTGGTGGGGAAGGCATCGGAGGCGAGAAGTTTGGGAGGGAGGACAGAACACCCGCTAAGTCACGACTCTGAGTAAGGGGGACGGGAGGGGGATTGATACCTTCGCACAGCAAAAGGCCTCGCTACGAACGAAAAACCCAATCCCTTAATGGCTGACCAATACCCAAAAACGGAGAGGCTTTCGTTTTCTTTTTTTTTTTTTTTTTTTTTTTTTTTTTTTTTTTTTTTTGCGTTACCTATTTTCACAAATATATTTGTATGCACTAAGAATAATTACACCTATTTATATACAATATGTTAACAATCATCGTCAATGAGTAATTCTTCCTTTTTCTTTAACATACACAGGAGGACTGCAATTCGTCTGGATCAATTTATTGACTACACCAATTTTTCCAGGTTTTCGTTTTTGAACGATAAATAGAAATCTATTGGGCCTATGGACTTCGTTCAGTACTTAGATTAAAGTTAAATAACTGCTCTATAACTTTGTTTTGTATGACATTCCCCGTAGGATGATTATTAGAGCCAATATTCTAGCTGAAAGATGACTAAAATCAGAAATTTGAACTTTTTGGAGAAATAAGTCAATTTTTGAAGTCCAATATCTCGGGAACTATTCGACATACAAAGCTGCGGTTGGGCTTAAATTTTAGAATATTTTATCTACATTAATAAAAGTGTGAGTGACTTTTCGTCAAAAAACCACCCTTCACCAAAACCAGAAAAAGTCTGAAAATTTCGAGGTTTTTTGGCTGTTAAAAGTTACGCAGAAGGATTTCGCAGCTGCAAACTTGGTTTAATACTAGTCTAATATGTCCTAACAACATACCAAAAATTCAGCTTCCTGCAATTTTTTTGGACCTAAACATACCTGACGACTGGCCTATCTCTGATGTAATTAAATGTAATTTCTACTTATGAAGGATTCACATTTTTTCCCTTGAATGGTAGCCCTCAGTAATGTGATGCATTAGTTCTGTTGTAGTAGCAGATATTTTGTTTATCAATGATTTGTATCGTGCAGTGATACCAGACAGGTCACGTATGCACTGTTTTAAACAAAATATACAGTTTTTCATAATGTTGATTAACGCTGGATACACAACTGTAGTATTTTGAATCTGTGAACATCGTGACACTCTATTTTTGTTAGGTTGGCAACTCCGTACGTATAGGTCGTATTGTTCTTTTGTATTCTGCGTCCTTTGAAAATAAGATGTGCATGATTAATTACTTTAATAAAGACATAAACTAAAATTCGAGTTGTTTATGCTTGAAGAGAACTCAAAGGAAATGGAGTTCAAATCCATAGATGATTTTTAGCCAGTTCCTATCACACTAAATTTAATGACTGAATTACCCTGTTGTACACGCTACTTCTCGTGTTCATTTCTCTATTTGCCTCTTGTTTATAATGTTTTCCGTTTGAGTCCACCGACTGGAAATTATTGCATGAAAAATAACATATAGGACACCTCGAATTGTTCGCTTTTACTCCTTCATTTATCTTTCAACAGTAAAACAATTTATCTATTTAACGCAATATGGTAGAAACACTACTTCTGAATAAAAATATAACTGACGTACACGTAAAAAAAAAAAAAAAAAAAAAAAAAAAAAAAAAAAAAAAAAAAAAAAAAAAAAACCATGACGTTTTCTGCTGTTTCGTTTCATTAGTATGCGGTTTATTCGATGTCTCGACTATTTTGTAAATAGTATTACAATTTTCATAGGTAGCTGCCGTTGTATTTGTGTTACTTTCTTCGGAAAGCAAATAGAACAAAAGATTAGAGATGTCATAATGTTAGATTCGGTGTACGCAAATACTACTAACAACTAGATAGATATACGTTCACCAGTATGGCGTCGAGCGTCACGCTTTCGTAATACACAGTACTGACGCCAGATTATCTTTGAGCTGACTGGCTGTGCCCCATCTGTCAGCCAGTGAGCTACGCGACCACGGCCTACTCTGCGTGACGTGGCACGCCAGCGCTAGAGGAGCCTTAGGCAGCGCGGAGGCCTTCTCTTCAGACGGTGTTGGCTGTACCTGGGATTCGAACCTGCGACCTTTGACTTTCGCGGGCAAGCGCTCTACGAAACTATCCCGACACGCTTCACAGTCCGTCGTCACGACTTTACCTCTGCCTGGTCCACACCTCCTACTTCCCAAACTTCACAGAAGTCCTCCTGCGAACCTTTCAGGACTAGCACTCGTGGAAGAATGAGGAATGCTAGTCCTATTTTAGAAGTGTCCTCCTTTGAGACTTAAATCGTGCTATTTTCAGCTTGTATTCCACTGGTGTTCGCATTAACGTGCATTAGACACAAAAATCTTGCGTTTTCTTTACTTATTGTTACTTTTCTTTGCTGTCCATATGAAGAACATAAGAACAAGAAACACACATTTCAGTGGTCAAAACACATACTACGCTTATGTTTTATTTTCTTCGCGAAATTTAAAATGAACATTCGATCTTGGTTTGTATGTGAATAATGACTGTCATAGCGTCGATGGTGACCAAAGTTCAAAAACCAGTCAAGAAGGCTAGGAGCGTGTTTTTGTTGGGAAGCGCCGACAAGCAAATGTTACGATCGCACATAGTAGAGGAATTGTGGACTAAATTTTAGTGCATTGTTAATAAAGGGTTAGAGAAATATGTGCCAGTAAAGACGATTAAGGATGGAAAAAATCCACCGTGGTATAATAATAATAATAATAATAATAACAATGTTAGAAAGCTGCTGAGAAAGCAAAGGCTGTTGCACTCTCGATTCAAAAAAGAACACGCAAATGATGACAGGCAAAAGTTAGTAGAGATTCGTGCGTCTATAAAAAGATCGATGCGTGAAGCATACAATAATTATCACAGCCATACCTTAGCAAAAGATCTTTCCGAGAACCCGAAAAAATTCTGGTCCTATGTAAAATCGATAAGCGGGTCAAAGCCCACTGTCCAGTCACTCGTTGATCATTCCGGGGCAGTAATAGAAGAAAGCAAACGGAAAGCTGAAGTTCTAAATTTAACCTCTAAGAAATCTTTCACGCAGGAGGACCGCACAAATGTACCATCATTTGATCAACTTGCTAATTCCGAAATGGGGGACATAGCAATAGGTATTTCCGGTGTAGAGAAGCAGCTGAGAGAGCTAAATACGAAAAAGTCAGCTGGTCCGGATGGAATACCAGTTCGGTTTTACAAAGACTATTCTGCGGCATTGGCCTCCTACTTAGCTTGCATTTATAGCGAATCTTTAATTCAGCGCAAAGTTCCTAGTGATTGGAAAAAAGCGCAGGTGACTCCCGTTTATAAGAAAGGAAAGAGAACTGACCCACACAATTACAGGCGAATATCGTTGACATCAGTTTCATGTAGAATTTTGGAGCATATTCTCAGTTCGAATATAGTAAATTTCCTTGAAACGGAAAAGCTTCTTTCCATGAATCAGCACGGGTTTAGGAAACATCATTCATGTGAAACTCAGCTTGCCCTTTTCTCACATGACATCTTGCGAGCCATGGACGAAGGGCACCAGGCGGATTGTGTTTTTCTCGACTTCAAAAAGGCGTTCGACGCGGTGCCACACTGCAGACTGCTAACGAAGATACGAGCTTATGGAATAGGTTCACAGATTTGTGCCTGGCTGGAAGACTTCCTACGTAATAGAACGCAGTACGTTGTTCTCGACGGCGAGTGTTCATCAGAGACGAGTGTATCGTCAGGCGTGCCCCAGGGGAGTGTGATAGGACCGCTATTATTTTCTATCTATATAAATGATCTGATGGACAGAGTAAGTTGAAATTTGCGGCTGTTTGCTGATGATGCTGTGGTGTATGGGAGGGTGTCGTCTGTAACTGACTGTAATAGCATACAGGTTGACTTAGACAAAATTTCTAGTTGGTGCGAAGAATGGCAGCTAGCTCTCAATGTAGAAAAATGTAAGGTGATGCGCATGAGTAGAAAAAGCAATCCTATAATGTTCGAATACAGCATTAGTAGTGAGCTTCTTGATGCTGTCGCGTCGTTCAAATATCTAAGCGTAACATTGCAGAGCGATATGAAATGGAACGAGCATGTAAGGACAGTTGTGAGTAAGGCAGACAGCCGACTTCGGTTTAATGGGAGAATTTTGGGAAGATGTACTTCACCTGTAAAGGAGACCGCGTATAAAACGCTTGTACGACCACGTCTTGAGTATTGCTGAAGTATTTGGGACCCGCAGCAGATCGGTTTGAAGGAAGACATAGAGGCGGTTCAGAGTTCAGAGGCGAGCAGCTAGATTTGTTACCGGTAGGTTCGACCAATGCGCGAGTGTCACGGAAATGCTCCGGCAACTCAATTGGGGATCGCTGGAAGAAAGACGACGTTCTTTTCGTGAATTTCTGTTAAGGAAATTTAGAGGGCCGGAATTTGAAGCTGAGTGTAGTACGATCTTGCTGCCGCCTACTTACATTTCGCGTAAAGATCACAAAGACAAGATAAGAGAAATTAGGGCTAGTACGGAGGCATATAGGCATTCTTTTTTTCCTCGTTCAATTTGGGAGTGGAATAGGAAAGGAAATGCCTAGTAGTGGTACAGTGTACCCTCCGCCACGCACCTTACGGTGAATTGTGGAGTATGTATGTAGATGTAGATGAATATGTGTGATTTCCTTCTCCCCCCCCCCCCTCCCGTAAGTGTTTGTTGTCTGCTGTGACAAATACATCAGATCGTATTTTTTATCTCACATTGGTGAATATACGATTACGTTACTGATAAAGTTTCAGAATGTATTACAAAAATATGTATACACAGGATAGAAGTTTAATTACGGTCATATGCTGTCAACAAGAAGTACATGACCATGGCGAGGTGTAGCGTCCGCTACATGCCTCGCGCTTGCACCAGTCTTAGGCCAAATTCTGAGTGGTGCTACGCCGCGGTGGAGTAGCCGAGCGCTCTAAAGCGCCTCGCTGCGGAGCGCGCGGTTGCTCGCCGTGGAGGTTCGAGTCCTCCCTGGGGCCTGGGTGTGAGTGTTGTCCTTAGGTTAGTTTACCTAGGTTTAAGTAGTTTGTAAGCTACGGACTGATGACCACGCAGTTTGGTCCGATAGATTTACAAACATTTGAACATTTGGAATGGTGCTACACAAAGCTACTTCGGCAACGTATAATTCCAATGCAAAGGAATTGTGCAAACGAATTTTTACTTGCTCTGTGGTGCTAAGCAAGTTCGTCTCTGGTTTAATCGTGAGTACAGCACTACTCGTAAATAAAAGGAGGGCGGAGAGATAACCCCAAATATAGTTCACCACCCGCACGTTTCGCGAAATTCGGCAACGTATAAATCATCACGGCGCTGCGCTGCAATCAGCTAAAAGTGGGAAACACGCACTGCCGGTTCGGGTGTTTCCGCAAGGCCGCTGCTGTCCTGGGCTATGTTTCTCTTCCAACTCCACCCGACTGCTGGCGAAGGCGAAGGAACACCAGTTGCGAGCAAAACGTTCGCACACCACATTGTGTACCGGTAGCGTATGCGAAGATTTTATACCAAAGATGTAAGGTACGACTCGAAAAAAAAAAATTGGATTTCATTCTTGTTAAACCCTTAAATAATTTTCTTCAGTTTGTCGATCACACCCTGATTTTTGTTATCAAAAGAGTGTGTCATGTCCTGGCTTCTTTTAATAACCTGAAACTCTTCGTATAACGAGTTCATGTTCATGAGTTTGTGATATTCCTGGCCTATGGCCACTTCATATTTCTGGCCGCTGGCCGTTTCTTTGCTAACATCGTACGTGCCTTAAACGCGGAAGAAAGACAGAAGTGCAGCATATGTTGAAATGTGGGGTGGGGAGCAGTAGCATATGGCGCAGTAGGTGGTGGTTCCCGCGGGAAAGCCCGCCTATGTTACTGGTGCTCTCCTCGCATTGGCTGCTGCATTTCACGTCACGTGATTTATTTTGGAATTACTTTTGTTTATTATAAACTAAATATTAATTATTCAGAGCTGAGAATTTATTATAAATATCTCTCAAGGACAGGCTAGATTTGGACAGTTTAAAAAGTTTAAGTTGCCTTCTCTTATTGTAACAAGAGAAAAGCGATTTTGCAGAAGACGCGCGACGGCCCTGTTTTGGCGCTAAACAGAGCGTCAGGTGCCCTCTACCTCTACCTCTAGTCTCGCAACGCGCCGCAGCTTCAGTCTCGAGCTGACCACTATACGCGCCGGACCGCGCCAGTCATGAGTAAAGTTTTGTGTAATTGTGATAACAGTCGAGGTCTCAACATGAACTACGGGCAGCATAGGCCGTGTCGTATTAACAATAGTTGCTCCTATTTTATTATTTATTTAGTAAATGGCATCCCTGACAATTAAAAATTTCGCGAGTCGCTTCTTGTGCTTCCATCCAACAGAACTTATTTTAGCCTCACTTGTGTGCTGTAGAAGAACCAACGACCTGTGTGCTGTCGTCTGCGCTGGGGACACAACTATAGAAGACAACAGGTTAGTCAGAACTCTACGCTTTCCATAAAGACTTGGACAGCAACTACGGCACCTCGTGCGTACTGTAGGGCAAGAATGTGCAGGTTTTAGGGGACTTGTGGGAGGAAGCAGTACTAACTCCTCCGTCCGCAAATAAAACCCGAAGAAACTTGTAAGTTCAGTTAATCGATCTTTAAGAGCTCGCAATTTTTTGAAAATGGCAATTTCTTGGTGATTTTACTTTAAGAATATCATCTCGAAAAGGATGTTCTTCTGACAAACACATGGTAATAAATATCCTACAAAATTGACGTAGAAAATAATTCGGAATAGATTCTTTTGCTTAAGTGATTAACTAACGCATCATTTCTCTTGCCTTACTTCCAAAAAAAGTTGCCTTTTAATCTTTGCTCATTCTGTCTGCGAATACCGTGCATTTCGGTTAACTGACGGAAAATCTCATTCAATCTTCTCCTTGTTGTTTCTACCGCAATCATTATGTTATGAAGAATCGACAAATACGCCATATTTCTTCCATTTTCACTTTTGATTATCTTTTCTTATCCGAGCACAGTGCTCACGAACAAATGCGACTGAATCGCCCAAGGCGGTGCTCGGTCTTTTACCGGACACTGTACATTGCAAACGCCCACATTATTTTCCACAATTATTACCTCCCTCAACGTTTTTTAAAACTGACGTGAGACCCTTAACATTCTTAATTTTTTTTTACAGATATGGCAACTAAGGAAAGGATTCTAGAAGATATTGGAGCTGCCAAATATTACGCTGTCATTCTTGATTGCACCCCCGACCATCAAGAACAAAAGAGTTTAATTATCCGTTACATCAAGATGTCGGGTGTTCCAGTTCCAACCATAGTCGAAAAATTCATTCAGTGTTCAGTAGTGAACGATACAACTGGAGAAGGACAGAGAAAAGTTTTAATAGAAGTGCTGCAAGAAAACAATTTAGACATCATGGATTGTCGAGGCCACGGATATGATAATGGAGCCAATATGAAAGGAAAATCCTTAGGAATACAGGCTTGAGTTTTGCAGATCAACAAGAGAGCAATGTTTACTCTGCTTGAACTTGGTCCTTCGATACAAGACCAAATGTAGAACTAAAGCAATGACATTTTTCTGTACAATACAGCGATTGTGCACTCTATTTTTGGCATCTACAGAAAGGTGGAATATTCTCACTACTTGTTTTGAAATAACCTTAAAAGAGGCAGACTGATGTTAGATGAGTGTATAACCTGTCAGATTTCAGCTAAGGAAAACTTGTGAAGCACTCAAATACAACAAAGAAATCATCTGTCCGATCTGAAGCACTGTCTTTAGTAAGTGGTTCCCTCAGCTCTTTCGAATGCATTTTGGCTCTTATCATATGGTACGACCTCTTGCATGCAGTCAATGAAGTTAATAAAACTCTTGACGCTCAAGATATGCAGTTAGGTGTTGCCTTACGAGAAACAAGTCGATTGAATGGCTTTCTCAAAAGCTATGTCAACTGCAAAAGAATTGATGGCAGATCTAGGATTGGATGGAAAATTATTAACTCGTCCCCAAAAGAAGCGCAAAAGATTTTTCGTCGAGACTGAAGACGATCCAGACATTGACGCCGATGAGAGCAAAAGGCAGTACAAAGCCAAAGAAAGATTTAAAATCGAATCTTCTTGGCGATCGTCGATGAAGCTTTGAGTGGCATGAGCTGAGAGTTCTAAGAGCTGACTCATTATTCAGAATACTTTGGATTTCTCTTTCACCCGTTCAAAATTCGTGACATGGAAATGAGGAGATTGAAATGTCAGGAATTAGAGAGTTATCTGCAACACGGGGAACTGGTGGATGTAGACACATCTGACCTCATCTCAGAAGTAAAACTGCTACAGTTGACGATTCCTCCTATAGTGAAGACAACGTTGGACGCACTTAAGTACTTAGGCCGAATCAAGGAATCATCACCACAGCGTATCGCATTTTGCTGACGATATCTGTCACCGTGGCGTCTGGAGGAAGACGTTTTTGAAAATTCAATTTTATTAAGAATTGTCCAAGATCTACGATGGTGCAGGACCGCCTTAACGGGATTGGTATTTCTTTCAATAGAAAGCGACGACGCACTTCAGCTGAAGAAAGAAGACACGATTCGAGAGTTTGCTTTGCGCAGGGCACGCAAAGCTCCGTATTTGTAAGTATGCGCGGGGACAATAGCGTAGTATCCGGCTGTGAAGGGTAATACGCCGATAGCCAAGTACTGCATCTGTTCGCAGCGATATTAGTGCGATTTAAAATGCAGTTATTGATACTGACAAGAGTTCCAAACTCGTACGATTAAACAGTATTACGACGTAAAGGTACCCAAAATTATAATACACTATAATTTACACGACAGTCAACCTCATCAATCAGTCCAAGACGTATTGCTTAGCCACTGAAGAGGCAATACGTAATAAGAGGAAGCAAGAACTCTAATTTGTCGCATCTGTGCACCCGCACAGACTGCCTGCAATGTTGTCACTTCATGCAACTGCGCGAAGGCTGCAATAATGAGCGATAGGCTGAGAAAATAAACGAAGCAGATGACGGAAGACTACAATCCAGTCATGTTTTGAATGAAATACTTAATTCTAGCTTTAAGTTGAAATATTTTGGTTGTGTCATTTGTAATTACTTAATATCTGTTCATGGTTTATAAGTTGTGAAATATTTTTGTAAAAACTCTGTGTGTTCATTTTCATCCATAATCATCATTTCCATCATAAAAAAAAAGATAGCCCAACTCCCTAACTGAAAAAAACCACTAAGTCCCCATATAATCAAAGTAATAATTCAGAATACTAACTCGGGATTAGGAGAATGACAGCACTGTAATAATTTAAGTGCTGGTCATTCTGGGGGCGGGGGGACTTTGTAACCCCTCGTTTGTATTTCAGTTAATATTTTTAATTATTTAGGGACCAATAGTCAACTTTCGTAATGGGAAAGTTAGAATTCAAAACTATTGTGAATATTAATTTAACAGTAGGTCAAAGTGATTACGGGAGTACCAGTATGGAGGACGAATAAGATCGAAGTTATTTGTTCCGTGGGGTCATATAAAAGCAAAATTTCCGCATTGTTAAAGTCAGTCTCATGTTTTATCCAAATAAATCGATGAAATGTGTGTGGTACGCGTTACTATACTTTATTAATGAACTTTGTACGAAATATTTAGTACCGCGTAATAGTTTTGTGATTGGTACTAACAGTATCGAAATCAGTCATTACAGTCGATACTTAACATCAGTTGAATGATTGTGTGCTGGTTTAGGCGTGGATTTGACTTGATAATTATAGAAACTACATTTTGGGACCTGATCGAACTTATCTTGGATATTAGAAACATTTCATCCATATCATTACATTCAAAAGTGACTGAATATTTTCGAAGAATGTAGAAAAGGTTTCGTGGTTTTTTTTTTTTTTTTTTTTTGTGTGGTTTTAGGGCGCACAACTTCTACGGTCATTAGCGGCCAGACAAGAACAGAGATTCGCTAGATATATAAAAAAATTGGTAACTGCCAGTTAGAACATCAAGAAAAGAATAAAACGAAAGATAAAAGACAATTAAAAGGGTTAAATATCCTTTGATAAGTTGGCCAAGTTGATAAAACGCAAAACTCGAGCAGCTGTTCGTGTGTCACCAGCTAAAATTTCCTCCAGAGTAGAAGGAAAGGGCTACACGGAGATGATTAAAATTAATACAAGACAGTAAAACATGTCGCACTGTCAGCAGTTCACCGGAGGAGCACAGCGGTGCAGGGTCGGCGGATAGCAAGTGACGGTGGCTGAAACGGCAGTCACCGATCCGCAACCGGGCCAGGATGACCTCCTCCCGCCGAGAGGGGCGTGAGGAGGTCCTCCAAGCGGTCGGGATCGGTTTTACAGTTCTCAATTTATTGTTGTACATTGAAAACCATTCACTGTGCCATTGCGACACGATACTCCGGCGAAGAGCCCGTTGAACATCGTCCGATGGGACGCAAAAGGTAGCCATGCGAGGCAAAATAGCTGCGGCTTTGGCTGCTATGTCGGCGGCCTCATTCCCGGGCACACCCACGTGGCCAGAGACCCACAGGAAAGAAACGTGACAGCTGTCATCTGCTAGCAACTGGAGGGAGCGTTGGATCCGATACACGAGAGGATGGTTCGAGAAAGGGTCCTTAAGACTCTGCAGGCCACTAAGGGAGTCCGAACATATGGCATAGAAGGGGTGGCGGTGGCGACAGGTGTACAAAACGGCCTGGTGGAGGGCAAAAAGCTCATCCGTGAAATTCGAGCACCGGTCAGGGAGCTTGTATTGGAAACGGTTGTCCCCGACGACGAAGGCAGATCCGACACCGGCAGTGTTCTTGGAACCATCAGTGTAAATAAATATGGCATTATCGAACCGCGAACGGAGTTCGACAAGCCTCGAGCGGTATACTATATCCGGAGTGCTCTCCTTGGGGAGCGAACTAAGTTCAAGGTGAGTGTGAACCTGGGCTTGATGCCACGGTGGCAATGGACTGTCACTCAACCGAAAGGTGGAAGGAAGGGTAAAATCGAGCCGCTGAAGCAGGCGGCGAAACCGAACTCCAGGTGGAAGCAAGGCTATCGCAGACAACTGATATTGGCAATCGAGTGAGTCGTCAAAGAATAACGGGTAAGATGGATGGTTGGGCATCAACAGCAGGTGGCATGCGTACCGACAAGAGTATGTCACGCCGAGTGGTCAAGGATAATACAGCAGCTTCGGCATACAGACATTCAGCAGGGCTGGTATAAAATGCACCGGTCGCCAGACGTAATCCCCGATGGTGAATAGAGTTGAGACGGCGGAGAATCGACGGCCGTGCAGAAGAGTATACAAGGCTTCCGTAGTCGAGCTTCGACTGAACAATGGCCTGGTAAAGGTGAAGCAGGACAGTACGATCCGCTCCCCATGACGTGCCACTGAGGATACGAAGGACATTAAGGGATCGGGCACAACGGGCAGCCAGGTAGGACACGTGTGTGGGCCAGCAAAGTTTCCGATCCAACATTAGCCCCAAGAATTTTGTTGTCTCCACGAAAGGGAGAGCAACGGGGCCGAGACGTAGGGATGGTGGAAGAAATTCCTTGATCTCCAGAAGTTTATACACACCGTTTTCTCAGTGGAGAATCGGAAGCCATTTACGATGCTCCAGGAATAGAGACGGTCAAGACAGCGTTGAAGACAACGCTCCAAGAGACACGTCCGATGGGCGCTGCAATAAGTTGCGAAATCGTCTACAAAAAAGGATCCGGAAACGTCGGCTGAAAGGCAATCTACGATCGGATTGATTGCAATGGCAAAGAGAGCCACACTCAAGACGGAGCCCTGTGGTACCCCATTCTCCTGGCAAAAGGTATCTGACAAAACAGAGCCCATCCGTATCCGGAACTTGCGATCCGCCAATAACGCCTGAATGAAAACAGGGAGGCGGCCCCGAAGGCCCCCATGTGTGCAATGTGCGGAGAATGCCCGCTCTCCAACAGGTATCGTATGCCTTCTCCAAGTCGAAGAACACGGCTACTGTTTGACGCTTCTTTAGAAAGTTGTTCATAATGAAGGTCGACAACGTAACGAGGTGGTCAGCAGCAGAGCGATGTCGACGAAAACCGCACTGGATATTAGTCAGGAGGCGGCGAGATTCGAGGAGCCAGACCAACCGAGCGTTAACCATGCGTTCCAACACCTTACAGACGCAGCTCGTCAGAGAAATGGGGCGATAACTGGAAGGAAGGTGTTTGTCCTTCCCTGGTTTGGGGATGGGGACAACAATGGCTTCACGCCAACTTGTGGGAACATGACCTTCAGTCCATATGCGGTTATAGGTGCTAAGTAGGAAACACTTGCCCGCAGGAGAGAGGTTCTTCAGCATCTCAATATGGATGGAATCGGGCCCGGGAGCAGAAGATCGGGACAGGGTGAGAGCACGGTCTAGCTCCTGCATGGTGAAGGCGACGTTATAATTTTCAGGATTAAAAGAGTGGAAAGAAGGCGGCCGTGCCTCTTCTACCTGTTTGCGAGGGAGAAAGGCAGGGTGGTAATGGGCAGAGCTCGAAACCTCCGCAAAGAAACGGCCCAATGCGTTGGAAACATCAGCGGGGTCCACGAGGACTGCGTTCTCCACGGTCAGGCCAGGAATCGGGGAGTGGACCTTGATGCCGGATAAAGTTACGTGAGTGTAAGTAATTTATGTACATAATATTATCTTTGACTGAACGAACTGACGCGAGTAAACACTCGATCGGACTGTTTCCACAGGAATTTGACAGGCAGTAATATTAAGTGCAGTACTTTCAAGTTTATGAACTACGTAATATTATTCCAGGGCGTGAACTTTAATCAGAAACTTTTAATTATGCAGATCTCGCGGTTTATCTAGTGTTTGATGGATGTTAGCGTTCTGCTAGGCAACGCGACTGTTTTCTCTGGATATAATGTATATAGTAAATTACGGATATAAGTAATGGAGTCTAAATACTATTTTAAATCCAAACTCGTTTACTAAAAGACGGAACAGTTAGCTAATTTCGATTCCGAGAAAGCGCCTGTTGTGGTACAGTATTCCTGCCAATGGAAGCACTACTTTAATGAAATGAACATTAACAGCCGGGCATATCACGCTTCGTACATTGGTTTATGTGTGGTTTAACAAGAGGAATGCCACAGATGCAGTTATTGATACTGACAAGAGTTCCACACGCGTACAATTAAACAGTATTACGACGTAAAGGTAGCCAAAATTATAATACAGTTTCCGCCTGTCTTGTTTAACTCGCTGTTACCCAAATACTTTACATACGTGTTGCTATGTTGTGAGATAATATGGTAATGTATATTTTATTTGAAGTTGCGCTTAATTTTGTTAGTACGAAACGAGTTTTTCGGTTTCGCGTTTGACCCCCTCCCTCTCGGCTAGAGCGCCCCACTACACGCGGTTACTGCACCGCGGCCGGCACTCGGTTGACAACCACTGCCGCTGCTACTCGTACAGCTAGTGGCTACGCCGGAGAGGTTAGAGCATCGCGCATGCGCAGCTACAAATTCCCAACCTATAGGTTCGCCACTCCCATGAACCACAGACATTGCCGAGGTGGGGTGGCTTGCGTGCCTCAACGATGCAGATAGCCGTACCGTAGGTGCAACCACAGCGGAGGGGTATCTGTGGAGAGGCCAGACAAACGTGTGGTTCCTGAAGAGGGGCAGCAGCCTTTTCAGTAGTTACAGGGGCAACAGTCTGGATGATTGACTGAGCTGGCCTTGTAACATCAGCTAATGTGGCTTTGCCACACAGCTACTGCGAACGGCTGAAAGCAAGGGGAAACTACAGCCGTTATTTTTCCCGAGGACATGCAGCTCTACTGTATGAACATATGATGATAGCATCCTCTCGGGTAAAATATTCCGGAGGTAAAATAGTCCCCCATGCGGATCTCCGGGCGGGGACTACTCAGGAGAATGTGATCATCAGGAAAAACAACATTGGCATTCTACGGATCGGAGCTTGGAATGTTAGATCCCTTAATAGGGTAGGGAAGCTAGAAAATTTAAAAAGAGAAATGGATAAATTAAAGTTAGATATAGTGGGGATTAGTGAAGTTCGGTGGAAAGAGGAACAGGATTTCTGGTCAGGCGAGTACAGGATGATAAACACAAAATCAGTTAAGGGTATTACAGGAGTAGGATTGATAGTGAATAAGAAGATAGGAATGCGGGTAAACTACTATGAGCAGCACAGTGATCGCATTTAGACAAGATAGATACAAAGACAACACCGACCACAGTAGTACAGGTTTATATGCCAACTACCTCTGAAGATGATGAGGAGATCGAAGAAATATATGAGGAGCTAAAGGAAATTATTCAGACAATTAAGGGAGAGGAAAACTTAATTGTTATGGGAGACTGGAATTCGGTAGTACGACAAGGAAGGGAAGGAAAGGGAAGATAGTAAGTGAATATGGTCTGGGCAAAAGGAATGAAAGAGGAAGCCGCCTGGTAGAATTTTGCACAGAACATAATTTAGTTATAACAAACACCTGGTTTAAGAATCACAAAAGAAGGTTGTATACGTGGAAGAGACCAGGAGACACCGGGAGATACCATATAGATTTTATAATGGTAAGACATAGATTTCGGAACCAGGTTTTAAATTGTAAAACATACCCAGGGGCAGATACAGACTCTGACCATAACTTGTTGGTTATGAACAGTAGGCTGAAACTAAAGAAACTACAAAAAGGTAGGAAAATAAGGAGATGGGACCTAGATAAATTGAAGGAACCCGAAGTTCTTAAGAATTTCAGAGGGAGCTTTAGGCAACAATCGACAGAAACGGGGGAAAATAAAACAGTAGAAGAGGAATGGGTAGCATTGAGAGATGAAATAGTGAAGGCAGCAGAGGACAAAATAGGTAGAAAGGCAAGACCTACAAAACATCCTTGGATATCACAGGAGATACTAAATTTAATCGATGAAAGGAGAAAATATAAAAATGCAGTAAATGAAACAGGCAAAATGGAGTACAGACTACTAAGAAATGAGATTGGCAGGAAGTGCAAAATGGCTAAGCAGGAGTGGCTAGAAGGCAAATGCAAGGATGTAGAAGAATGTATAAATAGCGGAAAAATAGATACAGCCTACAGGAAAATAAAAGAAACATTTGGAGATAAGAAAAACAGCTCTATGAATATCAAGGACACTGATGGAAAACCAGTTCTCAGCAAAGAAGGGAAAGCTGAAAGGTGGAAAGAGTATATAGACAGGCTCTATGAAGGAAATGAACTTAGCGGCAATATTGTAGAAAGGGAAGAAGAAGTAGATAAGGATGAAATAGGAGATACTATACTGAGAGATGAATTTGACAGAGCACTGAAAGATCTAAGTCGAAACAAGGCCCCTGGAGTAGATGATATTCCCTCAGAGCTACTGAAATCTCTGGGAGAACCAGCCATGACAAAATTGTTTCACCCGGTGTGTAAGATGTATGAGACAGGTGAAGTACCCTCAGACTTTAAGAAAAATGTTATAATCCCCATTCCAAAGAAAGCAGGTGCAGACAGGTGTGAAAACTACAGAACCATGAGTTCAATAAGTCATGGTTGCAAAATATTAACACGAATGATCTACAGGAGAATGGAAAAGCTGGTAGAAGCTGACCTCGGGGAAGATCAGTTTGGGTTCAGGAGAAATGTAGGAACACGGGAGGCAGTACTCACTTTACGGCTTATCCTAGAAGATAGATTAAGAAAAGGCAAACCAACATTTCTAGCTTTTGTAGATTTGGAGAAGGCTTTTGACAATGTTGATTGGAATAAACTCTTTCAAGTTCTGAAGCAAGCATGAGTAAAATATAGGGAGCGTATGGTTATTTACAACTTTTACAAAAACCAGACAGCGGTTGTCAGAGTTGAAAGGCATGAAAGGGATGCGGTGGTTGGGAAGGGAGTAAGACAGGGTTGTAGCCTTTCTTCAATGTTATTCAATTTGTACTTTGAGCAAGCTATAAAGGAAAGCAAGGAGAAATTTGGAGAAGGAATTACAGTTCAGGGGGAAGAATTAAAAACATTGCGTTTTGCCGACGACATAGTAATTCTGTCAGAGACAGCAAAGGACCTGGAAAGGCAAATGAACGGAATGGACAGTGTGCTGAGAGGTGCATATGTAAGATGAACATTAGCAATAGCAAAACTAGGATAATGGAGTGCAGTCTAAGAAAATCAGGTGATGCTGAAGGAATTAAATTAGGTAATGAAGCAATAAAGGAGGTAGATAAGTTTTGTTACTTGGGCAGTAAAATAACAAAAGATGGTCGCAGTACAGAGGATATAAAATGCAAAATGGCAATGGGTAGAAAAGCGTTCTTGAAAAAGAGAAATTTGTTAACACCGAATATTGATTTAAGCCTAAGGAAGTCCTTTCTGAAGGCATTTGTATGGAGTGTTGCCTTGTATGGGAGTGAGACATGGACGATAAACAGTGTGGACAGGAAGAGGATTGAGGCTTTTGAAATATGGTGCTACAGAAAAATGCTGAAGATTAGGTGGGTGGATCGCGTAACTAACGAGGAGGTACTGAACAGAATTGGGGAGAAAAGAAATTTCTGGCATACCTTGACTAAAAGAAGGGATAGATTGGTAGGACACATTCTTAGACATCAAGGAATTGTGAATTTAGCGTTGCAGAGAAGTGTGTGGGGTAAAAACCGCAGAGGAAGACCAAGAGATGGATACAGTAAGCAGATTCAGACAGATGTAGGTTGCTGTTCTTATGTGGAGATGAAGAGGCTTGCTCAGGATAGGATATTGTGGAGAGCAGCATCAAACCAGTCTCCGGACTGAAGACCACAACAACAACAGGTTCGTTCGAGTGGCCCAAACGCTGATAGTTTCTGGTAGAGCTGGGTTTGAACATGACTCGAACTGTTCGAACAATTTACGTCACAGTTCGGAAAATCTAGGGAAATGTTCCAACATTCGATCACGACGCTATCTAGCAATTTCAGGAGGTACTTCTCTACGGTTTACAACGATGATATTCATAAATCTTTTCTGTGCTATGCAGAATACGATTTATAACGAAGACAGAGTGTCATTAATATACCATGGGGACTAGTAAGTGTGAAATTCCGACTATAGTAGCTTCTAGGGTGCAGGGTATAAGTAAAAACAGTCACGAATATAGGCTACTAGCTGAAAACCCGGCGTTGCCCGGGTATTTATTTATATGTTCCTGCCTTGAGTCCTTCTCGTATGCCTTCTCTCTGTCCATTTTCTTCTTTCTGAAAATATTATTGGAGAATATATAAGAATCGAAGTTAAAATAACAATTAATTAACGTAATTAATTTCACTCATTTTCGAGGAAACTTCGCTGATAAAGCGGAACTTAAACATATTCCTATCAGATTGCAGAAGTCTATGCACTTACCGTTTATCAGGAATGTAAGTAGTGTAGATCAAATCACACGTAAAAATGCACTCGTTTCGAAGAATCCAATCACGAAATTCAACAATAATTGTAATAATATCACAGATCGATCACTTTATGTAATGCGCGAAACGTCAAATCGAATTTTTAAAGAAATTTATTAAAAGAAATTTCTTTTTTACTACTTTATTTCTTCATTCTTATATGTCCTTATTCGTATGCTTATCCTTACAGAGAAAGAGCTGAAGACATTGTAGCACGCATAGACCAAAGATATGGTCTGTGCCATCACGTTTCGCTGTATGTAACCTCCTTGCTATAGAGTCGCTAACGTCTTCGCTGGCCTTCAGTCCGAATTTTTTTTATAATTTGACGACTTTCAACCACCATATCTTGCATCCCCTTATTGCTATCGGCATGGAACTGCTATCGCGTACAACGGGAGATTTGGGACAACAATTACACACAGACCATTCGTTTGCGTTCTGTAGTTTTCGCTGCGGAGCGAAATATTAACACACACACACACACAAGCGCGCGCGCGCAGAATTTTATGTACACCGATAACTTTCCATCCCAATATACTCCATCCTTTTATCATTATCAACCCTCAAGCAACAATGCAACCAATAAAACCATTTTCAAAGAGTAAATGTAATTTTCAAAGAGTAGTTATTGTTCCGCATTTCGCGTTATTTTCTTCAAATTATTAAATATCTATCAGATCGCTATAAAACCGTGCCTAAAACCTTCCTCGGGTATAAATTAGTAACTGTACAAATATTTAAGTCTCTGCGTCTTGTCGTTCGGACGTGATAAGCGTACACTGGACAGACATCCACATTAATATATATAGATAAATAGCTATCCGATCGTCATAAAACCGCGCCGAAGGCCTTCCCCGGGTAGACATTAGTAACTGTACAAATTTTTAGCTCTTTATGTCTTGTGGTTCAGACGTGATGAACGTACACCGAACAGACATTCACATTTATAGATAAGTAAACGATAGTAATCGCGATTTAAAATTCTAGTGCTGCTATCTAGCGACGCCTTTTCATACTACGTACACAGCAGCTCGTCCGCCGTTTATTGCGAGGTCGCAATTACAGTTTATTTTTATATGACTTATTTGCCTCATTGGGTATTAAATTTCTAATGTTTCCCCTATTTCATCTCTTTTAATCCCTTTTTCAAGACGATTAAAAGGTGGTAATATTTTTATCTGTTACAGTGCCATATGAACAGGGAATGGAATGCATCCTCTCTCTTATAATCATATTAAATGTAATTTTATATTTATGAAGGATTCACGTTTTTTCCCTTGAATGGTAGCCGTCAGTAATGTGATGCATTAGTTCTGTTATAGTAGCAGAAATTTTGTTTATCAATGATTCGTATCTTGCAGTGATACCAGACAGGTCACGTATGCACTGTTTTAAACGTTGATTTTTTTTTACATGTACTTACCATTAAATTAGTTCTGAGCAAAGCGATAGCTCCGTAACTTCAATATTCCCCGCGTATCGTTTGGAGATACGCAGCTAGAGTCATTTCTTATCTGAGTGTTCGAACACTTCGATACCGTATCGAGCTCTCCGCTGTATCGGGAAATCCCGAGCATGTTCGAACGGGAGTATCATTTGTCCAGCCCTAGTTTCTGGTACTTACTGACGATTTAGAAGGCCTCCACTGGGCACGCGCGCTTTTTGTCAGTTTCCAACTCCGACACAACTCGAATGCTTATTTTACCTGTTTCGCAGTTTGGCCACCCATAAAATGTTAAAATGTTTGTAAATCTATCGGACCAAACTGCGTGGTCATCAGTCCGTAGCTTGCAAACTACTTAAACCTAGGTAAACTAACCTAAAGACAACACACACAGCCATGCCCCAGAGAGGACTCGAACCTCCACGGCGAGCAACCGCGCGCTCCGCAGCGAGGCGCTTTAGACCGCTCGGCTACTCCACCGCGGCTTGGCCACCCATAGCGCTAGTTGGCATCTTTGCTCTCTTCGGCATTCGCCCACCGTGTTTGTCTTATTCACTGTACCCATCAACCAACTTTAAACCACGCAGATAATTTGTTAAAATCTTCATACTGCACCTTACATTATAAGTCATTTGAATGTGAAACAGTAAGCCACAGTATTACTCACTGTCATTTCCCCCATTTATAAATAATATAGCAAATTCAACCTGACAAAACCGCATATAAAAAGGAGGTAAATTAGGGTAGTGGTGTGTGAAAGGAATTTTCGGTAACATACAACTTCATCTACACCTACATGCATACTCCGCAATTCACCGTAAGGTGCGTGGCGGAGGGTACACTGTACCACTACTAGGCATTTCCTTTCCTATTTCACTCCCAAATAGAACGAGGAAAAAAAGAATGCCTATATGCCTCCGTACGAGCCCTAATTTCTCTTATCTTGTCTTTGTGATGTTTACGCGAAATGTAAGTAGGCGGCAGCGAGATCGTACTACACTCAGCTTCGATTTCCGGCCCTCTAAATTTACTTAACAGAAATTCACGAAAAGAACGTCGTCTTTCTTCCAGCGATCCCCAATTGAGTTGCCGGAGCATTTCCGTGACACTCGCGCATTGGTCGAACCTACCGGTAACAAATCTAACTGCTCGTCTCTGAACCGCCTCTATGTCTTCCTTCAAACCGATCTGCTGCGGGTCCCAAATACTTCAGCAATACTCAAGACGTGGTCGTACAAGCGTTTTATACGCGGTCTCTTTTACAGGTGAAGTACATCTTCCCAAAATTCTCCCAATAAACCGAAGTCGGCTGTCCGCCCTACTCACAACTGTCCTTACATGCTCGTTCCATTTCATATCGCTCTGCAATGTTAACGCCTAGATATTTGAACGACGCGACCGCATCAAGAGGCTCACTACTAATGCTGTATTCGAACATTATGGTATTGTTTTTCCCACTCAAGCGATTCACCTTAACATTTTTCTATATTGAGAGCTAGCTGCCATTCTTCGAACCAACTAGAAATTTTGTCTAAGTCATCCTGTATGCTATTACAGTCAGTTACAGACGACACCCTCTCATACACCACAGCATCATCAGCAAACAGCCGCAAATTACAACTTACTCTGTCCATCAGATCATTTATATAGATAGAAAATAATAGCGGTCCTATCACACTCCCATGGGGCACGCCTGGCGATACACTCGTCTCTGATGAACACTCGCCGTCGAGAACAACGTACTGCGTTCTGTTACTTAGGAAGTTTTCCAGCCAGTCACAAATCTGTGAACCTATTCCATAAGCTCGTATCTTCGTTAGCAGTCTGCAGTGTGGCACCGCATCCAACACCTTTTTGAAGTCGAGAAAAACACAATCCGCCTGTTGCCCTTCGTCCATGGCTCGCAAGATGTCATGTGAGAGAAGGGCAAGCTGAGTTTCACATGAACGGTGTTTCCTAAACCCGTGTTGATTCATGGAAAGAAGCTTTTCCGTTTCAAGGAAATTCACTATATTCGAACTGAGAATATGCTCTAAAATTCTGCATGAAACTGGCGTCAACGATATTAGCCTGTAATTGTGTGGGTCAGTTCTCTTTCCTTTCTTATAAACGGGAGTGACCTGCGCTTTTTTCCAATCACTAGGAACTTTGCGCTGAATTAAAGATTCGAGATAAATGCAAGCTAAGTAGGGGGCCAACGCCGCCGAATAGTCTTTGCAAAACCGAACTGGTATTCCATCCGGACCAGCAGACTTTTTCGTATTTAGCTCTCTCAGCGGTCCGCCTCCGTAGTCCAGTGGACAGCGTGGTTGGTTGCCACGCAGGGGGCCCGGGTTCGATTCCCGGTCGGGTAGGAGATTTTCTCCACTCGGGGACTGGGTGTTGTGTCGTCGTCATCATCATTCCATCATCATTGACATGCAAGTCGCCGAAGTGGCGTCAGATAAAGAGACTTGCACCAGGCAGGCTGAACACGACCCCAGTTGGGGTCTATGGTCATAAATGCCACACGATCATCATCATCATCAGCTCTCTCAGCTACTTCTCTACACCGGAAATACGTATTACTATGTCCCCCATTTCGGAATTAGTACGTTGATCAAATGATGGTACATTCGTGCGGTCCTCCCGCGTGAAAGATTTCTTAAAGGTTAAATTTAGAACAGCTTTCCTTTTGCTTTCTTCTATTACTGCCCCGGAATGATCAACGAGTGACTGAACAGTGGGCTTTGACCCGCTTATCGATTTTACATAGGACCAGAATTTTTTCGGGTTCTCGGAAAGATCTTTCGGTAAGGTATGGCTGTGATAATTATTGTACGCTTCGCGCATCGATCTTTTTATAGACGCATGAATCTATACTAAATTCTGCCTGTCAACATTTGCGTGTTTTTATTTGTTTTTTTTGTTTAATCGAGAGTGCAAGAGTCTTTGCTTTCTCAGCAGCTAACATTATTATTATACCACGGTGGATGTTTTCCATCCTTAATCGTCTTTACTGGCACATATTTCTCGAACCCTTTATTTACAATGCACTTAAATTTAGTCCACAATTCCTCTACATCCATAGTCACGGAATTAAACGATGCCCATTCGTTTTCCAAGTGCGATCCTAACATTTGCTTATCTGCTCTTCCCAACAAAAACACGCTCCTAGCCTTCTTGATTGGTTTATAAAATTTGGTCACCATCGACGCTATGACGATATCATCATCACTAATTCCTGTCTCTACACAGACATCGTTAATGAGGTCAGGCCTGTTTGTGGCTATAAGGTCTAGAATATTTCCATTGCGCGTGGGTTGCCGGTTTAACTGCTCAAGACAGTTTTCGGAGAATGTGTCCAAAAGTAGCTCGCAAGACTGCTTGTCTGTGCCGCCTGAAATGTAACTAGCGAGGTCCCAATCTATACTCTTAAGGTTGAAGTCACCTCCGACTAATAATACATGGTCCGGATACCTATGCACCACCTGGTGTAGACTTTGAATGATTCTAAAACTGCTACAGCAGCACTGGGGGGCCGGTAAAAACACTCAACTATTAACTTTACTTCTTTTAGACCTGTTATACGTGCCCAGATAATTTCACAGTTACTTTCAACCTCGATCTCAGTAGAAACAATATCTTTGTCCACAGCGATGAACACTCCTCCTCCAGTTGTATCCGATCTATTTTTCCGATATACAATCCACGCCTCGGTAAATATTTCTGAACTTGCCACATCATTATTTAGCCAGCTTTCGGTGCCTAAAACTATCTGAGCACAATAATTTCCATGCAGTGAGGCAAATTCGGGAACTTTGTTTCTAATACTCTGTAAGTTCGCGGCTAATATTTTGAAGTTCGAATTTTTGTTCCGAACGTGGCCTGAATTCGCTGTTCGAATGCTGACAGGCGAGTGCTCATCAGAGTTAGCGCCTAGCCTAAAAAACCCCCATGTGCACTCCACAAGTACTCTACTACTCGAGTAGCCGCTTCCTTAGTGTAGTGCACCCCTGATCTATCTACGGGCACCCTACAATTCCCCACCCGATAACGCAGATCCAGAAATCTGCAGCCATGACTGTCACAGAGTCGGCGAAGCCTCTGGTTCAGACCCTCCACTCGGCTCCAAACCAAAGGACCCCGATCAACCCTGGGAACAATGCTGCAAATCGACAGCTCTGCTTGCACCCCGCGTGCGAAGGCAGCAGCCTTCACCAATTCCGCCAGCCGCTCGTAGGACCTGAGGATGTCCTCAGAACCCAAGCGACAAGCGTCATTGGTGCCGACGTGAGCCACGACTTGCAGTCGACCGCACCCCGCACCCTCGATAGCCGCCGGCAAGGCCGCCTCCACATCTTGGCTATGTACGATTTCCCTCCACAACACAAACTTTAATTCAGCTTCTTCCTTCCAAAGAACATAGACTATTCCAAGGCGCCTTAATCGTTAGTGGTGTGGTAGTCTAACGGTTAAGACGTCTGCCTAGTAAGCGTGGAGGTCCGGGTTCGATTCCCGGCCGCACCACAAATTTTAATTCAATGCTTCAGATCTATCAACAAATGTTTTAATCATCACAATATATCACAGAGTTTCGAAAAGTGATCTTAACTCGGCGATTCATTTCCTGTAAATTGACAACGAACCAAGCAGACACATGAAGCAGACGGACTCAACTAATGCCTACGGTATGAACGTTTCTTTGTAGCTCGACGGTCTACCACAAGGGGCGCTGCAGCTGACAACGACTTTCTGGTGCGTGTTGCACGTCTCGTATAGAAAGGGCTTTAAGGCGGCCACACACACGTAACAGCATGCTTGACAAGCAAGCTTGAGCGTGTGTAGGATAAATTTCATCGCCGGCCGCGGTGGCCGAGGAGACTGAGGCGACTGAGGCGCTCCAGTCACGGTTTGCACGGCCACTACGGTCGGGGGTTCGAATCCCGGATATTTGTGCCTTCCTAGTTCGTAAGTATTTCATAAGTAGTTTGTAAGTTTAGGGACTGATGACCCCGTAGTTAAGTCCCATAAACTATACAAACATTTGAATTTGATAAATTTCATCAATCATCAGACTTGCACAAGCAGCTTGATGTAGTATTTGTCGGTAATATGATTGTACGTGGATGCCTCTTTATGATCTGTAGAGATTAAGAGATGTGTGTTGATGGAGCATTAAGAGCGATGGTGTAGCTGTGACAAATCGTTCCGGTTTTTTTTTTTTTTTTTTTTACGGGCCTTGGCAGAAGCAATGTAATATTCTGTTGTTGTTGTCTTCAGTCCGCAGACTGGTTTGATGCAGCTCTCCACGCTACCCTGTCCTGTGCAAGTCTCTTCATCTGAGAATACTTTCGGCAACCTACATCCTTTTGAATCTGCTTACTACATTCGTCCATCGGTTTCCCTCTAAGAATTTTACCCCACACGCTTTCTTCTAATGCTAAGCTGACAATTCCTTGATGTCTCAGAATGTGTCCCACCAACCTATCCCTTCTCTTAGAATATGCCAGAAATTACTTTTCTCCCTAATTCTGTTAAGCACCTCATTAGTTACGTGATCTACCCATCTAATTTTCATCATTCGTCTGTAGCACCACATTTCAAAAGCTTATATCATCTTTTTTGTAATATTCTATCTTCGTAAAATTAGGACTCGTGTATTCGTAATCTGGTGCGTATGATGTATCTTGGATTGTGCGAAATACCTATTTCCAATCTGTTTAATCCTACGATTCGTTGCAACATCTAGGTGTTCTACATTTGTGGACTGCATATTGATACTCGGGAGGCGTGTTTAATCGTTTGTTTAGTCTCTAAAGGGGTGTTTTTAGCGTTCGATAAAATTTTCGGGTGTTGTATTAGTTCAAAATAGTATAGACTATTTAAAGAAATCAGAAAATAACAGCAACGTATTTATTACCATAACCGGTTTCGAACTGCTTGGCAGTTTATCATCAGGCGGTGTACATGCTTTAGATGTTGCTTATAACATTGTGGAACACGTTTGGCTGTGGTGAGATAGAAAATTATTATGTGTGAGCTTTGTCATTGGCACTAAATTTCAATATTTGCAAGTTTAAATTGTATTCTAAACAGCTAGTTACAGTTGGTTCACATTTCTAATTGATGGTATGTGATTTCAGGCATTTTAGTGCTCAATGGATGCACACATAACACAACACTCGCTTTCGACATGTTTTGCAAACATAAACAATTCAGAGATATGTACAGCTAATTGTCAAAGATCATAGGTGATGAATAGATATTATTTTTAACTAATTTACCAGTTATAGTTTCAATGGTTTAAGTGTTCATACATTTCTATTTACAATATTTTCTTACAGTGGTGGTTTCTTTATTTCTTATTACTGTAATGGTAGCACTATTGTTACATGTGAAGAAAAATCCATAGATTGCATTTATAAGATTAAACATTTGCGGTTGGAGTGGATACAAGTTTAATTTTATAATTAGACTATTTGTTGTAGAATGAAACTTCACTCTGCAGCGGAGTGTGCGCTGATATGAAACTTCCTGGCAGATTAAAGTTGTGTGCCAGAACCGGGACTCGAACCTTGGACCTTTGCCTTTCGCGGGCAAGCGCACTACCGACTGTGCTATCCCGACACGACTCACGATGCCGCCTCACAACTTTACTTCCGCCAGTACCTCGCCTCCTACTTTCCAACATCCCTGGAAACATCCCTTAGGCTGTGGCTAAGCCATGTCTCCACCATATCCTTTCTTCCAGGAGTG
The DNA here is from genome assembly GCA_026315105.1 of Locusta migratoria. Taxonomy (NCBI): domain Eukaryota; kingdom Metazoa; phylum Arthropoda; class Insecta; order Orthoptera; family Acrididae; genus Locusta; species Locusta migratoria. The sequence continues at coordinate 76,587,233 of CM048752.1, read as the reverse complement.
CTAGTCTTGCGTGTTGCAGGAGAGCTTCTGTGAAGTTTGGGAAAGTAGGAGGCGAGGTACTGGCGGAAGTTGTGAGGCGGCATCGTGAGTCGTGTCTGGATAGCACAGTAGGTGGTGCGCTTGCCCGCGAAAGGCAAAGGTCCCAGGTTCGAGTCCCTGGCACACAATTTTAATCTGCCAGGAAGTTTCAGACTATTTGTTGTTAGAGGCCCGGATGGGGTCGCGCGGGGGCGGCAGTCCTTAGGACTGTTCGTGTGGTGGAAGTGGAAGCGGGGGCGGGGCTGTGCTTACTTACTGACAAAAAAAAGTTAGGCATCGACTAAAATAGTGGTAGTTTTATTGGTCCTCTGCTGTTCCTTATTTACATAAACGATTTGGGAGAAAATCTAAGTAGCTCTCTTGGGTTGTTTGCAGATGACACCGTCATTTACCGTCTAGTAAAATACAGAGTCTGTATATGGAAGAATGAACAAACCGGACTGCCAATAACGCCAAAATAAGAAATGGCACCTGGAAACAAGCTTCCCTATACAGTTTGGAGAACACTGAACAGGACGAGGGCCGGTGTAGCCAGAGGTAAAACTAATCTGCGCAGGTGGGGCCTGCCGACTAACGGTGACGATGCTCTTTGTGAATGCGGAGAGGTTCAGGAGGAGGCACATCTGCTTACGTGCCGACTATTGCCAGAACCCTGCAGTTTCAGTGACCTGCTGCAAGCCAATGGCAAAGCCGTAGCGCTGGCTAACTATTGGAAAAACAAAACTTGATCTGGACACGTAAATGAATGAATGAATCTGAAGATCAAAACCAACTGCACAACGATCTGAATAAGATATCACTATGGTGCAAAAATTGGCAACTGGCTCTAAATAATAAGAAGTGTGAAGTCGTCCACATGAGTACGAAAAGAAATACGTTAAACTTTATTTACAAGATAAATCAAAAGTGAAGGCCGTAAACTCTACAAAATACCTAGGAATTACAATTACTTCACACTTAAACTTGAAAGAGCAAGTAGATAATGTCGTGGGAAAGGAGAACCAGAGACTGCGTTTTATTACCAGAACCCGTAAAAGATGCAGCAGAACTACAAAAGAAGCTGCATACACTACGCTTGTCCGTCCATTTCTGGAGTATTGCTGCCCAGTGTGGGATCCTTATCAGGTGGGTTTGACGGAGGACATCGAAAGATTCCACAGAAGGGCAGTTCGTTTTATATTGTCACGTTACAGGGGAGACAGCGTTACGGAACTGATACAGGATCTGGGATGGGAATCATTACAACAACGGCGCTTATCGCTGCGGCGTGGGCTTCTTACGAAACTACAATCGCCAACATTCTCCTCCGAGTGCAAAAATATATTGTTGGCTCCCACCTACATAGGTAGAAATGATCGTCAGAATAAAATACGAGAAATCGAAGCTTAAACGGAAAGATTCAGATCTTTCTTCCTGCGCGCTATTCGAGACTGGAATGGGAGACAAATAGTATAAAGGTGCTTCGATGAACCCTCTACCAGGCACTTGAATGTGATTTGCAGGCCGGCCGCAGTTGACGAGGGGACTGAGTCGCTTCAGTCACGGGGGGGTTCGAATCCCCCCTCGGGCATGGATATTTGTGCCGTCCTTAGTGTAAGCTAGTTGATAAGCCACAAACAGGCCTGACCTTATTAACGATGTCTGTGTAGAGACAGGAATTAGTGATCATGACATCGTCATAGCGTCGATGGTGACCAAAGTTCATAAACCAGTCAAGAAGGCTAGGAGCGTGTTTTTGTTGGGAAAAGCCGACAAGCAAATGTTACGATCGCACTTAGAAAATGAATGGGCATCGTTTAATTCTGGGACTATGGATGTAGAGGAATTGTGGACTAAATTTAAATGCATTGTTAATGAAGGGTTAGAGAAATATGTGCCAGTAAAGACGATTAAGGATGGAAAAGATCCACCGTGGTATAATAATAATGTTAGAAAGCTGCTGAGAAAGCAAAGGCTGTTGCACTCTCGATTCAAAAAAGAACACGCAAATGGTGACAGGCAAAAGTTAGTAGAGATTCGTGCGTCTATAAAAAGATCTATGCGTGAAGCATACAATAATTATCACAGCCATACCTTAGCAAAAGATCTTTCCGAGAACCCGAAAAAATTCTGGTCCTATGTAAAATCGATAAGCGGGTCAAAGCCCACTGTCCAGTCACTAGTTGATCATTCCGGGGCAGTAATAGAAGAAAGCAAACGGAAAGCTGAAGTTCTAAACTTAACCTTTAAGAAATCTTTCACGCAGGAGGACCGCACAAATATACCATCATTTGATCAACGTACTAATTCCGAAATGGGGGACATAGCAATAGGTATTTCCGGTGTAGAGAAGCAGCTGAGAGAGCTAAATACGAAAAAGTCTGCTGGTCCGGATGGAATACCAGTTCGGTTTTACAAAGACTATTCTGCGACATTGGCCCCCTACTTAGCTTGCATTTACAGCGAATCTTTAATTCAGCGCAAAGTTCCTAGTGATTGGAAAAAAGCGCAGGTGACTCCCGTGTATAATAAAGGAAAGAGAACTGACCCATACAATTACAGGCCAATATCGTTGACATCGGTTTCATGTAGAATTTTGGAGCATATTCTCAGTTCGAATATAGTAAATTTCCTTGAAACGGAAAAGCTTCTTTCCATGAATCAGCACGGGTTTAGGAAACATTGTTCATGTGAAACTCAGCTTGCCCTTTTCTCACATGACATCTTGCGAGCCATGGACGAAGGGCAACAGGCGGATTGTGTTTTTCTCGACTTCAAAAAGGCGTTCGACACGGTGCCACACTGCAGACTGCTAACGAAAATGCGAGCTTATGGAATAGGTTCACAGATTTGTGACTGGCTGGAAGACTTCCTAAGTAATAGAACGCAGTACGTTGTTCTCGACGGCGAGTGTTCATCAGAGACGAGTGTATCGTCAGGCGTGCCCCAGGGGAGTGTGATAGGACCGCTATTATTTTCTATCTATATAAATGATCTGATGGACAGAGTAAGTTGTAATTTGCGGCTGTTTGCTGATGATGCTGTGGTGTATGGGAGGGTGTCGTCTGTAACTGACTGTAATAGCATACAGGTTGACTTAGACAAAATTTCTAGTTGGTGCGAAGAATGGCAGCTAGCTCTCAATGTAGAAAAATGTAAGGTGATGCGCATGAGTAGGAAAAACAATCCTATAATTTTCGAATACAGCATCAGTAGTGAGCTTCTTGATGTGGTCGCGTCGTTCAAATATCTAGGCGTAGCATTGCAGAGCGATATGAAATGGAACGAGCATGTAAGGACAGTTGTGAGTAAGGCAGACAGCCGACTTCGGTTTATTGGGAGAATTTTTGGAAGATGTACTTCACCTGTAAAAGAGACCGCATATAAAACGCTTGTACGACCACGTCTTGAGTATTGCTCAAGTATTTGGGACCCGCAGCAGATCGGTTTGAAAGAAGACATAGAGGCGGTTCAGAGGCGAGCAGCTAGATTTGTTACCGGTAGGTTCGACCAATGCGCGAGTGTCACGGAAATGCTCCGGCAACTCAATTGGGGATTGCTGGAAGAAAGACGACGTTCTTTTCGTGAATTTCTGTTAAGTAAATTTAGAGGGCCGGAATTTGAAGCTGAGTGTAGTACGATCTTGCTGCCGCCTACTTACATTTCGCGTAAAGATCACAAAGACAAGATAAGAGAAATTAGGGTCGTACAGAGGCATATAGGCATTCTTTTTTTCCTCGTTCAATTTGGGAGTGGAATAGGAAAGGAAATGCCTAGTAGTGGTACAGTGTACCCTCCGCCACGCACCTTACGGTGAATTGCGGAGTATGGATGTAGATGTAGATGTAGATAAGTAGTTTGTAAGTTTAGGGACTGATGACCCTGTAGTCAAGTCCCATAAACTTTACAAACATATGAACATTTGTGATTTGCAGAGTATCCCATGTAGATGTAGATAAAACTGATATGCAAATTTAATTAATCTGATTGGTGGCGGGGGGCGGGCAAGTGGGCGTCTGCTGGGGGTGGTGGCTCCCTGGGGGCGGCACTTGCACCATCCCTCCACCCCAAGCGCATCTCTTTTTATTTCATTGTAACCACTGCTGTTATTTCAGCATCGCACAAAAAGCACGAGAATCTTGAGGTGGTTTTTTTTGTGGTTTTAGGGCGCACAACTTCTATGGTCATTAGCGCCCAGCCAAGAACATAGATTCGCTATGATCTCAAAGAAAAAAGGTGACTGTCAGAACATCAACAAGAGGCTAAAAACGAAAGATAAAAGACAATTAAAAGGGTTAAATATCCTTGGATAAGTTGGCCAAGTTGATAAAACGCAAAACTCGAGCAGCTGCTCGTGTGTCATCAGCTAAAATTTCCTCCAGAGTAGACGGAAAGTGAAGGGCTACACGGAGATGATTAAAATTAACACAAGTCAGCAAAACATGTCGCACTGTCAGCAGTTCACCGCAGGAGCACAGCGGTGCAGGGTCGGCGGATAGCAAGTGACGGTGGCTGAAACGCCAGTGACCGATCCGCAACCGGGCCAGGATGACCACCTCTCGCCGAGAGGGGCGTGAGGAGGTCCTCCAAGCGGTCGGGATCGGTTTTACAGTTCTCAATTTATTGTTGTACATTGAAAACCACGCACTGTGCCATAGCGACACGATACTCCGGCGAAGAGCCCGTTGAACATCGTCCGATGTGACGCAAAAGGTAGCCATGCGAGGCAAAATATCTGCGGCCTTGGCTGCTATGTCGGCGGTCTCATTCCCGGGCACACCCACGTGGCCAGGGACCCACAGGAAAGAAACGTGACAGCTGTCATCTGCTAGCAACTGGAGGGAGCGTTGGATCCGATACACGAGAGGATGGTTCGAGAAAGGGTCCTTAAGACTCTGCAGGGCACTAAGGGAGTCCGAACATATGGCATAGAAAGGTTCGCGGTGGCGGGAGAATCTTGAGGTAGTGGTTCATCGCAGTTGTGGATGATAAGGTTCGACATCGCCTCCTCTATGCAGATTAATTTCTCATTATTGTAGCGTTTGTGACACACATCGTGAACCACTATTATTTTCAGTCGGTCCAACAGTCTTCCTTGTTGTCCTTCCTTCTAGCACTTTGATTTACGAAACGTCTCCAATCCCTGGGGTTGATGTTTACGAAGTAATTTGATATGCAAATTTAATTAAATCAATTGGGAGGGCGGAGGTCGGGCAAGTGGGCTTCTCTCAGGGGTGAAACTCGTCCGAGTGCGCGGGGCTGAGGGGAGTTTGTGACAGTTGCGGGGAAAGGGAATGTGTAGACACTTGCGGGGAGACCCGGTCGCTGCAGGCAGTGGACAGGGTGTTCCACAAGTAGCGATACACCACCCCTACTCCACGCCCTCCAGCCGCTACCTGTGCCGTATTCAGAAGATTTTAACATTTTATCAAAAAATGAATGTTACCACAAGAGATACAGCCATTCAAATTTACGGACACCATAACGTTTTCCCTTCCGGACTAAATGAGCTGCTTCTTATAGTTTCAACACCTTTTTCTTGAATGTTCTGAATATAAATCTTCACACAGACTTCTTGAGGAGGAGAGTGATACGGATATCTGATTGTAAACCACTGCCTATTACCTTAGACCTTTTTGACTGTACTGAACAGGAGTTCCGCGTATTCCGTAATTTATATTTATACAGTTAACAGGCAACGTAATTTATAACCAACTATTGGCTGCCAATTTCGCTTCATTTTTCCTGGAAGTCTTGCAACTTGTTTCTCCCTGTTGGTTTATGCCAAGTTCGGATTAAAAATGGTTCTATAAGACGGTTACAGAAAATAGAATTTATCTTTAGCATTTTTCGGTGTGTGACATTCCCTTACACATTCCGTATTTCATACATTTATTAGATGTATTTGTAATTCGAATACAGCCAAATCGTTTTGGGGTCTACGAATAAACGCTTCAAGTATGTAAAATACTCATTGACTTATTATTAACATTTTTTAATTGGAGGTTTAAGGTTGCGTCTCCTATTAAAAAGCATAGTAGCTATTTTTAAAGAGATGTAAGTTGCGTGATAGTGAGGTTAACTACATAGCGGTCAATTACATCAACGTATCTGTGCAGGATGCCTAATATATTTATTGCTTGCGCAGGTGTCTTGATATGCTTAGTGTTCTGAATAATGTTCTTTTAGGAGGTATGACTGTTGAAAGACATCGTCTTGTAGTAGCAGAGAATGTCTTAATAACCCTCCAAACATTATCACTGTTAAAATACCTTTTTGTTTTCAGGAGGAACACTCAACGAATTAATATGTAGTTAGAAAAAGTTACTATATTACCCTTCAGCTTGCAAAGGGTTGTGCAAATTCACTGAGTTTGGTGTTATGTTGACAGTGTGGAAACTTGACAACAGCAGTGCTAGACTTGTTGGTGTGCCTGTACCCAGGAAAAGCCATCAGCCGCCCCAAGGGCCCCGCAAGTGTCACTCCCCGCAAGTGTTCCAACCCCGGCTGAGGGTGGGGGTGAACCTAGGTAGCGAAATGGTACCCTGGCGTCACAGCGGCGTTGCTATACTACTCATCCTCGAAACGTACACTCCTGCATTAAAATTGCTACACCACGAAGACGACGTGCTACAGATTCGAAATTTAACTGACAGGAAGAAATGCTGTGATATCCAAATGATTAGCTTTTCAGAACATTCACACAAGGTTGGCGCCAGTGGCGACACCTACAACGTGCTGACGTGAGGAAAGTTTACAACCGATTTATCATACACAGACAGCAGTTGACCGGCGTTGCCTGGTGAAACATCGTTGTGATGCCTCGTGTAAGAAGGAGAAATGCGTACCATCACGTTTCCGAATTTGATAAAGCTTTATTATAGCCTGTCGCGATTGCGGTTTATCGTATCGCGACATTGCTGCTCGCGATCCAATGACTGTTAGCAGAATATGGAATCGGTGGGTTCAGGGAGTAATACGGAACGCCGTGCTGGATCCGAACGGCCTCGTATCACTAGCAGTCCAGATGACAGTTATCTTATTCGCATGGCTGTAACGGATCGTGTGGCCACGTCTCGATTCCTGAGTCAACAGATGGGGACGTTTGCAAGACAACAACCACTTGCATGAACAGTTCGACGACGTTTGCAGTAGCACGGAGTATCAGCTCGGAGCTGCGGTTAGCCTTGACGCTGCATCACAGACAGGAGCGCCTGCGATGCTGTACGCAACGACGTACCTGGGTGCACGAATGGCAAAACGTCATTTTTTTCCGGATGAATCCGGGTTCTGTTTACAGCATCATGATGGTCGCATCCGTGTTTGGCGACATCGCGGTGAACGCACATTGGAAGCGTGTATTCGTCATCGCCATACTGGCGTATCACCTAGCGTCATGGTATGGGGTGCCATTGGTTGCACGTCTCAGTCACCTCTTGTTCACCTCGACGGCACTTTGAACAGTGGCCGTTACATTCCAGATGTGTTACGATCCGTGGCTCTACCCGTCATTCGATTCCTGCGAAATCCTACATTTCAGCAGGATAATGCACGACCGCATGTTGCAGGTCCTGTACGGGCCTTTCTGGATACGGAAAATGTTCGACTGCTGCCCTGGCCAGCACATTCTTCAGATGTCTCACCAACTGAAAACGTCTAGTCAACGCTGACCGAGCAACTGGCTCGTCGCAATACGCCAGTCACTACTCTTGATGAACTGTGGTATCGTGTTGAAGCTGCATGGGCATCTGTACCTGTACACGCCATCCAAACTCTGTTTTACTCAATGCCCAGGCGTATCAACGTCGTTATTATTGTTCTGGGTACTGATTTCTGAGGATCTATGCACCCAAATTGCGTAAAAATGTAATCACATGTAAGTTCTAGCATATTTGTCCAATGAATACCAGTTTATCATCTGAATTTCTTCTTGGTGTAGCAATTTTAATGGTCAGTGGTGTAATTTCAGAATTAGAAATTAGAAGACTCAACAATAGGACCATGTAAGGCCAATCCTTGGCAAACCAAGAACACGATTCAAGTAAAACTTTGTAGCGGCCTGCATTTCCTTTGCTTTAGAATCATGTATTGCTGACATAATACTCGCTTCTTTTTTCATAGAATTATTTGTTTTAACTGAACCAATTTGCAAATTACTTTTTCATGAGATTTGAATCGTTTCAGAGCAACTGACCAGTTTTTAGCGCCGTACTTAACGAATGCTTTATAGGAGTCCTTGTTCGCAGACTCAGGGTTGCCAACTGTCCCTATTTTGCCGGGCAGTCCCGATTTTCACGGTTTTGTCCCGATTTTTTTGCAGGACATTTTTTTTTCAAAATATAATTCAGCAGAAAACAACACGATAGCCTTGGCTGAATTAGCGGAAACATATCATTGTGTTAAACATAACATTTGATACTCATCCACGAACTGTGCCATGAAATTGCTTCCTCATATATTACCCGATTCAGCTATTACAAAATAAATAAAATCACGTGGCAGAAAGTCTGAAATCATAGTCAAAGATGTTCTCGGCCACAAACATGAAGAAATTGCAGTTACAGCTCTTAAATCTTGTGGTCGTGATGGACAACTTAAAATTTACTTCAGTATTGCTACAAATACATCTAATAAAGGAAATAGAAAATGTATCCTATTTGTATTCAATATTTTTTTTCTATGAAGACGGATGTCAAACAAAATTACTTGATTTTATTTTAGTGTCCATTCGAAACGGCTGATGCTATAAGCGATGATATTGTAGCCACCCTTTCAAAATTTGATTTGGATATCGCATGTGTCTCAGCATTCAGTACAGATAATACAATCGCAAATTTTGGAAAAAATAGATCTGCGTTTACGTCGCTGAAAATCCAAAAGCTGGATGCCTGGCACCTGTTTTGAATAATACTGTCAAACACGGTACGAACCAATTCAAACTCGATGTGGAATCTGTGGTTTTAAAAATTTACAGTCCTTTCTCATCTTCCGCTTTAAGAAGGGAACATTTGAAGGAATTTGTCTTTGCGCAATTGGAGTCGACTGAGCTAAATAAACGTGTAATTACAATGTGGCTTTCTCTGGGTACAAAATATTTTGAAAGTTCACCCAGCAATAATTTCCTATTTCAAATCAATTGGTAATAACTGTTCCAAAGCCGCTAAGACATTGTTATCCATTACGACAGACGATGAAAGCGACGTGGAATCGCATATCTTTAGTAAGACGTACTTACATTTTTGTGCCAATGTATGCCAATGGCGTTGCAGGACGCGACTACTGCTTCGACCCAATTATACAGAATTTTAGAAAATGTGGCAGAAGGTCCGCAGACAACAATTGACGAAAAGTTCTTTGGGTCGCGTTTACATATTGCACGAAACCGCGCTGATGACAAAGCTTATGAAGCATCTGTTTTGGATTTTAAATTATTTTATCAAAATGCACTTGCTTATCTTCAAAGCCACTTTGATTTTAATGAATCAAATCCAATAGAAAAACTGCAACCATTGTCAATGGCGAATTCAGATTTACATAACTTTGTTGATGCAGCTGCTGTTTTAGGATTCGATTCAGATTAAGAATTTTCAACCGATGAACTACTTGAGGACTAGTGTTTTTAAGAAAATATTGACTCACATCGATCAAAATCAAAGTGTAGATAAAAAAATGGGTGCAAATATTTATAACAGCAGAACATCATAAGTTAAATATGTTATTTGGTATTGTATCTCGCGCTTTTGAGCATTCCGCCTTCTAATGCATATGTGGAAAGATTTTTTTTTCTTTAATGACCATGTAATGGACAAATGTCCATAACCGTTGCTCTGTGGATTTAATAAAAGCAGAGTTGCCAACTTCACTTAATATGCACATAACATGTTCGGAATTTGTTATTGTCTACAATAATGACGCCACATTGTTGAAAGCGAGTCGTAGTAACAAAAAATATTCATGAAAAAAAATGTATTTATGTAAAAGGTAATAAAATAACACCGTAAACGCGTTTATTTTCCTATAGTCGACGATCCATAGCCCCCCCCCCCCCCCCGGCGCAATTCCATCCAGCAAATGGCCCGATTTTTGTACCCCGAAAAGTGGCAAAACTGTTTGCGGTAACCGTTTTTGGAGGTAATCTTTCACACATACACGAACCTACTCAATAAACAAACACTTTTTCGTCATACTGAATCCATGTAAATATGTTTACCCAATGTTTTTGAAAAGTCCTTCCTCTGCGGCTACCACATTCAGTGCCTGAATCATTTTTCTTGGAATTAGCAGAAACAGAATTCACTGTCGCAAGATGCCTCACATGAATCACTTTCACTGCTACACGCCGTCGATTCGATATCACCGTCACCATCACGATTATCAAAGCCTTTTGTATTTTACTATATTCTTATCCAATTTAACGATTTTTCACATGCATGACATTAAGACGTAATTCCAAGCACAGATGAAACAAGTCACACAGAACAGGAACCAAGGGCGACTATTTCGTTCAATTGTTGACAAATTTATATATATATATCGCTAGCTGTTGTGTTTCATGATTTCTGTAGAGCGCCAATTAAAAACAAAGACCTTCGCAAGTCTATTTACAGAATGTTAAGCCTAGGAAGGAATAGGACACTTCCCAGCTGGCATATCGGCTCATTGGTAACGTATGTGGCTGTCAAAAGGTTATCTTAAAAGATACCGTGAATTAAATTCATAGCATAAACATTTTCATCGTATCGTACCAAACCCACTTCATTTCTAATTATTTAATACAACAATTAAATGTTGCCGCCTTCAGTTTACAATATTGACTTAAAAAGCAGTATTCTTTTAACATTCGGGCTATTTAGAAAACGGCCACTTCACTAACATGTCGACGTAGATTTTAATGCCTAAGAATTCAATTAGCTGTATTTTTAAGATATTCTTACAAAACCAATCGGATGAAAGAGTCAAAGGCGGATTCATGGGAGGGGGATGAGCACGTGCCCCCCCCCCCCCCAGACGGCCCGGCGAAAAAATAAAATAAATAGAGATAATCTCGTCATTAGAATAACTTTTACATACGGACAGCATGTAATTGTGAGTTGAAATATGAAATCGCTGTAATTAACATCACGTAATTTATCTTTTTGTCATACTTCCATTTAATTGCTCTTTTTGTCAGTAATTTACGATAAAAATAAAATTTGTTTATTGTTTCGTGATTGCTTGAAGATAAATGGGCAATTGTGTATGATTTACTCATACTTAAAGGATTTAATTATGCACCGCCACCCATTATAAACAGTTTTATTTGAAGCTACACGTTTCGAAAATTAGAAAGTTCAATGGCATTTTTCCCACACACGATGGTAATAGAAAGAGTATCACACACGATATTTACTATTAAATATTGCTTCAAGTCACAAAAAATATTACTTACACTACATAACTGTGCGTTCCGTCCAGGTTCGATGTTTTCGCGACGACAGTTAACAGACCATTTTTTTCTCCTCTCCAGATCTTGTGGGAAACGAAACATTCTAAATCCATATCTAGAATGATTCGTACAGTTTAAAGCAGCACAACCACCCATAACTTCGTGCAAAAGTGCTGACACAGATCCTAAAGGTCCGATTAATAACTATGGGCATCAAAATGGCGGATGCGCTAGGTCCAAGGAGGTTAGAATAGCTAGGTCTCACTTGTAGGGTCCATATTACACTATCAAAGTTTCCTTGACGAAGAACCTTTGTCCAATATTCTTTAACAAAGACTATCTTACGTTGTTAGGAGACATTACACTCTTTGACAAATAATCTCTCTAAGTGCACTTAAATTGGAGGACGAATATTTCTTATTTAACCTCAGCTAGTGCACACATTTAGTATAAATATCTAAGCATACTGTACGTAATTGCGATGGCTACATATTTTGGAAGAGAGTGAACGTAAGTGACGCTTGGGTATGCTCTTTTGTAAAAAGTCTCAAGAAGTGCAACCAATACACTTAGACTGTTAACGAGCTTGTGCACTGTTTCCACATCTTGCCAGTACTCTCATTAAGAAAAAACATTCAAAATATGTTTTGCGTAACTACATGTAAATATATTTCGTGTACACATTGTGTGTGTAGTGATAGAAGCACAGTGTCAGATATATGTATTTTTGCTTTCTGCGTAACTTATGCAGATGCCATTAATTTTCGTTTTACGTCCTCTGCTGTGCAACGAGTCTCCCTTCGGCTTCATCGCTAATGACCTCAGCAATTGTTTTGTTGTTTTTGGCTCGATAAAGCTGGTTTTTATACTTGCAGCGTCACGCCATACGAATTTTGCGGTTATATTTTCATCAATATGTCGAAAACTCACATTCCTAATTTTACCGTCCAATTTTCTTAATGCTTCGGACAGACTTTTGAACTTTTACAATTATTAAAATAAAATGCAAATTCTTTCTACTCTCTATTTCTACGAACTCACATGCATTACTGTTGTTGCCGTAGTCTTCAGTCCTGAGACTGGTTTGATGCAGCTCTCCACCCTACTCTATCCTGAGCAAGCCTCTTTATCTCCTCATAAGAACGGCAAACTAAATCCATTTGAATTTGCTTACTGTATTCATCTCTTGGTCTCCCTCTGCGATTTTTACCCCACACGCTTACCTCCAACGCTATATTCACAATTCCTTGATGTCTAAGAATTTGTCCTACCAATCGATCCTTCTTTCAGTCAAAATATGCCATAAGTTCATTTTCTTCCCAATTCATGCATTACTAAACTCCTAAAATAAGTTTCTTCTAATAGACCTAACAACTCTGGGATAATACTAGGTGTCAATACACTAGTACAATAGTGTTAAGCCGCATCCACACTGCGCTTGAAATATGTTTCCAGCAGCAGTCTGTACGCGCCTTTAGAAAAACATAACCATGTTTCTTAAACTTCTAGACCAAAATACAATTCAAAACGCTAGATAGTGCTATTTATTTTTCCTTTTTTAACTTTCACTGAAACAATAGGATTTCAACATACTAGATTTTGTAAATATATGAATGCACAGAGTAATCAAACTTTTTAAAGATCAGTGCTCACTAATGGGCCACATTTTATCAACCGGAGTTAAATCATTTGCATTATTTGCGATATAACTATGTCTGTTCCACGAATAAAGACAAAACGGTTTGGCTAGCAAGATAACTCCTAAGTAACAACAAAATTCTCAATTGTATACTGACATTTACATTTGTATTAACCACTTTCTCGATTCTCCAGGATCATCAACGTTTAGAATATATACACAGATATGAAAACTACGTCAAGTTACGGGTAAAAATTTGTAGCTGCACTTACTTTTCTCAAATGTCGATTCACAATCCGCTTGTAGGTAACAAGGTATTTGAATCTGTCAAATCAATCCCCCACTGTAAACACACGAGTCAAACTATAAACACACCACTTCAGAAACGCTCAACATGGCGGCATCACCGTTGCAGTGTAGCCAACATACTACATCCAAACAAATATTGACTTGCCTTGCCACTTTACTAAACAATTAAAAATATTCGGCGGCGTCATTCTTTCCGCGTTTCGATCTGCTAAACCACGTCATATTACGGTATGGTAGCGAATCCAGAATTTCCTAAATATGCTTGTTTTCCTTGATCTAGTCTTCTTGTTTATTTCACGTGCTGCAAAACTTTCATTACAATCATTTCCGCACACCTGTAATAATTATCAAGTTCTTACACTTCATTCCCTTTCTGAAGATATAATATGATCTAATTTAATTACCTTGTATTGCATGCACCAAATGAGGAGTCTGATAATTTGCAGAGATTCTTCGCTGTCTTAACGGGAAACTTTTTTCTTTTGACACTTTACGAGTTTGCAGTCGCTTCCTCTGTTGTGCCAATTCTGTTGGCACTGCATTCCACAGCAGCCTATTTCTTAATTCATTCATAAATTGATTCTGCTCGAAGTGTAGGGCACACAATCTATTGTTATTGACTAGGTGATCGACGTCTTTGTGGAAAAGGTCTTTCCTTCCGCAATTCACTTGCCATTTCCTCCTCCTAAAATGTGACGTCAATCATTACAAATACTTTACAAGCTGGGGAAAAAAAAAAAAAAAAAAAAATAAATAAATAAATAAATAAATAAAAGGAAGAAATCGTAGCTACATGGCTCAGGTACCTCTCAGGGTCCCTCAGAAAAAAAAAAACACAAATGCGGCATCTTCTTCTTGTTGCTGGTGCAATTTATAGCACTACACACGCTCCCTTGAGCACAGCCCAAATAACTCATTTTTGTGCCCACTCAAAATATCGGACTCACTGTAGCTTTCCGGCCGCTGGAGTGCTGCTGTCGCTTTGTATCAGGAGCGACCGAATGAGCAGAACAGTCGTGGTTGTGCGTAGCTATTAACACTTCAATAATATGAACACTCTAAAGGTTGCGCCACTATAATTCAATTGCCGTAATATTTTGATTCAAAATGCCGTTTATTGCAACACTTCAATCGGTTCCGCTAACTCTTATAGTGTTCACATTCTACTGTGCGTTATACCACTTTGTAGTCCGCAAGATTTAATTAGGACGTATTTGGAACTATACGATAAGGACTCGGTGGCCGCAGCAGTCTTCCTTATAATACTACGGATATTTTACTGACTTGTAGCTGCCAAGAAGGTTGATATCCCCACTTATTCTTTTTCTCCTCCAGACACCACTTCAAACAGTCGGCTAAAAAAAGAAGTCACGTTATTGCTAATAAATTCAATAAATACTTTGTGAAATTATAATTAAAACATCCAAAGCAGAAAACCAAAACACCCCCACTGTCTCTGTACAATGGCTAACTGTAAACTTGTATCATTTTTTATTTCCAATAACATTGACTTGAAGTCGAGGGAAATGTATAGGTTAACTACGAAAACATCTAGTTCTCACAACATATTTCCTATATAATATTCACAGAATATACGACATCAACTGCGATTGGGCAAAGCTGAAAATGTGTACCCAGCTGGGATTCGAACCCGGGTCTCCTGCTTTCTAGGCAGTTGCGCTGACCCCTACACCACTGGGGACACAGTGATCACCGCACCTGCAAGGACTACCTAAGCACGCCTCCCGTCAGATACAAATTCCCAGCTTCGCCCTGCCCACAGTACTCAAACTCGTAGTTATGAAACTGATTCCCATAAGAGTAAGAGCTTCAAACTTGCCCACCCCTCCCCACTAACGATAAGATCATTGCCTGTCACCAGCATATTATATATATATACATGTGGCGTCTGTTCCGAAAGAACAGACGTCACTTCTGATCCTGCAGTTGTTATTATTTAATATTCACAGAATATATGACATCAACTGCGATTGGGCAAAGCTGAAAATGTGTACCCAGCCGGGATTCGAACCCGGGTCTCCTGCTTTCTAGGCAGTTGCGCTGACCCCTACACCACTAGGGACACAGTGATCACCGCACTTGCAAGGATTACCTAAGCACGCCTCCCGTCAGATACAAATTCCCAGCTTCACCCTGCCCACAGTACTCAAACTCGTAGTTATGAAACTGTGAATATTAAATAACAACAACTACAGGATCAGATGTAACGTCTGTTCTTTCGGAACAGACGCCACATGTATATATATATATATATATAATATGCCGGTGACGGGCAATGATCCTATCGTTAGTGGGGAGGGGTGGGCAAGTTTGAAGCCCTTACTCTTACGGGAATTAGTTTCATAACTACGAGTTTGAGTACTGTGGGCAGGGTGAAGCTGGGAATTTGCATCTGACGGGAGGTGTGCTTAGGTAGTCCTTGCAGGTGCGGTGATCACTGTGTCCCCAGTGGTATAGGGGTCAGCATAACTGCCTAGAAAGCAGGAGACCTGGGTTCGAATCCCGGCTGGGTACACATTTTCAGCTTTGCCCAATCACAATTGATGTCATATATTCTGTGAATATTAAATAACAACAACTGCAGGATCAGAAGTGATGTCTGTTCTTTCGGAACAGACGCCAGATGTATATATATTTCCTATAGTTGGTTGCGTAGCCATCTTCCGCAGCAGGTGTTAAAATGAACTATAATTGGTTTTGCGGCTTACCGTATAATGTCCTGTAATTTAGACAATTATTGCACATCACACGTGTTTAGCTTTTTATTTGTAAAAGATCTTCTGTGAATATCGATACTATTCGTTTTGCATATACAGATTAAAAAGTTGTTTTTATGTGTGCACTTTGTGTTTTTAAACAGGTGTACATTCTACACAGTACACACGGAGTTACTGCCTCTTTGTTCCACCCTACTGCCTACTTCCGTCTTGTTGGGTGGGTTTGGTCGGTTTGTTATTTTATTTTATTTTTTGTTTTGTTTTTTTGTTTGGTTTTTTTGTTTTTGTACACAGCAAATTTCCACCAGTTTTTTAAATTTGTTAGCATTTCATTTTTTATGAACAGCGGAAGGTTTGTACATCATCCGGTTTTTAGTGGAATCATGTGGAATGCCTTTCAGTTTGTTTATCTCTTCACCACAGTGTCACTATGTTGTTTTCGTCTGTTTTTCTTGTAATGTGTGACGGTTTCCAACGTATTATTTTCATTTATTAATTCATTTATTTATTAGCTAGGAATCGATTTTTGAGTGTGTGTAATTTTTTTAATTTAGAGAACAGGATATCTGGGATGTTTGTCAGATATGTAAATGCAAGTTTGTTTTGGTTGTGACTCTGACCCGGAGATCTTTCTTTGCTAAATGTAGCTTGAACAGGGAACAAACTGATACTTATATTTTTGTGTCACTTCTGAATATATGTAATAATTATTAATAAAAACCATTTCTTTTGTATTAGCCTATTGAGAATAATGATATTTGTGTCACCTACCTGTAATCATTCTCACTCCGATTATCTGCCTGTAAAAATATTATCACATTTGCAAAAGTCATCAATTGGTGGCTCCATGATAATTAATTTGTTTTGCTTTGGAGGAAAGGTGCACTCATTGTCTTCTAGTGTATATTCGAAGCCATTCAGAGTGTTTCTTAACTTTGTCTGGAATCTGTTTGCTGGATCTGATTTTAGTTTTGTAATTTTATTTTTTGTGCTGAACCATGTCTAACTGGTACCATCATAATTACTGTGTTTCCTAAGAAAGAAACTACAACAAAACAAGATCTGATAAAGCAAACACAGTAATTCTGATGTATCAATAAGACAGACACAAGAGCTTATCACAAAAAAGACATATATTATAGACGAAAAATTCCTAGCAGGAAAAATATATATAAAAAATAGATGAAGATTACTCACCAGGCGAAGGAGCACAGGTAGTTATAGTAGCACAAATAAATAAAACACACACACACACACAAATGCAAGCTTTCGCAACCCAGTTGCTTCTTCAGGCAGAAGGGAAGGAGAGGGAAAAGGAAATGATGAGGGTTTTAAGGGAGGGGGTAAGGAGCAATTCCAATCCCAGGAGAGAAAAGACTTACCTTGGGGGAAGAAAAGGAAGGTAAACAAATACACACACAACCACACATTTACACAGACGCAAACACACCTAGGCAGACATACTTCCCTTCTGCCTGAAGAAGCAACTGGGCTGCAAAAGCTTGCATTTGTGTGTGTGTGTGTGTGTGTGTGTGTGTGTGTGTGTGTGTGTTTTATTTATTTGTGCTACTATAACTACCTGTGCTCCTTCACCTTGTGATATATATAAAACGGATGACTTACCCAAAGGACCGGCTCGTCGATAGACACAAATAAAATCACACACACATATATATGGAGGTATGTGAGGTTCATGATAACTCTGACAGGGAGAGCTTTCTTATGTAGCTTCAGTTGGATTTGGAGGAAAGATGCACTGGCATTTGTCTGTAGTAGTTTTATCTCATTGTCTTCTAGTGTACATTTAATACCTTTGAGAGTGGTTTTTTTAACTTTGTCTGGATCTGTTAGTTTGATCTGATTTGACTTTTGTATATATTGTGTGCTTACGGAATATTGCCCCAATTGTACGACTGGATTCACTATTTCCTATCAGAAAGGACACAGTTCAGAGTAACTGACGGTAAGTCATCGAGTAAAACAGAAGTGATATCTGATGTTCCCCAGGGAAGCATTACAGGTCCCCTATTCTTCCTTGTGTTTATAAACAATTTAGGAGACAATCTGAATAGCTCCCTTAGACTGTTCGCAGATGATGCTGTCATTTATTGGTTAGTGAAGTCAACAGGGGATCAAAAGCAACAGCAAAGCAATTTAGACAAAATTTCTACATATCGGCAATTAACACTAAATAATGAAAAGTGTGAGGTAATACACATGACCACTAAAAGAAATCCGCTGAACTTCAATTACGCGATAAATCAGTCAAACCTTAAGGTCATAGATTCTACCAAATACCTACGAGTTACAATTACGAACAACTTACACTGGAGAGAACACGAAGAAAATATTGTGCGGGAGGCGAACCAAAGATTATGTTTCATTGGCAGAATGCTTCGAAGATGCAACAGTACTACCAAAGAGACTGCCTACACCACACTTGGCTGTTTTCTCCTGGACTACTGTTGGCCAATGTGGGACCCTCACCAGGTGGGACTGACGAAGGACATTGACAAGGTACAGAGAAGGGCAGCTCATTTTATTTTATCACATTATGGGGGAAGAGTCATGGAAATGTTGCACAATTTGAGGTGGAAATCATTAAGAGAATGACATTATTCATTGTGGTGAGGTCACTGAGTTTTACTTCTGAATGTGAAATAATTTGCTAGCACCCACCTACATAGGGAGACATGACCATTCCAATAAAATAAGAGAAATCAGATCGAAAACAGAAGGCTTTAGGTGTTCTTTCTTCTCACGTGCTATTAGAGAATGGAATCGTAGAGAATGGTTATGAAAGTGCTTAATGAATGCTCTGCCAGGCACTTAAATGTGATTTGCAGAGTATCTATGTAGCTTAATCACCATTCCAGTAGACACAGATAATTACCAGAAAGAAATAATGCAAATGGCCACAAACAATGCATATGAAGAAAGCCACTAACAAAGCTGGACAACAAAAATGAAAAACACACACACACACACACACACACACACCAATGCCAACATCAGCAAGGCAGAATACCACACAAACAAACATGCAAGACACAAAATATGAGAACAACACAGTGTGTGTGTGTGTGGGGGGGGGGGGGGAGGGAGAGGGGGAAAGTCAACAAAATAGCTTACCAGACACACAATCCACTTCAAAAATATTTTCCAAAAATAATACAAAAGTACAGATCCATACAGAAAATCTGGAATGTACCAACTTAAATGCAACATATGTGATAGAAGATACGTTGGTGGAACAAAAAGAACATTTGGCACCAGATGTAAAGGACATATACAAGCCTTGAAGTATAAAACATGTCACTCAAACTTTGGAAAAAAAAAAAGAAAAAAAAAGACAATCAAATAGAATCTTTATTGTCACATGACATGTTATGTACAATCATTTGATTGGAATTGGAACATAGGTGACTCGTCAGATAATGCAGTTGCATACATATATAAGTACATTAACCACCCTCATGAATCACAGACATTGCCGTGGTGGGGTGGCTTGCCTCAATGGTAAGATAGCCGTACCGTAGGTGCAACCACAGCAGAGGGGTATCTGTGGAGAGGACAGACAAACATGTGGTTCCTGAAGAGGGGCAGCAGCCTATTCAGTAGTTACAGGGGTAACAGTCTGGATGATTGACTGAGCTGGCCTTGTAACATCAGCTAATGTGGCTTTGCCATGCAGTTACTGCGAACGGCTGAAAGCAAGGGGAAACTACAGCCGTTATCTTTCCCGAGGACATGCAGCTCTACTCTATGGAAATATGAAGGCATCCTCTCTGGTAAAATATTCCGGAGGTAAAATAGTCCCCCATTCGGATCTCTGGGCAGGGACTACTCAGGGGGATGTGATCACCTGGGAAGACAACACAGGCATTCTGCAGATTGGAGCATGGAATGTTAATCCTACCTTAATCAGGTAGGAAAATTAGAAAATTTAAAAAGGGAAATGGATAGGTTGAAGTTAGATATTGTGGGGATTAATGAAGTTCGGTAGCAGGATGAGCAGGATTTCTGTTTAGGTAAGTAGAGGATTGTAAATACAAAATCAGTTGTGGGTATTACAGCAGTAGGACTGATAATGAATAAGAAAATAGGAAAGCAGGTAAACTACTATGAGCAACACAGTGATCGCATTATTGTAGTCAAGACAGATACGAAGTCAACACCGACAACAGTAGTACAGGTTTATATGCCAACTAGCTCTGCCGATGAGAACATTGAAGACATGTATGAGGAGTTAAAGGAAATTATTCAGACAATTAAGGGAGAGGAACACTTAATTGTGATGGGAGACTGGAATTCGATAGTAGGAAAAGGAAGAGAAGGAAAAATAGCAGGTGAATATGGACTGGGCAGAAGGAATGAAAGAGGAAGTCGCCAGGTAGAATTTTGCATGGAAAATAATTTAAACATAACAAACACCTGGTTTAAGAATCACGAAAGAAGGTTGTATATGTGGAAGAGACCAGGAAAGATCGGTAGGTATCAGGTAGATTTAATAATGGTAAAACATAGATTCCAGAACCAGATTTTAAACTGTAAGACATACCCAGGGGCAGATATAAACTCTGACCATAACTTGTTGGTCATGAATTGTAGGTTGAAACTGAAAAAAAAACTGCAAAAAGGCAGGTAAATAAGGAGATGGGACCTGGATAAACTGAAGGAACTTGAATTTATTGAGAATTTCAGAGTGAGCTTTGGGCAACAATTGACAGAAACAGGGGGAAATAAAACAGTAGAAGAGGAATGGGTAGCATTGAGAGATGAAATAGTGATGGCAGCAGAGTACAAAATAGGTAGAAAGGCAAGATCTATAAAAAATCCTTGGATATCACAGGACATACTAAATTTATTCGATGAAAGGAGAATACATAAAAATGCAGTAAATGAAACAGGCAAAATGGAGTACAGGCATCTAAGAAATGAGATTGATAGGAAGTGCAAAATGGCTAAGCAGGAGTGGCTAGAAGCCAAATGCAAATCTGTAGAAGAATGTATAAGAAGGGGAAAAATAGATACTGCCTACAGGAAAATAAAAGAGCCATTTGGGGACAAGAAAAACAGCCCTATGAATATCAAGAACTCAGATGGAAAATCAGTTTTCAGCAAAGAAGGGAAAGCTGAAAGGTGGTAAGAGTATATAGAGGAGCTCTAAAAAGGAAATGAACTTAGAGACAATGTTGTAGGAAGGAAAGAGGAAGTAGATGAAGATGAAATAGGAGATACTATACTGAGAGATGAATTTGACAGAGCCCTAAAAGACTTAGGTCGGAACAAGGCCCCGGGAGTAGATGACATTCCCTCAGAGCTACTGAAGTTTCTGGGAGAGTAAGCCATGACAAAACTCTTTCACCTGGTGTGTAAGATGTATGAGACAGGCGAAATACCCTCAGAATTTAAGAAAAATGTAA
The DNA here is from genome assembly GCA_026315105.1 of Locusta migratoria. Taxonomy (NCBI): domain Eukaryota; kingdom Metazoa; phylum Arthropoda; class Insecta; order Orthoptera; family Acrididae; genus Locusta; species Locusta migratoria. Next base: position 76,565,678 of record CM048752.1, on the reverse strand, counting down.
TAATCCCCATTCCAAAGAAATCAGGCACAGACAGATGTGAAAATTACAGAACCATCAGTTTGATAAGTAATGGCTGCAAAATTTTAACACAAATTATCTACAGGAGAATGGAAAAGCTGGTAGAAGCCGAACTCTGGGAAGATCGGCTTGGATTCAGGTGGAACGTAGGAACACGGGAGGCAATAATCACTTTACAACTCATCTTAGAAGATAGATTAAGGATAGGCAAACCTACATTTTTAGTTTTTGTAGATTTGGAGATAGCTTTTGACAATGTTGATTGGAATACACTCTTTCAAATTCTGAAGTCAGCAGGACTGCAGTTGTTAGACTCGGAGGGCATGAAAGGGAAGCATTAGTTGGGAAGGGAGTAAGACAGGGTTGTAGCCTTTCTCCGATGTTATGACGTGGAAGAGCAGTTGAAAGGAATGGACAGTGTACTGAAAGGTGTGTATAAGACAAACATTAACAAGAGCAAAACAAGGGTAATGGAGTGCAGTCTATAAAAATTGGGTGATACTGAAGGAATTAGATTAGGTAACGAAACAATAAAGGAGGTAGATGTGTTATGTTACTTGGGCAGTAAAATAACAAATGATGGTCGCAGTACAGAGGATATAAAATACAGAATGGCAATGATAAGAAAAGCATTTTTGAAAAAGAGAAATTTGCTAACATCGAATATTAATTTAAATAAGTCTTTTCTGCAGGCATTTGTGTGGAGTGTTGCCTTGTACGGGAGTGAAACATGGACGATAAACAGTGCGGACAGGAAGAGACTAGAGGCTTTTGAAATGTGGTGCTACAGAAGAATGCTGAAGATTAAGTGGGTAGATCAGAATTGGCGAGAAAAGAAATTTTTGGCATACCTCAACTAAAACAAGGGATCGCTTGGTAGGACACATTCTTAGACATTGAGTATTCGTAAATGTCTTTTCTACGACATTTTTATATATGCACCAAAGCTGCTTTGGTGCATATATAAAAATGTCTTTTCTACAATATTTAAGAGCTGCAAAATGTGACATATCAAACACATTTAATCGTAAATGTAGCGTCGGAAGGAAGTGTTTGGGGAAAAAACTGCTGAGGAAGACCAAGAGATGGATACAGTAAGCAGATTCAGACAGATGTTGGTTACCGTTCTTATGAGGAGATGAAAAGGCTCGCTCAGGATAGGGTACTGTGGAGAGCTGCATCAAATCAGTCTCGGGACTGAAGACAATAACAACAACAACAAGTATATTAACTATAATTATCTTCACATTTGTTACACATCTTGTCTTTCTTATTTTTGCATTGCTGATTTGATTGCTTTTTAATTATTTCTGTGTAATTTTACAGTATGAAAGTGTGGAAATATACAAACACATATTTCCATAATAGGAAACTTACGCATAGGAACACAATACCTAAAGAACAGAAAGTATATACAGTTTATATTTACATACAAAACAAGATTATTAACTGTATAGGAATTTAACATCTACTTAATTCTCGTTCATAAAATCATCCAGAATGTAATAACATTTGCTGCCAAGATGTCAATCATGTAGTCCTTAAACTTTGTATCTTATTTCTAATCTCTAATGCCATACAGCATGGTGTATTTTCAAATAATCTAAGTCTTTGGCAAGGTAACATGCAGTGTGATTTGTGTTTTCTGGTATATGTATGCGTTAAAGAATTTTGTTCAAAAAGCTGTGGGTTTTGTATCTGAGAGAACTATTTCGTAAATAAACAAAGAAGGAATTGTCATTAAGTGTAGGCTTATGAATAATGGTTGGCATAAGTGCCTGTTGTCTTCTCCTGTCATGGCTCCGATGATTTTGTACAATTTCCTTCCTTTTGGGGCATCCACAACCACCCATCTTCCTCTTTTTCTGTAGCTCGAACACTCTGACGAGGATTGCTTTTTCTGTGCTCCTAAATATTATGCCGTACCTCACCACTGATAAAAAATATGCATAGTGAACTGTTTTCTTAACCGCTAGGTCAGTTCATTTATTTAATACCCTCATTGCACAGACCAAACCGTATAACCGTTTTACTAAGAAATGTTAACAATGGAAAATCCTACCGCATCAGAGCTCGAGCCACCTGTGGAAGCAGCCACGTGATGTACCAACTCTCTTGCAATCATTGCACAGCGTTTTGTATCGGTATGACGACGAACCAGCTGTTCGTCAGGAAGAATGGCCACCGCCAAACTGTGGCAAAAAAACAAGATGAACCACCCTGTGGTAGAGCTTGCAGCTCAATTCTACACTTTGGATTTGAATGGCTGCTTCACTACCCGAGCCATCTGGATCCTCCCCTCGACCACCAGCTCCTCTGAACTGTGCAGATGGGAGTTCTCTTCAACACGTTCTACGGTCCCACCAGCATTGTGGCCTCAATCTAAGATAACTTCCCATCCCCCCCCCCACCCTCCCAGGGCGCCCACAGCTCTTTTGTGGGTACGTGTGTGGCGCACACGGGTCCCCGAGCCATTGCAGCCTTTCTCTTTACTTTCCTGGACTGCATTACCTCCCCTGTTCCTCTCCTCCCTGTCCCTCTCATCTCCCCCTCTCTAGGTGGTTCCCTTCAAAATGGCACGGCTATTTGTATGGTGCAGATGATGGTTGTAGCGATTTCAGTCTTCGTCATTTTCCTCTGTTTTCGGCACAGTTTGGTCCCCCTCGGGCTTTGACCGCCACAAAAATTTGCAGTTACCAGTGTGAGCCATATGGGGAAGAACTCCCGACTTAGCCCCTACGGCGTGGATCCCAATCCTTTCCTTCACATTTCCTTCCTAGCCGTAGCCCCCTCCCCCGCTAGGTCCCCAGCACGTGTAGCCAGTCCGTGTGGGAGGGCTGTTATGTAAAACTATGGCTGAGCCCCGTGACAAAGCAGGGACCACACTGCTGGTACCAGAGCTGCAACCTCCCCATGCAGGCCGAGGAGTCGATACCAGTCCTCGTGGGGTATCAGGGCTCCCAGCAATGGCCATCATGCCAGGTGGACTTTGCTGTGGCCGGGTGGCGCCCACGGGAGAGCCCCAGATCGGAGTGGTCGGTAACAGGGCACACGTTTTGCATGATGATACGTGTCAAAATAGATAATGGTTGTGATACGGCCATCTCACAAGGCAGGAAGAACAGGTATAATGCTACTAGCTACAGTAAGAGAACCTTCCACTCTCTGTCTACCCCCTGGGAGCAGGGCCAGGCGTGTCGGCTTGAGATGAAATCCTTTCCATGTTAACTGGTCTGCACCAGGACAGATGGAGGGACGTTCACTGCCACCAAACCATTGTCCTTTCTTGAACATATAGAAGATAAGTTTGGGGAAATTGAAACAATGAGCAAGATGTGCTCTGGATCCCTGCTCATTAAAACGGTCTCTGCTGCCCAACCTGCAGCTCTGCATGCCTTCGACCATCTCGGTGACTTTCCAGTTTCGGTAACCCCCCATCAGTCATTGAACATGGTGCAGGAAGTTATCTCCCAACGTGACCTGCTCCTCCTACAAGCTGATGAGGAACTCCGGGCCAACCTCGAACAGCGAGGTGTTCATTTTGTTCGCCGTGTGCAGCGAGGCCCTAAGGATCGTCGAGTGGACACCGGCACATTTATCGTGGCCTTCGAGGGGGATACTCTCCCAGAGAAGGTCAAGGTAATGATCTATCATTGTGATGTGAAGCCATACGTTCCACCCCCCTATGCGATGTTTCCGATGTGAGAGGTTCGGGCATATGTTGCACAGCTGTCCCCGTATGTGGTGAATGTGGACGTGCATTCCAAGAGGGGAACCCTTGTGTTTCACCTCCGGTATGCATTAATTGTCACAAACATAATTCTTTTCACTCTCCGGATTGCCCTGTATATAAAAAGGAGAAGAAGATTCAAGAGTGCAAGTCCCTTGACCGCCTTACGTAGCAGGAGGCCCGCCGAAAATTTGAGCGTCTGCACCCCGTGCAAATGTCAGTGAAGGTGCCCCCTCCCAGGGTTCCTCTTCCCGTCGTCCACCAGATAGGAGGTCCTCTGTCTCAAGCCAGCAGCCGGACAGCCAGTCCAATAATACCGAGGTCGCCAGATCCTCGTCGGTGCCTGACCTTATTGACACCAGTTCTCTTTCTGGGACCTCTCCTTCCCATCCTTCTAGAGAAAAAGAGAAGGAGAAGAGGAAAAAGAAGCTAAAGTCACAGGACAAGACCCCTCCGGTAGTCCTTGAGGCGCCACCTTTGTCCTCACAGCCAAATAACCGCATTGAACTTGTGTCTGATTCACTGTTCACGGAAGTCGTTCCTTCCTTGTCAATGACAGATGTTGACCCAGCTTTGTGAAGTGCATCAGTCCGTTCACTTTCCATACGGATACTCGATCTGTTCTCATTCAATAGAACTGTAATGGCTACCCATTGCCTCCTGGAGTTGAAATACCTTATTGCCTCTTACTGAGCAGCTTGTGTTGTTTTACAGGAATCACATTTCACTGACAGCCATTCACCGACACTCCGTGGGTGGCTTTCTACCGGAACCGTATTCGCCCCCTACGAGCATCTGGTGGAGTCTGCACCCTAGTTCCCAGATCTCTCTCCATACCACACTGGAAGTGGTTGCTGTTAGGGTCCACTTACACACTCCATTAATGGTTTGTAATCTGTATCTCCCACCTGACAGGCCACCTACGTCTGCTGCCCTCACAGCACTCCTTCAGCAGCTCCCTTCTACCTTCCTCATTGTTGGGGACTTCAATGCCCATCATCTTTCGTGGGGCAGTGCTTATACAACTAGTCGGGGCCACCTCGTCGACCAATTTGTTGCCGATCACGACCTGTGCCTCCTCGATGATGCTCTCTCAACCTATTTTAGTTTCATTCACAACACCTTTTCTTCCATAGATCTTTCACTCACTTCTCCTCCCCTTTTGCCTTCATTTCATTGGTCACCGCACGACGACCTTTGCGACAGTGACCACTTTCCATTGATTCTTTCACTCCCCTCACACTGGACAAGGGACAGGCTACCTCGTTGGGTTTTCTGTCACGCTGATTGGTCTTTGTATACATCCCAGATGGTTTCCATAACATCGCCATCCGACTGTATAAATGGTGTCGTAAGTAATGTGTCTCATGCATTGCTGTCCCCCAGTTGACAGGCCCTCCTCACCGCCACCCAGTTCCACAGTGGAACGCAATCATTGCCTTGGCGATTTGTGAGCACTGTCGAGCCTTGAAACATCTTAAGCACCATCCATCCTGTGCTGCCCTTGTCAACTTTAAACAGCTTCGTGCCAAGGCTTGTTGTATAATCAAACAGAACAAGCGGGGGTGCTGGGAGCCTTATCTCTCCTCCTTGGGATCTTCTGTACCCTTGTCAAGGTTGCCAGTGGCTGTCTTCAATCCCTGGCCTTGCCTTACCAGATGGGGTCTGTACTGATCCATTGGTTCTCGCAGAGCACCTTGCGGAGGCATCGGCGACGGCCTTCTACCCAATGGCTTTTCTTCTCGAGAAACAACAGGCTGAAGCCTCAAATTTATGTTTCACCCTTAGCTAGGAGGAACCTTATAACAAACCCTTCATGGAATGGAAACTACATCCGGCCCTTTCTTCTTCTCATGATTCTGCACTTGGGCCTGATTCCATCCATAATCAACTTCTCAAACATTTCAGTCCCCCCACAATGGCAATATCTTCTCCAGGTGATAACTACATTTTGCTCCAAAGGGTTTTCCCCTGGCAGTGGAGGGACAGTATAGTGGTTCCTGATATTAAGCCTGGTAAGGATCCATCATCCCTGGACAGTTACCAGCCTACTAGCCTAACAAATATGCCATGTAAACTGCTTGAATGGATGGTTTCCTGCAGACTATGCTGGTATTCGAATCACATGGACTTCTGTCAACTCATCAGTGTGTGTTCCAGGAGAGAAGGTCTACTATCGACCATCTACTTCTACTAGAAACAGCAATCAGAAAGGCCTCAAAATATCAACATCTTGTTGCTGTTTTCTTTGTTTTACATAAGGAATACGACACCACTTAGCGTCGTCATATTTTAGGTACCCTCCATGACTGGGGCCTGCGAGGCTCCCTACCAATTTTTATCAGTCAGTTTTCATCCTGCTGCATGTTCCATGTGAGGGATGGTCTTCCTTCAGCTCCCCAGGGATCCAGGAGAACGATGTTCCACAGTATTCCGTGTTAGGTGTTACACTCTTCTTAATTGCCATTAGTGGTTTGGTGACCTCTGTTGGGTCGCTTGTCACCCCTTTGTTATACGTAGATGACTTTTGCATATGCTACAGCTCCCACTTAGTAGCCTCGGTTGAATGCCAGCTCCAAGCTTCCATTCGGCAGGATTTAACATGGGCTCTCTCGTATGGTTTTCAGTTTTCCCCTTCTAAAACGTGAGTCATACACTTTTGCCATGGTACTACAGTCCACCCTGATCCAGAACTCTTCTTGGATACTCAACACTTGGATGTTGTGGCAGAGGACTGTTTCTTGGGCTTCCTTTTTGATTAAAAAAAAAAAAAATTACATGGCTGCCCCATATTTAGCAGCTGAAGATAAGCTGCATGCGGAAACTTAATGCCCTCCATTTTCTAGCTCCATTTCTTAGATTGTAAGACACTAATTTATATCTACCAGGCTTTGATTCAGTCACTATTAGATTATGGGTGCCAGATTTATGGGTCAGCAGCTCCTTCTGCCTGAAATTGATGGACCCTGTTCATCATTGTGGCATCCGCTTGGGTACGGGTGCCTTCCGGAACAGCCCCGTTCAGTCTCCTTGCTGAAGCGGGAATCGCCCCTCTTCAGACTCGGCGCCACCAGCTTTTGGTGTCCTATGCCATTGCCATTGTCCATTCCCTGGTCATCCCACATATCACGTTCTGTTTGAGGGCGACGGTTTTAGAACTCCGGATACTCGCCCTCAGGTCGATTTACCTGTCGGATTGCGGCTCGCTTCCATTTGTAGGGACTTCAACCTCCCTTCCCTCGACTATATGCATCGTGCAATACTGCGCAGCCCCCCTCGGATGGTGCCTCGGCTGCAAATCCGAATGGCTCTCTACCACGCCCCGAAAGATTCAGTTTCCCCCGTAATCTTCTGGAGTTTGTTGCACACAGTACTTGCAGAGTTTCATGGTGTCACGATTTTCTACACTGATGAATCTAAATTTGCTGGTCATACGGGATACGCATTTACGTGTCCTGTTGGTTTGGAATGCCATTCTCTGCCAGAATTGTACAGTGTGTTTCGGGAGAACTAACAGTTATTAGTAGGGCACTTCATTTTATCAAACAGCCCTGGACCGTGCTTTAATCTGTTCTGACTCGATGAGCAGCCTGCAGGCCATAGACCGATACTACTCCTCACATCCTCTGGTGATTGGTATCCACAATCTCCTCACTGATCTGAGTCACACTGCTTGCTCCATTGCTTTCCTCTAGGTCCCCAGTCAATCGTAACTCCCTGCCCCTTCTCCTGGGTTATCCCAGGCACAGATTTGCGGGTGCAGATGAGATTGCTACTCGTACAGGACTGGAACACCAACTGGCAGGCTACTGCTCAGTCTAATAAACTACACTCCATACAGTCGACCACTGCAGCTCGGAGTTCTTCCTTATGCCCTTCTCGAACGGAATCCACTGTCCTCTGCCGTCTCCACACCGGTCACTCCAGGCTGACCCGAGGCTTTTTTTGCGTTATGAGCCTACCCCATATTGTGGTAGTGGGGCCCCTACAATCTGTGGCTCATATCTTAGTGGAATGTCCGCTCTTCTTGGCGCTCCCAGCCAAATACGGAATTCTGCATTCATTGGCCTCGATGTTGGCAAATGATTCACGGATGGCTGACAGAGTCCTTGGATTTCTTTGGGAAAGCGGCTTTTACAATCAGCTGTAATATTTTATCTCTGACGTTTGGACAGTATGAGTAGGTTCGTTGACCTTCCTGTGAGCAGCAGGTTTTGGAGCTCTCCCCTCCCTCCCCCCTGACAACTTCTATTTCTCCTTTAAACTTTGTTTTAATTCACATTGTTTCCCTTTTTTACATTTTTAGGCTTCTGATCTAGGAGCATACACTGTCTTCCTATATCTTCTTGTCATCAATTAGCAGGGATTATAGACTTGTCACGACTGTTCCTTGCAGAATTCCGCTTTTCCTGTTGGTTTTAGTCCTGTTCTACCTGATTTTAAACCCCCTTTTAGTTCCTCTATTTTACTATCGGCACAGTCTTAGTCGTCCACACCTTTGCTTGCATTTCAAACAAAGGTCATGGGAACTGATGACCTAGCTGTTTGGACTCATCCACCCATCAACAACCAACGAACTTACTTCCCATCCCTGCACCCTATGCCTAACACCCCCCCCCCCTTTTCCTTCCCCACTCATTATCCTGTATCTCATGTCTTCTTTGAAACTGTGTGTCACCACTTACAATATCCCCTTAAAATTACTTTTTATTTTTACTTATTTTTTTCCTATCTTTTTCCTATTTTTCTTAAATTTATTTTTTCCTGTTTTTCTTATTTTTCTTTTTCTTTATTGTTTCAAATCCCCCACTCCCTCCCCTCAATCCTCTACACCTCCCTCTTATCCTTTCCCACCCCTTCCCTTCACTGTATTCACTTCTGCAATTCAAATTCCCACCTATCAGATCCTTTCACTTCACATACAATTTGCAACTTTTGATCCCCACCTTTACCCGGCATCCTTCCCCCTCCACTCCCCACCTCACTCACAGTCTAGATGCCTGTGTTGCTGGAGTGGCCGGACATGACAGATGTGTGTGTACAGTTGTTTGAGTGATTGTGTGAATGTATGTGTTTCTTTTTCTGACAAAGGCCGTGACCTAAAATTTAAGTTCTGTGAATGTGATTATCTATTGTCATGTCTGTCAGCAGCTCAGCGAACTTCTTTATGACGAGTTGTTATCTATCCTCCCTATTGATATTACTAAGCAATCTACTTGATCAAACCGTGACAAGTTTTTGTTTACAGTAATGCCTATAAATTTGACAGCGCTTTGCCTTCATAATTCAACAATGTTATGTATTTGCTTGTTTGTCTGGTCGTGAAATGTAAAATTTGAGTTTTTTTTAGATAGGTTCAGTTTCATAGCATTAGTAGATTATTTATTTAATTCTCGTACTTGCGAGTGCCTGTACGACCGATATTGAATGAACTTTTTGTAGGCCCCGTGCTTGTCAAACAGCCTTGCAACAGATGGAAATTTCTCAACTTTATCTAAATATGCATACTGATTGGAAATATATATATAAAAAAATCAGATAACTTACCTAAAGCACAGGCTCATCGACCGTTACAAATAAAAACACACACAAATGCACATACAAGCCTTTGCAACCATTTGCTGCTCCCCCAGGCAAAGAGCAGGGAAGTAGATGGAAAAGGAAAGGGTTCAAGGGAGCGGACGAGGAGTCACTCCAATCGCAGGAGAGGTAACACCCACCTTTGGTGAAAAAGGACAGGCAAACACACACACACACACACACACACACACACACACACACACACACACACAGACAATATTATAGAAGAAGACTTTCCTGGTGGGAAAAATATGTATAAAATAAAGATTTTGGACTTACCTAAAGTACAGGCTCGTCGATAGAAACGTATCCTTCCCTTTCTCCTCTCCTTCCTTCCTCTTTTTCCTGAAGAAGCTGCCAGTGGTGGCGATGAAAGCTCGAATGTTTGTATGTTTTTATGTGTGTTTTATGTTTCTATCGACGAGCCTGTACTTTAGGTAAGTCCAAAATCTTTATTTTATATATATCAGATAGCTTACCCAAAGCACAGGCTCGTCGACAGATACAAACAAATACAGAAAGGGAAGGATATGGGCCTTAAAGAAGCGGAAAAGGATATATATGTATAACCAGTTCTATGGTATCGATATGTAGACGATACATTCGTGGTATGGCCTCACGGTAAAGAAGAAATGGATGAATTCTTTTCTCATCTGAATAACATAAATAAAAAAATCCAGCTTATGATGGAAATGGAAAAAGACAGTGCAATATCCTTCTTGGATGTTTTAGTTATGAGAGAGGTAGAAGGAAAACTGAAACAAAGTTTTTCAAAAAGCTACACACACAGACAGATATTTACATAAGAACTCCAATCATCACCCACAGCAGAAGAGAGGTGTCATCAAGAGCCTCGTTGACAGAGCCAAGAAAATTTGCACTCCGGAACACCTGGATGCTGAATTAAAACACCTGAAGCAAGCTTTCAAGAAAAATGGCTATTCAGATAAAGAAATAAACAGGGTTCTGCGACCAAATAACAATAGTATAAGAACACGTGATCAAACAAAGCGATGGAAGAACACAGTTTCCCTGCAATTTATCGGAAAAGTAACTGATCAAATAGGAAAAAAATATTACACAAATGTAACATCATACCAGTTTTCAAACCAACTAAGAAAATATGTCAGGTACTCAGTCTTGTGAAGGATAAACGACCTACTATTTCTGTTTGTGGTGTTTATAAAATTTCATGTACATGTGGTAAAGTTTATATTGGAACCACAAAAAGAAGTATAGAAACTAGGCACAAAAGTCTTTGCCAACTAGGAAAAATAGAGAAATCGGCTATGGCAGAGCATGCTCTTCAATCTGGAAATCATATAGTTAGGTTTTCCAAAACATCAGTTTTATCTACAATGACGAATTATTATCCACGACAATACAGGTAAGCTATTGAAATACATAAACATAAGGAAAATTTTAACAGGAAAGAAAAAGCTATGAAGCTTAGCGATGGTAGCTTTGAAAGATAGACAGGTTTTATCTCTGACCAATTGCAATCGGTAGGGGTGTTTTATTTCTGACAAGGACTATCTCTGCTGATAACGTGACAACTTGGCCACGCCCACTTTTCACAGTAAATATGGTACTCTCAGGCACCTGACTCATCAGTTGGCAAGACTTGATGCAAGTAAGAAGACCTCTGAAGATGCTCGGCGCAGCTCTGGACGAAACATTAGGAGAAACTGAAAAGTTTTATGGACCACGGCCTTAAAACCCTGAAGTTCTACCAGCAACTGTGCTCCTTTGCTTAGTAAGTAAACTTCATTTATTTCTTATATACATTTTTCCTGCTAGGAATTTTTCCTGTTATGGGGACAGTTACAAGGGTAGGAACCAGAAGGTAGGGAAGGTGGTTTGGGGATTTCATAGGAGGTTAGGTGGGCGGCGGAAAGACACCCTTGTAACCGCCCCCGTTGTAAAACCTGCCCTATGCACCCTTCCACCACCACTTACTCCAGTCCCGTAACCCTGAAGGTGTACACGATCAAAGGCAGAGCCACTTGCGATAGTACCCACATGATCTACCAACTGACATGCCTGCACTGTGAAGCGTTCTATGTGGGAATGACCAGCAACAAACTGTCCATTCGCATGAATTGACACAGGCAGACAGTGTTTGTTGGTAACGAGGATCACGGGTGTGGCTAAAGACGCCTTGGTGCATGGCCAGTACATCTTGGCACAGTGCTACACCGTCCGGGTTATCTGGATACTTCCCACTGACACCAATCCTTCAGAACTCCGGAGATGGGAACTAGCCCTTCAGCATATTCTCTCTTCCTGTTGCCCACCTGGTCTTAACCTCTGCTAAATTTGAATTCCCGCCCGCCATCTTTAACATCTTTGCCTTGGTTCTCTGGACAGAGCCTCTGCCTCTAGTGGCATCTCTGTCTAACTTCTTTGTTTTCTATAGTATCTTTGCCTAGGTGTGTTTGCGTCAGTGTAAATGTATGGGCGTGTGTGTGTATTTGTTCACCTTCCTTTTCTTCCCCCAAGGTAAGTCTTTCCTCTCCTGGGATTGGAATGGCTCCTTACCCCCCTTCCTTAAGACCCTCATCATTTCCTTTTCCCTCTCCTTCCCTTCTGCCTGAAGAAGCAACTGGGTTGCGAAAGCTTGCGTTTGTGTGTGTGTGTGTGTGTGTGTGTGTGTTCATTTATTTATTTGTGATGCTGTCACACCTGTGCTCCTTCACCTGGTGAGTAATCTTCGTCTATTTTTTATTCATGCTAGGAATTTTTTGTCTATAATACATATATATATATATATTTTTTTTACACACACATGCAGGTATCGAACTTGCAGATGCGGATAAAGTGCCGTGGATGTGGTTGCAAATATGGGCCTTGCAGATGTGGTGCGGATGCAGATAACACTTTTCTTATCCGTGCAGACCTCTAGGCACCAGACATTTAATGAGAGCCAAATTATTTCATTAGGAGAAAAGTACTCAGTTACAATTGGCCATCCAGGGATGATTGGTTTATGGATTTTGGGGAGCATTTGGAAGGCGGGTGTGGAGGGTGCTGTTGGGGTGAGGATGGAGACATAAGAATTCAGGGGAGATCTTTTAGGTGGAGGAGGGGGGGATGATTTCAACAGGGATCTTGCTGGACTTTGGGGATGGGGTCGTTCAAGCACAACTTGCAAGGAGGAAGAGACAGGAAGTTGACAGGGGGTCACTGGGGGGTTACAGTTGGCAGCACTGTATCACCGGCAGATGTCCGAAACTTTGCACAATTGATGTGAATGCATTGCCATTTAGTAATCGTTGAGAATTGGACTTGTGCGGAACTTGCAGTAGCTGTGAGAGCATTTTACAAAAATGGTGATAGTGCGACTGCCGTACAGAGAACATTTCGACAGCATCACCAGCTTGGACGTCATGGATGTGTCCCATGTGCGCATGCAATTACAACGTGGGTCGTTATTTTGAAGAAACAGGATCTGCCTTGAATAAGAAAACTCCAGGTGGCATTCTAGCGGTATGTACCCCAGAGAACATTGCAGCTTCAATGGAGACAGCGTGCATCTTCGATAGGGATTAAGCGATGAAGCTTGCAAAGAATACTGCACGAGTTAGACTTCCATCCCTATAAATTGCAGATTGTGAACACTTACATGAACGAGACCCAGCGTCACGTATGGAGTTTAGTAGCCAGATATTGGCTAAAATCAACAAGGATGCGAATTTCCTTGGTAATTTATGGATATCAGCCATAGTCCATTTCCACCTGAACGGATTCGTGAACAAACAGAATTTTCGTTATTGGGAACAGGACAATTCTTGTGAGTTGCACCAGCGGCCACTACATAGCGCCAAGGTCACAATATGGTGTGCTGTATCATGTCACAGTGTTATCGGCCCTTATTTTTTTGAATGTGAGGATGGTAGTGCAGTGACAGTAACATCCGCTCAATATGATGAAATGTTTCAAACATTCTTTACACCGAGACTGTACGAGCTTAATATTAACGTCAAAAACATGTCGTATCAGCAGGACGGAGTCACGTCACACACTGCTCGACAATCTATGGCAGCAGTTCGTCAATTGTTTGGAAGACACATTATTTCACGTAATGATGACATTGCACGGCCTGTGAGATCCCCTGATCTTAAGTGTGTGCAACTTCTTCCTGTGGGGATATCTTAAAGGCAAGGTGTACCGTACACGTCCTGCAACAATCTGTGAACTGAAGGAGAACATTGAAAACGAAATCACTGCCATTCTCCAATATTTGCTACACCGCACATTCCAGAGTTTTCATAACAGGCTGTTAGAGTGTAAACGCCGAATGGGAGCACATCTTTCCGATGTCATCTTTAAAAAGCAAAGACACACTTTTGGACATTTTGATTGTAAAGACATACTGAAATATGGCATACTGAATACATTCACTTTCGTTAATAAATTACTAGTTTTATGAATTTACTCATGGAAATAATGTTATTTTGAAATTTCCCCTTTTCCCTGCACCACCCTGTACAATAGTGGAACCTTTGTCTGCAGGAAGGATGATTATTATCCTTAGGCTGTGGCCTGAGTGCAGCGGGGCGTAAAGAGGAGCGTGAAGCGGGGCGTGCAGTGGGCAACACATGGCCTGAGTGCGGCGTGGCGCCGAGCGGGCAGGACGCTCATGACGTCACAACCCAGCTGACGCTGCAGGCCACGGCCAGTTGACAACACAGCGTTTTGCGTTCGGCAGAGGTCAAACAATGGAGTCGGATGCAGTGTTGACTGATTTCTTATTGGATGAAAATACATTTTTAAAATTTTATTTTTCCACTGTTGAGAAAGGTCCAATTTTTTCTAGTGAAACAGAGAGAGAATTGTTTGGAATGTTCGGTACGCAGTATGAAAGTTTAAGATCAGATCTTGGCGGCGGGGGAATGAGCAAGCGCATTTAGACGCTATGCTACGATGTGTGAGGTCGTTCCCCATCGGGGGTTTGAAACCCCCCACAGGCATGGATGTTTGTGACGTCTTTAGTATAAGGTAGTTCACAAGTAGTTTTTAAGTTTAGGGACTGATGACCCTGTAGTTAAGTCCCATAAGCTTTACAAACATCTGAAGTTAGCTTTATATTACTTGAAAAATTACATTTGACCCCTCGTAATTTAAAGGCGACCATAACAGGTAGCCTAATGTGGGTTACTTGTCAGGTATTAATTAACAAGAAGTATTTAGTTGATTTTGATATTGTCCTGGGGGATACGGAAAACCAGTCATTTTCAGTCATGGCTTCAAGCAACCAATCATTGAACTTTCCCCGAAAGCGGAGTTTCTGTAGGTAGACAACTTCTTCATCGCAGGCAGAATACTAATTAGAAACATATAATCTTGCTTCAGATTCATTCTCTTCTGCATCAGCAATAGTTTCTGCTTTTCTAATACCAGCATGTCCTCTCGCAAAGCATTTGCGTTTCTCTTTCTTTTCCTGGTAGGTAATGAATGAGTCATGGGTTGCGACTGCTCATAATTGTCTTGTTGTTCTGTTACTTACGATCAGTATTCAGCTTCGTTACTATTTAATACCATATTTTCTTCCCAACTGACGTATTTTTATACTGAGTAACTAGATTGCCAAATTTCTGGTCTTTCTTGCACCGCAGAGATAATTTCCTCAAAGGCTGTGTCTCTCCGCCCGCTGCACGCTCGAGAAACACAAACATGTTTGCGGTGGCCGCGCACGCTCCGCTCTCCGCTGCAACCGCCGCTCCAAACGCTCGTCGCCAGGACACCTCCATAGCGTCAAATGGGTTTGTGTTGCCCGCTGCACGCCCCGCTTCACGCTCCGCTGCACTCAGGCCACGGCCTTACAGTGCATTGTCCAGTCATAGTAATAACCCCTTCACACCCCTCCCCCACACCCATCAGGTCCCGTCCTGTCTTCCCTACCCCTCTTCCATTCTGTGTGGCATTAGGTTGCCATCTACATAAATTAAAAAGAAAAAAGCTCTGTGGGTATGGTTCCAGGGGGAGGGGGTTTTTGACCCAGTTATCTACACCCATCTTTGTAGTAAGATGACAAGCTCGACTGGGTGTATAGAATTTTACAATATCATTCCTATACAGCAGCATCCGATACCAATTGTCAGTAATGCATAATGTAAATTACAACTTATGTTCATAGTGAAATCAGAAGCTGAAATACAGTAGACATTTCATACAGTGTTATATTTCTACGAGTAATAAGAAAATAACAAATGCTTATAAAAATACTATAATATTTAAATACGAAAATACAGTTTACATTTCCACCACTTGAGAATCTCTTGTTGCAAAACTCCTTTCGTAATTTAAGTATACTGTAAGTATTAATTTTGTGTAAATCAAAATTATTACAAAGACATTGTTGTAACACATTTAATGTAGTAACTTCTTTGTGTAAATCTCTCTAACCGTCTATGATTATTATATCAGTTTGAGTACTGTGGGCAGGGCGAAGCTGGGAATTTGTATCTTAGGTAGTCCTTACAGGTGCGGTGATCACTGTGTCCCCAGTGGTGTAGGGGTCAGTGCAACTGCCTAGAAAGCAGGAGACCCGGGTTCGAATCCCGGCTGGGTACACATTTTCAGCTTTGCCCAATCGCAGTTGATGTCATATGTTCTATGAATATTAAAGTTGGACAAGTCCAAAAAAAAAAAAAAAAAAAAAAAAATAGTATTCTTTCGAAGAACTCGGGTATGTAATAAGTAATTTAACTGTAGCAAATGAAAAACTCTTATATGGAGATCTAATACACTTTGTACACTAAGTATTATGAAATGTCATTAAGGCCTATGCAATTTTAAAAAAAAAAAAAAAAAAAAAAAAAAAAAAAAAAAAAAAAAAAAAAAAAAAAAAAAAAGAAAAAAAAAAAAAGAGCCATTTGAGTGTACTTCAACTTTATGAATATATAAGTAATGCAAATTATTTTAGTGCCTTTTATTATAAAATGTTAGTGGAAAAATTGTTGATTGATTTATGATATCAAGTTATAAGACACTTTATCATTACATCATTTTGTTAATATAAGCCTTGAAAAATTGTTTAGCAGGAGAACCAACTTCATTTAAAGCTACATTTGTTCAAATGGTTACATCAGCAATGTTAAATACTATAATAAGAATATTAAATATGTATTATTTGGATTATAAGAATGTACTAGAAAATTGTCATGGATGATCCAAATTATTTTCCTAGATGTTTTGAACAACTGTAAACATTTTTTGGTAATTCTAGTAATATACCTATTAAATTTGAAGATTATACACTAACCCAAAACTATTTATTGTTATTATTTCAAAGGACAAGTATGGGATGAAAGGATTAAAAAATAAAATTGGAAATTGTTGAATACAAAGAGTGTGATAGAATTAAACCCTTATACAAGGTATATTTTGTTTATTGAATATGAATTATTACAATGAAATACATACTTAAATGAACAATGAGTATTTTTATTTAAAATCTCTATTTCTACATTCTCCACATTTTTATTTCCATTTGTCTTTTCTTCTTTGGTAGAACTCTTAAAACATTAGCACTACCAGTAGTACCCGCATTTATACTAGTTGCTCCTCCTGTAAGGGAGTCAAATGATATAATACAGTAAACTAATCTTACTTTCAGTGTCACCTCTCATATAAAGTTCTCCAAGTTGACCTAACGTTTCTACTGCAGTATTATACACTTTATAGAAAATCATACTTTAACTGCTGTAGTCTTTTTGCAGTTAAGAAAACTATTTGAATCTGCTGGTGCATTATTAGGAACTGGATTAATACCTAACGTAAAAAAACACATTAGTCAAACAGTTATTGGCCTATTTAAATGACCTACAAAATGAGATTTCTTGATACGTTTATCACAATTAAAAATTTTCTAAACAAACTTGCAAAAATTTTACATTCCGAATTTTTTGAATACTCTATCATTATTACAGAACCACCCATGATAAAAACGTGTTCCTAAATAATACTGTGTTCCATTGCCAGCAAATCCCTGAGCACATTTTCTACTTTTTGTAATGCCAATAGCACATTTGTATTCATAATTAAATGATATATTTTGATCAACAGCTGTTTAAGCAATGCCTACTTCATACAACTTATGTAAATGATGTACTCCTTATATTTCACCTGTTACAAATAAATTTTCATCTTCAGATTATTATAAAATAATAATAAAAAGCTAATTTTATAGAACAGTTAAATAACCACAGAAAATATTTATTATATGACCCTTTCCCCCCCTCCCCCCCCAAACTCCATAAATTGTAATTGCAATTTTACTATGTAACAGATTCATACAACTTAATCTAATACTTGTCATTGTTGATGTAATATAGATATAAGACGGCTGCATCTGTTGCCAGTTTGTTTCTGATCAAGTCTGAGCTTCCTCTTCTGAGTAATTCTAATCTTAATCATTACAGATAAATTTAGTTCGCAATGAAATGCAATAATTCTATCTACTTAGGACAAGTTACTCCACAATGTGTGTTGCAAAGATTCAATAACTCAAATGTCCAAGAGCTCAGAATTTCCAGTGGAGGAAACAAATAAGTGCCCCTATTAACTTTGAACTGGATTTCAGAATCAAGTAAGATTTTTTTAACCACAAGTACTTTGAATCTGTTTTAAGATTTGGAATGCTCATTTGGGGGGATTCAAATAGTGTAAATATCGTTCTATGGTAAGTGACAATGTGGAGCTGCAAAACAATAATCATTTGAAACATAAATGTTTTATACTCCAGCTCAGGGGTTAAAATTCACTTACGATTTTTTCGTGGCATTTTTATGTTGGTAATGGAACAATGATTGATTGGGTGGGGGTGGGGGGGGGGGGTTCCATTCTTCCGTTTCGTAAATAACATTAGCATTTATTTCAATGTTTTCATGTTGACACAAATTTAAGTTAATACATAAGAAGGTTATTTCTGGTGTGTGGTATTTTGTAAAATATTTTACAGTTTGTATCAATATTTTAAGATGTGGCTTGGTAGCTACCCAACAGAACATCTTTAATTGCAGGATGTGAAAAAAGTTGCAAGATTCTTGCTTATAAAACAATGTTTACATTTTCCCTTTGAATGCATCAATATTTTCAAGTATGTCATTATACAGGAACATAGCACTGCTCAATTGTTTTGAAGAATAATTATTCCTTTTGACATTGTAATTGCATAATTTGTAAATTATCTATGAAAGACCTATGACAAAAACTAACCCTTAAGCTTAATATTTTGTAGTGTGTATTACTCTTAAAGTAATGTTACGTTCCAGAATACCAGAACACAATGTCACATATTTACTGGCCATAGAGTCATCAAACCTCAGTATTATTTTGCGTTTGTAATCTATTTTGGAGGAGAAGAGCACCGGATCACAATCCGTCTCCTCAGTTACGTATTCTGTTTCTGGTGTTTCCATAACACAGTATTGCATATTCCAGAGACAGCAAGTGCAGACAAGTTTAAAAATTAGACTACCGTCAGTTGTTTAATGTAAATTATTTACAGACGTATGGAAAAACTAGTAGACTCAGAACACAGGGAAGATCAGTTCGGATTTAAGCGAGATGTACGAACTCTCGAAGCAATAACATTACGATTTATTTAAGATAGCTCGGAGAAAAGCAAACCTACATTTTTAACTTTTGCAGATTTGGAGAAAATTATTGACAATGCTGACAGGAATAAACTCTCTGAAATTCGAAGATACCAGGGGTAAATTAGCACCACCACCTAGAGAGAAGGCCGCGGCGCTCTCGTGTGACGTCGGGCAGAGTAGGTTGCGCGCGCACAGCTGACTGGCTCACCGCTTCGGCACAGTGGGTCGTGTCCCAGCGGCTACCCAGTCATCTGTGCGCACGCAATGTACTCTGCCCGACCTCACACGAGAGCGCCGCGGCCTTCTCTCTAGGTGGTGGCGACATTATAGGGAATGGAGAGTTATAATCACCTTGTACAACAATCAGAAGCAGTAATCAGAGTTGAAGGGCATGAAAGGGTTGGGAAGGGAGTAAGGGGGTTATAGCCTTTCCATGGTGTCATTAAATCTGTACAATGAGCAAGCTCTGAAAGGAAGGAAGGAAGGAGAACTTTGAGGAAGGAATTAAAATACAGTGTGAAGAAATAAAAACATTACAATTTGCAAATCACACTGAAATTCTGTCAGATACAGCATAGGATCTGGAAGAATGATCACTAATAAGAGCAAAACAAGGGTAATGAAATTCAGTCTAAGAAATTCAAGTGATGCTGAAGGAATTAGTTAACAAGGAAATTAAAAAGAGCAGACAATTTTTTTTCAGATGTAGCTACTTTTGATGGTTGTAGTAAATTAGATATAAAATGCAAAATGGCAATAGGAAGAAAATAATTTATGAAGAAGAGAAATTTGTTGACATCCAATATCGTTTTATAAGTCAGGAAGTACTTTCTGCAATAATTGGTCTGGAGTGTAGCACTGTACGGAAGTGAAGTGTAGACGATAAATAGTTCAGACAAAAGTTGATAGAAGCTTTTGAAGTAAGTTGCTGCAGACAAATAATGAGGATTAGATGGGTAGACTGCGTAACTAATGAGAAGGTAAGGAAAAGAATTGCGAAGGGGAACTGTGGGGGGAGTGGGTGCTTGTGGAAGGAAATTTCTGGACTGCGTAAACTACCCCAACGTTACGATACTCTTCACGGATTTCCAGCCAGATAAAGACTTCTTCTCGACTATATTTCAGTGGTCCACCCGACAGAAAACTCACCCGGAGAAGGTGGCCAGATGGACCGCTGAAATATTGTGTCGAGGTGACATCATTATCCGGCAGGAAATCCGAGAACAGAATCACGAAAGACGGGATCGATCGGTGGGAGATATTCCGAGACGTCGAGAAATTGTCAATTTAACATTTGGGGTAAAAAACTCTGAGGAAGAACGAGAAAAGAATGCAGTTAGAAGGACGTAGGACATTCTTCTCATTCAGAGATAAGGCTCGCAAAGGATAAGGTATCGCGGACAGACACGTCAAACCGGTCTCCGGTCTAAAGCCACGCAATTGAGGGCCGCTAAAATATTCACAACAGCAAAACTACATCCGTCTTTATTATCGATCGCACTACACTTCCCCGAGCAGCTCGTGGCCGTTGACCGTCAGCGACCGCAGGTCGGGCAAGCCCGCCGTCAGCCTGCGGAGCTCCGCCTCGTCCAGCCGGCACCTGCCCAGCCGCAGCGTCCGCAGCTTCGACATCCCGCGCAGCTCGTAGAAGTCCCAGGGTGCCATCCCGCCGCAGTCCGAGACGGACAGCTCACGCAGGTGGCCGTAGACCCCCCGCAGGGCCAACAGGTCGCGCACCCCGCGGCTCTCTATGCGCACCGTGCGCAGTGGGCCCAGCGCGCACAGCTCGGCCAGCCGTTGGCCCGACACCCTCTGGGAGTGCACGTTGAGCACCTCCAGTGCCGGGCACGGCGCATCCCCGCCGGCGCCTCCCTCGGCCCCCTCCGACTCTCCCCCCTCGCCGGGGTCGCCGAGAGGGTAGCACCGTTCCTCCGAGTGCCTCAGCTCCGGGCACTTGTGCCTCCGTACGGGGCACATGTAGTGCGGGCCGGTAGGCACGAAGCTGAAACACGGCCCGATACGGCTCGATATGAACCCGTAGTCCTGGTCGCTGACGCAGATCCTCCTGAGAGTGCGCATGTTTGTGCACTGGACGTAGCCGGAAATTTGCTCCACCAGCAGGGAGCTCACCACCAGACTCTCCGTGTCGAAGTGCCGGAAGTACGGCTCCCACCGGTGGGGTGTGCCGAGGTACAGGTGCACCGTCGCGGTGGGCCAGGAGACGCGGATCGCGTACTCGTCGTCGTACAGCAGCTGCAGGCTCCGCAGCTGCGGGATGCCGGCGCCGTACTCCATGAACCTCTGCGTCGCGACCACGTTGCCGCTCTTCCACTCCTTACGTCTCCACAGTTCCTTGTGCCCCTTCGACAGGGCGTGCCACCTTTCGCACACCAGCGCACTACGGGCCAAGTCCTCCAACGGCAGGTACGAAAAGATTTCCAAGAGGATCTCGTCCGGCAGGTCGTCCGCCGTCACGGCCGGTTTCGGTCTCGACCACGTCCACCCTGTAAGTGTACAGAACGGTAAGTAGGTCCGCACTGACGGGGCCACCTTACGGATGGCCCTCTCTGTTTACTTCACACTTCTCAAAATTAGAAACAATTCTCACAAACGATAAGCGAGCAGAGTGCAGGTATTCGAGTCGTATCCATGAAGCGATAGATCTTTATTCTTCTGAAATATACATTTCAGTAAGAAAAGTTAAGGGATACTTAATATCGTGTCGGACCTCCTTTCACCTGGCAAAATGCGGCGACTCGACTGCTGACAAACACGGAATAGGTAATCAGATTCACACAACTTAAATTTTCGACCACGGCCTTCGTCGGAAAAAGAAAGACTTACATTCACACAATCACTAAGACAAATATACACACACACACACACACAAAGTCTGGCACTCCAGTGCCACAAGCATCTAGACAGTTAGAGGTTGGGAGTGGAGGGGGAAGGTTGCCGGGTGGGAAGTTCTGTGTTCCATGATGGATTGAAAGGCTCTGATAGGTGAGAATTTGAATTGCGGCAATGAATACAGTGAAGGGAAGGAGCGGGGAAAGGATAAAAAGGGAGGTGTAGA
This sequence comes from Locusta migratoria, assembly GCA_026315105.1. NCBI lineage: Eukaryota > Metazoa > Arthropoda > Insecta > Orthoptera > Acrididae > Locusta > Locusta migratoria. The sequence goes on along the minus strand of CM048752.1, from coordinate 76,543,669 downwards.
GGAGTGTGTGGAGGGAGTGGGGGATTTGAAATAACAAGAATAGTAAGAAAAAGAAAAATAGGAAAAAGAAGAGGGGAAAAGTTAGGAAATTATATTTAATCAGAGTGTCCAATTGTTTGTACGTGTTGCATGCAAATCTACAGTTTTGTTCTAATCTTTATGAAATTTTGTACACGTAAGCTTCAATTCACGAGGATGGTCGCCGTAAGTGTAAGAATCTCATACGATATATAGCTCACGAGATATGACGTCATAAACAATGAGATGCGCGAAAAACTGCTGCATTTTGCGACAATGTTGTTCATTTTCTCCTAAACCACTGGACCGATTTCAACCAAATTTGGTACACACATTCCTTACCGTGAGGTAACAATTGCTGCATGGTTAATAATCACATACGACACATGGTTCAAAAGATATTACGTCATAAGCAATACATATAGCAAAAAATGCCGTATAATGCAGCGAGACTTTCTAAATACACTGTATGAGAATGACAGTAGTTAGCGACTAGCAACAAACTTTAAACATAATTTCAAACCTTTATTAAACTTTTTCTCACTGGCAACCATAGTAAAATGATGAAAGGAAAAAAAGTTTCTCGCTTACTACTTTTCCACTGTTTATGGAGTAAAAGTACGGCTCTCGGTATGACGTTCTAATTTATAATTTGAACACTACAAATTGTAGCGACAGGAAATTTTACAGCAATATATACATAAATAGTTGAATGTAGCTTCTAAATATTATCACATTTCGACACGTAGTTCATGAGATATGAGCACGTAAACAGTAATGTTCACGGAAGAACACCCCATCACGCAACCAAGTTTTAATCTATTACTTCTTTACAACTAATTGTGTTCAAGAGATTTTATAGACATACAACCCTTATACAAATGAATATATACCTGAAAAAATGGCAGGAATAAATAAATACCCAGGCAACACCGGGTTTTCAGCTAGTATATGCAGGGTGTCCCACCTATCTTGTCCACCCAAAATATCTCTGGAACAATAACAGCTATTGGAAAACGACTTTCACCGGTATCAATGTACGGCTGAGACCCATGAATGTACATATTTTGAAACATTCTAAAACAAAAGCAAATGTGTTTAACACAAACTTATGTTTTTTTAAATGGACACCCTATATTTTTTTTCTTCAGAATTCCATAGCATGAAAATAACAAACAATTGCGTTGATTGCATCGCAATATTCCAATTACATCCCGAGATATTGCGATGCGAAGATGACGCTTGAAATACGCGAAACGCTCAGCTAGCGCACGTCCTGAGCAGCATGGGGTTCTCGCCTGAGTCTCAGACTTGATTGTCCAATACAAATTTAGCCGCAGTCTATCATGTGAGTTAGTATATTCCAGAGATGGTGTTTATGTCTGTGTTCTTGTTCTCAGTTTCTTTTGTATGGAGTTATCTGTTTTGTATGCTATTTTCAGTCCTTGTTTTCTGAAAAACTTTCCAATTCTGCAAGTTGTTTTGTTGTTATATCTACCATTTATTTATTGTTATGGATGTTTCTTTTTCAGAAGTGTTGTGTGTTTGCAGTTTGTGTATTTCTGGCGTGTGCCTATAGTGGTTTATTAATGTTGGATTACTGGTGATTGTGTTGGGTATGTGTTTCATTTTAGTTTTAATTTTGTGGTTTATTTTGTCTATAATGTTTGTTTTGTACCCATTGTCAACGGTTGTTTGCTTTATTACTTTTAATTTTTTGTGCTTGTCTTCAATGAGTGGAATTCTATTCAGGCCATGAAGCATGTGTTTCAAACCAGATTCCTTGTGGGAAAACAGGTGTACTGATTTTTGATGTATGATTGTGCTTGTGCTTGTACTTGTGGGTATCCTGGATATGCAGAATTGGTGTTGTATATTGTTATGTCTAAGAAATTAAGTTGTTTGTCTGTATCTGGTTGTATGGTGAATTTTACCTGTGGGTATACTGTGTTTATATCACTGTGGAGCTGTTGAATACGGTCAGATGTTTCATTCGGCAGGGATATTATGTCATTTACATATCAATACCAGTATATTAGGATGGATTGATTTTTTAAGGGACTAAACGACTACGGTTATCAGTCCCTTGTTCCAAATGTAGACAATGCAATAAAAATCACTAGTGTTGTATAAAAAAAAGGGTTAACACGTCAAGAAATAAAAGAAAAAAGTACAAACTGGTAAAAGAAAAAGGTGTAAAAGAGGATACCAGATTGTCTTGGCCAGGTGACCACAGAAAAAAAAGTAGGACATCTTGCCACTCTATTAAAAGATAAAACCACCTACATAAAAGTGTCAGGTAAGTGTAAAACAGATGGTGGACACTCAATAAAATTCATATAGAATGATACAATCAAATCCCACGAATAAAATTTAAAACTATCAACCATAGAGGCATTGTCTCTTAAAACTGAGCTCAGGACATTAGGGAGATTAAAATGCCACCTCTGGGCGGCTAGGTTAGGACAATCCAATGAAAGGTCGGCTACTGATAAATGGGCGCCACAGCAACACTGAGGGGGGTCCTCGCGATGGAGAAGGTGAAATCGTCTCGTGTATAACCCATAACTTGTCGGGGATCTGGAGGGTACGCCATTCTGTATCCCAAAAACCGCAGGCTCATCTGCGCAGCATTGAACGTAGGTCAGTAGAGGGTATACAAAACTCCAGAAGAGGTTAGTGGTGGCCTATTTGGCTAACCTGTCTGCCTGTTCATTTCCCACAATCCCAATGTGCCCAGTAGTCCGGACAAAGATTACTGACCGTCCGCGTCATTCGACAGCACAGAGGGACTGTCAGATGGCTATTAACAAAGGATGGCAGGGGAAGCCTTGGTCAAGATCTCTAAGTCCACTGAGGGAGTCACTGCAGATGACTTAGGACTCCCCAGAAGTGCAGGTAGGAAAGTGGTCAAGTGCACGGAAGATGGCTACTAACTCTGCAGTGAAGACACTGCAGCCAGCCGGCAAGAAGTGCAATTCGTTACGCCTTTCACGTGTGTCAATTGTAGCCGACACGACCACCCACCATCGAGCCACCGGTGTAAATCACTTCCGAACCTCGTGACACGTCAAAGAGAGACGGGAATTAACGAGGAACGATCTCTGGGTGAACTGAGAGTTTGGGAGACTGACAGGTCGAGGCGAAGGTGTGGCCGACGGACACATCACAGTGGAGTACGAGACTGGAACTGGAAGAGGGGAGGTAGTAGTAAACATTCCAGTTCACTGACGAGTAATTGGGCACAAACACCAACTGTCATTTCCGACTTCGGCCGCCGTCGTGCGATAGGTAGTGGCCGAATCAGAAAGAGAGACGACGGTTCGGGTAACGAGGCAAACCGCGAACACGAGCGAGGTAGTTACACGGCAGCTGCTGGCGCCTGGTTTGTAGTGGTGGAATTCCAGCTTCTGCGAGGTGACTTAACAGGGCTAGTTCAGAAAGCTCCTGTTGCCAGCCGAACCACACAATGATGGACCGAGTCCAGCACCCACAGGGCCGAAGGCGATGCCGAACCGTATGCAATGCTCCCGTAGACCAATCGTGACAAAACGAGAGCCTTATAACAATGTAGTACGACGGTCTGTTCCCCAAGTAGTATGGCTAAGACATCGGAGAGGATTCAGGTGCTGCCAGCACTTCTGTTTAAACTGACGAATATGAGGGAGCCACGTTAGCAGGTCGTCAAACACTAGTCCCAAGAAACGGTGTGTTTCCACCACATTGAGTAAGTGGCTATCTATGTAAAGCTCAGGATGCAGATGGACTGTCCGGTGGCAGCAGAAGTGCGTAACACAGGTCTCGGCAGCAGAGAATTTAAACCCACGGGCGAGGGCCCACACCTGCGCCTTACGTATGGCTCCCTGCAGCTGTCGTTCCGCAACACGCATACTGCGAGAGCTAAAATATAAACAGAAGAAGAGGTGGAGACAGATGAACCTACCGCTGCTGCTAGACTATTAATCACCATTAAAACAGATGAACACTAAGTACAGAGCCCTGGGGTACCCCATTCTCCTGTACGTGCAAAGAGCAACGAGAGGCACCGACTAATACGAAAGGTACGCAAAGATAAAACAAATTCCGGATAAAAATGGGAAGTATGCCCCGGAGACCCCACCCGTGAAATGTAGCAAGGATGTGATGTATCCAGGTCCTGTCTAAGGCTCATCTAAGTCAAACAAACGGCCAACAGGTGTGTGTCGAGTGAAGGCTGTTCGTATGGCAAACTAGCACTACATTTACATGCGACACATCTTCCGGAAGACGAAAACCAATTTTTGTAAACCATTTTTTGCTGTCATGTTTTACGTTTCACAGCTTGAATCCGATTTCCTACGTCACTTAAAATGGCGGCTGGAAAACAGCTGATTCAGTACCCGATTTAGCCAGCACAATCGCTATTTTTCTTTACTTAAATACACAGATTCACACTCACTCTCTGATATTTATACATTTATTTCACATTAGAAAATACCACTCTGTCTAAAGGTGCCAAAAATTCTTAATGAGAAAACACACTATGACAAGTCAAGAACGCTTCAAAAATGGTCGCATTTCCACGCGTATGAAAATCAATTGTGGAACTGGAAAACCGCTTTACGGAAGAGGATTTCCAGAATCGATTTTGGAGTGTTTACATGACCAACCAAAAGGGGATTTGGTAAATCTGTTTACAAAATCCAGTTTTCGGAGCCCATGTAAACAGGGTGAAGGTGGATCAGGTTAACCACAGATGAGCACCCCTTGAGGAAACCACCCTGGCACGGAGTTAGGAGACCCCTGGTCTCGAGGAGCCAGCACAATTGTCGACTCGCCATACGCTCCAGAAATTGCAAAGAACTTTGGAGAGGCCGATTGGTTGGTAGCTGCTCAACTTGTACGGGTGTTTACCAAGTTTGATCACTGGAACTATCAGACTCTCTCGCCACTGTGACGGGAATGTACCAGAACTCCAGAGGCGATTGGCGATAGCCAGAACTTGACGCTGAGACTCGGGAGACAAGTGTTTTAGCATCTGATTATGGATGTGATCTGGCCCAGGGGCTACGTCACAGCAGTGTGCCATGGCACTGAGGGATTCCAATTCACTAAATGGAGCATTGTACAGTTCCACATGACTAGTCGAGAAGGACAATCGCCATCTTTCCTCCTCCTCTTTCAAGGTGTGAAAGACCCTCGGGTAGGCTGCAGACGTAGAATTCTGAGCTTAGTGCTCAGCAAACACTTCAGCAACAGCATCTGGATCTGTGCAAACTGCCTCATTCACGGAAATCCTACACATGTCCGATCTTCGCCCACACCTGGGATGGAGAAGTATGCAATCCAATGGCAGATAAGTACCTTTCCCAACACTCCTGTTTGTGTCTTCTAATCAACTGTTGGGCTCGGGCACGAAGCCATTTAAAAGCGACGAGGTTCTCCAAATACGGGTGCCACTTGTGGTGCTTCAGAGTTCGCCTGTGTTCTCCATTCGCCTCGGCAATCTCCTACAACCACCGGGGCACGGCCTCGCCGGACAGTTCCCAAAGAACGAGGGACTGCACACTCAGTCGCAGAATTAACAGCAGAGGTAACACTGTCGATTACCGCATCTGTGTCGGAGTGCATAGGAGAACCGATCGTGGCAGCAGAAAATGTCCCAATTAGCCTTATTCAGCACTGATCTGGGTGTAGTTACAAGAAAATCGGGAAGCGGTCACTAACACACAAATTGTTATGTACACTCCAGTAGACAGAGGGGAAGAAGCTAGGGCTACACACCAAAATGTTGACGGCCAAGTAGGTACCGTGTGCCACACTAAAATGCGTCGGGGCACCATTATTCAAAAGGCAGAGGTCGAGTCGAGATAGCAATGACTCTACATATCTACCACGGCCAGTAGTCACATTACCACCCCACAAAAGGTTATGGGTGTTGTAATCACCCAATACCAGGTAAGGTGGGGGTAGCTGAGCAATCAGTGCAGCCAGGACGTGTTGTGGGACGTCACAATCAGGAGGGAGGTAGTCATTGCAGATGGTAATGTCCACCGCAGCCCTTACCCTGACAGCTACGGCATCCTAAGGCGTCTCGAGTAGAAAAGCTTTGCTGTAAACAGAGGAAAGGACCTAGGTGCATACTCCACCTGAACCCTATCAAAGTCTGTCCGGTTCCTATAACAACCCCTATAGCCACGTAAGACAGGGGTTCTCAGCAGGGAAAACCAAGTTTCTTGTAAGGGAATTTAAAAGGCAGGTGAAGTGCTGAGGAGTTGGCGTAGCTCAGCTAAGTGTGGGTAAAAACCACTGCAACTTCTCTGGAGGCTGTTATTGTTATTGGTGTGAAAGGCCACAGTGGAAAGATAAAAGAAGAAGGTTATTCCTTAGGTTCACCTGCTGCTGCCAATTGCGAAATCATCGACTCTGGGGAGTCGGTAAGGGTGAGATCCTCAGGTGATGCGAGGACCTCTAACTCATCATCTGAAGTAGAAGATGAGGGTAGTTGTGGTTTTGAGCCAAAGAAGATTCCTTTTTCTTTGTAGTCTTCGTTAGTCCCTCTGGCTGGCCTTCGGTTCGAGGGGCCGGGAGGGCTCATCTGAAGTGGCAACAGGTGTTTTTTTTTTTTTTTTGGGTTTTAGGGCGCACAACTGCTAAGGTCATGAGCGCCCAGATAAGAACAGATTCGCTAGATCTCAAAAAATTTGGTAACTGCCAGTTAGAATATCAAGAGAAGGCTAAAAACGAAAAATATCCTTTGATAAATTGGCCAAGTTAATAAAACACAAAACTCTAGCAGCTGCTCATGTGTCATCAGCTAAAATTTCCTGCAGAGTAGATGGAAAGCGAAGGGCTACACGGAGATGATTAAAATTTACACAAGACAGTAAAACATGTCGCACCGTCAGAATTCAACGCAGGAGCACAGCGGTGCAGGATCGGCAGTTAGCAAATGACTGTGGCTGAAACGGCAGTGACCGATCCGCAACCGGGCCAGGATGACCTCCTCCCGCCGAGAGGGGCGTGAGGAGGTCCTCCAAGCGGTCGGGATCGGTTTTACAGTTCTCAATTTATTGTTGTACAGTGAGAACCACGCACTGTGCCAGGACGACACGATACTCCGGCCAAGAGCCCGTTGAACATTGTCCGATGGGACGCAAAAGGTATTCGTGTGAGGCAAAAGAGCTGCTGCCTTGGCTGCTATGTCAGCGGTCTCATTCCCGGGCACACCCACGTGGCCAGGGACCCACAGGAAAGAAGCGTGACAGCTGTCATCTGCTAGCAACTGGAGGGAGCGTTGGATCCGATACACGAGAGGATGGGTCGCGAAAGGGTCCTTAAGACTCTGCAGGGCACTAAGGGAGTCCGAACAGATGGCATATAAAGGTTGGCGGTGGCGGCAGGTATACAAAACAGCCTGGTGGAGGGCAAAAAGCTCAGCCGTGAAATTCGAGCACCGGTCAGGGAGCTTGTATTGGAAACGGTTGTCCCCGACGACGAAAGATCCGACACCGTCAGTGTAAATAAATATGGCATTATCGAACCACAAACGGAGTTCGACAAGCCTCGAGCGGTATACCAAATCCAGGGTGCTCTCCTTGGGCAGCGAAGTTCAAGGTGAGTGTGAACCTAGGCCTGATGCCACGGTGGCAATGGGCTGTCACTCAACCGAAAGGTGGAAGGAAGGGTAAAATCGAGCCGCTGAAGCAGGCGGCGAAACCGAACTCCAGGTGGAAGCAAGGCTATCGCAGACAACTGATATTGGCGATTGAGTGAGTCGTCAAAGAATAACGGGTAAGATGGATGGTTGGGCATCAACAGCAGGTGGCATGCGTACCGACAAGAGTATGTCACGCCGAGTGGTCAAGGGTAATACAGCAGCCTCGGCATACAGACATTCAACAGGGCTGGTATAAAATGCACCGGTCGCCAGACGTAATCCCCGATGGTGAATAGAGTTGAGATGGCGGAGAATCGACGGCCGTGCAGAAGAGTATACAAGGCTTCCGTAGTCGAGCTTCGACTGAACAATGGCCTGGTAAAGGTGACGCAGGACGGTACGATCTGCTCCCCATGACGTGCCACTGAGGACACGTAGAACATTGAGGGATCGGGCACAACGGGCAGCCAGGTAGGACGTGTGTGGACCAGCAAAGTTTACGATCCAACATTAGCCCCAAGAATTTTGTTGTCTCCACGAATGGCAGAGCAACGGGGCTGAGACGGAGAGATGGTGGAAGAAATTCCTTGTATCTCCAAAAGTTTACACATACCATTTTCTCAGCGGAGAATCTGAAGCCGTTCGCAATGCTCCAGCAATATAGGCAGTCAAGACAGCATTGAAGACGATGCTCCAGGAGACACGTCCCCTGGGTGCTGCAATAAATTGCGAAATTGTCTACAAAAAGGGATCTGGAAACGTCGGCTGAAAAGCAATCTACTATCGGATTGATTGGCACAGAGAGCCACACACAAGATGGAGCCCTGTGGTACCCCATTCTCCTGGCGAAAGGTATCTGACAAATCAGAGCCCACCCGTACCCGGAACTTGCGACCGCCAAAAACGCTTGAATGAAAAGAGGGAGGCGGCCAAGAAGGCCCCATGTGTGCAATGTGTGGAGGTTGCTCATTCTCCAACAGGTATCATATGCCTTCTCCAAGTTGAAGAACACTGCTACTGTTTGACGCTTCTTTACAAAGTTATTCATAATGAAGGTTGACAATGTAACGAGGTGATCAGCAGCAGAGCGGTGTCAACAAAAACCACATTGAACATTAGACAGGAGGCATCAAGATTCGAGGAGCCAGACCAACCGAGCGTTAACCATGCGTTCCATCACCTTACAGACACAGCTGGTCAAGGAAATGCGGCGATAACTGGAAGGAAGATGTTTGTCCTTCCCTGGCTTGGGGATGGGGACAACAATGGCTTCACGCCAACTTGTGGGAACCTGACCTTCAGTCCATATGCGATTGTAGGTACTAAGAAGGAAACACTTGCCCGCAGGAGAGAGGTTCTTCAGCATCTCAATATGGATGGAATCGGGCCCGGGAGCATTAGATTGGGACAGGGAGAGAGCACGGTCTAGCTCCTGCACAGTGAATGCAACATTATAATTTTCAGGATTAAAAGAGTGGAAAGAAGGCAGCCGTGCCTCCTCTACCTGTTTGCGAGGGAGAAAGGCAGGGTGGTAATGGGCAGAGCTCGAAACCTCCGCAAAGAAACGGCCCAATGCGTTGGGAACATCAGCGGGGTCCACGAGGACTGCGTTCTCGACAGTCAGGCCAGGAACCGGGGAGTGGACCTTGATGCCGGATAAACGGCATAGGCCACCCCCAAACAACCGTGGAGGGAGTAAAGCGGTTAAAAGAACTAGTAAAAGCAGTCCAGCAAGCTTTTTTGCTGTCGTTTATAATACGACGACATTGCACTCTCATTCGTTTATAATTTATACAATTCTCCAAAGTTGGGTGGCGGGGCAACAGGTGTGGACGAAGAGCGAGAAGCCCTTCGACTGGCAGGTTGGGGATCCTCGAGCCTACGGCCGGGGTCCTCCGAGGAACTGTGAGAAGCCTCTGAAGGGGGTGACCCAAGGGACCCCTTCCGTGTGAGAGCTGCCGGAGGAGGCTTCTCCTTCTCTGGCCGAGAAGTGGGGACTGGTGTCGCTGATGTTTCAGGGGTTGTTGCTCCCACAGTGAAAAGAGTGGAGCTGTCAAGGTGGCAGGGTCAATTGACTGGGCCTGGAAGCTCACTGATGTAGGTGGTACGGACTGTAGACTAGGCACTGTAGACGACGACGGTGAGGCTGCCGTGATGCAACCAGGCACACGAGGTGGCACTCCATTAATATCCTGAAGATCTCACTAAAGCCTTCACAGACAGAAACTACCCAACAGAAGTAGTCCACAAACAGATCTCCCGTGCCATATCCCCACACATCCCAAATCCTCCCTCTAACACCAGTAACCACCCAATACTACTCTCGACTCAACAACTAAATTGCATCCTTCGCCAAGGTTGTCAATTTCTGTCCTTGAGCACAGAAATGAGGCATCCTGCCCAAGATCATTCCCAATCATCCTACAGTGGTGTTCCGTCACCCTCCCGACCTCCGTAACATCCTAGTTCATCCTTATGCCACCCCAAACCCAGTTCACTGCCACAGGGATCATATCCTTGTGGAAGACCCCGCTGCAAGACCTGTCCAATCCACCCAGCCAGCACTTCCTATTCCAGTCCTGTCACAGGCTTATTCTATCCTAAAAGAGGTCGGGCCACCTCTGAGAGCGGGCACGTTATTTACCAGCTGTGCCGCAATCACTGCGCAGCTTTCTATATTGGCTCGACCACTAAGCAGCTGTCAATTAGGATGAATGGCCACTGTCAAACTGGCCAAAAGTGAGGTAGTCCACCCTGTGGCACAGCATATGCTCTATTTCAACGGCTGCTTCACAACCGGGGCCATCTCGATCTGCCCACCGACCACCAGATTTTCTGAACTGCACGGATAGGAGTTATCCCTAGAGTACATTCTCCAATCCTGAAACTATCCAGGCCTCAACCTACGATAACTCTTTTTTTCCACACCAAACATTTCCTATCCCCTCTATGCTATACCTCTCCTATTTCAAAAGCTGAAGCTCATTCCACCCATGTACATGCTCTGGAAGGCTTTGCTGCATCCCTCCCCACCACCACAACACATCCTATCCACCCCCTCTCCTCTCCTATTTCCACACCACAGAGTGTGATTCGGAGTGCAGCTGCCGGAGATGATGATTGTGTGACTGTTGCGTGCCTTTGTGATCGCGTGAATGTTCTATATTCTGAGGAAGGCCTCGGCCAATAGCTAAGGTGTGATATGTGTCTGTCTACATGCCGTTGCACCTTGTCGTTTCGTCTTTGTGGTCAGTTATTATATTGTTTAATTCCAATCTGGACTGTCCATTAAGGTAATTTCATGTAAATGCAGTAAATACAGAGGCATACACACAAATTCAAATGTTTGTATAGCTTATGGTACTTAACTACGGGGTCATCAGTCCCTAAACTTACTTACTACTTATGAACTAGCTAATCCTAAGGACAGCACAAATATCCATGCCCGAGGGGGGATTCAAACCCCCGACCGTAGTAGCCGTTCAGACCGTGACTGGAGCACCTCAGTCCTCTCGGCCACTGCAGCCGGCGCATATACAAAAGGAATGACACTAGTGGTGTGTCATCTGCAGTATATATGTTATTCAGATTAAGTAATTAATGAATTAAATCCAGAAACAAATATTAACTAATCAGTATGTGCAGCTAAACTCACCTGGCGACATGTTTCCACAATTTATTAAGTGGCAGTTCTACGTCCAACAATTATTCCCACTTCTCTTCCTCACATGCCAATTTTCTGCCGACTTTTTATTCTAAATTGTCTGTCTCGTGCACTGACAGGTTCATCCTGCTGACTTCTGCCCTGAAACCGTTTTCATTTCTCCTGTTAGTTTCACAGAGCTTTTGTACATGTCTGTGCATTACCAAAGGCATACTAAACTAACAGGCTTACATGGCAAACAGTCAATGTTACTCACCTGTCCACAACCAAACTAGTTGGCTCAAAGAAGTCAAAAGCTGTGAATGTCACACAGGTAAACCTCCTTAAAACTTCTGGACCCTCCAATCATTTGTCCAGATCTGATTTCCATAAATTTACTAGCAGCACAAGAATGCTGAAATGCAAGAACAACAACAATTAGTTGGATACATTTACAACTAACAATGTGCAACAGAATCAAATTGAGGATAAGGAAATTTGTGGCAATTTCACAATGAAAAGAGATCAGTTCACAGGAAATAGCCAGTGGTGCCAGATATGGTACCTTCACAACAAACAAAAACTTGTGAAATGTTGACAACAGTTGTAAACTTTTGCAAATACACATGCATCGTTTTAAGAAAAAAATCCTGTATATTTTAAATGAAAACTTTTGGTAAAGGCTTAACTGTGACTGTTGTTGAAATTTATTGAAACACAAGGTGGTATTGTTACCAGTCACACTGTTTTATTGTACCCACAATGCATTGCATGGGTGTAAACCCCCATCATAAGGTAGAATTGTTCAAATGTAAACAATTAAAATATCATACCTCCAGTGGCCACATTTGAACAGTTTTACAAAGTTACATTCTGATATAGTGTTTTTTTATTTTCTCTTGCAGACAGTGCAACAGGTCAACCTAATCTATATGTACTCAGCTTAATGCCATTCCACCTGATGATGGGGGTTTAAACCCTTGAAACGCATTGTGGGTACAGTAAAACAAAGTGACTGGTAACAATAATACCTTGTGTTTCAATCAAAATCTGGTATGCTTATTTTTTACTTCTGCCTTGGTGTTGAGCTATATGATACCTCAAAATAAACTGTAAACAGACTTATCGTGCATTATTTACTGTGTCTTATTATAGGGAGTTCCAATGAAAAGCCCACACTGAATTTCAGGTTATATAAGTATTATTTGTTGATTGTTTGTTGATATAAGTGATCACATACTGGCACAACCTTCCATGCTCTTTTATGAGACAGGGCACAATCTCTTATCTTCAGTTTTCATACTGATGAATTATTAAAACAGTGTTGTTCAAAGAGACAAAAATATGTTTTAATTTTTTTTCCTTCCCAAAATATTTCTGTATAAGACCACGTACAACTAAAAACAGGCAAATTTACAAAACCTCTGGTTGGAATGAGATGTGGGCATTATGGAGATTTCTTTGGGCTAGGACAGTACCAAGTTTTCATTTTGGTCTGCTTTCTTTCACATTCAACCAATACTACACTATTTTATCCAAAACTTCTTTGAAAATATCCTTCACTTTGTCTTTATACATGGAGATCTCCTTATTTCAGTTTCTAACAAAAGTCAAATGAATAGATCTGTTGAACATTCCTGAGTCCACATCATGAAAGGAATACAGAAGACAGATCAAAACAACAAACAATACAGCAATTTGCATGAGCAAGTCGCCCAACTCCGCCACACTTTTCCTCAAGGTCCCTAAACTCAAGATAAAACTACCCTCAAATATGAATTTGAAAGAGAGAGAGAGAGAGAGAGAGAGAGAGAGAGAGAGAGAGAGAGAGAGAGAGAGACTAATTGTTCCTATCCCTGCAACTGATCCTGCTGCAAAACCTGTCCAATGCATCCTCCCACTACCACATACTCCAGCCCCACCACAGGAAAATCCTACCCTATTCAAGGCATGGCCACATGTGAGACAACACACGTCATATCAACTGACATGTGTCCACTGTGCAGCCTTTTATGTTGGTATGACGGTAATTTCCTAGACCTTGTGTACACCGAAGAAAACGGTGTTGCGATCGATATATATCAAATGTTCGTTATGGTGTTTACGTTAAATTGAGTGTTTCTGAACCGGAGATTCAGGCGCTACGTGCCCTCAAATACTAAAAAAAAAAATATATATATATATATATACTTGTTTAACCTATACCTAACCTACCTTTTACTTTAAAACAGTGATCTGTAACGTAGCATTAAGAAGGTTAGGTATAGATTAATCAAGAAGTTTTCCTTTTAGTACGTGAGAGCGCATAGCACCCGAATCTCTGGTTCAGAAACACTAAATCGTCAATTGTAGCGAATCCATTTGTTAAAACTTTCTCAGGATTATAAAGGATGTGGTTAGGCAGGAACCTAAGAGTACAGCATGAAAGCACAACGAAATATCACTCAGTAAACACTACACAAGATAGATTCAAAACCAGCGCTTCCATCTGTCACCACATCGAACATTCAATATATATCGATCGCAACACCATTTTCTTCGATGTACACGAAGTCTAAGAAATTACCGGTATGACTACCAACAAATTGGCTGAGTGGATTAATGGACATAGATGGACTGTTTGCCTGGGGGACACCCAATATCCTGTGGCAGAACAAGCCCTCCAGCATGACTCCAGAGACCTTGGCATGTGTTACACCACACGTACCATTTAGATACTACCAACAAACACCAGTCCCTCAGAGCTACCGGAAGTGGGAACTTGCGCTCCAACATATCCTCTCCTCCCACCACCCCCCTGGCCTACATCTACGCTAACCCCTCCCCCCCTTCTGCATCTTCAAAAAATATCGTGGTGGCGTGCTCGTGGTGGAAGTTAAATGGTTCACAGTCTTTTTGGTTGTAATATCCGAACGGTGTGTGACATTCTTTGTATTCCTGTGATGTAGTTGCTTTTCTTAAAGTTGTTCTCTGTCATGCATGTGTTCATACTTGATTTAGTACTGTCATGTTAACAGTTCAATTAGCCTTTACATAATTTCATGTGTATTATTCTTCAGTTCTTGTATTGCTGGATATGATTAAGTTTAAATCTTTCTTGGTGTGTGATACATTGAGAAGAGACTGGTCACTGAAAAACTTCTTCGGCTGTTTCATGTACAAGATGTAGGCAACCAATGAAGGAGAGTGATGTGGTTACGTGCAAAAGCTTGTTTGGTTTATTTTTTACTGTAGTCTTTCATAGGCTGGGATATTTTTGGCAAGTTTTTTTCCCCTTCTTCATTATTATTTCTTGACTGTTTGCAATGTAGAATCTATTGGTGTTGATGGTAGATGAGGATGTTTGTATGAGGTTCAGATCACTGTAAGGGGATTTCCAGTAACATTTCCGTACTGTGTGTCAATCGGCAAGTTACCTTATTACATGAAGGTGGTGGTGTGTCATTTTTGCTTTTGGCAAAGCCAATGAATGCAAAAGTACAATAGTGGTTGTGGTGAACAAGTTTGTCAGAATGGAACATTTGAAATGAATGAAGAGTTCTTTTTTTTTGGGGGGGGGGGGGGGGGGGGAGGTTAATTTGTTATTACTGTATTCATTTGAGATTATTGTGGTATTTGATACCATTTTAATGTTAATGAGATTTGGGAGTGGTTGATTGGTATTGTTTTCTTGATTTTAGGAGTAGTATAGGTTAAATGAAGTATTAAATATTGTTTTTATGCTATTGGTTTTGAACAAGGGTGTTGATTTGTACCACTGTCTTCATTTGAGGAGTATTAGATCAATTTAACTATTTGATTTCATGTACAGTTTTTTTGGTCATTTTTGGTTTTTATTTTGTGTATTTGTGTGTGTTTTTGGTTTGCTAGTTGTCTTTGTTCCTCCCTTATAATGTCTCTTCCCAAAACCACTATATTCCCGCACGTGCTAGTGACAGTTTATGGGTTTTACATTAATTTTTTTGTGTTTATATGTGCATCTGTCAGTGTTTCAGTCACGATATTGCCAACATGTTGACATCGTGGCGCTATGCCGGTGGGTTGTATACCAGTTTTCAATTATGCCATGTCTTGTTCTATTCAGTGGATTTGATTGTTGCGCTTTAAGTCATTCCTTTGACTAGCCATTTCTATCACAGAACGCACTGTACCATAACATAATATTCTATACTCAGTCTGGTGCATTACCTGGCAATGGGTGCACTCACTGCGCATATCATCGCCTAGTCTTTACAGCACACACTATGAGCTGCTCTCTGCTATGCTCGCACTCGTGCAGATGGCTCCAGAGTTAACCCTCTCACTGCCAAATTCTGATTTATATGAGAGCGAGTGAGGTAAGCATTCCCAATACACGGAAAACAAATTATAGTAAACTTGCCAAAATTTGGATGGAGAACTACCTATCTCAAGGGTTGCAGTCATATCTTTGGGCAATTCTAGAATTGAAGATATGCATTACATGGCTTCTCTAATTTTATCCTAAAGAAAATAATAGATACCGATATTTAGAGTGGCTGTTTGCTTCAAATTAACAATTGTGTGGCCCATGCACAAAAAGGAACATATATTCACCCCCAAGTTTATAGCCTAGATCTTTACCAATTATTGTGCCAGTAATATTTAGTTTCTTCTCTATGAGGATCTGCCTTTAACTCTCTCTCGTTTCACCCCCATGTTTCACTACAGTTGCAGCATCTGCAGTATGTCTTTTCATTGCTTTAAATTGACCAACAAAAATAGTTTGTACAGATTATTGTAAGTTTGCATTATTAATTAGAAATGTAGATCCTCTAACATTTTGAGATCCACAACTTTATGGCACTCGTGTACAAAACTTTTTCTATATAGAAATATTTTATCTATTTTATTTTTATGGTTAGATCTAGTATCATACTGTTTAATTTTATGTGAATGGCATCTCAGTGTGTGTGAGCACGGGCGCGTTTCTTTACTTGGTTTCTTATGAACGATGTTCAACTTATATGCTGGTAATATAAAAAATTATTTAAACTACAATGAAACTTCAAATGACTTTCTGAGCAACATATTACTTAAAAAGGCCCAATATGTATTTTTCCCTCTGAAGTAGTCTGTCAACAAGAACTTATCATCAGTACAACATGGCTTTTAAAATGGTAGCATCCCTACACCATTCTAGTAAATTCATGGAGTATTTTAATTTATAATAAAGTGAGAACACCTCTCAAATTAACATAGGGGACTCAATCCACAACAAGCACATAAAAGACTCACTTGTACATACAACTAAGCTTAGCCACAGCCTTTATCACGAAAGGCCAAACACGAATTGTTACAGTCACAAGAGCGTGCTCTCTCACACACACACATGCACACTCACTTTGAAATTAAAACATACAACCTAATTTGTTAGCCTTTTAATATGGGCATAAGAAACAACATTTGTGAAACGATATGATTTATAGATGTTGAGCATTTTTATAATAATTTTGTGTGTGTTAACCACTTGTATTAAGCCCTACCTTTTTTGTACAACTGTGTTTTTACTGAAGATGCCTTAAAAAAAAAAAAAAATAATAATACTGTAGTAAATAAAAAGAGACCAGGATGGAGTGATAAACATTATAGGAAAATAAGAAATCTCTGAATACATCAATGTAAATCTCAACGCAAATCAACATTCCAATCTGATGATGCAATAAATGGATTTATATATAAAAAAAGTGTGCATGGTTGCATTATTTATTTACAACGGAATTGTTATACAACAACAGTTGTTTTCAGACGAATAAATCAAATGCCACATCGACACAAACAGTAAGAGGCCAATCGCCCCTATGAAGTCATTACATGTTTTCCACGAAAAAGAAACTAAACAACAAATTCCAAACGATATAATAATAAAATGTACAAAGTCCTGAATGAAATATTTGTAAAAACAAGAGTAATTATACGAAATGCCTAAAGGTCTACAAGGAATACTTCATATTCTTTTGTGAACGGAATAGAATGCACTACATCACAATCAGTGAAAACCTCTTTCAATGCGCAGAATATCTGCTGATAACATGTGTAACTCAAGTAACAAGTTGAACTATCAAACTTATACAATACAGATCAAATGAAAAACAATCCGTACATTTACAAGCTACGGTATGTTTAAGGCATACGCCGCTTACTTTACCTTTACTATAATGTCTCCATTACACTTTTATTTTGAATTCTTTACTTCTCAATACGTATATAATTCATGTTTGGTGCGTTCTCACAATCATTGAAACTATTGACAGTTTAATGGCGAAAGGACTCAGGATGCAGACTGTAGTATACCAAAAATTTGGAATGTTGGCTGACTGTAACAAAATGGCGTCGAGCATTAGCCAATAGGAAACAGTGATTGCAATTGTTTAATCGATAAGTGCCGAAGCGGTAAATTTTGGTTGTGTTGCGGCAACATGCAAACTTGTAAAAAACGTAAAAAGATACTGCGCTTTTGGTAAAATAATCCGAAGGACAAAACTTGCTGCATCTCATCTCTAATGGACCGATATCAAAATACTAATGTGATCACTACACTATAGTTTCTCCCAATATTCAATGGTCCACCCTTGATTCATCTGTATTAGGGAGACGGCATTCACTTGAAATTGAGTGTACAAGAATGTGGCAGATGATATGCATATCGGTATTTTACACAATGATTTTCGATTTCAAGAAATTGTTATTACGAGTAACTGATATCTTTCTATGTATTTGATGCCTCCAGAGTGCCTGTTTGAAA
Organism: Locusta migratoria; assembly: GCA_026315105.1. Lineage (NCBI taxonomy): Eukaryota > Metazoa > Arthropoda > Insecta > Orthoptera > Acrididae > Locusta > Locusta migratoria. The sequence goes on along the minus strand of CM048752.1, from coordinate 76,525,606 downwards.
TTGCCGCTTTTTGATCAATAAAGTCTCGCTACGAGGTGATGGCCATTGCATCTACTGTCGATGCAGTTACGTTGACAGTTGTTCGAAAGGAAAGTTTTCGTGGAACTAATATAGTTGTTGTTTCTTATTAATTTACTATTGTTTAGTGTACACCTTCAACGTAATGTTGCGAAATATTTCTTTCGTACGGCCAGTCTCTACGTATATGGTTAGTCAGATTTTGTACTCTCACAGAAAGTACAGAGTGTAGTAGAACGTTTCTTACGCCAAGCTTTTTGTGCAAAGTAGTGGGCCAGGATACATTTAAAATCGTTTTGGTAAGTTTGCTTTGTATCTGAAACAATTTGCCAATGTAGAATATGTGCGATGAAAAATGGAAACTGTTATTACTCCTTCGACGGCTTCTGTACACGATGGTTCGTTGTCAACATGTGAAATACTGTAGTTATGCTTGTTTAATCCATAATATATAGAAACTACGTATAGACACAGTCTAAATGTGGTATAAATTCGCTGAGCGCACACAACTTTTTTGCTATACATATTATAATTTTTGTGGTGAGTATGCTGACAAACATTTAGGGTTAGAATGAAATAAGGAGGAATGAAATTACCGTACTAATTCCCTGATATGAATTAATAGGTATTTTGAAGGCCTGGTTGTGCAAAAGAAATTCGTCAACAGATCATTGCGTCAATATTATAAATCTTAGTTATGTTTCACTTTGTGCTTAAAACTCTTGGAAAAATAATAGATGTAATTTTTTCTTTGTAAAAGTATTCATTTTCAATTCAAAGGATTACAAGCAATACTGAAAACCTGTAATTGGTGTAGAATATTACGACATTTATCTTTCTAGTGACATTGTAAGTATTGTAAGACTATGGATGAGTGTTGACAGCACACGTCTCAAAAGCCAAAGTACAAGCTGGATGATACCATGCATTTTCTACTAAAATCTTTATTCCTTCCAGTAAGAAGAATTGTTTAAAGACATTGGCAATCAAAATATTAAATTTCATATGTGAAATTTTGAGTATGCAACTTTTAATTTAATATCTTGATTTCCAGTTTAATAATTTCCAGTGGAAGAGCTTTTCACTGTGCACACCCATTTGTTATGTAAATTCTATTATTATTATTACCATTATTATTATGTGGAGTGTCTTTGGATTGAGAAAAAATATTTTGTTGACCACACATGTACACAAAGTGATACAAATGTATTCTGATGGAAAATCCAGATTGGTATACAATACTGTTAGTAAAATATATACAAATCATTGTAAATGCAGACAAGCACATAAAATTGGCACTCGCATTCACACAATTGAAATTTTCGGCCCTGGTCCTCTCAGAAAATAAGAAAAATAAATTCACTTAGCACACACAATCACTATTGCTGGCCATTCCAGCACAATAAAAATATGGACAGAGTGAGGAGAGTGGAGTGTGAAGCATCTTGGATAAGGGTGGGGATAGAATGTTCCACATTGTATGGCAGTTTATAAAAGGATTAGTAAAAGCCCGGCAGTCAACAGAATTATCATAACTGCTTTTCTAGATATTATGAATTGTGATTAAGAATATCTGTGCAAAGGTGACTGCTAATTTTTCCATGAAGTAATTGTGAGAGAGTAATGCTCTGTGCCAGAGTTGATAGATATTCATCGCTGTTAGACATTGGTGTTTAGTGGGAAACATCGGTGTTAAGTTCTCTAAAACATCAACACATTGGTGGTATGAATACAATTTTGACTACATTTATTTGTTACTTGATTGAGCACTGAGCATTCACAAACTGAAGACACATGGAAAAAACACACACAGAAGATATATTCCAAAGATATATACATATATACATAACAATAATCAATATATCGATACTTATAAAACACCCCCTCGATTGATAGTTTACCAATACATTGTAAATCATAATAACATAAAACATATAAAAATGAAACTTTGAATTAAATTCTTAATACAAAAATTCAAAGTTTCAATAAAGGGAGTAAAAGAACACAATAATGGCATTCAACTCAAAAAATCATTGTTTAGAACTGTCTTTCTATGTTTAATGAACTTTTCTTTACTCAAAGGTTTAGTCAAAATATCAGCTGCATTGCAGTCAGGCTCAATATACTCAACATGAAGAATTTCTTTAGCAAACAAGTCCTTAATAAAGTGCATTTTTATATCAATGTGTTTTACTCTTTTTTAAGTTTTCAAATGTCTTAATTAATGATATAGCACTACAATTATCAATTTTAATTATGAATATCTCACTAAAAATTTGTCAAATTGACATAGTATACCTTCAAATTGATAAGCTCTTGTGCCGCTGCTAATGCTGCACAATATTATGCTTCTATAGTTGAAATAGCAACACGAGTTTTTTTTTTTTTTTTTTTTTTTTTTTTTAGAGAACCAAGCACTTGGATTAGAAACATCAAAAGCAGTAAAACCACTAACACTTTTCCTTGATACTGTATCACCTGCCCAATCTGCATCTGAATAGCTAATTACTTTTCCTTTACTCTTTTCAAATTTCGACCCCATCTCTTTAGTAGTGTTTAAATACCTGAGAACTCTTTTAGCAGTCTGCCAAGTTTGGCTAGTAGGTCTATCCAAAACTCTATCAACATTGAAACTGCATATAATGAAACTGGTCTAGTCATTACTGCAATGTACAGCAAACTACATACTAACTGTCTGTAAGGAACATCAATAACCATTTCAGAATCTTGTACTTCAAATCCAACCTCCATTGGTGTGGCTACACTATGACAATTTTCCATATTAAATTCTTTGTATTTATGATTTTATTTTTCATGATAATCAAACTATCATCTGTTCTGTTAAACTGCATTCCTAGGAAAGAAATTGCCTCACCCATATCTTTGACTTTGAAATGTTTATAAAGAATGTTTGGTAGTTGAGATGGACTCGAAGTTCCTAGGTCCTTGTGTGAGTCTAGCTCCTTTTCTATTGAAGTCTTCCATTTTGCAATGTTCACAACTTCCTCATAATTAGTAGGTTCATCTGTTTGTGTCAGTAGACAGAAAGCTGAGTATAGTTCATAGTCTTGTAGATAACTTGAAGTGTTAATCTTTCATCTTGATCTTTTGAAGTTTTCTTCTTGAGAGTCTTGGTCTTGAATAATTTCTTCTTTTGAGCATTCTGATGAATTTCTTCTTGTGTCATCAATTTCATTTTTCTCTTCCTTTAATTCATAGGCCTGTTGTTTTCTGCAGTCTTCAAATTCACAAATCTGGTTTAAATTAAGCTGGTCTTCGAGGCAAAAGAAAAAGAAAAATCGTCTCATCAAATCTAACATCCCTTGAACATATCACTTTGTGTTCTTCTGGTAACCAAAGCCTATAGCCACCGCCACAATATCCTATCATTACAGCAGATTATGCCCTAACATTCAGTTTATTATACTTTGGCAGTACAGTATGAGTATACCAAGCTCTGCATCCAAAAAATTTTAGTTTTGATATATCTTGTTTTCCATTCCAAAGAAGTGATGGTGTTTCACTCTTTCCTAATGTTGAAGGTGGGCTTCTATTAAGTTCATAAGCACTGCATCTTATTGCTTTACCCCACAGAAATTTTGGCACACCTGAGTCATTCAATTTTGTTCTGGCCATGCTTGTCAATGTCCCATACATATGTTCAGATTTACCATTACTTTGAGGACTGTAGCTCATAGTATATTTTTATGTTATACCATTTGATCTTGCATAATGTTTAAATGAAGTTGAAGTAAATTCGCCACCATTATCCAATCGTAATTCGTTTCACATAAATCCCATGTTGCCGCTCCAGTTCATTTACATGCTCAAATTATTTTCAGCTTAATTTTTTTGTTTTTAAAAGATAAACAATTACAAAGTTTGAAAAATCATCAATAATTTACTGGTCCACAAATATCTGAATGAATTAATTCTCCAATCCTCTTGGTTGATTTTTGCTGCTTGTTGAAAGGCAGTTGAGTTGCTTTACCTTCAATGCACACTTCACATGGTTCATTCTTGAATGGAAGTCCTAACAGGCATAAACTTTAATTATCCAAATGTCCTAATTGCCGGTGCCACATATTTTCCATACCAGTAGATTGAACAGTCAAACATTTTTCATCTTTCTTCAACATACTAGCTTTCAGTACATAAAGTCCTCTCACATAATCAAAAAATATTTTCCAGTCAAGTCCATTTATAGTCATACAAGTTTTATCAAAAGTCACTTTCAAATTTCTAGAAACTATTTTGCTTAATGCTAACAAATTATGCCTTAATCCAGGTACAATCAATGCTTCTATGACAATAGTTTTATTCTGACAAGAAAGTCTCACTTTACCTCTCTCAGTTGCTTCCATAATTTCACTATTTGCAATGTATGTATTCACCTTCTTGTCAATTGTCTTAATATCCAACATATTATCTCTCAGATCTTTCAACATATTATGTCTTGCACCAGAATCAATAACAAACTCTTCATTACACGAAACTCCAACACTGTCTGTACAGGCTACAAATGAAATTTCATCATTTTGTGCATAATTAGAAAAAACGTTACCTCTCCTATTACTATTGTAATTTCCATACCACAGAATGATGTTTTGTTACCTATTCTTCTGTGGAAGACAGTCTTCTTAGGACAATGAGCAATGAAATGATTTTTATCACCACAGTTAAAGCAACCACTGTCATTTCTTGTTCTACTGGTTGATGCTTTAAAGGTCATTTCATTTTCACTTTCCATTTTTAGCGTTGATTTCAGTTTAATTTCTTCATCCAAAAGTCTTGCGTTCACAAATTCGAATTTCACATCAAGCTGGGCTTTTAGAGCTATTATCACAGTTTCATATTCTTTGCCTAGAGTAAGTAAAAGGTGACACACCTTGTCTGATTCATCGATGTTTGTACCTAGGTATTCCAATTCTCATGTGAGTGTGTCAAATTTTAGAAAATGATCCTCTAAGCTGTCTCTACTATTACATTTTAAATTCATTAGTTTTCTCCAAAGGGAAAGTTTTCCAAAAGCACTTGATCGAACAAAAATTGATCGGAGAGCTGCTAACATTTCTCTTGCCGTCTTTGCATCTTTAATAATGTCTAAATGTTTGTCACGTACACCTTGAATGATTATTGCTTTTACTTCTAAGACTTGTCATCTGGCCGGTTACTGTCCAGGTCACTGTCTAGCTGCTCCTTCTCCAAAAGTGAACGAATTATAAATTTCCAATTATTGAAACTTGTTCCAGTTAATACAGGCACGGTGATGCTTACACCCAACATTTTGGACACGTTGAAGATTTTGTTTAGGTTGACCACGTTTTCATAACTTTTAAACTTCACGTATTTCAACACTATTTGAATCCACTTTGGCACGGTAAACTGGGCCCATAAATTTTTGATTGCATTTATTTGTTACTTGATTGAGCACTGAGCATTCACAAACTGAAGACACATGAAAAAAATCGCATGATGTGTTTTATGGCCCACGTTAGATTTGTTGTTTTATAAGTTTTTGCTTACATTTTGGACCAAAATAATAATCTAAATAATAAAAAATAAATTAATAAGATCGCCTGAAATCCTTTTAAGAGAGGGGGGGGGGGGGGGGACCACCCCTTAGATAGTGGCAGGTTCCAAACCACTGACCTTTAGCATCATAGTCCAATGCCTTGCCCACTACGCTATGGCTATCAATCAAAAGATGGGTCCTTTAATCTCATACTGTTCATGGCCATTCTTAACTGATGCTAATATGGCATTTGTAGACACTACATTATCATTTATCGTACAAAGAACGATGTGTTTTTGTTAATTCTTCAGTGCGCCATTGCTTTGAAATGACAACGAGTAAGTTACAATAAGAAAATCATCAAATACACAACACAAGATGGCATATGCCAGAGAGAGTTCTTGGCGAGGAATGTCATGTGACATCTCCGAACGGCTGGTTTTTGTTAATTCAATGGAGGGTGTCAAATCTCCGTTATTTTTGCAAATATGTCTCAAACAATATGAGATATGAAAAAAACGCAAGGGAGCTAAGTTGTAGAGAATTTTCTCCTCTACCAATTAGTTTATTCAATTTTTGTATCAGATGAACAGTTCGTTTGCAAATACAATTATATTACAAACGGCTTTTTTGGTATTACTACTGTATTTTTTGTCCAAAAAATTAGAAAAAGGGAGGTCTGGTCTCTGGCAGTCTACAATCATGTCTGTACAATTTGGTGCTGATCGGCTGAATGGTTCATCTTAAAACCAGGGAACACGTTACGGACAGACAGACGGGACAGACAGACAGACAGACAGACATACATCCCAAAATCGCCGTTATTTTTGTAAATACCTTTGAAACGTTACGAGATATGAAGAAAACAAGAGAGAAAAGTTGTAGAGAATTTTCTCCTCTACAAATTCGGTTATTCAATTTTCATGTAAGATGAATAGTTAAGCCATTATTTTTATTTAAATTTCGAGCTGTCAAAAGACGATTGCAAAGGCCCACTTTTAGTGTTACTACCGTAACAGAAGATATATTCCAAAGATGTATATACATAACAATAATTGATAAATCGATACCTGTAACATACAATATAGGACTGTCAGTATCTCCATCCTAAAGATTCAACTGGAATCTCTAATAAAATTTTGATATGGTCCAGGCTACCAAGCCACAAACAAAATAGCTACATATAAATCTGTATTATGTATTGTACTCTGTCTTTGTCAAGTTGTAACATATTTATGTCACTGACAGTAATAGTATCAGTCTAAAATATTTTTAAAAATTGATTGTAACACCAAAGTCTATCTAACAGTGACGAATATCGATCAACTCTAGCACAGAGCATTACTCTCTCGCAGGTACTTCACGGGAAAATGTTTATAAAATCTATTTGCCACAAACTGACACACGTAAGCTGCAAAACTCCTCCCAGCCGCTTACGGAACTCGACAACAGCTCGGTGCATGCGCAGTTCTACTGACAACAAACTGACACACACTTAAGCTGCTTACGAATAAGATTGGATAGGTGGGATGTGAGTTTATGCTCAGAATGCAGAAAAGCAAGGAGACAAGTGAGTGAAAAAAAAGGAGAGGGGTCGATTGAAACTGTAAAATGATACAAATCAAAAATATAAATTAATCGAAGCAATAAAGTATGTAATAAAATGATATACAAAAAGGGTGAGAGACTGTCGGAAGACAGACATGAATTGGAAGGAGATACAGGATAATTAATTTGGGGGGGGGGGGGGGGGGGGGGTAGGGTTGATAAGTTGTTTTAGGTTGAGGCCAGAATGGTTGTGGGATCGTAGAATGTGTTACAGGGACAACTTCCATCTGCTCGATTCAGAAGAGATGGCGGTGGAGCGGAGAATCCCAATGGGTCATGTCATAAAGCAGCCACTGAAATAAAGTATGTTGTTTTTCACCTGCCAGCCACCCTGTGACTTTGAGTGGCCATGAATTTTTTGTTGTAAACTGTGGGCAGTGCAACTTAGCCTTGAGCTAGGAATCTTGTTTGAAAGTGCAGAATTTGCAGGTTCTTTTGGTGAAGTAAATTTTTGTAATTTGGAAGAAGCATTGCATATGTCATTGACAGTCTACTATCCATAATGATCTACTGTCAATATGTATTGAAGGTGCGAGCATTCGAATGCTGTCTTAGGTTCTTCATTACTCGCAAGAATTTAAACTGTTCTCTTAGGGTCCTCCCTAACCACGTTGTTTAAAATCTTGACATGTTGTTATGGTCTTCAGTCCGGAGACTGGTTTGATGCAGCTCTCCACCCTACTGTATCCTGAGCAAGGCTCTTCATATCCTCATAAGAACGGCAACCTACATCCATTTGAATCTTGACATATTCGTAAAAAATAGTAAAGTACTGCTGTCATTCGTCTTCTGCAGTCTAGCTTGTCAAAAGTACTTTACTCTGGCCTAATATTAGATATTCACAGGAAACAGAGTATGGTACTTTTGAAATGCTAGACTGTAGATGTCTGTTCAGATTTACAGCAGTACTTTACAATTTTTTATGAATATGTCATGGTTTTAAAGGATGTGGTCAGGCAGAAACCTAAGAGTACAGTTTAAATTCTTGCACATAATAAAGAAGCTATGATAGCATTCGAATGTTTGTGTGTTTGATACATATTGACAGTAGGCCTTTATCAATAGTAGGTTGTCAGTGTGTATGCAATGCTTCTTCCAGATTATCATTTTTTTCATAATCTTAGAAAGTTGCAGCTGAGCATAAAATAGTACTGTAAAGAATTAATTATATGGAAAATGCTATCTTCTTCAATGGTTAAAAATCAGAAAATAGAAAATTTGGCATTTATAAACTCTGAGTATAGTACATTTGTACACAGCATTAAAAACTTTAAAAAATAAAAATTGAACGAATTCTCGAGAGCTTTAAATGGAAATCGGGAACTGAATTTGCACAGAGCTTTACTGAATGTTTAAGCCTGTATCACATGATACAGTGAATATTAACCACCCTCACAAATGTGAAAATTGGTTCTGGCAAAACCTTAGACTGATATTTGAAATTTCAACAATACTTAGATTATTATCTTTGCACGTAAAGTAGTGTTTGTCCTCCATACATCCGTCTTGCCCTTTAAGAAATGTTACTGTAGCTTCAGACCCTGCCTTAGCCACACTATTGTTTCGGGTTCATAAAATGGAAACATGCTGTTACAGGTTAAATAACATACATGTATTAAGATTACCCACAGTCACCCTGATAAAAGGAGAAGTAGCCCCAAGACACTCAAATTTTGACCAAGTAACCCAAAATTTTCAAAGTAATTTTTCTTATCCTTATTACATTATCAAATTTTAGGATGCAATTCCTGATTATATATATTGTAAGGGGTGTACTAGGTTTTTAAATTGACTTCACCCATTCCAGCAGACACTCAAAAGTTTGGACTAATGTATATGTGTGCACGCTTGCAGGGTGAGTTTTTTTTTTTTTTTTTCTTCAAAAAACATCACTGCTTCGGAAGCCATTATTAACTCAGTCTATGATAGTCTTGCCTTGTGTACATGTGTACTAGCTAATAATGTATTACTCATGACATATCATGCAATATTTTTCTGCTTGGATCCATAAATACCACAACATTAATATTTGTATAAAATTTAAGATCCTATTTCTCAGTTATATTTAGACGCTGACGCATAACCTTCAATTCTACCCTGAAATCTTTTTGGTGGTAACAGATTGATCTGTAGCACAACCCGAGGTTTAGGTAGGCTAGGAGGCACAGTTTGGTTGTGAGCTGCCATAGGAAGCGAATGCAAGAGCGAAATGATGGTTGTGGTAACAAAACTGACTCCTGAAATCTTGGTTGTGATGCCGAACTGATCTGTAGCGCAGCCCGAGGTTTAGGTTTGGCTGGGATGCAACAGTTTCGATGTGAGCTGGCAGAGCTAGCGAATCTGAAAGCCAAATGACAGATGAAGTAAAAAAATGGACCAGTTTCGAATCTAATGTTTACGTCGCCGGCATATTGAAAACGCAATTGGTGGGATACGAATTGAACTACTTATCATCCCAGTTACACAAAATGAAGTGCAGTGTGATGCCTCGTTGTAGACTTGCTTAGGATATAGTAGCACAGGTAGTTGTAACAAATTTGTCTTCCAATAAAGAAAAAAAATAAAAAATATTTTATAACTAACTTTATAATACATTGGCACACTTTGCACACAGACGTATAAACGTCTTGTGCGAGTAATTGATTTGACCACTGTCATTACTGTTTCCTGTTAAAAATATGAATTTTCATGTAATAACTTCTAATGACGTGCAATTCATTTCCAGGTTGTAGTTTTATTTCTGATGAAGCCACCCACAGAGGTGATCAAAATCTAGATAAAGTTAAATTATTTTAAAGCAACTTGTTGGACTGCATTTTCTTACACACTACAAAAGAAATAGACTTGCTTAAATACGAATCTTATTCTGAGGAATAACTAGTAAATTTTCTCCGTTTGCAGAGATGGCGACAGTACCGAACACCGGGATCTACAACTTGCCGTACGACGCACTGTTTTGCATCTTTTCCTTCTTGCCGATCCCGGACTTGGCCCGATGTGCCACCGTGTGCAGGCAGTGGCAGGAAATCGTGACGGGCTTCACCCACCTGTGGAAGGGGAAGACGTACCGCAGTAACAGAACTCCGACGGAATGCGCCGAGACGTACGCCGTCTTGCGCGCCTTGCCGCCACTGGAGGAAGTCGTACTCAAGACGGCCAGCGTATTCACGATAGATATTTCCTACCCCCACCTGGTTCTACAGGTGACCGACTTGTCCGATCTGGGATCCGAGGAGGACGGCCCGAAACTGAGGTGCGCATACCTGGTGACCAGAGCCGACGTCGCGCTGACGTTCTTCACCTCGAGTTCACCTCTAGATTTCTCGGCACTCCAAACACTGCAGATCATCAGGTCGATCCCCAATTTCGACGCCTACACTGCAAAACGGGTGCACGAGATGTACCCGCGGGGCCCGCCCCTCTCCCTGGCGGACGACGCGATCGCCGCGGCCCTGGAGCGGTGTCCGAACCTGACGAAGCTGTGCGTGTACGCGGAGTTCCTGTCGGAAGACCGCCTGGAGGCGTCGGGCGGCGTCGGACGTCTGCGGTCCTTCGTAATAGAGTGCCCCGGCCTGGAGAACCTGGTATTCCTGTGGCGCTGCTCGGACGCCCTGGAGGAGCTGGAACTGAACGGCTGCGCCGACCTGCCGTCGGGCGAGTACGCGAGGCTGCGCACTCTCGGGAAGTTGCGGCGGCTGTGTCTGCGCGACTGCTGCGTGGGGCCGCGCGACATGGAGGTGGCGGCGGCGGGCCTCGCGAGCCTGGAGACGCTGCACCTGGACTGCTGCGACCTGGTGTCCGACCTGTCGTGCTTGCGGCACTGCGGCCGGCTGCGGGAGCTGCGCGTCAAGGCGTCGCCGCCGGACGCGCCGCTCACCGGCCTGAGGGACCTGCCGGGCGGCCTGCGCGCGCTCTGGCTGGCGGGCAACGCTGTCGCGGCCGACGAGCTGACGGAGGTGGCGCCGCGGCTGCCGCACTTGGAGCGGCTGCGCCTCATCGGCTGCGAGTTGCCGCACTTGGGCTTCCTGCGGTACTTCCCCCGGCTGCGCTGGCTCTCCCTCGATTTCTCGTGCTGGCCCGACGGTCGGCAACTGGCGGTACTGCGCCACTCGAAGTGCCTCGAGGTGCTCGACCTGACGAGGTGCTGGGTCGATGCGGACGTCCTCTGCCGCGTGGTGCCGTACCTGCCGCGGCTCGATTCGCTGTCGCTGTCCCACGCGGAGGACGTCGCGCACTTGCGGTTCCTGCGGCACTGTCGGCAGCTGCGTACCCTGTCGCTGTACTACACCTACGGGATGGAGAAGGAAGCGTACCGGGAACTCTGCCACCTCACCAACCTGCGGACTCTGCACCTCGGTGACCCGATACGCAAATTTTTCCGCGAGGTGGTTCAACCGTGCCTGCCGCAAGTAAAAGTTTTTTACACGGAAATCAGTCTCTGGCCTTTTATGTAAGCAGTGGTGTGACTACGTGTGTCGATTTATGTACATTCAATTGGAGGATAATTATAATTTTATTTCTAATTGTTCTGTATGAGGCACTGTGTGTGTGTGTGTGTGTGTGTGTGTGTGTGTGTGTGTGTGTGTGTGTGTACAGACTGTTTCCCATTCACACCTTGCCGACTGACTTCACAAGTACTTTACGTTTGCCAGTACCTTGCCTTACCTTCCACACTTACCCTTAAACCTCGCTTAAAAAGCACCATCTGTAGAAGAACACATTGTGGAAAAATTATTTCCACTGTGGATGTCCTTCGAAGATCGCCCCTATTCTGTAGCAAAACGCTTTCACAAATATCCTTTCTACAAGGAGTGGTAGCCCTTGAGGCCTGTGGTAGAATTTTCTGTATAGAACATGTAATGTTACTGTGTAAATTGAAATATTTGTCCATAAAGATAATTGTGGAAGGTTTTTTTTGTTAAAGAAACTGTTACTCAGTTTCCAACAAGTGAAATTTTGTCATTGCTGTAGTTGGAACTGGCGATGACGGCAGTCGAGTTTAGGTTCGACCTGCACATCTTGAGCCACGCATTCTCCGACAGCCAGTGGGACATCCAGTATTGTTCTGAATACTCTCCTGCAACTGTTGTAGGCTTTCCAAAATGAAACTTGACTGTGGAAAGTTAGTCAGTCGATTTTATTCTGGTTTAAAAAGTTGTAATCGGTGATGGTGCTGGGGTACTACAAATTCTACCTACGCAAGCAAGAGCAATTATTTACAGGCTAGAAGTTTTCTTCTAATGTAAATCGTGTATATATGATTTCTTCAACTGTCACTTGAAACCAGCAGAGAAAAGTTTGCCATCTTTGTCTAGAAATGTGCGACCCAATATTGTTCTTGGGACAAACTATAGTACAGCAAAAGACAAATAAGCGAATTGACGGCAGTTCAAAGAGTAGAGAACTTTATTTTGTAAAAGAGACTTAATGTTACTATAGGAACTTAAAAACTTCTGCACAAAGGTTCCAGAAATAAATAAATAAATGTTTAAACCTAGGGAAAAGATCTTTTTCCGAGACTGATATTTGTGTTCTTAATTTATCTGCTACCTGTATGTTGATTGATTCTTATCTTTATGTTGAACTAAATGCTCAGTGTAAACAAGTTTTCTTCGCCTTGTGACTGTGTTTCAACATATTGTGGAAGTGGTTTGAAAAATATTGTGAAGTAATGTTTCCTTAAAATCTTTTCTAAAATTCTGCTTACAATTTGGGCATCATCTTTCCGATTTATTTCATCACTCACTGAGCTTTTCTGTGATTCTGCATTTCGTTTACCTACATTGAAATCTGTGAATAATTGTATGTATTCTTGTTTCAGTTTCTATCTGAATGTCTAGCCTAAGTATAGTTTTGTGTTGTTCTGTCTGCCAACAATTAGGAAAAAGTGTTACGGCGTCCATTGCTTTCCAAAAGACATGTGATATAATTTATGCTTTTTGTAAAATAACTTGTGTCTTTGACACAATGCTAACAGTGTAAAATATCCATTAGAGTATTAAATGTTGTCAATAGTTTTAATGATTGGAAAAGAGTTACTGTAAAACCCCTTTTTAATGAATCTCAGGGTTGTTTTTTGCCTAGGTACACAGGAGGAGTGACTTAGCCTAGGTTCTAGCATATTTAGGTGTTACAGGAGTTATTTAATTACTAACATACTAATAATATGCTACAAATTGAAACACACCCTTTATATATGACATTTTCTGCAGAAACATTTTTTTCTTTAATCAAAAAGAGTTGATTGTTTTGTTTTTCCTGCATAATGTAATGAGAGAAATTATTACCTAATGTGATTGACTCATTTACTTTAGAAAAGTAGCTGATTACAGCTGCAAGAGTTGACACATCAAACTCATCCTGATCCTCTTAATCATCAGTTCCTCCCCACTTACCACACTGCAGTGCTTCTCTACACTCTTATATTCACCTTGGGTGTGGCAGTCAAAACATCATCACAAAAAGCAAAGTCCTGGAATATTTTCAGGAATATTCTACTCCACTGTTCATGTAGGATAATGTATCTAACAGATACACCACAATCAACCTTTGTAAAACAGTTTAATGCATGTGATACAAATGCCAAGCAGCAACAAACATGTACACAGCCTGCAGGTTGCTATGTCCCATCACTTCCTTCAGCTTAAGGAAAGAAACTGATCTTCTATCAACCGATACCCTATATCTGGCTGCTGGCTGTAACAACATTTATTATGTGCAGGTCCAGAGGCTGTAGATTACTTGTGCAATTACTAGGAGGGGAAAAGAAAGGTTGACACCCTTTGGAAAAAGTGTTTGAGATGTATTATACACTGGTCAAACACTAGCACTATTTTTCTACCTGCTGGACCCATAACTTAAAATGCAGTTTACATGTCAGCAGCTGATGCTCGACGAGTAGATGCCGGTAGTGGCGCCACGAATGACATTAGTTTATAGCAACCGATTACGAATGGGGTTCTGAAGTCATCGCTTTCCCACAGTTTGGTGTATAGGGGGTTTAAGTGCATGACAACTAGGCCTATAGTACTTAATTACAAATATGTCAAGATTTTTGATTATGTTGTTACGCCAGTTACTACGATAGTACCACAGCTTTAATTTCTAGAAGTTAAAAGAGCAGCTGCAACATTTATCTACATCCATACTCCGCAAGCCACCCGACGGTGTGTGGCGGAGGGTACCTTGAGTACCACTATCGGTTCTCCCTCCTATTCCAGTCACGTATTGTTCACAGAAAGAAAGACTGTCGGTATGCCTCTGTGTGGGCTTCAGTCTCTCTGATTTTATCCCCACGATCTTTTTGTGAGATGTACGTAGGAGGGAGCAATATATGCTAGACTTCTCGGTAAAGATAAGTTCTCGAAACTTCAACAAAAGCCCGTACTGAGCGACAGAGCGTCTCTACTGCAGAGTCTTCCACTGGAGTTTATTGACCGTATCCATAATGCTTTCACGATTACCAAATAATCCTGGAATGAAGCACACTGCTCTCCATTGGATCTTCTCTACTTCCTCTATCGACCCCACCTGGTACGGATCCCACACTGGTGAACAGTATTCGAGCAGTGGCCAAAAAAGTGTACTGTAACCTATTTCCTTTGTTTTTGGACTGCCTTTCCTTAGGATTCGTCCAATGAATCTAAGTCTGGCATCTGCTTTACTGACGACTGATTTTTATTTGGTCGTTCCATATTAAATCACTCCTAATGCCTACTCTCAGGTAATTTATGAAATTAACTGCTTTCAGTTGGTGACCTGCTAGAGTGTAGCTAAATGATAAAGGATCTCTTGTTCTATGAATTTGCAGCACATTACACTTGTTTACATTGAGATTCAATTGCCATTCCCTGCACAATGTGTCAATTCGATGCAGCTCCTCCTTCATTTCAATACAATTCCCTTGTTAGAACGTCTCTATATAATACAGCATCATCCACAAAAAGCCTGAGTGAACTGATGTTATCCGCAAGGTCATTTATATGTATTGTGAACAGCAACTGACCCACGACACTCCCCTGTGGCACACATGACATCAATCTTACTTCGGAAGACTTCTCTCCATTGCAAATGACATGCTGCATTCTGTTATAGTGTAAATTTGTCAAAACTTTTAACTACCTTTTACCAGTGTGTCCCAATTTTGCGATACATTACTCGTTTACACTTCAGTCAGCAGCTGCTGACACTTGAAATGCATTTTAACCCACCCCTCTTATGAAATAAACACCTGAGAACTCTTGAAGTCATCCAGGCATTTGTGGTGTTCTCACATTTTTCAAACACCTTGGACTTTTAAATATCCCTATTATATGTAGGGCTAACTTCTCAGTACCATCACTATTCACATACACACAACAGTTCTGAATTTTTCACCATTAACAGCATAGGTTTTGCAAGAAGTAAATTGTAAAACATGTCATTTACATCTGTGTTGAAAATGTCTGCCCTATAACCTTGTATTAGTTGTAACGTTTTCGTCACGGGTTGACAGTTTCAGAATCCACAGCTCCAGTCTCCACACTTCAACTTTGAAATGAGAGATTTTGCAGTTTTTGAAGCAGTTCGAAAGCACTGGATTTTCCACACCCCTCTGCAGTGCAATTATTGAGCTTTCTCGTGTAGAACTTTTTTGCTTACAGGAATGCCCGTATATACTTCGCACTCCCTGAAAACATCTGATAGAACAGTTTCTGCATCACTGAATGTTGTTACCCAAATATTCATCTCTTTTTCATCCAAAGGAACCGCTAGATTCGGCATTTAACAATGCACCCCTCTTACTAAGAATGCCACACAATGAAGGCGGTGCAAAATTGTACTTCTTTGTCATATCTCATAGATTAATGTCACAATGGTCTTCAACAGCATGGATGTTTAGCAGTTTGTCTTGAATTGCATATTTTCTGCGTTTATAAGCTATAATTCTGCAAAAGTAAAACAAAACAAAAAAAAGGACAATAACACAAGACAACACTTCAGAGCTCGTGCTTCTGAATTTTAGACTGACGTCAGACCACGTGACCGTAACACGTGGAAGATGAGGTGGAAACTGCTCGGTGATTCGTCAAACACTTTTTCTGGTATCACTGCACTGCTATGTGATACGGTAACGCATCGACTGAAAGAATCGATTACAGGTACTTTTACTAGTATCGCTGCACAGATATTCGATACGATACATATTGACTGAAAGAATAGATTACCGACATCACATATAACATAAATAACTACTCGTACGGAAGAAGCGAAACAAAAATTAACCTGCACACAGTTACGAATTGCGTAAAAACAAAAACTTGATTTGAAGAATGTTTCACGATTGTTCCTTAAAAGCGGACTTTTCCTTAAAGCGTGGTTTGTTAAAAGCGAGGAAAAACAATATTAGAATAATGAGAGTTCACTGGAACTGAGGGAAATATTCGTTAAAAGTGGTTCATTAAATTGGGGTTCTACTGTACATGGAAGATTTCACAATGTAGGAAGGTTTGTGTCCAGAGACTTAATAAGTGTCAGTAGGTGCCTGGATTGTGGCTCAAAGTTGTAACCTTATCAGACAGCACACGTACATCCTGAGCCACATATCTTTCTTTAGTAAATACTAAGTTGTTGCTAGACATATACGCTTCTAATTGTTTCACCTTCAACAAGGCATAAAAATTACTTTAAAAGTAGATGACAATACCAGTAAAAATATTGTAGCCACAAGATTAAAATTACAATAAATGGCATGTATTTAAGTTCTTGCAGAATGTATATGATATTGATCTAGAGATAGCAGCTATGTCAGTGATTGTGTTAATGTATATGTATCACTTTCTGATGAGGCCCTGGGCCAAAATTCAATTTGTAATTGTCTGTTCTACATGCCTGTCTGCACCTCATTGACCGCCTTTGAGTTGCCACCTGTCATCGTATTATTGACATTCCAACCTGGACTTCCCACTGTTCGATATTGATGTTAATTGTATGAGTTTATCAAATTTGTACTAGTTGAAAACAATTTATCACAATTGTTTGTTAACTGTTATGTGATTATAGATTGATGATTATAAATAATAATAAAAAAAATTATTAAATTTTTTTCTTCACTTTATAAGAAAAAACGTAAGTCCAATTTTATACCAGACTAAGACCATTACTTCTGTCTCTATTGCTGTCTGGGACATTTCTGATGTGATAGGAAGTTTAACTGATTATGAATTTTTGTGTTTATGGGCATATTTTTCACTGTCAAAACTGATTTTTACATCAGATTTTGAAAATCTGCTCTACAGTTCTATAAATCTGGTGCAGTCTCATAATGGATCAGTTACATTGTGTGTGACCCTGTATCAAACTCAGTATTACAGCTATTATAAAATTAATACCTGTGTTTTTTTAGAAGTCTTAATGTTAATTAGTCTGCATATTAACAAACCAAGACTGCATATTGAATTATTATTGCACCTGGATTCTATGTGATGATCACAACTTATTAATATCAGTATTATCCTATTAGTAGGATGAGATAAACGAACTCATATTTCCACTACTGGAGTACTGATCATTTCTGAAAGATAATTTCACTCTGCAGTGCAGTGTAAGCTGATGTGATACTTCCTGGTGGATTACAGTTGTTCGGGATTGGAATCCGGGATTTTGCCTTTCACAGGCAAACTCTCAGGCTCCTGCTAGCGCAGTATCCTTCAAGTGCTTGTGAATGAATGCAGGCGGGGATGGGGAAAGCGGCACATTTGCTTGGAGACTTACTGTTACAAATTCACTTGTCCCATGAATTCCACATCAAATCGTAAAACTCAAAATGCCAAGATAATTAAATCACCAAAACCAAAAGGTACAAACTAAGTTGCAACTTACCATCACTCATGTGTTCTTTATCCGATAGCTGGGAAATGCTACTTATAGCTGTGTTGCTGGAACTTTCACACAACTCCCCGAAGGCAATAGTTAATTCAGTAACACTATCTTCCAATACACATTTGTTCCTCCATGCTTAATTTCTTGTTTTCACTTGCAATGTGATTCTTTTTTTTTTTTTTTTTTTTTTAGAACGTCCATGTTTTTTGGTGACTTCGTGTATTACATATGTCAGATGTTGTGGTTTATGTAATGACACCAGTTCCAATAGTTTCACTTTCTTCATTCTATCATCAAATTTTGTATTATTTCATTGTAACCACTGTGTAATTTCTTCTTTTCTACATGATGTCATTGGGGCTTTGTCCTTTACAACAGTGTGGTATGATGCAATGTCAATAATGATGTACGGCGGTTTCTTCAATTTCGGTTTCAGTGAATTTTCAGACCATTGCATAAATGTGGTATGATTCATTTCCTCATGAAAATCCAAAGTTTTCTTCAATCTGAAAATGTGTAAATGACCAGAAACAAACCCACACACTGTACCCCCATGAACAACAATAATTTTGCTTCCTTTGCCAATAGGTACTGCCATTCCTTCTTCTGATCCATCAGACCAGCCTGTCTTTAGCATATGACCAGTATTCATCCACATTTCATCTATCCACCCTAAATAATTGAAATCTATGTCTTTTACTTGCTGCAAAAATTGGCATCACAAATGCAGCAATATCTTGTTGTTCCGACAGTACCTTATGACCTGATATTTTTTTCGTAATTAAGCCCCAGGTTTAGTAATACGAACCGGAAATAAGGCCCTCCCATCTCAGAATATTGTCTTAAGTTGCACACATATTCACACGATTGTCCTCACAATGGTATTCCTTGTCCAACTTTTTTTCAAAGACGATATCAGGCTGTGGATTCTAGAGCGACTGTCTCCCCCCCCCCCCCCCCCCCGGCTGCATTGTATTCACAGGACAATGCAGTAATTTGACACACACAAACACACAATTGAAACAAATGAAAAGCAGACATTAATATAACACGAAGTTCACAACACAACGTGCACAAGACCAAGTGTAAGCAGCTACTGAGTGCTAACGAGGAAGTAGTGGCGACTATGTAGGGTGGAGAGTGTTGAACTCAACGTGTGGTTGGCCCGCTCTCTCTCAAGTACATGCACGTGGCTAGTGGCTAGCTGTCAGGTACAAAGTAGTTTTGGTCCCACTGTAGTCATTTTTACATTGGAAATGTATTTTAAAATATCACTATGTGCTGGACATTTACAATGTATTTCTGTTTAAAATATATATATATATATATATATAAAAGAGATGACTTACCAAAAGGACCGGCTCGTCGATAGAAACAAATAAAATAACACACATACAAGCTTTCGCCACCACTGGCAGCTTCTTCAGGAAAAAGAGGAAAAAAGGGGAGGAAAAGGGAAGGATTATGGGTTTTAAGGAAGTGGAAAAGGAGTCATTCCAATCCCAGGAGTGGAAGGACTTACCTTAGGGGAAAAAAGGAAGGTAAACAAATACACACACACTCAGACATATCGAAACGCAAGCACACCTAGACAGACATTTGTGAAAAGCAAAGAAGTTGGACAGAGATACCAATTGAGGCAGAGGCTCTGTCCACAGAACCCAGGCAAAGATGCTAAAGATAGTGGGCGGGAATTTGAGTTAGCAGAGATTGAGACCAGGTGGGCAACGGGAGGAAAGAATAAGCTGAAGGGCAAGTTCCCATCTCCGGAGTTCTGAAAGGTTGGTGTCGGTGGGAAGTATCCAGATAACCCGGACGGTGTAACACTGCGCCAAGATGTGCTGGCCGTGCACCAAGGCATGTTTAGCCACAGGGTGATCCTCATTACCAACAAACACTGTCTGCCTGTGACCGTTCATGCGAATGGACAGTTTGTTGCTGGTCATTCCCACATAGAACGCTTCACAGTGCAGGCATGTTAGTTGGTAAATCACGTGGGTGCTATCGCAAGTGGCTCTGCCCTTGATCGTGTACACCTTCCGGGTTACTGGACTGGAGTAAGTGGTGGTGGAAGGGTGCATAGGGCAGGTTTTACAACGGGAGCGGTTGCATGGGTAGGAGCCAGAGGGTAGGGAAGGTGGTTTGGGGGTTTCATAGGGATGGACTAGGAGGTTACGAAGGTTAGGTGGGCGGCGGAAAGACACTCTCGGAGGAGTGGGGAGGATGTCATTAAGGATGGATCTCATTTCAGGGCAGGATTTAAGGAAGTCGTATCCCTGCTGGAGAGCCACATTCAGAGTCCGCTCCAGTCCCGGAAAGTATCTGGTGACAAAAGGGGCACTTCTGGGATTCTTCGGTGGAAGGTTCTGGATTTGGAGGAATGAGGAGGTGGCTCTGGTAATTTGCTTCTGAACCAGATCAGGAGGATAGCTGCGGGATGTGAAGGCTGTTATTAGGTTATTGGTGTACTGGTTCAGGGATTCGGTACTGGAGCAGACTCTTTTGCCACGAAGACCTAAGCTGTAGGGAAGGGAACGTTTGATATGGAATGGATGGCAGCTGTCATAATGGAGGTACTGTTGTTTGTTGGTAGGTTTGATGTGGACGGATGTGTGAAGTTGGCCGTTGGACAGATGGAGGTCGACATCAAGGAAAGTGGCATGGGATTTGGAGTAGGACCAGGTGAATTTTATATATATATATATATATATATATATATATATATATATATATATATATATATATATATATATATATTGTTGAAGCGAGATAGAATGGCTGGCCAGTACTTACCTTTGTGCTGTACCGCCGATAGTAACACAAATGAAGAAACAGAAAAAAGGGGACAAAAAGGACAAGCTTTCGGAACACAGTTCCTTCATCAGGCGGGAGAGAAGGGAAGAAGAAAGGATGGGAATGGAAGGGAAAGGTAAATCATGACCTAGGTCATGAAGGTGATGTTTCGGGAGTGTGGATGTCAGAGTCAGAGTATCTCTGACGTCCACACTCCCGAAACACACCTTCATGACCTAGGTCATGATTTACCTTTCCCTTCCGTTCCCAGCCTTTCTTCTTCCCTTCTCTCCCGCCCGATGAAGGAACTGTGTTCCGAAAGCTTGTCCTTTTTGTCCCCTTTTTTCTGTTTCTTCATTTGTGTTACTATCGGCGGTACAGCACAAAAGGTAAGTACTGGCCAGCCATTCTATCTCGTTTCAACAATACTTATCATCTCTGAGGAGAATTTTCATCATTAAAAAATATAGATATGTAAGTTAGTGCTCCCTCCTGTGGTGTACTGCTTCAATTACAATGTTGGGGGCAGTATAATTCTGTGACGTTTCAAGTCATCTGTGTGTCGCGTTGCAGTACTGTATTTGAAGTATGAAGACTCCGCTAATCTGCCTCCTCTGACATAACTTAGCATCAGCTTCTTCTCCTACTCAGTAGTGGAAGTCCTTTGGATAGAAAAAACTTCTGAGACTACTCAATAATGCCACACTCTTGAGAACACACACAAACTTTAAAATATTGTTAACATCAACATGCATAAAACAATACACATTCATAAAACATTAATTTTATTAGTCAAGACAGTTCAGTGTGTGGCCTTCTCCACAGTCTTTTTACTTCCCATAGCAATACTTGGTGGAAAAAAAAAAAAAAAACAACGAAAAAAACACTGTTGCCTCTTACTCTCAGAATCCCACTTATAATAATTTCTTTTCCTTTGTGTATCAGCTTGACTTCTGTTTGACTGGGGACTATTTCATCTCTGCTCCACAGCAGGTAGTAATTAGTGTCCTTTCATACATGTCTAATATTGCATTCACCCGTTGTAAATATTACAGGTGCACAATTTTCTGTCCCTTTATGCATTATTATGTAATACAAATAACTTCTGTCAGGAAGACCCACTGAGTGTAACAACCAGTATGCAATTGCACTACAGTCCCCACCACCTTTTATGCATTAAAGTCTTCTACAGAAAAGAAGGATTTGTCAAGATGAAACTTTCTAGTTTATTTTAAATTTTTTCTTGTGAAACATATGAGTAATAAACTGTCGCAGTGGAGTAGCCGAGCGGTCTAAAGCGTCTCGCTGCAGAGCGCACGGTTGCTTGCCGTGGAGGTTCGAGTCCTCCCTGGGGCGTGGGTGTGTGTGTTGTCCTTAGGTTAGTTTACCTTACTTTAAGTAGTTTGTAAGCTACGGACTGATCACTCAATTTGGTCCGATAGAATTACAAACATTTGAACATTTTTGAACAGAAATAAACTATTCTATTTGACACTGTACCCCCTTCCTTTTCTGTGCTAAAGATGACCTTAACGTGGTTCAGTCAATATAATTTTACAGACATTAAAGATAAAGGTGAAGCACTGAATTAAAATTTGTGATGTGGCCGGGATTTGAACCTGGACCTCTGTGCTTACTAGGCAGACGTCTTACCACTACACCACCACACCACTAGCTATTAAGGCGCCTCAGAATAGTCGAAGTACCACTTCCCTCCACGTCACAAACTCTAATTCAGCTTCTGTGTACCATGAAATATTGCCACAACTGCCTAGGCTTTCCACGCAGCAATATTTCATGGAACACAGAAGCTGAATTAGAGTTTGTGACGTGGAGGGAAGTGGTACTTAGACTATTCCGAGGTGCCTTAATAGCTAGTGGTGTGGTGGTTTAGTCATAAGACGTCTACCTAGTAAGCACGAAGGTCCGGGTTCGATTCCCAGCCGCATCATAAATTTTAATTCAATGCTTCACCTTTATCTTTAATGTCTTTGACATGTTCGAGACAAAAAACAGTCTCAGAGTTTGCAAATTTCTATTTATAATATAATTTTATGTTCTAGCATTGTTATGCATATTATTGTTCCTTTTGAATTTCAGTGCACTGTTTGCAGCTGAATTCATGAGGAAATTAGTTACGGGGATCATGAGGGGTTTGAGCCCCAGAGATACCACATTTTATGAGCTAGAAAATGCACTTTATTGTTACTTGCTTCAAGTACAAATCTATACTGAGTATTGCGTGGCCAATGGAGCTCAGGGAAGCTGGCTCCAAAGATATTGGCCCAAAGATACATTAGTATATTTATCGATGGGGACAGACCGCCACAAAGTAATGTGCGAAGCAGTAGTCAAACTATGTAACCCTACATAAGATACCTACAAGGCAACCATTGTTGAGCACCATGTATTAGTCGCACAGTGTCTGATTAGAAAACTTCCTGCCTTAAAGATTTTACTCAATGAAGGTATCCAAAATGTCTCAAATGTGTGTACATCTAAGGGACTTAGCAATGTTGGTCATCAGTTCCTAGACTTACAAACTACTTAAACTAGCTTATTCTAAAGACAACACACTTGCTGAGGGAGGACTCGAACCTCCATTGACGAGCAGCAGCAAGGCGCTTAAGAGTACTCGGACACTCCACCTTGACGAAATGCCTCAACTTACTGACTTCTCTCTTCCCACAATTTTCAATGATTCTAAATGCAAAACTGATGTGGTATAACATTCCACTAGTACTGAAACAAAGGAGAGCACAATAAAAGTGCATAAAAAAGCCTTGTTCTTCAAGTATGCATTGCACAGCATTAAATTAGTATAGCAGAATGTACATAATAATTTTGATCATCAATACTTGTGTCTTTCTTTCCTTGTTGACTATCTTGACAATTCTGGGATGTTTTATCTGCTTGCTGCTTAGAATAACCAGCATGCGTGGAGCCTATAGTTTCTAAATGATGTATGTAGAATGGGGTCCCCTTTGCTGATTTCCAGAATATTTAATTTAACAATGGAAAATCCAGATTGGTATTCAAACATTTTTGAGCTGCTATGTGACTGCTCAGACAGGGCCCATGAGATCTGTTTCCAGACAAGGTTTGGAGGGTAACTGAAGTGAGTGAATGCCTCAGTGAACTGCAGATGAAATGACCATGAGTGGCTAGTCTGTACGGAAGGGACTTTTTGGTGTGGTATGGGTGGCAGCTGTCAAAATAGAGGTATTGTTAATGGTTGGTAGGTTTGATGTGGACAGAGGTACTACTAAGACCATCTTTGAGGAATGGGTAAATGTTGAGGAAGGTGGCTCATTGGGTTGAGTAGGACCAGGTGAAGTGGATGAAGGAGAAGATGTTGAGGTTTTGATGGAATGTGGATAATGTGTCCTCATCTTCAGTTCAGATTATGAAGATAGCATCAATGAATCTGAACAAGATGAGGGCTTTGAGATTCCGGGTAGCCAGGAAGGATTTCTCTAGATGGCCCACAAACAGGTTGGCATAGGAGGATGCCGTGCTGGTGCCCGTGGTTGTACCCCAGATTTGTTTGTAGGTGATGCCTTCAAAGGAGAAATAATTGCGGGTGAGGATGTAGTTGGTCAAGGTAACTAAGGAGGAGGTTGTGGGCTTGCAGTCGGTTGGGCATTGTGAGATGTAGTGTTCAATAGTGGCAAGGCTCTGAACATTGTAACTCTTGGTGTAGAGGGAGGTGGCATCAATCATGACAAGTATGCTACTAGATGGTAAAGGAACAGGAACTGTGAAGACTCAGTGGAAGAAATGGTTGGTATCTTTCATATAGGAGGGTAGGTTGGGTGTAATAGGTTGAAAGTGTTGGTCTATGAGAGTGGAGATTCTCCCTGTGTGGGCACCATAACCAGCCATAATAGGATGTCCAGGGTGGTTTGCTTTGTGAAGCATGTAAAAGGTGGGGGTGTGGTGTTTAGGAGCAGTGAGGGGAGAGAGTGACTTTGGGAAGAGGTCTTGGGATGGTCCTAAGGATTTGAGGATGGACTGGAGATCCTGTTGTGTTTTTGTGATGGAATCATTGTGGCAGGGTGTGTAGGTGGAAGAATCAGACAGTTGGGGAGACCCTCTGTGACATAGTCCTTGTGGTCTAAAACCACAGGGGTGAAGCCTTTGTCAGCAGGTAGGATCATCTGAGGGTGTGAGGTTGGTTTCCATTCTGAGGGATTTGGGGCTAGATGGTGAAGCCAGATTAGTGGTTAGGAAATTCTGAAAAGTTAGGAGGGGATGATTTGGGGACAGTGTGGGTGGATCTCGACTGAATGGAGAAGTAAACTGCGTCAGGCAGGGTTTAATATTGGTATGTATGTGTCTGGACAGTGGGGTTGATAGCAAAATCTTGTTTCCACTGTAAAGATTGAGATAAGGAGAGAAGATCCTTAACAAGTCTGGTATGGTTGAATTTGGGAGTGGGAAAAAGGTAAGGCCTTTGGAAAGGACTAACACTTCTATGGGACTGAGGTATTTTGAGATGTCCATGACTGTGTGTCTGGTCTGTTTAGGTTGTGAATTTTGTGTGGTTGTGCGGGGGAGTTTGTGAGGGTGTGGTAAATGTAAAAGGTCTTCTAGGCAAGGTTTGTTGGCTATGAGGGTCTGTGGGGTATGTTTGGAGGCTCTTGTTGAGGGGGTGGATAATGGTAACCCAAGGTGGGAGTAGGAGCTGAAAAGGTTAGAGTGTTTTATTGAGGTGATGTGAGTGCTGCTCCAGCTCTTGGAGGGCAAGGGAATCAGTCTAAAAGATGTGCTACAGGTGTTTGGGGTTGTAGAGAAAGAGACGTTTTTGGACAGAGGTGAGGTGCTGGGTCTGGTTTTGACAGTTTCATAGGTTGGTGAGTGCTACGGATTGACGGGATATGAACAGGTGGAGGGAAGGATTACAGCCAGAAATGGGTAATGTAATGGTTAAGCATTTGGGGAATACCATGAGCTAGGCAGCAACATATGTGGGGCTGGGTTTTGGCTAAGGATAGGGAAACGTTTCTGTATTGGCACAGATAGAAGGGGCAAGGATCCTCAGCAGAGTATTAAATCGCATAAAATTCACACTCAGAAATGCAAAATAAGCGTCGACGTGTCGAAGTGCATAAATAAAAGGAAACGACTGCGAAAATTGCGTGAGAAATGCATAACATTTCTTGATGTAGCAGAATTGATGTTCACACCTTTGTTTTGTAAATAATGCTCACATGGAAGAATGCCTTCGAAACAAATGCCTTTTAATTCTTTGAGTTTAAGCTATTTGAAGCAGTTCAATTCTTTCATTGGCTGCATCCACTTTTCAAGACAAATAATATCTCGCATTGAGGTACCGTATATGTTGACTACGAATGCAACATTTTTGCAACAGTTACATCAGTGGTACCAAACCTCATGAAAAAATATATAGACAATGGCGTGCAGCTTATACTTTGATGCAATTACGTTACACTGAAACTCATCAGATGATGAAATTACATCTTTACTACAGACATTTTCTGAAAAACAATAATTCCGGCCTGACATTAAAAAAAGCCAGACATGTCAGGAAAAAGCCGGACGGTTGGTAACCCGAGGTAGGATGGGAAACAAATGTAAGGATAGAGTGTGGGCAGGGAAGAGTGGGGGAGACAGGAACTAGCCTGGGGGATCGCGGGAGTGTAGGATACATTGTAGGGAGAGTTCCCAGAAAAGCTGGTGTTTGTGGGGAGGATCCCTAGGACACAGGCTGTGTAGCAGTCACTGAAGTGAGTCACACTGTGCAACTGTCATTCGTTTGGTAGAGTAAACACAAGTCAACACCAACCCCCTCTGCAGTATCTTTCTCTTATTACCATTATCTCAGTTGCCATAATGTTGTTTTCCTCACTCTGTAGAACTGACATATGTCAAATCATTTTAGTTCGTTCTGCCAATGACAGTACTTCAGAACCTAGATATCTCAACTGATCCTCTAATTGTTTTGAACAGTATACATATTAATTAATGCACTGTAATACAGTGCAGGATTGAATATTTCGAATAGCTTTTTAAAAACACGCAAGCTTGCTTGTGCAAGACTTATATCAGTGTGAGAAGTTTGCCCAATTGGTACCTTTTCAATAATTTCTTCTAATTATTTGAATTAGAAGTGTTATTTTTTGTCAAAAAAACTATATATTTATTGAACAACAAGTGGATATTCTGGCTACTGCATTTTTAATACAGTTTGTACACCAAGGAAGAAACATTTTGTAGTAGTACTCTTATTACAAGTCCTATGCTTACACATATACTTTTAATTTATATTAAATGAGAGTGTGTATCAAGGATGTTTGTACAAAATGGCAGGTTACACTACACTCCTGTG
Organism: Locusta migratoria; assembly: GCA_026315105.1. Classification (NCBI taxonomy): domain Eukaryota; kingdom Metazoa; phylum Arthropoda; class Insecta; order Orthoptera; family Acrididae; genus Locusta; species Locusta migratoria. The sequence goes on along the minus strand of CM048752.1, from coordinate 76,498,460 downwards.
GTGATGACACTGTGGTACACAGTCATATTTTCTTGTACTGGTGATGGCAATGGGTGTGAAGTTCGTACAAGTCTTTTTTTTTTTTTTCAAGAACTATATATATCTTTTAATTTAATGTCAACAATAAAAAAGCTTGATCTCAGCAAATTGAAAAGGCTTCAGCGCTAATTGTGCTCTGAATGTGACCTGCAAAACTGATACAAATTGTCGCAGGATATCTAATTAAAATTAGTTATCGCAAAGATGTGGCGACGAGCTGCGACAGGCACATAAAAAAGGCACCCACATACAACACATTCAGCTATCGGGCATGGCCTTCTTCAGAAGTGCGGCAGTCGGAGGTGACGGTCGTGTGACTGCGTTGTGTGCCTGTGTGATTGCGTGAATGTCGTATTTTCTGAAGAAGGCCATGGCCGATAGCTGAAAGTGTTGTATGTGTGTGTCTTTTGTACGTGCCTGTTGCAGCTCGTCGCCACGTCTTTGTGGTGAGTTGTAAACTGTCCTTACTAAATTATTAATTCCAACCTGGACTTTCCATTATTATATAAAATTACTTATCTTTTCATGAATTCAATCTCCCCAATCCCCGAATATATATTCCATATCATCAGTGTGTCACATAATTTATGTGGTAATTCTACATGTGAAAATGAACCCAAAAAATCCTATGACCATGTCTGATTTCCAATCACCATGGTATGAGTGAATTGAAATCTACAACATCCCTGAATGAATATGAAGACAAGTGAATATTACTTACTGATGTGCCTAGTAGGCTGCGACGGACAAAATAATGGTGTGACAGACGAATGATCTATGAAACGAGGGTGTGGGGCTTTCCCAACATCGAACCAAGGCAACAGCTGAAAATGCATCCAGTGTGCAGTCGTGAATTGGATCAGTGCGACTATACATTGTGTCGTGCGCATCGTTTCCACAAATACCGAAATGCCGTTGTCATCCTCCAAACTTTGAACTGACTTACTCAACCAATTACTCAAGAACCTACAGTTTAACTTGGTGCAACTAAGTATTTTTCATATCAGCTACATTGCTAAAGGTGAAAGAAGTGAAAAATAAATTATTCAAATTGCAGGACTGAGCAGGGATCGAACACACAAACTTTGGATTCGTAGTCTGGCATGCTACCACTGATGCTGAGCCACACTTGCCTACATCAACATACGCATTGCAATACCCTCCCAAAAGTGAGTAGCAGAGGGTAACTACTACCACTACTAGTTATTTGCTTTCCTGTCCCACTACCAAATAAAAGGATGGAAAAATGAATAAGAGGGAGAAACGGAATTCTGGTGGAAGGAAGAGAGTAGCCAGATGGTGGATCGATTCTGGCGCAGTGAAGTCAACTGAGGTCGGAAGATCGTTTGAACTTGGGGTAAGGAAAGGGGTAATGAGCACCCCCGGTGAAACTAAATATTGTCCGCAAACAAATTCTGTGACAGTTTTGAGGTGGTCTGCCTTGTAGGTTGCCCAAAGGCCGAGGATACCTGGGGAAGAGCCTCACCAAAATGGCTGTGAAAGTAGCAGTACGGGTAGTGTGGAACCTGTTCCTGCAGATAGCAGACGAGGGAAGATGCGCCGTCTTCAGAGTGCGCGGAGGGGGCCGGTGTGTCACCCGAAGCAGAAGAGCGAGGACGAGGAGACACGGCGGAGTGGCGACGGGGAATGCCGGAGGGTCGGCGAGATCACCGGGCACGCGGGAACGGCCTCGGGAGAAGTTGTGAGTCGAGGTGAGGACTGCGAAGGCTGTGTCACTGCAATAATTATGTGCCTCTCGTATGTATGTGTCATTCACTCCATCTGCGATGCGAATGTGCTCGTGTGGTGACTCCAGGTTGTAAGTAAGAGCTGTCTGAACCAGAAGATGAAGCCATTAGGGTGGAATCTGGCATTGCACGTTTGTTGACAGGCATTAGAAGAGACATCCATAGCTGCGAAGATTTTCTGTCACCGAGATGTTTCTCGTGTGGGTTGTGATGGATTGTGTCATCAGGGGTGTGGGTAACCCGCTTGAGGACGGTCCACTCAGCTGAGAAGTGGTGGTGAGAGGTGGGAGGCATTGGCACTAGGTCACAAATAAGGTCGACAAGCTCGTGCAGGTGCATTATCGACCGTAGGTAACGACAAGGACGTAGCCAAAAGGGGGATCTTGGGGTACTGCAGGCCCCCCTCCCCAATCACCTAAATGATAAAATACTACTCAAGCTTATGCTAAGGACAAAACACACACCCATGCTCAATGGTGGACTCAAACCTCCGAAGGGACTAAATGCAATAAGACATGACCTAGCTACTGTGTAGTGAAACTGAAAGATATTGTTATCAGTCACACACTATCGACAGTCAACAAAGCCATCTATAGCTTTTAATTATCAATACATTGATAACATCATCGGCTATTGCCCAGTTCTCCTTTAGCCGTTGTCCATTGTTGGCCTTACTCCGTTATTGCTATGTTAAGCACTACAGTGGAATGTTGCCACTGCCGTTTATTTTTTTGTGCTGTTAAGATAAGTTTCCAATTATGAGTAAGTTCATAACAAGAAAAAAGACAATAACCGTCTTTCATTTGTCTACTTGTTATGGTAAGTTAAAATACATACTACTATAATAGCTTGCCGGCCGCGGTGGCTGAGGGGACTGAGGCGCTTCAGTCACGGTCTGCACAGCCACTATGGTCGGGGGTTCGAATCCCCCCTCGGGTATGGATATTTGTGCCGTCCTAGTTCGTAAGTAGTTCATAAGTAGTTTGTAAGTTTAGGGACTGATGACCCCATAGTTAAGTTCCATAAGATTTACAAACATTTGAACATTTTTTATAATAGCTTATTTATCTGTTTACAGCACTGGAGTCATTATTTGGAGTGGCAATATTTCAGTATAACACAAGGCACCTCACTCAGTATGTGTAATACTTTTCAAAGTTAGGTTTGAGAGTAATATGTTATCCAGATGATGGATACATTGTAATGCCAATAAGAGTAAAAGAACCAATAATCTTGGAAATAAAATTATAGACTTATGCTTCCTAAATCAATATGCAAGGTTTTTATACTGATGCAAAAATTAAGGAACATTTTGCGAAACACCGAGCTACAGTCGGGGCTGACAGCCAGCGAGCTTGGTGACATACAACCGTGTCGTTGCCGATGTTCAAATACAAAAATACACTTCTCATCCTGGTAATCTGACTTCATTTGAAACAACAACTGAAGGTTCTGCTGGCGTATATTGAAACAATTTTTAAGAAATTTTTCCTCAATTTTCTATATAAAATATTGCAATATTTGTAAGGAGGTCTTACAAACGCAAACTATGTGCATAAAATATTAAAAAAAATATGTTAGCCTAAGTTTGTTTTTAGAATAAATGAAAAACATGAGCCTTCGTAAATTTCTCTTTAAGTATTCGGACTTTCCTTTGACAATATCCTGACTACATCACTGGTAACGAGTGGTGTCATCGAGAGAGTAGTGGTCGAAGATTTGTTCTAGCAAGAGGAACCACGTCGTCGGTGCATTGAAGGAAAACTTTGGCAGCTCAGATAGACGGCCAGGCAGAGGAGACAGAGGCGATCGTCGTGTCCGCAGCGGCAGCGTCTGACTGTCGTCACTGTAGCAACATCACACTGTGTGGTAGAGGTTCCCGGTGGTACCGGGCAAGCGTGCGGTCGTGTGGCGACACAGTGTGGCGTTGCGACACGGAAGGCTGATGCGGAAGCAGTGTCGAAATGTGTCAGAGAAATAGGTGGTTGAATGCACAAGAACGTAGGTGAGTTTTGAGATGCACTAGTCGTGCAAGTGGATGAGGACAGCACCGGTGGTCGCGGCTAGGGTTGCCAGATCTCTGGGCGCCGCCCGGAGTGCCCGGGTTTGGAATGAATTCTCCGGGTCTATGGGACAATCACTCTCATCTCCGGGCCTGAATGTAACCTTCATCTTAACTTTTTTTTTTAAGGCGCTTTTTAAGTACTATGCCCATATAGCGACAATCTACATCGAACTTAACATAACTTAAACTAAGGAGGAACACAACATCCATGCCCTAGGGGGTATTCGAACCTCTTGCGGGAGCAGTCTCGCACACCGTGGCAAAACACCTCAGTGCGCTCGGCCATTCCCGGCCGGCTCCTCTCTAGTAATTATGAATAACTTTGTATAAATGTCAATTTCTTATTGCAAAAAAACGCTACTTTTCTATTCTTCCTCTGAAAACTTCTCACTGTTGCGTTGGTAGTAACCGGCTAGCGCATTATTAAGCAAACACTGTTGCGGCAACGTGTCAACTGGTGACGTCTATTATTTGTGTTCGTTCGTTCATTGTTTGTTAACAGTTTACCAGCAATTTTTGAAATACTCGGATCGCGTGTGAACAGACAAGCTAACATTAACTCAGATTAGTGAGTAATAACAGTGAAATGAAGAGACAGTATCTAAGTTCGTTCCGTAAAGGATGGTTGCAGGAAGAAAATTATAAAGAGTGGCTACAAAAGTTAATTAGGTATTTGGCACTCTTCTTGGTGACCAGTTTACAGAGCCTCAAGCGGCAACTGTTTGAATGAGCAGCTGTTGATGTGAGCAGCTTTGATGCTGCCGCCATGCCGACTGAAGTGTGCAGACTGTTGATCCACAGCAACTGGCAGCCTGGCCGGTCAGCTGTGGCATGTGAAGGCCACCCCTAGCAACATTACACCGGGGGGGGGGGGGGGGGTACTTGCTGGGAGGGAGAAGATGTTTAGCTTTCTTTCTTTTTTTTTTCACGTGTAATCCTGGTTGGGGGGGGGGGGGGGTCATCGGCCAAGGGTGAGGGGGGGCACGTCTGGTCTCCGGGCCTGCCTCTAGTTCAATCTGGCAACCCTAGTCGCGGCAGGTGCATTGCGGGAAGCTGAGCGTGACTGCACGTCATATATATTGTCATAAGTCAAAATGTTCCCGAGTAAAGTCACTCGATAGGTTTTGAGTATTCAAAGCACTGTCACAAAGGAGAAACTCCGCTGGCAGTTGCACAGAGGAGGACAGAACGGCTCTGATAGTCACTGAAACAGTCCACGAAGAGAAAGGTGCAGCAGACACTTGTCAGCAGGAAATCGAGCCATGGGCCGAATTCAAAGAGGAGTCCAGAATATGTCCAGCAACAGGAGCACAAGGTGTTGCACATTGGAGAAGGTCCTGTGGAAACAAAGTACTGAGCAACCATTGGCCGGGCACGTGTGCTATGTAGTTTAAAACGTTACTAGGTTATTAAGTAATTACAGTTCAGTCATTCTACCAATTTCAAACATATCAATCACGATACTCAGCTTTTCAACATTATGATGTACGGGGGTTCTGCTCGCTGCAAAATTATTCACCTGGGGCGTCGTGGTAGAAATAAATACTCGTAGGTACAATTTTTCACTTATTATTTAATTTGCAATGAAACTGCTTCTTACTCCAGCAAAACATTACAACTTTATAACTTGCGTACACAATTCACCAGAACTTAACTGATAGTACTTCCATTTTAAAACGCAGACTGACATAGATTCCAGAGCACTTTACAAATGCCAAAACTCGAACTACTGCATGCAAGGCGGTGAGAAAAATATATAAAATTGACAATAATGACATTACATTATGTATTGTTCATAACAATTGAATATACTAATTTACAATTAATGAACACACAAGTAAAACATTTCATGTACACAAAAATAATCACAGTATAAAATGAAAACTGTACATACAATAATTTTAGATGGCGCATATCTTTTTAAGTCTTAATCTCGGTTCTTTTTGTTTGACAACAAAGCACAATATTAAATGTCAATTAATTAGTTATTTGAGTACATCAAACATGTTTGTAACATGTATTGAACTATCAAATATCTTGGCAATTCTCAAAATAGACTCAAAATCTCAGGTCAGTCAATATATACAAAGAATTACAATATTGAAATCTCTACTATTACATTAATTAAAACAATTAGCTGGTCAACACAACTTGTTTATGAGCCTAACATATATACAATGCTATTTATTTTCATGTCTTTTGGATTTACATAAAGTTTCTACAATTTGTCCGTCTAGTTCTTGAAATAACGTACAATGACAAAACTATTGTTTATAGAACTATCTGGAAAGCACATATACGAATCTCTTAATTAATGAAATCTATCACTTGATAATTAATCACAGTATCACCGAGACACTGTCCTATACTGATTGCTAGGTAGACTATTTTGTTTGTAACTAACTTCACACGCTACAGGTATCACTATTGAAGCACACGATTCCGGGTCAGACGCAGACGGTATCGTACGATAACATTGAGATGAGAGGGCCAGCAGTATCATCACAAACGATACACTGAATCACGCGGCTGTACAGTGGCGGGCCATTAATTCAAATTCAAAGCACTAAATTTGAACTGTTCACATTCGACACAGGCAAATATTGAGAGCACAAATCTGAAATAGTTCTGCGAAGAGCGGATATTGTTCAAATCCTGAGCACCGTATGCAATGTTCAGTGTAACAAAGCTGGAGTCCATCGTGAGGCCAAGTCCACTGTTACTACGGTTTGAAGCAAAGGATCCTGCGAATATTGCCTGGCCGGTTGCAAAGGTATTGAAGAGAAGGTGTTCGATGAATATTGAAGTACAGGCAAGTTCGTAAACGCTTGCGGGGCCAGAATGTAGTTCCTAGTACGTCGCTCAGGAGAAAGCATTTGTGAGGTGTCTGCATGCCGACTATTTTATAAGCTTGTTCTTGTAGGCCCCGTGCTTGTCGCACAGCCTCGCAACAGATGGAATTTAATAACTTTTTCCAAATTCCATCTAAATAGGCATACTGCTTTTAAATGCCAATTTATATAAGTTATCAGTTCTGTGACCTCCTATCAACTAAAACAAAATCCGTTTCTTTTCTGTTCCTTTTTCCCTTATTTATTCTTTTTCTTCAAATCCTCAGTGCTCCTAAAACTCCGAACGGCATTGCAGTTTCCTTGCCACTCTGTGTGACGTCACATAACCGCACGGCATCACGAAGCCATAGGAACACCTCGAAGAATGAAAATATAAAAGAAAAAAAGAACAGAAAATATACAATAAAATTACTTACACTAAAGTTAAAAGGAAACAAAAATATATTTAAATTTCCTCCCACGTAACACCTATTTGAGTCGTACTTGTTTGTTTAGAGGTTCAAATGCAAGGTTCCATATTTTGAAAGACAAAATATTTCAAAAATATGTCTGTACCCTTACACATTGTTGTGGGAGACCGTTAGTCCACAACTCGTTGTAGAAACAAGAAAAAACCGGTGCAGGCAGTATGAAACATACTGCAAAGACACGTTCAGGAGTAGAATGAATCAGGGTCACCATTACGGGCTGTAGAGGTGTTGTGGCCACAGTAAAAGACCAAATAGTTTATCGACTAAGCTTTATTCTATCTCGAGCTAAGTACAAAGACAGATTGAGTTACGTTGACATGGCAGCCGAGAAGCGGCTTGCCAAAGATGTTTATAAAGATATGAGTTATTCCTGTTGGTGGTCGGTAGTGCAGAAGATATCGCCGCCACAAGTTACCAACAGTTCCGGCACTTTTGACAGCTGCCATTCATTCCACATCAAAATATTCCTCACATACAGCCTTGGCAACCGTGGGCAGCATATCTGGAGTGATGAGGACTCCCTTTCCCAATATGCCAAAGGTCTCACGAAGGCGTTCTCCGACAAACATTATCCTTCTGATCAGTGAGGGACTAAGGAGAGGAGGGGACGGACTGCCTGGACCCTCGTTCTGGGCCTCAAAGCCTCGGAAGCAATTTTCCTTAGACTGTCCTGTTCCTCTCATCCTGGGGGCTTCCAACTCTCAAAGGTTACTTTTTTTATAGTAATACATGTATTTTCAAGTGGACGGGGCCTCATTTTGTTTTGGCACCGCCTCGGGCCTCCGACAGCCTTAGTCCGCCACTGCTGCTGACCTCATCCACACACAGATTTCTCCTGCCACATCCCCACACACCACCCACCTCAAACACCCTCTATGTATGGGCTGGGCTGAGCTACCACAGTCTGAAATCAGCAAACTTTTTTGATTCGACGCAAAGCAAATTGAAGTCCTGAAAAATTATGTTAGAAACCGTGACGACTAATTTTTGCCGTTGAATGTTATCCGGGGTACGGTTGCTTAGCCGGCACAAAGACCCAGTGAAAAAAATGAATAAAAAACATAGTGGATGAGTAAAGCCTATAAATTTTTCCTCGAGTTTAGACTATTGAATTTTAATACTACAATCAATGAAGGGAATAAAATTTTCATCTTCGAATGAGTAGCGATAAATTTTGTAAAAGCATTTTCTACATTAGTACATTCAAGAAGAACGTCATGCCAGTTTATCATCTTTAACTGTGTTCTGAAGATATCAACATTCTCCTCACACAGAAGCCTAATATACTTGGTTTGATCGGAGTTGTATAAAGGCCTTTCAGTTTTTAGTTTTAACCAAATGGTCTGATAAAAAATGTGTATTGAATAATTCTAGTTCATATTGATTAGTCAGAACATTAGTGATTACATTATCAAGACAGGCAGATTGTCTTGTTGGCTTATCATTTATACAGTACAAATCACGTGATCTAAACATATACAGTAGATTAGTTTGTTTAGGTGTCCTTTGCCTTATATCAGTATTTAAGTCCCCAAAAATTATGATTCTATATTTAGGCCATTTCTCAAAGTGTACAATTAGTTTCTGTAGGGCCAGCACAAATATTTCAACATTAATATCGGGTGTACGGTACACAGAAACAATTATAAGTTTTAAAGTGGGGAGTAACATTGCAGCTGTTTCCAGTACTTCATCTATACAGTAATCTTTCACACTAATGACACTGTAATGCAAGCCTGTGCCACTTCTAACATATATAGAGCCCCCGCCCCCCAATATAGTTTTGTGTTTGTCTACAGTAACCTATTACTAAGTTAAAACCTGGGGGTACATATAATTGCAGTTGGTTTTAATATGTTTGTATAGCTTATGGGACTTAACTACGGGGTCATCAGTCCCCAAACTTACAAACTACTTATGAACTAACGAATACTAAGGACAGCACAAATATCCATGCCCGAGGGGTGATTCGAACCCCCGACCGTAGTAGCTGTGCAGACCGTAACTGGAGCGCCTCAGTCCCCTCGGCCACTGCGGCCGGCAAGTTGGTTTTCATTTAGCCAGTGTTCATTAATACATAAAATAATATTCTTGTTTACTCCTAACTGTATGCTGAGATCATCAGCTTTATTCTGTAAAGACCTGATATTAACATGTATAAACAGTAATGAATCATCTTCACAAAGGGGAAGTTCTGGATTTTTGTGTGGCAGCACATCAGTTTGTTCACTTATGTTGTGGATCCTTCTATTACTTGGAGATTCTGTACTTACATCTGTGGCTAAGTTCTTGATCGCACTGGATCCCGATTGTGTCCTCGAAGTGGTTTCCCTGATGTCAGCCATAAAAAATCACTGCTCCTCTCCAGTACTTTTCTCGTTCTAGAAGACACACGTGTTGTAGCTTGTTCACTGTCACACTTGGACTGGGTACTTCATTTTTTCACTTTTACACCTTGGCTGCCTATTGCTGTTTGATTGTTTTCACACACCGACTGAGCACCAAGTTGTACTGCTAGGTTCCTGCCAAACCACATCCCGGTACTCTAAAATCGTGATATGTTCGTGGCTTACCAACTTGTACTAGAGTCCTAAGGCTTTATATGTTTTCGGTATTTATGTAAAGTAATTAATTTTTGTTGGTACGAATTTTTGGAAGGCTGCAAGTTCTAAGATGAAAATTTTATTCCCTTCATTGAATGTAGTATTAAAATTCAATAGCCTCAACTTGAGAAAAAATTTGTATGCCCTAGTTGTCTACCACCTTTTTTATTCGTATTTTCAATGAGTCTTTACGCCTGCTACGCAGCCGAATCACGGCTAATGTTCAACATCAAAAATAGGTAAAAATCAGTCGTTATGGTTTCTAGCACAATTTAACAGAAATTCGGTTTGCTTTGCATCGAATCTAAGGCGCAGGCCGTTTTTTTGGCTCTCAAAAACGGAAAAAATGCTGCTTGGGTTTGGGTAAGTATTGGCGACTGGTAGCAGTAATTTATGAAATCTATTTCCAGTTACAGTCGCAGCGGTACCGACCCAAAGTGAATAGAACACTTGTCATTTGAAATCGCTTGGCTAAGTGCTGCGCACAATAAAACTTCCATACAGTATTTCGAATCATTTTTCTTCGCCTCGCGGCATCTGCCTCATGCAGTTATATTGCTCGTCAGAAATATTATTAGCGTTTTTTTTTTAACCAATATTTCACGATTTTAGAGGTTGTGCTTAGGCAGAAAGTAATGGCACAGCGAAAGGACAGCCGAAATGGAGATTTGTTGACACCTAGGAAAGATTCAAAAATGACATTTTAATTGCCTGTTTGCTGCCGACGCATGACTAGCCGTTTTAATCTACACATTAAACAGTAATCTCCGAAAACAAAAGTATTTTTGTTACCAACTCCCCAAATTACCTTGCTTAAGCTCAACTAAGGTTGCGACTCGGTCTCCAACCAACTACTGCAGCTGTATCTTCATTTTAATGTCGTGGTAGGACGAACCAACATTGTTTCGTTTGGCCTACATATCCCCCCCCCCCTCCCCCGCCCATCCTACCCTTGAATTTTGAGTCATTTTTACGTAGCGACTTGGATTCGATTCTAATTTATTTTTGTTGAATTCTGCGTCTTTCTTTTGGAGGGGGTATAACGGGTGCGGCTTCAAGGAAATCTCTATCTATATGAAAGCGAAAGGACACTCACTAACTCACTCTCACTGGCTAAACACGAAATCCCGAAAACTGCTTCATGCATGAAGCAGAAGTTTGGCAGGAATGTAGTTTATGAGTAGAAGACGTTAGCTAAGAAAGGGTTTTGCGATAGGGCCGATAGTTTAGGAGATATGACTTCACAGATTAGATTTAGTTTTCGTTCCGTAGACCCATGTTGAGGAGATCCTCGTGGATGTGGAACATGTCAAGAAACAAAATTTACAAGCCGAATAATAGATAACACTAGTAATATAAAAACAGATACACACATTTTCAAGTTTTTTATAATGAAATTTTCCCCGTCTTGTGGCACGTGATAATGTGACTTTATTAGTCCACAATTTCAGGAGATCACTTTGTGTAGGGCTACCAGACGTCCTCTTTTACCCGGACATGTCCTCTTTTTTGGACCCTAAAAATAGTCCGGCCGGGTTTTTAGGAAAATGGGGAAAAGTCCTCTTTTTTGCGTTATGCAACTGTTTCAATCTGAAAATGCGTAAATACAACTCTCTAGATAATTTAACCGTTTTTCAAACAATGTATTTTTTCTAGAATTCTCTCTTCTCTACGCCGCCGGTGTTGTGAGGTAAAGCTACTTTAGAACAATTGAAATAACTGGCGTGGCAATTGTCGCAGAATAGTAGCTGCGAGGCAGCGAATTAAGAACACAGGTCTGCAACAATGCAAGATACACAGGCTTCTAAGAATTTCACGTTAGAACAGCTTAACTAGAGTTACCATACATCCTCTTTTTCCCGGACACATATACTTTTTGCGGCAAGAGGCATAAAATTCTACAAAATGTCCTCTTTTTTGGGTTCCGAAAAAGAAAATATATTTTTGTGTCATTGGTGTCAACGGATTCGTTCGAACTGCAAGTCCAAACTGTTCGCAACTATCACGTGCATACTCAGAGAGAAATTGCAGTACACAAGCTTCGTTCGAGTGGCGCTGCTGACGGTCAGGAACAGTTTGAGGCGTTCGAGTGGCACTTCTGACTCTTGCTGACGATATCTGATTGGCCAATCTGGTGTTCGAGTGGCGGAGCTGATAGTTGACGACCGAAAGTTTAAGTCAGCGGAATTTCGTCAAACTGTTTTCTGACTAACTCCAAAGCGTTTAACAAGCCTCGGCCAAAAGGCAAGCCTGCACATTTACGAAGAGGTTTGTGTTCCAAGTCGTCCATTTTCTCTTGATTGAGGCTGAGTTTGTATATTAGACAGGCATTCTTTCAACTTATGTGGCCTTCTAAAACAGTACGTCCCCTTTTTATTACACCCATACATACTATAAATGAAAGGTGTGGAAATTTTCATAACACGAATTTAAAGATGAATGCGTATGTTTTTACAGTTTGGATTGTGATATATTCGCCTGAAAATGAAGTCAAAATAGTCCTACTGAGATTTTCTGTGCCATCTGTAAATGAAGTGATTGACACATAAGAATAATATAGTTCACAACAGGCATTAGCAGTGATAGATTTTTATAACCGACATATGTGCCACTATAGCGTCTCACAATTACTGTTCCGTGTTTCTCCTTGTGATTATATATTATAGAAATCTATTAGTGCCAATGTGGGCGTTTCTACACGAAATGTGTAACTTCTGGGAAAATCATGTACGATGATAATTCTTGCAAAACACCTGCAAATTTTTGTATGTTTCATTTTTTAAATTTTATTGTAACTCATAATAATGGGACAAAATGCATATGAAGTTGTATGTTACCAAATATTCCTTTCACACACAACTATCCTAATTTACCTCATTTTTGTATGAGGTTTTGTCAGGTTAAATTGGCTACATTATTTATAAATGGAGAGACATGTTTACGTATATTTTGCGTTTTGTCGAAGTTTATGATCAGAATTTAATCCACAATGTATTTCTAATGGCGGAATGCACACTGTCCGTCGTCGGTCCGCCACCTCACGTCAACGTGAGCTTTCTCAAGAAGAATGTTTTGATGGAATGGTAGTCTGGTAACATCGCCACTCGCAAGTTAACCTAGTTTCGTCACACGAATTTTATACTCGACAGATACACGGTTTGCGGGCAAATGTGTCTTGTTAATCTTTATTATTATACTTTGGTTTAACGGTAAATTGCAAATGTTTCATGACGACTTAAATAGTTTTCTCAATTGAGAAATGCATAACATATCGCCAGTCATAACTTCACTTTCAACTTTGGTAGAGACTAGAGAGAAAAGATGCCAACTAGCGCTATGGGTGGCCAATATGCGAAACAGGTGAAATAAGCGTTCGAGTTGGCTTCCGAGTTGGCAACTGTCAAAAAGCGCGCATGCGCAGTAGAGGCCTTCCAAATCGTCAGCAACTGTCAGGAACTATCAGCTTTTGGGCCACTCGAACGAACCTACAATTTCATGGGTCTGACAGTTGCAAACGATTCGAAACTTCTCTGCGAAGGAACACAATTGTCTATCATTCTGTGTTCTGCATTATGTTCTTTGGCGTTGCTTTTGATATACTTTGTGGCAAAGAGGTATGTTGTTTATCTATGTCTTTGCTTTGTGGTTTAGGTTAAAGCTGTATTTTTGCTTGAAAATAAATTATGAACTTAAATACAAATACAAAATGCCGAAAAGAAAGTCAGTGTTGAAAGATGTGCTCTTGCAGAAATGCAAATCATTCAAGGGAGGAAGAAACGAACATGAAGCGGAATGTTTGATTTGCCCTACTGGAACGTACATATTCGTTCTAAACAAAGGTAAGTCGTAGAAGTATCGTATGGTTTAATACTGGATCGTAAGTATAGTTTGTTCAAAAGTGAAAAAGACAAGAATGAGACAATTGTCTCTAATGATGATGAGTTAACTGTCAAGTTTCGTCATATTTTGTTTTATAATAACCACAGAAGGTTACTGATTTAGTTTGGAGTAGTTTTACGTGGTTCATTAATTAAGTTGTAATTTACAGTATGTTAACAATAAAGTGTCCTCTTTTTTATATGAATTGTCCTCTTTTTTGATGACGAACACATGGTAACCCTAACTTTGTGACTTGCAACAAACTTCAAACATAATTTCAAGCCTTTAGGAAACTTTTTCTCACTGACAATCCCAGCAAAATGATGAAAGGAAAAAAAGTTTGTCACTTACTACTTATCGACGTTCATGCAGTAATATTACCGTACGGCATTTATTACTCATACACTATTAATTGTATTCGCGATAAATGTTACAGACAGTATACACACATACCACTGAACGTGCGTTCGTAGTACGACACACAGTTCATGAGATATGGAGTTATAAACAGTTAAGTTTATGAAAAACTGCCTCATTACGCATGATGTTTTGATTTGTTACATCTTTCTTTAACTCTATTCGCGACGTATTTTGCACTCGTCATCAGAGACGAGTGTATCGTCAGGCGTGCCCCAGGGGAGTGTGATAGGACCGCTATTATTTTCTATCTATATAAATGATCTGATGGACAGAGTAAGTTGTAAATTGCGGCTGTTTGCTGATGATGCTGTGGTGTATGGTAGGGTCTCGTCTGTAACTGACTGTAATAGCATACAGGTTGACTTAGACAAAATTTCTAGTTGGTGCGAAGAATGGCAGCTAGCTCTCAATGTAGAAAAATGTAAGGTGATGCGCATGAGTAGAAAAAACAGTCCTATAATGTTCGAATACAGCATCAGTAGTGAGCTTCTTGATGCGGTCGCGTCGTTCAAATATCTAGGCGTAACATTGCAGAGCGATATGAAATGGAACGAGCATGTAAGGACAGTTGTGAGTAAGGCAGACAGCCGACTTCGGTTTATTGGGAGAATTTTGGGAAGATGTACTTCACCTGTAAAGGAGATCGCGTATAAAACGCTTGTACGACCACGTCTTGAGTATTGCTGAAGTATTTGGGACCCGCAGCAGATCGGTTTGAAGGAAGACATAGAGGCGGTTCAGAGGCGAGCAGCTAGATTTGTTACCGGTAGGTTTGACCAATGCGCGAGTGTCACGGAAATGCTCCGGCAACTCAATTGGGGATCGCTGGAAGAAAGACGACGTTCTTTTCGTGAATTTCTGTTAAGTAAATTTAGAGGGCCGGAATTTGAAGCTGAGTGTAGTACGATCTTGCTGCCGCCTACTTACATTTCGCGTAAAGATCACAAAGACAAGATAAGAGAAATTAGGGCTCGTACGGAGGCATATAGGCATTCTTTTTACCTCGTTCAATTTGGGAGTGGAATAGGAAAGGAAATGCCTAGTAGTGGTACAGTGTACCCTCCGCCACGCACCTTACGGTGAATTGCGGAGTATGTATGTAGATGTAGATGTAGACATTTTACATGTACACCACTAGACGTAGCTTCAAAGTAATATCGCATTACAACATACAGTTCAGGTGCTATGACACAAAGACAGTGACATGCATGAAAATTCGCGCTAATAGGCCTAAGAATGAGTTTGTAATTTACTACGTCTTTACTACGAACTCCGTTTACAACACATTTCGCAGGCAGTTTCCTAATATTCCACTCTAAGAACCTGGTAAATAATGTTTTTGTAGGCCACATAATTCGGGAGACATTACATCATGAACGTGACATCCTTAAATAGGTACTGCATTATGTTTATCATTTTGTTAAGTCTTTATTACTCTGTTCGCAGCACATTCAGGAAATACATCCAAATATAACACTGAAAGGAACACAATATCACTGAAGGACACATTGATCAGCAGATACGACGCCATAATAACTGCGATGTTTGAAAACGAAACTACAGGGCAAATTCCGCAGTAGATTCAAGCGAAACGAATTCTTGACGACGGTTGCAGGTGAAAGCAAGAGACTTTTATAGAGCTACAAGGAAGAGGATGAAACAGCGTACCGGTACATCCAAGAGATCTAGTTTTTAACATCAAGAGTCTGCAGTTTGCAGAGAGACTTTCATTTCCTATTATGATTAATAAATCACAGGGCAATCTACTCAATACTGTGGAGTGTATTTGAAATCACACGGACACCGTTAAGGCCCTTGCTCAGGGAAGGGCAAACCACAGAAGTTATTCATATTAGATCCTGGACAAGTAACAAGAAATATTGTTTATAGTCAAGTTTGGAATAAAATGAATGTTACATATCATTTGTATTTTGATTTCTATCTTTCTTTGTTTGGATACTGTACTTGAAATTTTGTACCTTATGTTTTACATAAAAAAAGGTAAAGCAGTCAACAATCGGAAGATTGGTTTGAACACCACAGTGCTTTACTAGGCATGGTCCTGTTTGGAGGTGGTATGCCGTTGCCTTCCTCCGACCTTCGAACTGACTTACCCAGCCAGTTATAGGGTGACCTACAGTTTAACGTGGGTTCCGAACCACGGTGCTACTCGGTATTTTTCACATCAGCAACACTGCCAGAGGTGAAAGAAGTGGAAAGTGACAGATAAAAATCCTAGGACCTGGCGGGGATCAAACCCGCGACCTTTGGATTTGTAGTCTGGCACTCTACCACTGTGCAACCAAGGCGCACATGTTTTACATATTCTCCGTTAAATATGTTATTAGAAGAAAGGAGATGGACAGAGAGAGGAGGGATAATACTTCTCCTAACTCAAGCCAGAAATAAATACGTAAATACCCGGTCAACGCTGGGTTTTCAGCTAGTCGGATATATGGCCTGGCACCTGATGTTGGAATGGCTGAATTTACGACTTTAGCTGGCGGGTTATCCGCCGAGAAGAAATAGCAGTTGCTCTATTCTGCCGTTGATCTACACATGCGCAGTTTAGGAGGTGCATATCTCGTATGCAGAATGGTACAGTTTTTAAAGTTAGGAACTAAAATTCCAAAAGTCCCTGATTTTTCCCATAACTTAATAGTTCCCTGGGATTTCCGAAAACTTAACAACTCCCTGCTGTTTCCCGGTTTCCAGATTTGGTGGCCGCCCTGAATTCTAGAAGTGAGTCAGGCCAGTGTACCAAACATATAAGAACGTTTTGCAGAGACAGTTCCCAATAATAAAAA
Source organism: Locusta migratoria (assembly GCA_026315105.1). Taxonomy (NCBI): domain Eukaryota; kingdom Metazoa; phylum Arthropoda; class Insecta; order Orthoptera; family Acrididae; genus Locusta; species Locusta migratoria. Next base: position 76,481,577 of record CM048752.1, on the reverse strand, counting down.
ATTAATTAATATGAGTGACTGAAACCCTTTTAGGAAAGAAAATTTAGGTAGTGGCGGGTTTCGAACCACCAACCACCACAGTCCAGCACCTTGCCCATTACGCTATGGCTATAACTCAAAACAGAGTTCTTTAATCCCATACTGTTGATGGCCGTTGTTAACGGACGTTAATATGGCGTTTGTAGACATTAGATTATCATTTATCGTACGAAGAACGATGTGTTTTTGTTAATTCCTCAGTGTGCCGTTGCTTTGAAACGACAACGTGTAAGTTACAACAAGAAAATCATCAAATACGCGTGGAATGTCACGTGACATCTCCGAACGGCTGGTTTTCGTTAATTCAGTGGAGGGTCTCAAATCTCCGTTATTTTTGCAAATATGTCTCAAACGATACGAGATATGAAAAAAAAAACATAAGGGAGATAAGCTGTAGAGAATTTTCTCTTCTACCAATTAGGTTATTCAATTTTCGTGTCAGATGAACGGTTCGTCTGCAATTACAATTATATTACAAACGGCTTTTTTGTTTTGTTTTGTTTCACTACCGTATTTTTTGTCCGAAAAATTTGGAAAAGGGAGGTTCTGGTCTCTGGTGGCCTAAAATCATGTCTGTAATATTTGGTGCTGATTGGTTGAACGGTTCGTCTTAAAAACAGGGAACACGTTACGGAAAGACAGACATACATTTCAAAATCGCCGTTATTTTTGCAAATATCTTTGAAACGCTACGAGACATGAAAAAAACTTAAGAGAGCAAAGTAGTAGAGAATTTTCTCCTCTACAAATTCGATTATTCAATTTTTGTGTCAGATGAATAGTTAAGTCGTTATTTTCATTTAAATTTCGAGCTGTCAAAAGACGATTGCAAAGGCCCACTTTTAGTGTTACTACCGTAACCTAAAGTGGGCCAATAAGAACGAAATAACTGCTACATAGAAATAATTAATGTTTACGAAAAATTCCAACTAAATTTGCAAAGATGAAAATAAATTAATTTTAAAATATTGCAATATAAGAAACTTTAGGTATGTATGTGGAGGTACATGTAATACACTCTAGGCCTTAAAAAATCGCTACACCACGAATATGGTATAAAGTATTCGTCTACCATCTGAACGCGCCTAAAATTTCACCTGGTGATTAAACTGTAATGCTAACGCAAGGCACACGCTGGCGTCAACCGAGTGTATCCCTTATACTGCCTGCTGCCTGTAGTTGCAGTGCAGTTGGAGTCAAGGGTAGTGAGGCGTTGTTTTGTTGTTTGTTATGCTTATGGGACATAACTACGGGGTCACCAGTCCCTAAACTTACGAACTACTTATCTACTACCTTATACTAAGGACGGCACAAATATCCATGCCCGAGGGGGGATTCGAACCCCCGACCGTTGTGGCCGTGCAGACCGTGACTGGAGCGCCTCAGTTCCCTCGGCCACCGCGGCCGGCAGGGTAGTGAGGCGACCCTGGCTGAAAGGAAACTCGTTCTGCACTTGCACAATGAGTGCACATCTTCTTACGAGATTTCTGAAGTAGTGGATGGACCCAGATCTTCGAGCCGATAATCGATTGCATTGCCATAAAAAATAAAAAAAAATAGAAACCAACCACGGACCGGACGCCCTCACACATTGAGTGATGCAGATGTGAGGTGTACCGCGAGGGAATCAGTAAGAAACTGACAGTCAGCGATCTTAAGTTGGGTGGGGAGTTAGACTGTACGAGCGAGGAAGTATCTACCAACTCAATCAGAAATACGGGAATCACGGCAGGGTAGTTCGCAAGAAAATTTGGATTAGCGAACAGCATCGGAAGAAATGTCTTTGATTTGCCCAAAAACGTTCAAATGTTTGTAAATCTATGGGACTTAACTGCTTGGTTATTACTCTCTAGGCTACAAACTACGTAAATCAAGGTAAACTAACCTAAGGATGACACACACACATCCATGCCAGAGGAGGGATTCGAAACCCCATCGCGGGAGGCCACGCGCCCGTAACGTGGCGCTCCAGACAACATCATCTAGAAGGTGGCGCTCCAGACCGCTCGGTTACTCCCGCGCGGCAAATTTGTCGAGGAACATAGATTCCAAACGGAAGATTCCTGGAATACAGTGTCGTTTTCCAATGAAAATAAATTTAACGTTTTTGCGTCAGATGGTTGGCGAATACTGTGGCGGAAGAAAAACGCGGAAATGTTTCCGCAGAACCTTGTACCAACACAGTGACCGTACCCTGATAGTGTAGGGGTGTATGAGTGCCGCAGCTGTTGAAAAACTACATTTTATAGAGGGCATGATGGACCACAAACTGTATATCAAAATATTACAGGAAAATCTAAAGGTTAGCACCGAAAAATTATGTCTGAAAGCAAACTAAATTTTTGAACCTAACAACGACCCGAAGCAAACAACTCTAAATACAGGGTGTCCAGAAAAGGACTCCCTGATTTCAAAATTAAATATCTCGAAAACAAAGATTGACAGAGGAATGCAGTAAACGGTATGTTTATTGTAAAAGTTATAAGAAGTTTATACAGCAGTTTGAAATAATAGTTACAAAAGCTGCTAACAGATGGCGATGTAATCGCCATATGTAATGCCTAGTGTAAATAGTGAACCGAAGCCCAGAGCGATCAATTCCACTATGGAAACGTGAAAGGAGGTTAGCGTACCGAAGGAAGAGATTAAAACCATGTACTCCACTGAACAACGCGTATTACTGGTGCTAGAGTACCACAGGTTAAAAGAGAGTCCTACGGCAGCTTAACTGATGATCTAGTGGGGCATGTTGGCCGCAAGCAAACCACTGTTACTCCTGAAAATATCGCCACAGTTTCTGGAATTATTCAGCGAAATCCAATGTCATACGTCCGTAGAATTGCACCTGAGACTGGTTTGAAGAGTTCCAGCACGCAGAAAATACTGAGAAAGAGCTTACACATGTTTCCATTCAAAATTCAAACGCACCGGGCCATACCCGTACGAGCTGTGCAACAAAGGGTTGCCTTTGCTAATCAGATGCTCACAATGATTGATAGTGAAGGATTTGATGTTGGCTGCATCTGGTTTACGGATAAAACACACTTCCACCTGAATGGATACGTGAATAAGTAGAACTGGCGATTTTGGGGTTCCGAAAAGCCATATTGGTGTGAAGCGAAACCCCTGTATTCTCCTAAAGTTACTGTGTGGGCTGCAGTATGCAGCAGAGGCATTATTGGCCCTTTTTTCATTCGAGAAACGGTCACTGGTGCACGTTACGTTGCAATTTTGGAACAATTTGTAGCCACACAGCAAGCGTTAGAGGATCGACCAGGTACTGAATGGTTTATGCAAGATGGAGCCCGACCACATCGGACCGAACAAGTGTTTCGCTTTCTTGAGAAATACTTCAGGAATCGAGTCATTGCTTTGGAATATCCCAAATTTCCCGGTGCAGGAATGGATTGGCCTCCATATTCGCCGGATTTGACTCCCTGTGACTTTTTTTTGTGGAGCACAGTGAAAGACATGGTCTACCCGAAACATCCCGCCACGCTGGACGAGCTTGAATCGGCGATCTCTGTGGCATGTGAATCCATTTCGGTTGAGACACTATGAAATGTGATGGCGAATTTCATTATTCGTTTGCGCCACCTCTGTAGTGCCAATGGTGAACATTTTGAAAACATTGTGATGTGATTGTTTGCAAAGAGTGTTTTTATACGATTATTTCACTTATGTATGTACAGCGTACAGTACCATCTGTTAGCAGCTTTTGTAACTATATTTCAAGCTGCTGTATAAACGTCTGACAGCTTTCACGATAAACATACCGTTTACTGCATTCCTCTATCGATCTTTGTTTTCAAGATATTTAATTTTGAAATCAGGGAGCTCTTTTCTGGACAGCTGTAGCTGCTATACAATACATCGTAGCAACTACACACACCTCCTCAGACCCGGATATTAATGACACTGCACACCTCTCGAAAATACTGGGAGATAGTGTCAGAAGAAGACTCATTTCTAACGAGGAAGACTCAAAAAGCAACACTTCAAGAAGAATGCGACAAAATTTCGTCCTGTCTTATGGCAAACATACTGAACTCGGTACCCAGACAACTACAAGCAGTAATAACTGCAAAAGGGAACCCCATAAAGTATTAATTTTTGTAATTTACATAATATTTTCAAGCTGTAATTGTCATAAACTTGAAGTAGCTTTTGTGTACATTTTTCATTTTGTTAACTGTTATTTCTACAGAAGTATTTGTTAAACAATACAAATTAATTACCGAGGTTCCCTCCGCAGGTCTGGTAGTTCACATTTTATGTTAACTTCTTTCGACTGACAGAGAAACAGTTAATTAAAAACAAAATACAGCTAGACGAATATTTTTTGGACTCATTGTACATCTTCGTTTATATTGCCATTATTAATTTGAAAGTGTTTATGACCAGAACGCTTCTAACACTTGATGTATTAAATTCGGGATTGTATAATTTAATAATTATTTTCGCCAGAACGACTAAGGTTCTCTTTAGGGTTACCAAATTTTCAAAACATTAAAATAAAAAACCGGGGGGTATTACAGCGAATCTCTTTATATATATATATATATATATATATATATATATATATATATATATATATATATGTTTTCTAAGTAAAATCTGGGAGGGAGGGCGAGTATTACAGATAATCTTTATTTCAACCACAACAGCTTAATTATTTTTTTTGGTGTTATTGTTATGGTCTTCAGTCCGGAGACTGGTTTGATGCAGCTCTCCACCCTACTCTATCCTGAGCAAGCCTTTTCATCTCCTCATAAGAAGGGCAACCCACATCCATCTGAATCTGCTTACTATACGCGTCTCTTGGTCTTCCTCTGCGATTTTTACCCCACACACTTCCCTCCAATGCTAAATTTACGATTCCTCGATGTCTAAGAATGTGTCCTACCAAGCGATCTCTTCTTTTGGTCAGGGTATGCCAAAAATTCCTTTTCTCACCAATTCTGTTCAGTACCTCTTCATTAGTTACGCGATCCACCCACCTGATCTTCAGCATTCTTCTGTAGCACCACATTTCAAAAGCCTCTATTCTCTTCCTGTCCGCACTGCTTATCGTCCATGTTTCACTCCCGTACAAGGCAACACTCCACACAAAGGCCTTCAGAAAAGACTTCCTTACCCTTAAATTAACATTCGATGTTAGCAAATTTCTCTTTTTCAAAAATGCTTTTCTTCCCATTGCCATTCTGCATTTTATATCCTCTGTACTGTCACCATCGCATGTTATTTTACTACCCAGGTAACAAAACTCATCTACCACCTTCATTGTTTCGTTACCTAATCTAATTCCTTCAGCATCGCCTGATTTTCTAAGACCGCATTCCATTATTTTTGTTTTGCTCTTGTTAATGTTCATTTTATACGCTCTCTTCAACACTGTCCATTCCATTCAACTGATCTTCCAGGTCCTTTGCTGTCTCTGACAGAATTACAATGTCATCAGCAAAACGCAATATTTTTATTTCTTCCCCCTGAACTTTAATCCATATTCCAAATTTTTCCTTGCTTTCCTTCAGCGCCTGCTCGATGTACAAGTTGAATAACATCGAAGAAAGGCTACAACCTTGTCTTACTCCCTTCCCAACTGATGCTTCCCTTTCATGTCCTTCGAGTCTAATAACTGCGATCTGGGTTTTGTACAAGTTGTAAATAACTCTCCTTTCCCTGTATTTTACCCCTACTGACTTCAGGATGTGAAAGAGTGTATTCCAGTCAACATTGTCAAACGCTTTCTCCAAATCTACAAAAGCTAAAAATGTAGGTTTGCCTTTCCTTAATCTAATCTTCTAATATAAGACATAAAGTGAGTATTGCCTCCCGGGTTCCTACGTTCCTCCTGAATCCAAACTGATTTTCCCCGAGGTCAGCTTTTCCATTCTCCTGTACATAATTCGTGTTAAAATTTTGCAACCATGACTTATCAAACTGATGGTTCTGTAATTTTCACACCTGTCTGCACCTGATTTCTTTCGAATGGGGATTATTACATTTTTCTTAAAGTCTGAGGGTATTTCGCCTGTCTCATACATCTTACACACCAGGTGAAACAGTATTGTCATGGCTGGTTCTCCCAGAGACTTCAGTAGCTCTGAGGGAATCTCATCTACTCCAGGGGCCTTGTTTCGACTTAGGTCTTTCAGGGCTCTGTCAGTTTCTTCTCTCAGTACAGTATCTTCTATTTCATCCTTATCTACTTCTTCTCCCCTTTCTACAATATTGTCGCTAAGTTCATTTCCGTCATAGAGCCTCTCTATATACTCTTTCCACATTTCAGCTTTCCCTTCTTTGCTGAGAACTGGTTTCCCATCTGAGTTCTTGATATTTGTAGAGTTGCTTTTCTTGTCCCCAAATGTCTCTTTTATTTTTCTGTAGGCGGTATCTACTTTTCCCCTTCTTATACATTCTTCTACAGATTTGCATTTGGCTTCTAGCCACTCCTGCTTAGCCATTTTGCACTTCCTGTCAATCTCATTTCTTAGTCGTCTGTACTCCGTTTTGCCTGTTTCATTTATAGCATTTTTATATTTTCTCCTTTCATCAGTTAAATTTAGTATTTCCTGTGATATCCAAGGATTTTTTGTAGGTCTTGCCTTTCTACCTATTTTGTCCTCTGCTGCCTTCACTATTTCAACTCTCAATGCTACCCATTCCTCTTCTACTGTTTTATTTTCCTCTGTTTCTGTCAATTGTTGCCTAAATCTCCCTATGAAATTCTCCAGAACTTGGTTCCGGAATCTATGTTTTACCATCATAAAATCTATCTGATACCTTCCTGTGTCTCCTGGTCTCTTCCAAGTATACAACCTTCTTTTGTGTTTCTTAAACCACGTGTTTGTTACGATTAAATCATGTTCCGTGCAAAATTCTACCAGGCGCCTTCCTCTTTCATTCCTTTTGCCCAGTCCATATTCACCTACTATTTTTCCTTCTCTTCCTTTTCCTACTACCGAATTCCAGTCTCCCATCACAATTAAGTTTTCCTCTCCCTTAACTGTCTGAATAAATTCTTTTAGCTCCTCATATATTTCTTCTATCTCCTCATTATCGGCAGAGCTAGTTGGCATATAAACCTGTACTACTGTTGTCGGTGTTGGCTTCGTATCTATCTTGACAATGATAATGCGATCACTGTGCTGCTCATAGTAGTTTACCCGCATTGCTATTTTCTTATTCATTATCAGTCCTACTCCTGTGATACCCCCAATTGATTTTGTATTTATAATCCTGTACTCACCTGACCAGAAATCCTGTTCATCCTGCCACCGAACTTCACTAATCCCCACTATATCCAACTTCAACCTATCCATTTCCCTTTTTAAAAGTTTCTAATTTTCCTACCCGATTAAGGGATCTAACATTCCTCGCTCCGACCCGTAGAATGCCAGTATTGTATTTCCCGATGACAACATCCTCCTGAGTAGTCCCCGCCCGGAGATCCGAATGGGGGACTATTTTACCTCCGGAATATTTTACCCGAGAGGATGCCATCATCATATTTTCATACAGTAGAGCTGCATGTCCTCGGGAAATGTAACGGCTGTAGTTTCCCCTTGCTTTCAGCCGTTCGAAGTAACTGTGTGGCAAAGCCACATTAGCTGATGTTACAAGGCCAGCTCAGTCAATCATCCAGACTGTTGCCCCTGTAACTACTGAAAAGGCTGCTGCCCCTCTTCAGGAACCACACGTTTGTCTGGCCTCTCCACAGATACCCCTCCGCTGTGGTTGCACCTACGGTACGGCTATCTGCATCGTTGAGGCACGCAAGCCACCCCACCTCGGCAATGTCTGTGGTTCATGGGGGTGGTTTTGTTTACCTATAGATAAAATTTGTTAGTTTGCTTACCATAGAGACGATAATTTTTTTGATAGATCGTGACACCCGTGCATCTGCATATTTGACGGATGAAATATTCCATAAAGAGAACAGTATTTTTTTATTACGTCCTAAATAGTGAAATCGAAGTCATTGTTGGTGCTATTATTTCACGTTCCCTGCTATTATTCTGCATCAGACCGGACGCGAGCGCTGGGGCCCTATTCTGTATCTTTCCGGAGCGCCTAAGTTCGGTTCGGTCAGAGTGTTATCGAAGCAGCTCCCCTATTTTATTCTGTATGCCTTTTGGTGGCGTTGCGGCCCGTCTTCGTGGACACCGAAGCTCAAGGTAGTGATGGGCAAACCGAGTACTGAGAATGCAAAGTTCTCGATTCCAAAGAGTTCTCTTTGTTCTCGAGAACCTGAGTCGGTTCTCGGTTTTCAGTATTCGCTTTTCACTGTTAGGAAATTGTCGATACAAACATTTATTGTCCTGCCGTTAACATATTTAGAAGTAATGTAACATTTAGTTATGTTTTGTAGCATAAGCTAGCTATGCTGTAGGCTAAGGGTTCGAATCCTGACCGTGCAAATAAGATTCTTATTTTTAAATTATTATCAGAACTTCTTTAAAATCTTTTTTGAAATGATCAATCATTAGTTTTATTGAAATGGTTGGTTTAACGTAACTTTTTTAATTCTAATTCTTCGCTACATCATTTCAATCAGCATACTAACTTTTCATTTCCGCTCATTTATGCTTCTTACCGTTCTTTATTCATCTGGAATATTCGTCTATGAGATTTTAATTATCTTTATGCAGTAACTTCAAAATAATTTAGGCCGTTTTATCATTTTATATTTGTGTTTGCTGCAATCATTATTTATATTCCTCATTTCGCTTTAATTATATTTATAACACTGTACCCGATCTTCGTTATTATACTCGTAATGAAAAAAGAATTAAAGTTTAACAAGTTTGTATGAGGATTACCAAACAAAAGTTCTCAGTTCCCGCTTGTCAGAACTCGCTTCTTAATTCTCGTTTGTTAGTACTCGTTTTTCAGTACTCGTTTCTTAGAACTCGATTCTTAGTTCTCGCTTCAGATCTCGCTTCTTAGTTCTCGCTTCTAAGGTCTCGGTTTTCGGGTCTCGCTTTTCAGTTCTCGCTTCATGGTTCTCGTTTATGGGTTCTCGGTTACGTTATTCGTTTCTGTTTGAGCAAAGAGAAACGAAAATTTTCAGTTTTTGTTTGTTTGTTTCAGTCTTGCGCCTGCTATCTTTTATTATATGCAGGCATTGTCACTAATATCCTCATTTTTCAAACAAATGGAAAGGTTTAATTTGTGTATCTATTAAATCATCCAAATGTTTCTTATCTCTGTATGTATAAAAGCGAATGACTGAACACGAAATCACGAAAACTACTTCACCTATGAAGCTGAAATTAGGCAGGTACGTTGTTTTTAGGTAGACTACATCAGCCGAAAAAGGATTTTGCGTTAGGGTCGAATTAAGGCCCATGGCAGACGGTACTTTAGCTACAGACATCGACAAAATCTACAGTTTTTTTTATTTTCATAAAATTTTGTATGGTTGACTATCAGAACAATTGGGAGGTCCCGTCTTTTGTGTCCCAGCCTCGTCGCCGCTTTTGTGTCTCGTTTCCGTCGTAGGTGTCGGTGGCCGAGTGGAATGAGACCGACACAGGAATAAAGGTAGCACGCTGGTGCAGGTACGGAGGGGAGCAGCCAGAAACTAGAAACACTAGAGTAAATTAGAACGAGATATATATTGCACAGAATTTATACAATACATAACTTTTACATAGCTCAGTACTACAGAATGCTGATACATAGTTGGGCTAGAGGCCTGCCTAGTGCCTATACTATAGCCAAGTCTTCACTGGTGCCTATTTCATTTTGAAGGTCCTAACTGGTTGCTATCTCAGTCCCAAGTCGTTCAGCGGTGGCCACGAGCGGCGTTGTAGCAGAGGGCGCTCGTGGCTGTCGTCGTCAGAACGCCGCGCCGTGCGTGCATGGTGGCGCGCGGCGAAAGTAGGTGGCGCGCACTTTGTACTTGTGCGACACCACACCCCTCCCCCCCCCAAACCGCCGCGCCGTCGTGGCGTAGGGCTGAGGGCCACGGCGACGGCACTGGAGGAGGGCCTGGGCGGGGGCGTTACTGGTGGGACGGGCGTCGTAGCTGAGGCTGGGATCGAGACGCCGTCCGCGCCCCGGCATCCGCCTTGCGATCCTCCAGGAAACCCACCAAAACCTGGGGAAGGGCGCACACCCCCGCCCAGATTGAGCAGGTCGTCTTCTTCTGAGGTGCGTAGCCCAAGCTGGGGAGGGGGGGGGGGCGCACGGTCCCGGAGTCCCTCTCGGTGACGCTGTCAGCCACTGCGGCGACGGAGGCGGAGGGGCCGACTGCATAGGAGGCGCGTCGATATCCATCGGGATCTCGTAGCCCGGGGAAGCTGGGCCCGGCGGCGAGCGATGTGGCTGTGCTCCCTGGCGGTGAACTGGGTCTGGAATCAAGAAACCCGAGACAGGATCGCGCGGCCTGTGCAGGCGCAACTGGTTTGCGTGGCGCCGCAGCTCCGACCCTGTGGAAGAACGTACAACATACATATTGCGACCGAGCACGCGCTGAATGGTGCCCGGCGTCCATCTTGTCTTGTTGCCAGCAAACACCCTGTACAGCACCGGCGTAGAAACCTGAAAACGCGTAGCGCCATACGAACCGACTCTGTGCGTGGGAGGCTGCAGCAGGTGAAGGAGAGTGCGGTGACGGCGGCCGTGTAGCAGCTCGGCAGGAGACGGGCCGTCACGTGGCAGGCACGGATACGTAGACAGGAAAATTTGAAGAGCTTGCTGCCTGGAGTGCTGACCTTTCATCTTTTCCATGTAAGACTTGAATGTTCGAACGAAACGTTCTGCTTCACCATTGGACTGAGGGTGAAAAGGTGCGGTGGTGATATGCTGAATGCCATACACACGAAAAAACTGTTGAAATTCCGCACTAACAAACTGAGGTCCATTATCACTGACGATAGTTTCAGGCAAACCTTCGATGCAAAACACTGATGTTAAGGCACTGACTGTACTAGACGCCGTCGTTGAGTTCATAGCAATCACGAAAGGAAACTTGCTGAAAGCGTCTACAACAATTAACCAGCGCGTGTTCCAGAAAGGTCCGGCAAAGTCAATGTGTAAACGTTGCCATGGTCCCTTGGGGCGTGGCCAGTCTGAGAAACGCTGTGGAGGAGCCGCCTGATGCTCCGCACAAACTGTACACTGTGATGTCATGCTCTCTATCTGAGCGTCCGTACCAACCCAGGTACAATGACGTCTGGCCAGTTGCTTTGTCCTAACAATGCCCCAATGTCCTTGATGCAGGAGGCGTAACACTTCTCGTTGCAGGGAACGAGGAACAATCACTCTTGTTTGGTCGTTGTCGGTATGTAACAACAGAACACCCTGACTTAAAGAAAATGCATGACGTTGTGCAAAATAACGTCGAACCAGAGGCCGATCAATGTCTTTGGCTCTGGCAGGCCACCCTAAGCGAACAAAACGTGCTACCACACTTAGGTCTGCATCCGCAGCTGTTTCCTGTGCAACCCGACGAGAGATCAAAGGAAAGTCTGCAACAGCAGAAGCATCTCGGGAGTCTATCTGACAACATGCCATTCCTGAAGAATCAAACGACACATCCTGGCCAACTGGAAGACGGGAAAGTGTGTCCGCGTTGGCATGTTTAGTGGTAGGTCGGTACAAAATCTCATACTGATAATTTGACAGTATCAAGGACCATCTCTGAAGCTTTTGTGCCGTTCGTGGCGGAATTGGCTTTGTGGGTGAGAACAACGACGTGAGAGGCTTGTGGTCTGTCAACAAATAGAATTTTCTGCTATAGAGATAATGATGAAACTTTGTGACGCCGTAAATGATTGCTAAGGCCTCCTTTTCTATCTGACTGTAATTTTGTTGCGTTGGCGTCAGTAGTTTGGATGCAAAGGCAATAGGACGATCGTGAGAACCAATACGATGTGACAAAACTGCACCCACACCGTACGATGAGGCATCAACTGCTAGCACTACAGGCTTCTGTGGGTCAAAGGGAATCAAACATGCATCACTGAGTAGTGCAGACTTTAAGTTGTCAAAGGCAACCTGGCAATCTTTGGACCAAACAAAAGGAACATTTTTCCTACGTAAGCGATGCAGTGGAGCTGCAATCTGAGACGCATTGGGAATAAACCTGAAATAATAGTTAAGCTTTCCCATTATTGCTTGCAATTCATGCACATTCCTAGGAGGAGGCAAGTCTTTGATTTCTCTAAGATGTGACTGTAAGGGATGAATTCCTTGGGCATTAATCACATGGCCTAGGTACTCTATTTCAGTTTGAAAAAACGAACACTTTGCTTTATTACAACGTAGACCTGCTGCAGTCAAAACTTTGAAAAGGCACTCCAGGTTTGCTAAATGTTCTTCAACTGTACGTCCGGATACCACAATATCATCTAAATAGTTCGAGCAACACGGTACAGAAACTGTCAGCTGTTCCAAAAAGCGCTGAAAAATAGCGGGGGCGGAAGAACTGCCAAAGGGTAGGCGTTGAAATTGAAAAAGGCCCATGTGAGTATTAATGAAAAACGTTTTTGACTCGTCATCAAGTGGAATCTGTAAGTATGCCTTTGCTAAATCAATCTTGGAAAAGAAGCGAGACTGTCCTAATTTGTCCATCAGTTCCTCAGGTCTGGGCAGGGGATAAGTGTCGACAATTGTTTGACTGTTCACTGTTGATTTGAAGTCCGCACAGAGACGAAGTTTTCCTGACGGCTTGGGTATAATTACTAAAGGCAAGGCCCACTGACTCGCAGAAACAGCAGAAATCACCCCACTATCCTGCCAACGTTTAAGTTCCAAAGCAACTTCATCACGCATTGCGATGGGCACTGGTCTAGCTTTACGAAATTTTGGTACAGCAGATTCTTTCAAAGTTACATGTGCCACGAAGTCTTTTGCACAACCTAGTTCCGGCGAAAACAAGTCACTATATTTGTCACATAATGCATTAATTTTGTCCTGAGGCACTACTGACGAAATTTGAAGCACATATCTTTGAATTGATAAACCAAACAAGTCGAATGAATCGAGTCCAAAAATGTTCTGTGTAGATTTGGCCTGAAGAACTACAAAAGCAACTGTTTTTGTTACACCTTGAAAAGAGGCAGGCAGGCTACACGTTCCTAGCACGGGAATATTTTGTCCTGTGTACGCTGTTAACACTTGCTGTGACGGCGACAATTTTGGGGAACCCAGAAGTTCATAAGGGTCTTTATTCATTAGGCCCGGCGCACACTTGACGCAGCAGAGGCAGAGGAGATGCAGAGGCGAGGCGCAGGGCCTCTGCTGGTCAGCGCACACTTGACGCAGCGCAGGCAGAGGAGGGCAACAGCACGGGCTGCATGTCCACTGCAAACCTCTCCATGCAATCAGATTTAATTCCTGGATCTCCTTCAAAACTCAGTTAATTTAATGTGTATGTGTGTGTGTGTGTGTGTGTGTGTGTGTGTGTGTCTGTGTGTATTCTGATACAGTATAAGAGCACTGCAAGGTCTGTTGAGCAACAGGCAAAAGTGACGAATACATGCTGAACTTATCTGGTCGATGGAAGTTCATTTTAAGCTCTTGAGCTGTTCCGACTAAACAGACGACAGTTCAAAGAGGGTCACATGCTGAGTAAGAAGGACTTAAAAGAGAAGGAAAATAGTGTGTGACACGTCATACGCGCTAAAGAAAAATTAGGGATATGTTTTAGGAATTTAATTAAAGTCAGATTTATTTTTCTTTCATTTCTTTTATAATTCAGTGAAACAAGCGTCACAGCAAATTCAATAATTGAAAGAACCTTTATACAACTGACATATTTAATCATGATTGTGGCGCGGTATATACGATCAGAAACACTTTTCTTCTCGGTGATACCTGGTATGCTTTTCATATGTCTTAGATTGAAAGATATAATGATATGAAAAACTTTGCAAATCATAGTTTCTTTGTATAAATGCATTTGCACGCAAAGTGATTCCTTACTTAGGTCTTTATTCGTAGCTCTTCCATGCTCCTGAGTACTAAGATACAGGCGTTTGCTTTTTTCCTCCTTCTATGACGGCAGCTGTGCATGACATGCAGTATTTTATTACATTGCATTCTTATTTTGTCTCTGTCATCATTTATAATGATAATTACCATCAACAGCCATTATATTTGTTAGTAATTAGTGAAGCTAATGCTAATACTTTTGCAAATGTTGAATTTCTGAACGTAGTATAGAATTCAGGTTGAGAAATACTGACGAGAGACGTTTCTTGCATCATCTATGGTTTAGCAGTGAGCTGAAGCTCCACGAAGGGGTGGACATTGTGTTCCAAAACATTGAAGAAAGTCCCTGACAGTAAAAAAAAATCGTTGCACGTCCATTCTGGTTTCGTCGAACTTTTTATTCAGTAGTAACGGGAATTTTAGCTTATATAGTGCTTTCATGCTTACCACAAAGTTTACTGAAACCAGAGACTGTAGACCGTACAAATACACAATCATCATCTTCAGTTTATAACTCTCGTTGTCTTTATGTTTCAGTAAGTTGTTCACTTCCAGCTTGGGTCTGTGTCGGCAGCGTACGAAGAAGAGAGACACGAGGCAGTTCCGCACTCGGCACAGCAAGCGGCAACAGCCGTGTGTGTGCCGCGTAGCTGCCGACCGCGGCGCGTCAAACGTGTATCTCGCGTATTTTCTCGAGAATCGAAAGAGATATAGCTCTCCTTCCACCGTTAAAAACAATTTAGATATGTTAGCTACATTTCGTTCGCAGTAATGTATGGTGTAAAACGCACCAAACGCAAACTAGCCAGCGACTACTTTTTCCACTGCAAACTCTTGAAAATATGCGCGGCGTTGTACTTTATTTTTATTATAACAATAACTATGTACAATAACGAAAAGAAAACCTCCCCAACGTCATGCGGTGGCTTTTGCCTATATGATACAGAAAAATAATTTCTTTCTAGTGAGTAGTTTCTGCAAAATCGATTGTGAAAGCTGCGTTAGCGCAAAACACGCACAAATAGGAAAATAGTATTTTTAATTTTTTTTACGCAGAAAGTAAAAGTGTTACAAAGAAACTAAATACAGGGAAGGATGAAGCTTATATTCGTCTACATAAAACAATTTTTTTCGAAGCATATCGGATGACTTGAAATTTCACTTTGCGACAGAGGTGGAACAGAGGCGCAGGAAAACTGTGCGCCTCGGACAACCGGACAGAGGCGTGACCCACTAGAGGAAACGCCTGCCCTCCACTGCGCCTCGGCTGCGTTAAGTGTGCGCTGCCCCATTAGAAAGCATGCGTTACAGGCGGACGGAGGCCTATCCTCTGCCTCTCCTCTGCCTCTGCTGCGTCAAGTGTGCGCCGGGCCTTAAAGTAACAGCGGAACCAGTATCAAGCTGAAATTGCACAGTCTTATTTTCTATGCAAAGATTCACAAAAAGCTTTTGCTTGTGGCGCTCGACAGGTGCGCGAATGTGGGCAACGACTGAGTGAACTTGTTTACTACGCTTACGCATGCGCGGGCTGCGTAGTGAAGTAAGCGGCGCAGACTCGGCACACAGATTAATATCACTGTCACTACATGGCACTACCGCCAGATCGGCATCCGCGCAATGCGAGGCTACTACAGAGTCACTAACTACTGCACTACACTCTTGAGCAGCTACTTGATGTCTACTGTCACTAGCTACACAGTACTGGGCACTTTTACAATAAGAAGTTGCAGAAGGCACTAGGTTCACTACAGGATTGCACTGTACATCGTCACTTTGCTTGTCCCGAACCCTTTTCCGTTGCACAGATGTACGCGCTCGTCGGCGCTTGCGGCGTGGCGCAATACATAGTTTTGCAATAGGTGCAGAAGAATTTCCTTGCAATTGAGAACCAAGTAAAGCACTGTTCAATTCCACAGCGTCTACGACATTGACTGTATGCACTGCTCTCGCACTTTGCGAAGCACTGTTTCTAACGTTATTGTTCGTTGAATTTTTATTTTGCATACACACGGACTGTACATGTCCCGATTTGCCACATTGATAACACGTCGCGTTGCGATTAGGGCATTGTGCACGTTTGTGGCGAGATACACACTGGGGGCAAGACTTACGAACATTTTTCTGAAATGAGCGTTGGCGCCCGTTATTCAAATTACTGTTTCTAACATGACGGGGCGACCTTTGTGTCGCAATTTTACACTGGCTACTGTTCACTGTCTGTTCAGCACGGCCGGTAGAAAAATAAGAATCACTAGTGCTATACTGAGAACTACGGCTAGGAAAGCGTCTGTTACGGCGCACTGAATTTACACTGTGGCGTTGCATTTCTACATCTGCTAAGTCAAAAGTATCATGCGCTTCTATAAGCTGCAGTACACTGTCTAATGAAGGGTCTGACTGTTTTAGAATTGGTGCCCTAATTCTGGGGTCCTGAATGTTCTGCGTAATCGCATCCTTCAACATCACGTCACTATAAGAGAGCCCACAAGAGCAAGTAAATTTACATTTGCGGGTTAAGCCCTTCAATTCCGTAATCCACTCTTGGTGTGACTGCTCTGGTAATTTTTTAAGTCTGAAAAATCGGTACCGTGCAGCGGCTACAAGAACTTTTCTCTCATAATGAGCATTTAGTGCCTCTACTATTTGTTCAAAGTCTACATCACGAGGAGATGCTTGCGGGAATAGTTTCTGCAATAATACGAAGGTTTTGGGGCCCACCACGGACAATAACAGATGCTTCACTTTCTGACCTGTAATTTGATGAGCCGCGACTAGTTCTTGAAACTGTGCGAAGTAGTCGCTCCATTCTTCCTCACGTTCGTTGTACTGGCGGAACGTAGGGAGCGGCGTAGCGGCAGGTGTGGGCTGCTGATGCGACGGCTGTTGTTGAGTTGTCGTCAACTGTGCCACCGCCTGGAGAAGTTGTGTGATTTGCGCCGTCTGTAACTGAATAATTTCCATTAAGTTTGGGTTCGGGGTAGTGGCCATGCTGACCGATTAGGCGCCGCGCATACAATTATAACAAAACACAAATGCAATATGAAAGAGGACGCTCTGCAACAAAAAAGTCCACAAAACACGTAACAATATTGTCCCCCAAAAATCTTATAATAAGGGTGGGTGGGCGGGAGCAATTTCTGTGTGCTCCGACTACTGCTGCTGTCTGGCTGCTGCAAGCGGGCTGGTCCAAGGTTCGTCTATCACTGCCCGTCGCCACTTTTGTGTCCCAGCCTCGTCGCCGCTTTTGTGTCTCGTTCCGTTGTAGGTGTCAGTGGCCGAGTGGAATGAGACCGACACAGGAATAAAGATAGCACGCTGGTGCAGGTACGGAGGGGAGCAGCCAGAAACTAGAAACACTAGAGTAAATTAGAACGAGATATATATTGCACAGAATTTATACAATACTTAACTTTTACATAGTACTGTACAGCAGAATGCTGATACATAGTTGAGCTAGAGGCCTGCCTAGTGCCTATACTATAGCCAAGTCTTCACTGGTGCCTATCTGATTCCGAAGGTCCTAACTGGTTGCTATCTCAGTCCCAAGTCGTTCAGCGGTGGCCACGAGCGGAGTTGCAGCAGAGGGCGCTCGTGGCTGACGTCGTCAGAACGCCGCGCCGTGCGTGCATGGCTGCGCGCGGCGAAAGTACGTGGCGCGCACTTTGGACTTGTGCCACACCACACCGTCAATGTAAAATTTTGTATGGTGCATGGCGGAGGGTACTTTACCAGCGGACTTTCAAAAAATCTATAGTTTCTTTCCGATCTATATGAAATTTTGCACACTTGATTTCCAAACCATGTTTTTTAAGTAATTGTTGAGGACGCTTATTTCACATCAGAGCTCGTCCAGAGCATTAATACTGGCATCTAGTAGTTTTGCCTAGGCACCTATTTTTTTTTAGTTCTCGGTTTGGTATTCGATTCCTTTTGGTTCTCGAGGACAGAGTTATCGATTCCTGAAAGTTCTCGGTTTTGCCCATCTCTAGCTCACGGTGGCGCTGTTGTCAGATCCGCTCGCATCAGCCAATCAGAAGTGCCTGACTGCTTCTCCGCGCATGCGCACTGCTGCTGAGCAGCGGGAACGGCAGCCGTGGCCGGCGTTGGCTGCGTCTCTTACCGTGAGAGACAGCCCAGCAAAGTGTAGAAAATCAAAGTCGGGTATTTTATAATCTGGCGACATAACACGACAGTGTGTTCCGAGAACTAACTACTGAAACTTTTTTTTTAAGTTTAATAACAACTCTTTGTCACTGAAAATGGGAATATTTAAAATTTTATGAAAAGTTGTTTATTCACCCTACTCTATGTGTATCACACCGTATCTCCTAAACTAAGCGTGGAACAGCAAAATAATTCTAAAACTGCCTTCAGTGCTATATGTTGGCGATGACTGCAAACTTTCCGGCCAATATAGTCAGTGATAGTGAAGTAATAAATTAAAATCTCATGTGTGACGCAGAACGTTTACCAAACCAACGTCCAAAATGGCATTGTTCTCTAAACGTTCCACGCGACCATAAAAAACGCCTGAAAATTCTTGCAATGAATCTGTCAGATGCTCCTCAAAGCTTTAAACGGAAAATTTAAGAAATTCAATACGGTAGTTATTCCGATATTACTGCCACTCCTTTTTATTCCAGGTCTGAACTATAATTTACTAAATGAAACAAACAGCTGTTTAGCCGAAGGAGCTGTGATAAAATACACGGTGCTATTCTCACACTTTACTTCGAGCTAGGGTCGGATGACCAAACACCCCGGAAAACCGCAATTTTAATTTTTTGTAGGGAGGTAGTAAGAAAAGCCGCCCTTGTCTCGAATATCGATGTCACTATTTCATCGAGGTGGTTGGCCTTCACATTTGGCTATCCTTAGCTGCTGATCCACGAGCAACTGCGTCGAAGCAGGATAAGCATTTCCTTAATTGACAATAATTTTCAAGCAACTGTTGAAATACGGAATCATTAACAATGCATATGAAGATTCTTTTTCCCGATATTGTCATCTGTACATATGACTAAAACTGTTACTGGCCGATGTCTGTACATAGGAGATACTCAAGAAATATAATAATGGAAAGTCCAAGTTGGAATTAATAGTATAGTGAGGACAGTTTACAACTGGCGACGAGCTGCGACAGGCACATACAAAAGACACACACATACAACACATTCAGCTACCAGCCATGGCCTTCTTCAGAAAATAGAACACAGGCACACAACACAGTCATACAACCATCACCTCCGACTGCCGCACTTCGAATCATGCTCTGCAGCGAATCGGGGACGGGAGGGGAGGGGCGGGGAGGGGAGGGGAGGGGGAGGGGATAGAAAGGTTACGTCACGGTGGTGGGGATGGGTTAGATGGGAATAACGAGATGCAGCTTAGGGATGGAGTGGGGAGGCGGACGAGGGGAGAAAATAAAATAAAATAAAATAAATACAGTATATATAGAGAATGTATGTACACTGCAAGTATACAAGACCGTGTGTGTGTCTGCGGTCTTGTGTACTTGCAGTGTGCATATATTCTCTATATATATTTTATTTTATTTTCTCCCCTCAGACGCCTCCCCACTCCATTCCTAAGCTGCATCTCGTTATTCCCATCTAACCCATCCCCACCACCGTGACGTAACCTTCCTATCCCCTCCCCCTCCCCTCCCCTCCCGTCCCCGATTCGCTGCAGAGCGTGATTCGAAGTGCGGCAGTCGGAGGTGATGGTTGTATGACTGTGTTGTGTGCCTGTGTGATTGTGTGAGTGCTCTATTTTCTGAAGAAGGCCATGGCCGATAGCTGAATGTGTTGTATGTGTGTGTCTTTTGTATGTTTCCTAATTGTTGGGCCTGCAGCACCATATATGTCGTAAAAAAGTTCCAGATTGCTGCTTATGTTTTATTTAATATTGCTTCAGCTGTTTCGACAGTTTGTCATTCTCAAGCGCTTGCGTGTATAAGAATTACATTAATTACAAATTAAACAATAGGAAAATATACATAAATTTGTTTGTTATAAATTTTCTTAAGAAACTTACGTCTACGATGTTTGGATGTTAATTAATGTTGACATCTGGCGTAACTGTTGCTTTAACTGTCAGGTGTTATGCAGTTTTTTACATTAAAACTTTAAATTAAAGAAACTTTTATATTTTTTCGTAATTAGCAACAGCTTTGCCAAAGATCTTTACATATACAGTAATCAACTAAGTTATGAGATTCTTTTTTAACTTTAACATTGGTTAGAGAGGTTTATTTTGTTTTTTCCTCTGTTCATTTAGTATATCTTTGCCTTTGAGCCTTTTTCATCTTTTGTACGTGCCTGTCGCAGCTCGTCGCCATGTCTTTGCAGTGAGTTGTAAACTGTCTTCACTATATTATAGACACTCAATAAAACTTTATATGGGGAATCAATATGTCGGAAATAGACGAAAAAATATTTATTTTTTAGAATTTTTGTATGTCTGTCGGTATGTTTATGGGTACATGACGCAAAAATTTTAAAAAAGTCTGGTACATGTTTCACTTGGTACACAGCCTACAAGCCGAGTTAGCGCAGTTTTGCCATATAAGCGTTCGCGATTGCACACCTTAGTGCACTATTGGCTGACGTGAACATCAGGAGCCCACATAGCAAAGCTTTGTGGCTGACGTAGCGGCAGCGGCAGCGCTTTGCATGTGCGGAACTTCACCAGGAAAAGCTGGTTCACAATCACTCGGAAGATGCTCCAATAAAACCTTCCATCGACAATAACAGTAAGGCTCTATTTATAGCTCAGTAGTCTTGTGTAGTTCGCGAACGAACTAGTAAAGCTCTGTATAGGGAAAGCACGGCCATCGTTTTCCGCGCCGCGTGCCGCCGTCTGCAGCTCGTGATTGGCTGAAATCCAATCACGTGGTTCTTTCCGCCATCTTGCACCTATACGTTGCTTGGCTGCCATCAGAAACCTTGTGAATATTCGTGTGTTTTGGTTTGAAGAATGCCACAGTGTTGTACTTTTGGCTGTTTTTAAGAAGCGAAGAAGGGAGGTAAACACTATAGTACTTCCATTAGGTATCAGAAATGCAGGAAGATGAACAGTCTGGCTGATGAAAATCGTCGAGAAAAACTAGGAGTCCAGAAGCGAACTTCGCTTCTTGTGCTGTGATGATTTTAATTCATAATGCAAATTAATAGATTAAAGATTCACTGGCGAATGGATCACGCAGCAGATACCTATATATTTTTAATCTGAATAAATTTTTGAAGGAAATTCCTGCACAATGTCGTGAGGTTAGATTATTCACTCGTCGTCGATTTTATCTGCAGGTACTTGCCGAAAATACACAAATTTTTGACATATTAGTGAGTGAACTAGATTTTCGTTTAGATATGAAATTAATATGCAGTTCCTGAAACAAGTTTTTCTGATTCGTTTTCATGTGTTAAAGTGTATCATTAAAAGAAACAAAGAATTTAAACAAGACAAATATTAGACATTCAAATGTAATTGGCGTTGTAAAGGCACCTTTAATTTCTGTTGCTGCTAAAGTCACGTGGTGGGTATCTCCTTGCATGTTTCGTAGTTGATGTAAGATATAAGTACATAACACGCAAGAAAATACTCATCAAAGACTTATCCATGATCTCATTTGTTTTCTTAATTTACACTCTGCTCCGATGACGACATGTTCGCGGTCTATGGGAATATTTGGCTACGGTACAGGTCAATTAGAATTTATAGGTGAACCCTTTAGATCTGGAACCACAAACCAAACAGTTTTCTTAAAATCGGACGATAAGTATTCCGTAGAGCCGCCAGGTCCGCATGGACAGAACTACGCGAAGTTCCCGCATCTGTCCGTCGGATATAACAGCCTGTATCTCGAGAATGAAAAGAGTTATCGTTCACCGGTCGCGGTGGCCGAGGGGACTGAGGCGCTTCAGTCACGGTCTGCACGGCCACTACGGTCGGGGGTTCGAATCCCCCCTCGGACATGGATATTTGTGCCGTCCTAGTTCGTAAGTAGTTCATAAGTAGTTTGTAAGTTTAGGGACTGATGACCCCGTAGTTAAGTCCCATAAGCCGTACAAACATTAAAAGTTATCGTTCTGCTCTCAACCTTAAATAAAATTTCGATATCTTACCTACATTTCGTCCGCAGCATTGTATGAGCTAAAATCAACCATACGCAAAGTCTACGCGATGTGAATTTTCCCCTGCAAACTCTTCAAAATTTTGCGCAGTAGTTTACTTAATTTCATGAAGCATGGAAACTATAAGTAATAATGAACAGAAAATCAGATCATTGTCGAGCGAATATGTCACACTATAACACGTGAATAGTTTCCTCAGAATCGGTTGATAAGCATCGTTCAGCGCTGGGAACGTAGCAGCGGTCGGTGCGTCAGCAGCAGCGGAATGTGATAGATAGGCCCAGCATGACTGCCGCTGGCAGGCTGGCCGTACTTTCCCTGTACAGGGCTTTACGAACTAGTTCGGAAGAGCGCTCCCACAGGCGAACTACGCGAACTAGATCGCAGATCCCTCGCCTCTTAGTTCGTCCGCTCCTTTTGAGAAGACTGACGGGGAACAGCGAGAGGACGCGAGAGCGCGCAGAATCGCGTGATTCCCTTCTGCCAGTTGCCGTCATTTCGAGCTGAGATGCAGCTCAGCTGTACTTTCATAGATCACTGCCGCAAATTTTCTTTCCTAACGTATTCAGCAGTGTCTGAATAATATTTACTACGAGTAATCTGTATGCAAAGTAGTTGAATACCAATGTATCACCCACTAGTGTAAATAAATGGTTTATTTGTTTAAGTATTTGATGTCTAAATACTGGTAATAGTACACGCTTGGGTGACACTGATCATTATATAAAAAAGCTGTCATAACAAAAGGAAGAGCTCTTTTAGTAGCGGTAGCAAAAGCCAAAAAGAGCGGACGAACTAAAAAGAGCGGACGAACTAAAAAGAGCGGACGAGCTACGAACTAAAAGGAGAGATACCGGTCGCGAACTAAAATATGCGCGATCGGTCGCAAACGAAAACATGCGTTACCGGTTGCGAACTATTATGCCAAACGTATCTCGCGTCTTAGTTCGTTGAATTCTTTTCCGAAGACCGACGGACAATAGCGAGAGGGCGCGCAGCAGAATTAAAAATCCCGTGTTTGCCTTCTGCTGATGAGAGCCATTTCGAGGTGAGCGTCTGCCTGCTAGATTACGTAGTTCAGTGCTGTTTGAAGTATTCTGCGCTCTGCAATATCTGACTAATAAATTCCACGATGCCAAGATATAGAGATAACTCTAAACTTAAACGCGAGAAATTATCCACAAACTGTTTCTCTTGGTCTGCGTGATATCGTTAGCGGCTCACGCAGCAAGCGCATGAAGCAGCTAGGTGGGGGAACTTCTCCCTCCACCTGCACGAGCAGACCACGCCGCTCAGCCGTCACTGGGAGCGGACGAACTAAAAGCACGAACTAGTTCGCGGCGAATTTTATGCACAAGTCTATAGCTCAGTGTTCGACAGAAAAAAATTATGGAGCCCTAAGGACTATCTGTTTCCGTCCGTTCTGTATGCGTAGATTCGGGTATTGGCTTTAACCACAATAATGAGCGACTAGGTGGCCCGTGCGAATAAAAAAAAAAAAAAGGTTTGTATAGTTTATGGGACTTAACTACGGGGTCATCAGTCCCTAAACTTACAAACTACTTATGAACTACTTACGAACTAGGACGGCACAAATATCCATGCCCGAGGGGGGATTCGAACCCCCGACCGTAGTGGCCATGCAGACCGTGACTGGAGCGCCTCAGTCTCCTCGGCCACCGCGGCCGGCCGTGCGAATAATTCGCACTCTATCCGCATCCGTCACAGACAGGTAAGGTAGTAATGGAGAAACGTTAGATGTAAGTAGCTACATACTTATAAAAGATAAACTTTGAGCAGTAGTAACAAATATTGGTCTCATTGTAAGAAAATGTATATAACTAAATACCATATGGGTCAAAGCCCTCTGTCCAGTCACTCGTTGATCATTCCGGGGCAGTAATAGAAGAAAGCAAACGGAAAGCTGTAGTTCTAAATTTAACTTTTAAGAAATCTTTCACGCAGGAGGACCGCACAAATGTACCATCATTTGATCAACGTGCTAATTCCGAAATGGGGGACATAGCAATAGGTATTTCCGGTGTAGAGAAGCAGCTGAGAGAGCTAAATACGAAAAAGTCTGCTGGTCAGGATGGAATACCAGTTCGGTTTTACAAAGACTATTGTGCAGCATTGGCCCCCTACTTAGCTTGCATTTATCGCGAATCTTTAATTCAGCGCAAAGTTCCTAGTGATTGGAAAAAAGCGCAGGTGACTCCCGTTCATCAGGAAGGAAAGAGAACTGACCCATACAATTACAGGCCAATATCGTTTACATCAGTTTCATGTAGAATTTTAGAGCATATTCTCAGTTCGAATATAGTAAATTTCCTTGAAACGGAAAAGCTTCTTTCCATGAATCAGCAAGGGTTTAGGAAACATCGTTCATGTGAAACTCAGCTTGCCCTTTTCTCACATGACATCTTGCAAGCCATGGACGAAGGGCAACAGGCGGATTGTGTTTTTCTCGACTTCAAAAAGGCGTTCGACGCGGTGCCACACTGCAGACTGCTAACGAAGATACGAGCTTATGGAATGGGTTCACAGATTTGTGACTGGCTGGAAGACTTCCTAAGTAATAGAACGCAGTACGTTGTTCTCGACGGCGAGTGTTCATCAGAGACGAGTGTATCGTCAGGCGTGCCCCAGGGGAGTGTGATAGGACCGCTATTATTTTCTATCTATATAAACGATCTGTAAGTTGTAATTTGCGGCTGTTTGCTGATGATGCTGTGATGTATGGGCGGGTGTCGTCTGTAACTGATTGTAATAGCATACAGGATGACTTAGACAAAATTTCTAGTTGGTGCGAAGATTGGCAGCTAGCTCTCAATGTAGAAAAATGTAAGGTGATGCGCATGACTAGAAAAAACAATCCTATAATGTTCGAATACAGCATTAGTAGTGAGCTTCTTGATGCTGTCGCGTCGTTCAAATATCTAGGCGTAACATTGCAGAGTGATATGAAATGGAACGAGCATGTAAGGACAGTTGTGAGTAAGGCGGACAGCCGACTTCGGTTTATTGGGAGAATTTTGGGAAGATGTACTTCACCTGTAAAGGAGACCGCGTATAAAACGCTTGTACGACCACGTCTTGAGTATTGCTGAAGTATTTGGGACCCGCAGCAGATCGGTTTGAAGGAAGACATAGAGGCGGTTCAGAGGCGAGCAGCTAGGTTTGTTACCGGTAGGTTCGACCAATGCACGAGTGTCACGGAAATGCTCCGGCAACTCAATTGGGGATCGCTGGAAGAAAGACGACGTTCTTTTCGTGAATTTCTGTTACGTAAATTTAGAGGGCAGGAATTTGAAGCTGAGTGTAGTACGATCTTGCTGCTTCTACTTACATTTCGCGTAAAAATCACAAAGACAAGATAAGAGATATTAGGGCTCGTACGGATGAATATAGGCATTCTTTTTTTCCTCGTTCAATTTGGGAGTGGAATAGGAAAGGAAATGCCTAGTAGTGGTACAGTGTACCCACCGCCACGCACCTTACGGTGAATTGCGGAGTATGTGGGTAAATGTAGATGATTAATTGTGACACGTATAAAAATCAGATATTGACTTTTTCGTGTTTATTTTATTGTTTAAAAACTTGTTTATTTTACAAAACTTGTTTGAAAACAATGTGAGCAGTTATAATGTGATCATTGTTTAGTTTTGGCTGTATGCGTCTTTAGCACAAGCAAGGGGAACACCAAGTATGGTACCAACGGAATTTGAAGGGTCGTAGGTATGTTGTGAGGGAATTCCTCCAGACCATCAAGCTAAAAGGATTTATTGCAATGGGCCTTGATTTCTAAGAAAATTGAGAAGTTCGCAGCACATTACCACGCGTACCGTGTCTACTTATACATGGCGGCTACCGCTCAGCGAGACAGCGTGGTGTAGTCGACAAGGTGCGAGCGTGCCATGCAGGAGACCTGGGTTCAAGTCCGACATGGGTCAATTACTTTTCACACCTGTCCGATGATTGTGCATAGTTATGTATTTTTATAACCATTCTTATGTAAACGTTTGCAGTAAATGGTCAGGATAAAAACATGTAACATTCGCTCAATATGTCATCTATTGCGCAACGATAATTTTATTCATTTTGTTTTTTCGAAGCACACTTTTAAGGCGATTGAAGCATATTTCGTAATCAGTAAACAGTCTTTTATTAATATGTATAATATTTGGGCAACATTTAATACCTGTGTTTACAGTCCCTGACCGTGCTGTTTTTATCTCCTCCTATGGCGTGTGTTCCCACGTGACGCGTCCCAGTGCAGTGTTATGCTACGGCCAGTCGGTTAGGCATTCGTAGCGGGTCGTTCATGCGTGCGGCACGTCGTGCAACGTGGAGAATTATGCACAATTAAAGAAGAGAAATGAAGAAAAGTGAAAAATAAATGACCCGAAGGGGAATATTTTTTTATTTTCTTGGTTATTTTTTTAATCGTTTGACTTTTCATTATTTTTGTTTTTCTTTCTATATATATTTTTCTTTGCTTAATTATTCTTTTAAAATATAAAAGTAGCAACTACAATTTGTAATAATTGTTCTGCCGCTAGGTACCAAACACGGGTCTCCTGCATGGGAGCCTCGCACCTTGTCGGTTACACCACGCTGTCTCGCTGAGCGGTAGCCGCCATGTATAAGTAGACACGTTACGCGTGGTAATTTGCTGCGGATTTCATCTCGATTTTCTTAGAAATCAATGCCCATTGGAATAAATCCTTTTAGCTTGATGGTCTGGAGGAATTCCCTCACAACATACCTGCGACCCATGGGATTGAGCGAACTCGTGAAAGAGCCACGTATGCGAAAAAAAAAAAAAAAAAAAAAAAAAAAAAAAAAAAAAAAAAAAAAAAAAAAGGTTCTGCTAAATATAATGCTGCCCGTTGAAGCGTCTGACCTTTATTTTGTAGTCATAGCGAAGGCTACTTTTATTGGGGATTGTCTTCTTATCATTTGGAATGGCATGGTTGGATCAGAAGGTGTGAGGTTTTCTTTCCTTCTTTTTTTTTTTTTTTTTTTTTTTTTTGGGGGGGGGTGGGGGAAATAACTTTTAACTATCTGTGTATTTTTCGTTATTAGTGGAGAACGGTACCTTGAAAATGATACCTCAATCATTAATTTCGGATAAGTAATACTGGAGATATGGCGTATCCACAAAAAAGCACCGATTAGAGATAATAATAAATGATTTACATAAAAATTATCTGACACATTTTTGAGCTGTGAGATACATTCATTCTTCGCCCATTTCTTTATTTATTCCGCTCTTTTTCTACGCATTCTTTAATTAGAGAGAGAAGCTGCTAATTCCCATTACAGTATTGTTAAGAGCACAGAAATGAATTAGATCTACCAGTACTTGAAGTCAGAAGGGGTTAAACCTATTTTCTATACCTGCTCCTTCTGGGTGGTTTAACGCTGTTCAAAATGTTTAAGAGTTAGTAAACCTAAAGGACTTAGCCATGTTGGTCACAGTCCCTAAGCTTACAAACTACTTAAACTAACTTAAGCTGAGGTAGGGTGACAAGATTTCCAAAATGAAAATATGGGACACAAATTAGATGCTGAAATGAAGCCATATTTTGTGAAACGTTTCGTAAATACTGTATCAGTAAAGTAGATTGGAGTTCAAATATTTGGTCCATACTACAGCTACAGATATCACCATACGTTTTTGTTAAGATCAGCACTTAAAAAATACAAAAATACGTTTCGTTACTAATGAATAAATATTTCATTGCTGCCACGTGGAAACACAATATGCCAATTTTATATAACGTCACCTTTCGTTAGTTTGTACATAGGCTACTTATTTCTCACACTAACAATTTTTATTTATTTATTTATTTTTATTTATTTATTTTTTTTCTTTCAGAATGACACATGTAATTAACGACTGTGATAATCTGAAATACAGTTTTGTGAAAATTGACCTTTGAAGTATCCTAAACTTGAGTATTAGTTATAAGCCGGCCGAGGTGGCCGAGGGGACTGCGGCGCGCCAGTGACGGTCTGCACGGCCACTACGGTTGGAGGTTCGAATCCCCCCTCGGGCATGGATATTTGTGCCGTCCTTAGTATTAGTTAGTTCATAAGTAGTTTGTAAGTTTAGGGACTGATGACCCCGTAGTTAAGTCCCATAAGCCTTACAAACATTTGAACATTTTTGATTAGTTATAATTGTATACTTAACACTTTCAATATTAAACCTCTTGTTTTCATCAGTCCATAAAGCAACGGCGTCAGACACTGTGAAAAGGTCATTGTGAGCCGCAAATTTCTGCAGCATATATCACGCCATGAAAAAAGTCGAAAGAAATATGTTTCACCAAGACAGTATTTCTAAATTCGCGCTTTCCAAATGTTTGCAAAGCTTGTAGGACTTAACCGCGTGGTCATCAGTCTCTAAACTTACAAACTACTTACGAACTAAGCTATACTAAAGACAGCACAAACACCCATGCGCGAGGGAGGATTCGAACCCCGGACGGGGAACGACCTCGCGCATCGTATAACATAGCGCCTCAACATACATTGTTTACGCTGTTTACTCCATTGACCTTATGGAACGGCATCTAGGCACTTACTTCACCATCTACAATGAGACTGTTCTCACGAATGCAACAAAAGACATCATACTTCGCAGAGGCGCCGACTTTTGAAAATCTGTGTGGGTGCTCTATATCACAGTTCACACATGTTCGAAACAACCCTCCTGAAAATCATGTCCATGCATTTTTGAATGAGCAGTACTCGATAAAAGTAAACAGGCTGTTGTCTGGCCTTTTAAAAATAGAAGGAAGAGGAAGAAAAGGAAAGCATTGCTGCATTAGGACACTACAATAAAGCGATCTAATTGGCCGAAGTGGATATTTCGATGTAAGTAACACCCCAAAACTTCTACACGACCAATGAAATAATTTTTCAAAAATGTTCAAATGTTTGTTAAGCTTATGGGACTTAACTACGGGGTCATCAGTCCCTAAACTTACAAATTACTTATGAACTACTTACGAACTAGGACGGCACAAATATCCATGCCCAAGGGGGGATTCGAACCCCCGACCGTAGTGGCCGTGCAGACCGTGACTGAAGCGCCTCAGTCTCCTCTGCCACCGCGGCCGGCAATAATTTTTCGTTGTACACTAATCTAACACTTTTTGTGCGAAGCTACTCTTTCTGATTTCTGACAAAAGCGTTTGGTAGAACACCGTCACCAAGGTTTAAGGAAATCTTTGAAATATTTTGAGATTTTGAAGTCCGACATCGAATTTTTTTGGTCAGTTCCAAGCAAGTTCTGTATACTTAATCGAAACTTTCATCACTTCGAGAACACTTCATGACATCTCTGACAGTATTAATATAGTCCAAGGGTTTTTTAAGCCAGAGGGAAGAGCATTACAAATTTCAACTGAATTTATAATTTCAGTAACAAGGAAAGTGACAAAGATAAATGAAATACGATTATCATCAGTATCAGATTCTTCCTGAAAGAACACAATTGAATGTTCATAAATACGTACAGCTGAAAGGTCAAAAGGACCGACGTGCTTCAGGATGAATAAAGCCAGCATAGTGCGTAAAACACGGACACTCATTACTACTCGCTTGGGGACCCGCGTACAAAACTGATCATTCGTTTCACGTATGAAATTTCGTCTCTCGCTATAGTCACGTTTTTCAAAAAAATGTTCAAATGTTTGTCAAGCTTATGGGACTCAACTACGGGGTCATCAGTCCCTACGTCACGTTTTGCATTGCCTCTTGAGTAATAATTTTTTTAATATTTATACAATTTTTCATTTTCCACCTCAGTTTTATGTGGGTGCTCAGCACCCCCAAAAAATCCATGGAGGGTGCACGAGCCCCGGAGCACCCCATAGTCGGCGCCCCTGATACTTCATGACCAAGTTTTGCTCTGAATACTAGGCCATGTGTGGTGCACAATGTCAAACCGACTTCCACTTCAATGTGTAATTTAGGAAATGAAAACTCGCCTTAATTCTATCATTAAAAATACAAATTCTTTTTGGTATTTATGTGAGAAAACAAGTGGTGTCACTACTTAGGGCCGGTTCGTCCATCTCTCGTTAATCTTGTCGTTAATAAACGAGAAGATGCCTTTAACGTCCAGTTGAATGTGCTCGTTAAGTGCATTGCGTTTGTCATTGCCGGATACACCTCTCGTTTGCTAACCTGGAGAAAACGAGAAGGTACGATATATTTCGACTAGGTTGGCAATAGAAACAAATGAAAGTGCAGTCTGAATAAACAGCTGTTTCCCTTATTTAACTATCAGGGAAGAGGTTAGCAGATAGTTCTAAATTGGCGTTATGGAAAACAAACGTGAAAGAAGCTCGAATTTTATAAGAAGTTAGCGCGAGTGTGTTGTGTCGTCAATAGAGAAATATTAGGGTGCATTGGAATGTAGAAAAACGGACGCCACGACATGGAAGGAGAAGAAAAAAGCGACATGATCGCGTGTGGAAAATGAATTCAGTGCCTTCCACGGAAAATGTAGGACAGTAAAAATGCTTAGGGCTTAGTATGGTAACATGCCGAGTGCGTAGTATCTATAGTGTAAGCTTGCACATAGGCAAAAGTATACTGTTCCTGTAGATCAGAGGAAGGAATCACATTTTAGGCCTCACACTAGGCGCAACAAGTTTAAGTCAATACTGGGTAAAATTTTACCGCACTTCTCGGCGGGCTCCAGTGCTTATGTTGGCAACAGATAAACAATGAAGTGTAGATTGTGTTAATATTTTTCACGAGCTACAGAGTAAATGTTATTGCTGCTCGTTTCACTCGCAGCAAAATTAATACTGTACCTGCTCTATGGTTGACAGGTTCTTTTATGTACCTTTGTCCGTTCAAAAAAGAAAAAAAAAAAAAAAAAAAAAAAAAGACAAGTTTCGTTTTAATTGAAGTTGTCACGAAAAAACATTTATTTGTCGTCTGAGCTGCCGTCATTACCATTGGTGCCAACATAACCACTGCAGCCTGGGAGAAGCGTGGTACAATTTAACCAAATACTGAATTAATAAGCTTGCAGGCATAAATAATGTATTCTGTTTTCTATCATGACAGATAACTTACAAAATACGTAACTATCTGTTGGACTCTTGAGATGGTCGTGGAGATTTTCATGTAGCGTTTCCAAGGCGAAATAGCGTAACAAATTGTGCATCATCTCAGCATTCAAAATGATTTGGGCGAACATAAATACGCCTATTTTGCATTATAGGAGCAATGACCTCTAGATCGTCTAAAATATCGACATCGTCTTCACTGTCAACCAAATCTGTTATTCTAACCATTTTCATCATATCGATTCTCACTGAACTAGTCGTTACCCATAAGTTTGTATTTTGATATCGCAACAATAATTTTAAGGTTATGCTGCGTATCTGCAATATATCAAACTCATCTGCTAGCTACTGACATGGATGGGGCGAGAAATATGACGATAAAATTTTTCAATGAAGCTGCTTTATACACTAGTTTTTCATGCATGTAGTGCTTCTGTTATTTTGTTCGCTAAATCGGTCTTAAACTTCGATCATAGATACTAACAGACCGGACAAACAGCAGAGCGGCTATGCACATGGCGTGGTTCAAACATATGACCACGTGACTGTTGGCAAATATTAGCCGGATATAATAAACAAACCACTGTTTTCAAGAAATGCAATCATTTAAAACTAATAATACTTTCACTTGAAATGTAATGTTGCTTGCCTTTACAAAAATCTCTGTATAATCCTAGGCAAAGCTGTACGTACCACAGTCGTACACTAACAGGTGACTGTTGGCAAACCAATGGTTTAGCTGCAGAGATGTTGGTGCCATGAAAACGATGCCATGCCCAGTCTACCAATATCTATGGTCGAAGGTCTTAACACGTGAATATATTGCGGTATTTTAGCGCTTTGGAATCTTTCTATTTTCATACAGAGTCTCACTTAACTGATAGTTAGCCGTGTAACGGGCAGAATTCTACTCGTTTACGGTCAGTTTGAGGTCTTTTAACTTTTAGTTAACTCATAACGACAAGTTAAAATCTTAACCGGAACTTAACGAGACATTGACAAACCGGCCGTAAATGGTTTAAAACGACATCTAAATCATACGCCCTGAAGAAATAACCAATTCGCAACTGCTAGCCATGTGAAACCACTGCTACGATAACATATCGAGTTCTCCGTTTTATTATGGTGCCAGTAAACCAGTTATTATGGTACTTGTTGACGCAGCGTTTCAAAAACACGGGACAGTCAACAAAAAACGGCACAAAGTAGGTGCCGTATGTGTTTTGCCGGAACAACACAGCCTAAACAAGGGACGATCGCGTAAAGTAAGGGACGTCTGGTCACCCCAAGCTAAGGACAACACAAACATCCATGCCCGAGGGAGGACTCGAACCCCCGACGGCGAACGGCCGCGAGCACCGCAGATGAGCGCCCTAGTGCGCGCGCCTATTCTGCCACGGCTTATTTATTTATTTTTCGTTCCGGTGATCCACGTTGTGACTAAATCACAGGATATGGAACGTGTCAATTTTACATGTTGTTTGGATACAGTTTATAATAACACATAATTCAAACAAAATCTTTTCTTATTACATTATACAATTACTAGATTCTATCACAAGAAAAAAAATCACCGATAAACGAATATTACAAGCCAGCAACAGTTGCAGTAAATAAGTATAATAGAATATGGGTTTACAAGAAAAATAATAAGGATTATAGCCATTGATCTGTGTATGTATTTACAGTTTACATTACATGAATATACTAAGTACTGTAGTGAAGAAACTCATGTATTGAGTGAAATGTTCCTTGAAAAACGTACTTCCTCAGTTTTTTTTTTTTTTTTTTTTTTTTTTTTTTTTTTTTTTAAACAAAAAAAAACCATGAGCTTATCTTCAACTATGATATGCAGTATTAGGCTTAAAAATTGTATAATCTTTTCTCATAAAGCACATCAATGAGAAAATATATTGTGCAGTGCATGTGAGGATTTCGAGTTCTCTAAAAAGATTCCTGCATGTGGCTCTAGGCTGGACTCCACACATAATTCTTATGGCCCTTTTCTGCATACACAATACTTTTTTAGCTAATGGCTGGTTTCCCCAAAAATAATTCCATACGCCATAATGGCGTGAAAGTAACCATAATAGGCAGCTTTCATCGTTTCCATATTCGTGTAAGAAGAAACAATGCGTATGTTGCTGAACTCAATCTTCTGCATAGATCTAGGATGTGGTTAGAGCAGTTGAGTCTGCTATCAATATGCAAGCCTAGGTACTTTGATGCACCCACCCTGGTAATAACTTGGTCACCTATTTTTACTACAATTTCTTCATCGTTAGGCCTAGATGTTGTATGGAACTGAATGAAGTTTGTTTTAGTGTGATTCAGAGAAAGACCATTTACAAAAAACCATTTAGTTATTTCAGTCAAATCCATATTTGCTTAACGCTGCCCTGCTGCTCGCGAGCATCTGACACCCAAACCTTCAGATGTCAGACACTCAGATCGGTACCAAACGTTGTATATCGGTAGAGTATCAACCGAAACTTCTATATAATTCGTGCTGTGCTGCCGTCCAGGAGAACGTGTGTAAACTGTAATAATAAGTACCACCTGACGTATGGAGGAGAGGAAAAGCATAACTGTGAGACCTTACACATTTGCGCTACAGTGGGCTACTTGGTAGAGCGTTAGTTCAACGAACGGAACGTCCTAGGTTCAAGCCCCGTCTAGAGATTTTTTTTTTTTTTTTTTTTTTTTTTTTTTTTTTTTTTTTTTTACTGCATTACGCTGGAAATTTATATAAGAAGCAACGTGTTCCTCACATGTAAAAGGACTGTTTGGATTTTATAGCCATGTGTTATTGGCAGTTTGCTCTTGCTTTGTTTATTTGAAAGTAGCAAATCTGTAGGGTTTATTTCTAGTTTCACAGAATAAAATATCAGAATATACGAATAAAGAAACAACTGCATCACACATATCGCAGTATTAATAGTAATCATAGCAATAACAATAACAAAAATAGCAGAAATGTTAAAATCAATAATCGTAATTAAAGTAATAACAGTAGTAATAATGAAAATAATACGTACATAAAGTTCAGGCATGAACACAAACATCACAGTGTCGTTCATTCAGGGACGATGGTTTCACAATAGTGGTTGTTTCTTTATTCGTATCTTCTGATTATGTTTATTTATTCTGTGAAACTACGAATAAACCCTTGCAGATTTGCTGCTTTCAAATAAACGAAGCAAGAGCAAACTCCCGATAACACATTGCTATGAAATCCAAACAGTCCTTTTACATGTGAGGAACACGTTGCCCCTTTTAACAATTTCCAGCGACCTGCTGTTAAAAAAAAAAAGGCTCGAGGCGGGGCTTGAACCTAGGATCCTCCGTTCGATGAACTAACGCACTACCACCTAGCCCACGGTAGCGCAACATAACAATTTCTCTCATGTATGCTTTGCTCCGTAGGTTAGGTGGTACTTATTATTATAGTTTACGCACGTTCTCCTGGACGGCAGCACGTAGCACGAATTATATACAAGTTTCGGCTGATACTGGATCGATATACAACGTTTGGTATCCATCTGAATGTCTGACATCTGAAGGTTTGGGTATTAGAAGGCGCAAAAGCTTCCATTTCTATCAACACTAGTGAGTAATCACAAAGAGACGTGTATAAAAAGTGGAAGCAGTCACTTACCAGAAACGTTTGTGATATATCCACGTTGTGTGCAGCTGTGTAGGCTACTTGTACAAAACGTTGGAGCCCTACCCGCGGTCTCGCGGCCCACTAGTAGTAGTACTGCTGCTAGCGCGGACACAACACACGGCAGGCTGGCAGCTAGCAGGTGTGACGTCACAGACTACGCTAGAGCACTAGATATACCGAGCTGAACAATCAGCCATTTTGAATCCCAATCCAACGACAGTGTGGTGTAGCGAAGTGATTCAGCGAATATTTCGTGATTTTATTGTTTCACAGTGTGAAATGGTTGGTTGTGCTGCACCGAACTGCTCAAATAATAATGGAAATATAGGCCTATAATGTAACCAATGGTTTAATTTTGCTATAGATTGTTAACATAACACAATATACAGTCTGTTTAAAGTGCGCTACTTTTCTTGATTTTATATAGACCAACTAAGGAGCTATTCTAAGGGATGTTAATTGTATTTTAAGTGATGCATGCAGTTGGCATTACCCAGACAGTGGTTTTCAAATTATTTCGCGTTAGATCAGTGTGTAATTTGAATGAGGGTCTCAACACAGCCAAGCTATGAACAGGATGTATCGAGGGGAAAAAAAAGGGATAATGAACTACGCGAAAAAATGTGAACGGGAAGGAAGTCGTACATGAAAGGCATTAAATTCAAAACTTAGCATTCAACATTCACTTTATTTCTAAGTGCATGCTACCAGGTAGACTTTATTTAGTCGTTATGTAACGAGACCAGACATTCAAAGTTATGAAACACATTTTGACATAAAATCTTCTTTGAAATATGGTGTGTGTAAAATATGCGAGGCATTATAATATCGCAGTTTAACATTATTCCGTAACTGTTTTCGAATGCAACTCTTAGTTACCGAAAACAAACGTATGTTGACATACCATTTATAAGCCAGAAAATATGATACTGTAACGTACTTTAACTGCATGTTGTAAATATTTAGAACAGCATCATATGCCTTACTTTGGAATGTAAGTGAAAGTATCATATCTCTAAAAATCCATCTAATCACTAACTTTAAGTTGCTTCCCTTTTTCAGTGAAATGTAAGCAAATTTACAATGGTGTAATATTTTCTGCGTTTGGAAAGTATATTAAATGGCCTTAAGAGCATGTTAAAAAGCGGTAGAGTTCAGTAGTCTTTAAATGTTCGCCTTCGACGTGGGATTAAAAATGGCGGATTGTTCTGCTTGTTCTGTACAGGGCTCTAGACAACGCTCTCGCCACGCCGTGCCGCATTCAACCACAGTCTAATAAATACAGTCGCGACACTGACTGCTGTGAAAGCTGTTACCAACTGACAGCTGCTGCGACACTAGCGCTCCAAGCGGTCGTAAAGCCGGCTGCTCCTTAACGCCGTATACGACACATTAATAATGACCGCTTGTAATTAAATTTCTGTGCGGTTTGCTAAATATTGTATATATTCTTGCATTCCAAGCTTTATTTAAGTATCTTGTCACATGACTGAGTGTAAAAGAAACGTAAACCGAGCAAAAACTCGTGATCGGACACAAACTGCAATTGTGCAATACGTTACGAAATATTTCTTTAGAATTTGCTTGCAGCTTACCTTGCCGGTAGTGATAGATAAACATAGTATTTTGTGCAAACAACCCTATAATAGAACTTCTAAGGGCCAGTTGAATATCAACAAATGTAAATTTAGTAACAACTCGTGAATAAACTGACGCTAACTACAACATATTTATGACGAAATTCTTCAGTCATTGCATCTTACTTTGCTCGTAAACATAGTATTTCGCACATGAGAAGCATGTAATTGGCCTTCCCTGTGTTAAAAGGTGCGAAACAATGTTTTTCCCCTGCTTTTAGTTATGAGAACACCCACTGGCTATGAAACTTTCATCTAATATAATTTTGCTACGAGGTTATTTTAATTATATGTTGTTTTAAGATAATATTACGTCGATTACACGACAGTCTAAATGTCATATTATATGAATGATCCTAAGTCATTATCACAGTCTGTCATTATGTGGTTCGTTGATGAGGGAGGAGTGGGAGGGGGCGGGGCGACAATCGTCTGTAAAATAAGACGCCTCTGTGGTTTCCATTAGATAAAACAGAAAACATTTAACCTTTCAAACATTAAAACGGTAACAATGAACACTTATTTTCCATACATTTCTTATATATTTGCCTCAATAATGAATTACTTTCGAATACCCAGACAAAAATGTTTCTAGCTGTGATGTCGCAGCAACCACAGTCGTAATACTTGTTTCAGGACACAGTTTAATTTCTTCCGCCTTTATATTATCACGTCTTTGCGGTAGTTTCCTCTTCATTTCCAGTTTCGGTGGTTTGTTTGGAACATCGAACAATGTAGGCATAGCATTCCACACCAACTTCTTCCGTTCATCATTCATGAACTGGTTTGCATCGAAGTGTAGGGAGCAGAACTTCACATTATCATGTAAATACGCGGCAACTTTATCCAAAGGATCTTGTCTGCTATTTATAAGCCATTTCTTGATCGTAAAAAGAAATAATCTTCAATATGTGTCTGTTGCTTACAAGATAATTGTAAATAAGCATTACCGAAACTTGATGTCACATACCTCTCAGGCTCTGTAGGAAACCTAAAGAATGATAAATGAGGCGTCTTCTTGTTGTTGTTGATGATGCAATTTATTGTACTACACACGCTTCCCTTCGTAAAAACCATTTCGTACACCAAAACACACAACAAACACACGTCTCGTATAAGATACAGAGCAACGTGGCTTTACGTCCGCAAGGAGCGCTGCAGTCGCCTAGTATAACAAAAATCAACGGTAGTGTCGCGACTGTATATATTAGACTGTGATTCAACCAACGCCCCCTAGATACCAGGCCTGCGCGCTGTCTGCCAACAGTAGTCATAACACGAGCACACTATTTGTCTTACGTAGCTCTGAGATCAGTTTGGGAGTACGTACACATTGCACACTGTGTTTCACAATGTTTTTCGTGTTATTTATGCGGCTCTCCGTGCAGAATGTTGCCGGTACGAGACAAAATGCCTAATATGAATCGTCCGATTCCAATATCGGTAAGATATCTTACTAATAGTTCATAAATAACTTATATCAAAACAAATTTGTCCGTGAATCACATAAATAACATTAAAAAGATTCGGAAACAGTATGTGAAACTTGTACGTATTCCAAAACTCAAGAGAACGCCACGTAAGACAAATAGTGTGCTCGTGTTATGACTACTGTTGGCAGACAGCGCGCAGGCCTGGTATCTAGGGGGCGTTGGTTCAACCCTGCAGCAGGCGCGTCGGTTATTGTAACACGATTAGGCGCGCGGGGTAGGAAATAAAAACAATCATTTCCTAAACAAAATATCAATTATTTATTTCAGACACAGTTTACACATACAGTATACAAATGAGCCAAACACATCCACCTTTCACACTTATGACGTCATTTTCTGGTTTACTTATCTTTTTGCCTTCCACACTCGTAACAGCGTCCTTTGGAACCTTCTCTGGGATTGTCTTGAGGTGCAACTGCTGAATTTATGCCCAGTAGAGCACGTGCGCGTCGCCGTAATTCGATGGGAATTTGAGGTATAGCAGATCTGTACTGAATTTGTGGTTTCGTCATTTCCCAGGCCAACCTCTGCAGAAATTCCGTTCTTTTCACTGGTTTTGGTGTTGAACAGTTTTCTCGGTATATGTACAGTGCGTTCATGGCAGAGACATTCAATAAATTATAAAAAACAACCATAGGCCGCCTACCAGTGCTTCAGGAAACATCATTTTTTATAATAAAACTTTCACTCTGCAGCAGAGTGTGCGCTGATATGAAACTTTCTGGCAGTTTAAAATTGTGTGCCGGAACCGGCACTCGATCCTGGGACCTTTGCCTTTCGCGGGCAAGCGCACTACCGACTGTGCTATCCCGACACGACTCACGATGTCGCCTCACAACTTTACTTCCGCCAGTACCTCGCCTCCTACTTATCATAGTTTCATATGAGCGCACACTCCCCTGCAGAGTGAAGGTTTCATTCTGGAAACATCCTTTAGGCTATCCTTTCTTCCAGGAGTGCTAGTCTTGCATGGTTCGCAGGAGAGCTTCTGTGAAGTTTGGAAAGTAGGAGGCGAGGTACTGGCGGAAGTAAAGTTGTGAGGCGGCATCGTGAGTCGTGTCGGGATAGCACAGTCGGTAGTGCGCTTGCCCGCGAAAGGCAAAGGTCCCAGGTTCGAGTCCCGGTTCCGGCACACAATTTTAATCTACCAGGAAGTTTCATCAGTTTTTGAAATTAGTTAATCACGAAAATCAACTCCAATCTTTGTCATATTGTAAG
Organism: Locusta migratoria; assembly: GCA_026315105.1. Classification (NCBI taxonomy): domain Eukaryota; kingdom Metazoa; phylum Arthropoda; class Insecta; order Orthoptera; family Acrididae; genus Locusta; species Locusta migratoria. The sequence continues at coordinate 76,442,340 of CM048752.1, read as the reverse complement.
TGACTCTCTTGAATCCTTATCAATGGAACAATCATGATGTAATGTAGATATCAAGAGGACAGCTTGGTTCACTTCAGGACAGTATGAAACTATGGTGCAATTCTCATGGAAGCCAAAAATAGAAGAATATTGAGGTCTTTGCTTATTAGGTAAGAATTCCTTGGGGATCTCCTTCTTGTTTTTTATCAGTCTTCCAACGTATGTCAGTCCGTTGTCTTGCAGTAGCATCTTAGCTAATGGTATACTGCTGAACCAATTGTCACCTGTAATGTTTCGGTGAGTCACACTGACAGGTTCCACCAATCTCATTACTACATCTGTAGAAGAAGTGCTTTGCTTGAATGGACCCTCTGGTTGAATGCCAACATAGTTTCTAAGTTGAAAGTATAGGTAGTTTAGCATCTAACAAAGTAAATGTCTTAATGTCGTATTTGGCTGGCTTTTTCGGAAGATACTGTCTGAATTGGCACTTTCCATGAAACGAAAGTAGCTGCTCATCAACAGTCAAATATTCACTTGGAACAAAGTGTTTTGAAAAGTTATGGACAACAATCTCAAAGATTTTTTTTCGAAGGTCTCTGTCCCTTAGGTCGTCAAATCGTAAACACCTTAGGAGAAATCTAAACCGTTTTTCACTCATAGTCAGGCAACAGGATTCTAAGCCGTTACCTCTGGAATTGTCCCAGAGCAAGCTAGTGTTTTTTCTAGAACTTATTAGGGTTCCTATTAGGTACAGTACGCCAGAAAGTGATCTTATTTCAGTCTCATCAGTGGGTCGAGAGTCTCCATGTCTCTGAAATTTGCTTTTCAAATTGTTTATGTAAATATTTGTGCGGTCAACTACAATTTTGTAAACACTGCTGTCTAAGAAAAGATCTAATAACTTATCTTCACAAACTATTGATGAAGCATGGATTTTGGGCCAGGAAGATGAGTTATTATGTTCTCTGACCTTGTTCTCACGTTTCTTTTGGGAAAAGACTTTGACCATTTTGTTTTACTGTCCCTCCCAACATAACAGGAACCATGAGAATCGCAGTCGTTATCATATTCATCTGCAGATTGTTCAGTTTCGGTATCATGATCACTTTCTATTAGTTGATCTTCATTTGAATCAGATTCTTCATTATCAAATAAGTCATTTTCATCACTCTGTACGTCTTCTTCTAGCCACCTCATCCACACTTCAGGGTCGGAAGACTTCTCCAGCCTTCTTTTCTTCGGATCTGACATCACTAAAATAAAACCACATTTATAAAAATTTGTTGTCCTTATGGTCTTCAGTCCGGAGACTGGTTTGATGCAGCTCTCCACCCTACCCTATCCTGAGCAAGCCTTTTCATCTCCTCATAAGAACGGCAACACACATCCACTTGAATCTGCTTACTATACGCGTCTCTTGGTCTCCCTCTGCGATTTTTACCCCACACACTTCCCTCCAATGCTAAATTTACGATTCCCCGATGTCTCAGAATGTGTCCTACCAAGCGATCCCTTCTTTTAGTCAGGGTAGGCCAAAAATTCCTTTTCTCACCAATTCTGTTCAGTACCTCTTCATTAGTTATGTGATCTACATGTTTGTTGGACAACTGTCACAACACCACGATAAAAAAAAAATATTAAAAATTTTATGTAACGATATTTGTATAACGCTAAATAAGTGTGACACAAAAGTTCACATTATCATTAAATAAACAGCAAGACGTTGCCAAGGACGTCATATGGTCATTGTCTGATGATGGCTAATTGTGCCGAAATGGATCCATAACAGCACTACATGCCCGAGGGAGGGCTCTAAACTCAGACGCGAGGGGGCGCAGTCTAGGTGCGTTCACACTGCGCGCCGGGCCGAGCCGAAAAAGAGGGGGGAAATCAACTTTTCCGATTTTCAAGTTGCAAAAACTTTTGACGGTATATAAGACCTCGCCACATCGTTTAATCAACCTATTTGTCCTTAAAAGCTTTGCCTTGCCTGCGAATAAATAAAAAGTCTACTTTTCATTCTGCGAGAGTTTTTAGTTTCGTAACGCTATTCACTCGATTTTGATGAAAGTATGCGGTTAAAAAAATCTGATTTTTGGACACTTGGTAGGACAAAATCTTAGCAATCGTATAAAACTTTCGCCTTTTCGAAATTCGTCATAGTCGTTTCCAAATGATGCTTTTTGTCAGGTATGCGCACTCGATTTACAAATCGTGTATTGAAAGAGTTCGATAGCGGGCGGCTTACTGTTCTATGCGAGTGAAATGGAGCTAAAAGTACAGAAAAGTTTTTGAAACAGTAGTCGTGTCGATATCTGCCACCTGTCACAAGTAGTTGCGAGTTATCTGAGCGGCGTTATTCCGCGTCGCAAGCCTTCGATCTCGGCGGGTGTTGGACGTAGCGCGAAGCACTGTAGCGCCGAAAAAATGAATTGCTGGCCACGTTTGTCGCTTCCTCGTGATGTGTTAATGATCCGTAACCAGAAAACAAGGATGAATTATTTTTTCCTGGGTGGCAACAGATTATAATTGACAATGTCCTGCTATAGTTTTATATGAGGTCATCTTTATGAAAGACCTATGACTCATTTCTTGTCGTGAATGGAATTACAAGTGAAGAATAAATTGACGTTAACCGTTACTTTGCTTGATGGACTGAAATAAATTTTTTGACTTTATACTTATTGGGGTTTCTAGTTGGAAATGCTAAAAGGAAGAAGCCCAAAATTATACTGAAATTTATAGGTATTTCTATACCTAAGTCACATATAATCATTTTTTTTTTTTTTTAATTTTCACCTTTGTAGCTCTCAGAAAAATCATCACAAGGTAAAAATAATTCTATACAGGTTGTCCGACATAAAAGCACCACCACTTGCAACATCCCTTATGAGGAGGTAACTACATATTTTAAGGTTAATGTTTCTATGATGGACCTTTAAATAGTAAGCTATACATCAACACGAATGGAAAAACGTAGGTGTAATTTATGACAGTACTTGTTTGGAAACTTGTCTCGATTTCAGTCAGAACTTAAAGATGCTAAGTATGTGTCTGCGATAGTTGATGCAGACAGCGGTTATTAGAGTCGAAGGGCAAGAAACGGACGCAGAGGTTGGGAATGGCGTAAGACAGGGTTGTACCCATTCCCCAATGTTGTTCAATCTGTACATTGAGCAGGCAGTGAAGGAATGCAAGGAGAAATTTTGAGAGGGTATTAAAATGCAGGGAGAAGAAATAAAAACATTGCGATTTGCCAATGACATAGTAATTCTGTCAGAGACCGCAAAAGATCTGGAAGAGCAATTGAATGGAATGGACAGTGTCTTGAAAGGAACATATAAGATGAACATTAACAAGAGTAAAACGAAGGTAATGGAATGCAAAGTCAGAAAACCAGGCGATGCTGAAGGAATTAGATTAGGTAATGAGACAATAAAAGTAGTAGATGAATTTTGTTATTTGGGTAGCAAGATAACGTCTGATGGCCGAAGCAAAGAAGATTTAAAATGCAGAATGTGAAGTGTGAGTCGATTTTAGTGAACGTTTTATCGCCGTACGCAATGCACGAAGTTCAGTCAGAACTTAAAGATGCTAAGTATGTGTCTGTGATGGTTGAAGCATCAAATCACAAAAGCTTAAAGTTAGTGCCAATTCTAGCTAGGTATTTCATTCCTACTAAAGGTGTTCAGTGCAAAGTAATCTGTCCTCAGAACATTGGTGGAGAAACGGCAGAATTATTAACCAACTATATTCTGCATATTTTAAAAAAGCAAAATATAGTTGACAAGATTGTCCCATTTTGTGCAGATAACTGTAATTCCAACTGTGGTGGGTGCAAGAGGGCAGAAACAAACAATGTTTATTCCTAACTGAACAGTGTTCTCAAGGTGAACATTCAAGGCATCGGTTGTGCAGCCCATGTGGCACACAATGAAGTTCAGACAAGTTTTTTGAGAATCCACAGTCACTCCTTTCGCTTCATTTAATAAAAATCCGACTGAAAATTTTTTCCAGTTCAATTCAAAAGTTGGAAAGAACCAATATTTCAGCTACAGAAACAGCTGAGAAGCTGGAGCTGCTTAAAGAAAAAATCAGTAACAGGAAATTGAATTCACTTAAAACATCAGTTATTTCTCCAATTTTAATTAACTTGGAAAAGGAAGGTATTATCAGTCAGTCAAAATACGAGACAATTACCAATTTATTTTATGACACTTTTTTGACTTATTTAGAAAAGTGGACTTCTCCATTTCAACCTCTGAAATCATTTCATTGGATATCACTGAAAGATCCTATTTGTTGGACTGAGGTTTTAAATTGTCTGAAAATTGTTGAAACAGTAGATTAAGGTGCAACATTTCAAATGGATGAAGATGTATTGTTTGATGAGAAAGCATTCGTGAACAACATTGTATGCAAGAAACATGAGGAATGGGATAAAGCTAATTTGGAAACCGATAAGAGATGGTGTGATGTATTCCGTACTTTCAAAAGTGCAGATACTTCATGTAAAAATATAGAGACACTTGTGAGTTTTGCTCTTGCTGAGCCGCCTGCAAATGCTGTTGTGGAAAGGGTACTTTCCACTGTAAATTCTTTTTGGACTGATGAGAGAAACCGTTTTAACACTGAAACTATTGAAGCCATTGTAATAGTTAAGACTCATTATGAAGACCTTACCTGCAAGGAGTTCTACAACTTGCTAGTAAAAAATTCAAAGCTTTTGAAAGACATTAGGACTCCTGATAAGTACAAACTTAGTGGCTGTAGTAGTGTTCATGATACAGGAGCTCAACAGTCTACAGATTAGTGTTCATTTGTTAGAAATCTTTCTATCAGTTACTCGATATTCTGAATTGTATCACATTATACAGTGCCATTACAAGCATGTTCTGAAGTGTTTTGCTATAATATATGCCTTTTTATGAGTATAAACTTTAGTTTTTATTTATTTTAATAAAGTGATGCAGTCATAATTGCATAATTTCTTATTTTTGTTTAGAGTCCTATTTTGCCTTATTTTTTATACCAAATTTTCGAAAATGTCCCGTTTTTCCACGTGGAAAATGTGGTCACCCTGGTTTATATTATCTCACTTTCAGTGGAGTAGGCTACAAAATATACACACACCACGTATACATGCAACACATCTTCCGGAAGACGAAAACCGATTTTCGTAAACCGTTTTTCGCTGTCGTGTCTACATGGCACAGCCTGAATCGGATTTCCTATCCAACTTAAGATGGCGGCTGAAAAACAGCGGATTCAGTTCCTGATTTAGTCAGCAAAATCGCTATTTTTCTTTACTTAAATACAGCTATTTTTCTTTACTTAAATACACAGATATATGCTCAGTCTAATATTTATACTTTTACTAGCTTAAACCCGCGGCTCCGCTTGCGTGTTGGTTGGTTATGATAAATAAGCTATCTTTCAGTAGTGTGCTATGAGACTGGCTTTGAAGGAGCAAATGAAATACAATACCTTCTTTAGAAACAAAAATTTTAATCAACATTCCAATAAAAAAATAAAATTATGTGAAGTGCTTAATGATTTACAATAAATAATACATCTATTATTCCTTGTATCTTAAACCTGCGGCTTTTAATCAAAGATGTGGTCTCTGGCATCACATTTCGCTTTATGTAACCTCCTTGCTATAGAGTCGCAAACATCATCGCTGGCATTCAGTCCGAATTTTTTTTATAATTTGACGACTTTCAACCACCATATCTTCCACCCCCTTATAGCTATCGGCATGGAACTGCTACGGTGTACAACGGGATACTTCGGACAACAATTACATACAGACCATTCGTTTGCGTTCTGTAGTTTTCGCTGCACAGCGAAATATTAACACTCTCACACACACGTCGAATTTTATATACACCGATAACTTTCCATCCCAATATACTCCACCCGTTTATCAACCCTCAAGCAACAATGCAACCAATAATACCATTTTCAAAGATTAAATATAGTTTTCAAAGAGTAATTATTGTTCTGCATTTCGCGTTATATTCTTCAGATTGCTAAATAACTATCAGATCGCTATAAAACCGTGCCTAAAACCTTCCTCAGATATCAATGAGTAACTGCACATATATTTAAGTCTCTGCGTCTTGTCGTTCGGACGTGATAAGCGTACACTGAACAGACATTCACATTAATAAAAAAATGTTTGTAAAGCTTATGGGACTTGACTACGGGGTCATCAGTCCCTAAACTTACAAACTACTTATGAACTACTTACGAACTAGGACGGCACAAATATCCATGCCCGAGGGGGGACTCGAACCCCCGACCGTAGGGGCCGTGCAGACCGTGACTGAAGCGCCTCAGTCCCCTCGGCCACCGCGGCCGGCACATTAATATATATATATATATATATATATATATATATATATATATATATATATATATATATATATACGATCGCCATAAAACCACCGTGCCTAAAGCCTTTCCCGGTTAGACATTAGTAACTGTACAAATTTTTAGCTCTTTATGTGTTGTGGTTCAGACGTGATAAACGTATACCGAACAGACATTCACATTTATAGATATAGATTTTACGGTAGAAAATTTCACTCTGTCCATATGTGCCGAAAATTCTTAACAAGAAAACACAATCTGACAAACCAAGAACGCTTCAAAAACGGTTGCGTTTACATGGGCACGAAAATCGATCGTGGAACTGGAAAACCGCTTTACAGAAGTGGATTTCCAGAATCGATTTTGGGGTTTTTACATGACCAACCAAAAGCGGATTTGGGAAATCGGTTTACGAAATCCGGTTTCGGGAACCCATGTAAACGGGGGTGACATATTCGTAAGTATTGTCTCATGAATAAGTTGTTGTTTATATCACTGAATCAGGAAAATTCGGCTGTTTTTACTTTTATTTCACGATTATTTATTGTCTTTATATTTTACTAATGCTTGGAACACAAAAATTAGAGAAAATATTTGGTTGATTACAAATGAACACATCTCTTACAGCAGCTTGCCCACCGCTAGGAGCGCTAGTGTCGCAGCAGCTGTCAGTTGGTGACAACTTTCACAGCAGTCAGTGTCGCGACTGTGTATGCTCAGTGGCGTAGCTATGTCACCAAGGGCCCCGGGGCAAAAATGACATCGGGGCCCTCTTTTGACTAAAACTATACAGATGTAAAACTAATTCATCAGCTCCTTACCGCCCCCTGGAAGACAAAAAACCTAAATACTACTAAGTAAATTATTGTGTGTTATGCAGCAGATAATAATTAATCGTTCTCTCTAATATAATTATAATACTGAAAGTTTGTTATGGCTTCACGCAAAAATTACTGGGTGGATTTGGATGAAATTTCAGAGAGATAGAGTTGGACCTGGGTAGGACATACAGATAAAACGACCCCAAGGGATAGTTTCAAATGTTCAAATGTTTGTATAGTCTATGGGACTTAACTGCGGGGTCATCAGTCCCTAAACTTACAAACTACTTATGAACTACTTAGGAACTAGGACGGCACAAATATCCATGCCCGAGGGGGGATTCGAACCCCCGATCGTAGTGGCCGTGCAGACCGTGACAGGGATAGTTTCCGAAGTTGCTCTAAAATTAGGTGAATGAAGTCGTAGGCAGAAGCTAGTAACAAATAAACAAAGAAGTAGTATTACTCAAACATGGCCACCTGCCGCGAAGCAAACCGGGAACAGTCAAGTCAAAAAACTCGCGCGTCCGCGGTGACAGGAGGACTGTTGTCAGTGCCGACAGCTCACTCTCGCTAAACTACTGCGCTGTTAGCTCATTGCTCCGTACCCAGGGCGGGCGCAAGCCAGGTGCGAAACGTGCGGCCGCACGGGGCGGCACTTTCCGGGGGGAGGGGCGGAAAATCTGCCACCGCCCCCCCCCTTTTTTTCTCTTTAGGACAAACTCAACATTCATTCCGAAGAGGGGATTCGAAACCAAACCTCGGAGGGAGCGGCTACGGGAACTGTGGCATGGCGCCTCGACTACCTGCCGGCCGCCCCTCTTGAAAAAGGATCGTGGTTACGCCGTAGGAACAAAGAGGGGGAAGCAGTCTGGCGTAAATGCCAGTGTTCTTATGAGTGGAGCGCTGCCAGCCTGTTACGTGCCGTGCGTTTACTCACAACTAATTTTGCAGGAGACGAAATCTAATTTGGAAATTCGAATGCAATGTTCGGTACTGCGTTAACATGTTAAGCCTGAAGCAATTCTGCTAAGCCCTTCAGTGGCAGTCAAGTGTTTTATTCTTCCCGCGCTATGGAAAAAAATCGTTGAACATTACTACATTCAAACATGTCCAACACCTACAATGGCTATAAGTATTCCGAATGGGTAAATACGCTGTGAGTAATTACAAGGGATAAAGACATTGGTAGTAAGCCTGGCATAAGTTGGGTTTCGACGTATTTTTGAAAATGTTTGCTATCCGTTTCTGTGTGATAGTCGGAAGTTTTGGTTTCTGAGCCCTGAAACACCTGTCTCCGCCTGAATAAACACAATTAAACTCTGACCAGCACTTTTGTGTGATAATACTACTTGCACACTATCACTTTGCCAACATATATTTACTGTATAATGCGCGCGAATCCATGTTTCATCTAAGTAAACTACTGGTCGCTTCGATTCTGATGAAAACCTGAGAAAGTATCGTCTTTTAGCAACAATGCCTTCTCGTCCGCGCGAAACAAAACGTTGATTATGACACCTTGTAAAACGAAAATCCAGAGACAGAACATTGCTACTAAGAGTTTCCTTGCTAGCTTTAAAGCTCATTTCTGTTTAACAAAAGTTGTGCAGTTTTCGCAAAGTTCTATTTCTCTCTATTGTTAGTAATGCTATAAAAATTATTGCCTGATAATACATTTATCCATATCATCGGTCACACAGTTATTGTGAGTTTCTTGCTTCCTTTTCTTGGGCGCTAGTGTAACCGTAGCCTCGCTTTACCGCATCACGTGACCTAATTCCTGATGGCACTCCCATGGCACTGCTTCGCCTTTCCAGACAATAGGTATTGTTGCCTTCTCTACAATGAAAAATACAGAAATCGTTTCAATAGTTGGCCGAGAGAGTCAAGATTGGTCAGAAGCACTTTCATTTTTTTTCACAAGAACAGAAGAATTGGTGCGTCCGAATAACGTACAATTAGTATTGAGCATCCACGTTACTCATAAGTCAGAATTTTTCTCCTTGAAGAATGCAGAATAGGAAAATTTGTTTTTCTTAGGATCTGTTACTTAAAAAATTGGCAAATAAGCACGCGTCACCCCAGTAGCTAGAATGAAAATAAAGCGCAGAAGAGTGACGTGATACGGCGATGACTAATTTGTTTCCCCTTATTACACAATCAGAAACGACACAACTGACACAGCAAATTACGACAGATGTCTAGTGTCAGTTCTTTGCAACGAACAACCGCAGCGCAGTGAGTTAATACGGGATATTTCGACTAGCATCAGTACCTGTCGATTCCCTAGTGTGTACTTATTGCATTGTTATGTTAATCCATCTCCTTATTCTTCCTCTCTCCATTGTCTTCCGCCCCACTCTTTGGCCGTTTCAACAGTTTTTATTTTGCAGATCTTCATAGATTTCTGGCACAGAGCGGCTATTCTCAATGCTTTGAGCTATGTTTACATCTATACCGTCGTGCTGAACGTAACTGGCAACATGACGGTTTAGATGTAAGCACATATTTAAAACTTTGAAACTGACCACTCAGTGGCCGAAACCTAAGTAGCTCCGAAAAGTAAAAACAAAAATTGCGATTGACTGCTGACTTTTCCTACAGATTGGTTTAAATAAAATTTCACAAACGTTTTGTAAAAAAAAAAAAAAAAAAAAAAAAAAAAAAAAAAAAAAAAAAAAAAAAACCAACTAACGGGGGCAGGGGGGCGGCAATTTAGCAGCTCGCACGGGGCGGTACTTGAGCTTGCGACGGCCCTGTCCGTACCCATCAGCCCAATTTCTTTGATAGTCCAGTCAAAGAAGGAAAATATGGGTAACATTCGTGTGGGACGGTTTCAGCAACGTACTTTGCCGGATTTTGTTTGATGAAACACTTTGCATTGAGCCGTACCCATACCAGGCTTCATGAAATGTTCAAATGTTTGTCAAGCTTAAGAGACTTATCTGCAGAAGAGAGTAGATCAAATATTCAAATGTTTGTAAAGTTTATGGGACTTAACTGTGGAGTAATCAGACACTAAACTTACAAACTACTTATGAACTTCCTTATACTGAAGACGACATAAACAGCCATGCCCCCAGAGGGGATTCGAACCCCCGACGGGGAACGGCCCTGCGCATCGTACAATTGCGCCTCAATGCGCTCGGCCCCTCCGCCGCGGCCCAGGCTTCATGAAGTATACGTTAGTGTCTGGCCAGGAAAAAGTAATAAGTAAAATAAGTCGACATCTTCGCTTATTATCGTGAGAGAGGGGTAGAGAAGGGTGATCCGATTTCCAAAATAAAAATAAGGAACACAAATGTTGCCTTTACCTGGGGCATTAACGCACACACCAGGCTCTTTCACCACGCTGTCTTCTTGGAATGAATTCATTAATCACTGAATTTGTATAGTTGGAACACTTGCACATGTCATGTGAAAGCATTACTTAAGAAAAATATTGAAAAAATTTTAGGTTGCCCAATAATGCTTTAAAATTGATACAGCGATTTTGGGCAACCTATGCTTTTTTGCATTTGAAATAAAAAAGATCTCCCCAAAGGTTGAAATATTAGAAACTTATGAAAGAATTACGTCCAAAATTGTGCCTCAGTCCCTTTGAGTTGAAGCTTATTTCTTTCATTGCTTGATAATGACTATATTTGTTCTCAGTATGGTTGCGCTAACGATACTTAAAAAATTTAAATAGAAAATATATGGGACGGTTGGTAAAATTCGGGACAATATACGTCCCGTATTTACTTAGTCGGGACAACGGGACACTTTGGCTAAATAAATACGGGACGTCTGGTCACCCTAGGGCAGAGGACAGCGTCTTGAATGCACAAATCACTATTGTTGTGACAAGGTAACCATATTTTCTCTTCTACTGGCACGAATGTCAGGGTGCAATTGGTTGCAGCACTTCATTGGGATCTATGATAAAGGAGCATTCCCATGGGGGAATTCACTACCGTTCTGCAATAATACACTTAGAGACTTCATATTCAAATATGGTCACGCTGTGTATTGTCAAACACATTGCTAGTAATTCAGCTCCATTCACTGTTATTCCGCAAAGATTGGCAGCCATGGCAACTCCGACTTCAACAACAACATACTAACGGTGGCAGGGTGCACATCAGAGCGGACAAGCGATAGACCTTGTTACGTTTATATTCTGAGGTGGGAATAAATTTTGGATTTCACTTCGTGCTTCTGAGGTTTGTTGGTCAGGGTTCAAAAAGTTAAAAGTCGAAATCCTTCATTCAACTAAAATACCATATACAGTAGAAAGTCGATTATGCGAAGTAATTGGGGGACATCGTATAATCGAACTTTACACTTCTGTTTGCCAATAAGAAGTACTGTACAGTAAATATATTTAGTATTTCAGGTTCTCGATCCTTCACACTGTGCCGAGCAACACGCCGCAACACTTGGAAGGGTCAGCCGTTTGCTGTGAGCAGCTTTGATGCTGCCGCTACTTCTGCTGCTAGGCAGACTAAATTGTTGTACACAGCGACTGGCGGCTTGGCTAGAGCCCCGTATTGGGAGAGTACCGCCAACCGGGCGAGCGCCGCCATTGTAGGCCTGTTATATCTGGCAGTAGCAGCGCTATGGGCGGCGCTGTTACATTAACAGGGAACCGGTCTGTACATCGACGTGGCATGACAGTACGTTAAGTAAACAATGAACTTAAGTTTTTAATCGTTTCATCTCATCTACAGCGAATATTAAGGAAAAATTGGTAATCTGAGTTCAAGACCTTTATTTTTGAGCAAACTAGTTGTAAAATTGTTTCGTGCTAAAATTTAAACCCTGTACCAAATGCACTGCTTTCGCAATAAGTGACGTTCCTGCTTTCAAATTAGCTAAGGACTGACGTTTTTATCTCTAATATATCAAACTAGATGTAATTAATACATGTTGATTTCCATTAATCTAGTGCCTAATGTTGATAGGTGTTGTGTGCTAACCTACATGTGATATTATCACGTAACATTAACTGAGCTAACATTTTGGGAAGGTTTCAGTTTTTACACATTGTTATCGTACTGCTGGGTACTTCGGTAAAATAAACTTTATTTTAAAATTTGAGTTTTGGAGATCTATTAATGGGCGGTTTCATTTATTGCCCAAACTTTCGTAATATGCAGGCTAAGTAGAAATACGAAATTCGTCAAATACGGTACATTATGTTAGATTTTCCTGTATGTATATCTTTTAAAAATATCTTTTCTCTTACATGTTTGTCCGTCCAACATTGCTCGCAAGAAACTTGTATGAACCTAGAAGTTTACTCGATATTTAAATACAAATTTACTTACTTCGCAAAATTTTGTATTCTCGTATGGAAATGCGTTTTTTCTTCCAATGGGGTATACCCACGATTCGCGTCTTTTCGCATCTCTTTCGCCCTGTGGAATGCGTAAAACTTGCTACAGTACGTCGGACTGTTTTAGTATAACAATTCACTGCCAACAATATGGCATTTTTCACCATATAAAAATGGAATATGCTATGTTAGGCTCTTAATACATAATGAGTCCACACATTTCCAACACATCTAAATGCTAAAATAACAGCTATTAACTGAAATATGCCATTTACGCCGATGGATCGCTTAGGCCTAAAATGGCGGACGTGCCCCACCCGCGCTCAACTGACCAATAGCAGCCGGCGGTTGTCGGCAAGACACACGTCAAAGGTTGCCGCTACTCTCCCAATACACGGCTCTAGGCTTGGCCGGTCAGCAGCGCCAGCAAGTGTCTTCGTGTGCAGTGAAGGCCCCATTAGAAGCAATGCTCCGCCACCCGGTAGGCCAATGCGGCCACTGTGGGAAATTTGATTTGAGGGGAGTGTGAGATAATGGACGGTAGTGAGGGAAAATTAAAAAAAAAAAAAAAAAAAAAAAAAAAAAAAAAAAAAAAATCGAAGATCTACTGTTACTTTTTCCGAACGTGGCTCACGTAGGCCGAGGGGGCCCTAGAGCTCGAGGGCCCCGGGGCACTGCCCCGCCTAGCCCTATGATAGCTACGACACTGTGTATGCTAGACTGTGGCTAACGCATGGTGCAGCTCGCCCCGGAAATCGCAGTAGCCGACGGTCAGTGGTGTCGCCCTGCAAAACCGGCCGGGCCACCCCAATGCAGTATAGCGACTTTCCGGTGGCCAGATGGTTCACTGAATTCTGGGCCCAACCAGAAATGTGCGAATTCTGGGCCCAGTTTCCTGGAAACTACCTGCCTGTGGCGAGGGCACAGCAGAACGTCCCTGCTCCTCTGAGAGTCCCCGTCCAGCGCAGTGGCTGACCGCTTAGACAGTCACTGCCAGTACGACTCTTAACTTGCGTAGTATTCAGTTCGTGCATCTTGTCTCCCAGTGTGCTTTAAGTTCGAAATGGAAGTGTCAACGACCAACCGTGGTAAGCCATGTGCCCACTATGACGACTACTCGTATACCGTAAGGAGAACCAAAGCAGATGGGCCTGTGATTTGCCGCTGTTCAAAGCAAAGAACAAAGTATTGCCGAGGAATGCTTGAGACGAGAGACTGTGAGGTGCTTAGTGTAAACGAGCATCAATGTGGAGCACCGGATGACGCTCGCATAGAATTACAGAAGGCAGTAAATCGGGCTAAGAAGAGATCAAGAGACGAAGAGACTTCGATTTCTAGAATATATACTGAAGAATTAGGTGACCCCCACAATCGAGGGTGTCATTTTGTGTCTGAAATGCCAGAAGAGCTATCAACGGAGCGGATATTATACAAGCATCGGTCCAAAGCATGCGGAGATCAGAAAGAGCCAGAGCCGAGACAAGAAGTCGATCTTTCGCCTGAGCTCAATGGCGTAGTTATCATAGAGATCAAGGGGCCCCTCGGCCTCCGTGAGAAAAGTTCGGAAAAAGTTACAATAGAGCTTCGTGATTTTTTTTTCTTTTTTCTTCCCACCCTACCGTCCATCAATTCCCCCGCCCGTCAAACTAAGCTTCCCACAGTAGCCGCACTGGGCCACAGGGTGACGGAACATTGCTTCTAGTGGGGCCTGCTGACAGGCCAAGCCGACAGTCGCTGAGTACAGCAGTCGGCAGAAGTACAGCAGCGGCAGCATCAAAGCTGTCCACAGCAACAGCTGCGCCTGCCAAGTGTTGCGGCGTGCAATGTGAAGGATCGCGCGACTCCAAATACTGTATAAACACATTTACTGTGCACTACTTCTTATTGGCAAGTAGAAGTGTACAGTTCGATTATACGAATAATCGTTTTCCGAACATCCATGTTCCCCAATTACACTTCGGATAATCGACGTTCTACTGTATATAATATTTTAGCTGAATGGAGGATTTTCGAATTTTGAACACTGCCAACGAACTTCAAAAGCACGAAGTGAAATCCAAAAATTATTCCCATGTCAGAATATAAACATAAAAAGCTATTGCTTGTCCACTAAGACGTGCACCCTGCCACCTGCTGAATTACTAACAGTGTGTGACAATACTGTTCATGGTTTGATTCGCGGCAGGGGGCCATATTTTCGTGGTTGAGTAAAACTTCATTGTCCATTTTTACTAGCTTCTGCCTGCGACTTCATTCTCCTAGTATGGAACAACTTCGAAAACTATTCCATTGTAGTTTTATCTGTATGTCCTACCCACATCAAACTCTGACCCTCTCCAAAATTTCATCCAAATCCACCCAGTAGTTTCTGCTTGAAAGCATAATTACCTTTCACAGTTATCTACATCTACATAGATACTCTGCAAATGACATTCAAGTGCCTGGCAGAGGGTTCATTAACCACTTTCATAACTTTTCTCTACCGTTCCATTCTCCATTAATAGCGCGCGGGAAGAAAGAACATCTAAATCGTTCCGTTTTCGATCTAATTTCTCTTATTTTATTCGGATGGTCATGTCTCCCTAAGTAGGCGGGTGCTAGCAAAATATTTTCACATTCAGAACTAAAAGTCGGTGATTGAAACTTCGCAAACAGTTATAATTATATTAGAGAGTACGATTAAATATTATCTGCTGCGTGACACACAGTAATTTACTTAAGAGTAGGTTTGCCTTATTATGTCTTCCAGTAAGCGGTAACGACCTGATGGAGTAGTATTGCATCTGTATAGTTCATAGGCGCCGATTACGAGTATGCTCGGTAACTCAAGCATACCCCAAACTTTGACTGGGTATGCTCGGCATACCCCACAGAAAATGTTGGTATTTTTTTTTCTTAGCGTTATATTTCTTGATTGTAATTAAATTCGACTCTCTCATTCCACTGATGGGCGGCTGGCTTTTGTAATACACTGCTGTAAAAAGATTATCTAAAACAAAAAGGTAATTGAATTCGTAGGCATTAAAATTCATTTTGACATGTGAGTGAAGTGATTATTTTTTAAATAGTCCGAATGTTAATGGAAACCTTCTTGTAAGTTCAATATCCTAAACTGAAGTCGGTAACCTTTAATTGTTGTTTTAAATAACTAGAAATGAAGTGGGATTGGTACGATATGATGAAAATGTGAATACTACTAATTTAACGTTTATGTATTCTCTTAGATGTCAGTAGTCTTCAAGGAATCGTGTTAGTGTTGAATCGTGACATTTTTCATCCTGTTTACTGAATTGGTGTGTGATGTAACAATGGGTTGTGAACCTATTGGTATCGACAGACGTGGTATGACAGCAGAAGTGGTTATGGACTATTTTCGTAATACTGTATAGAAAATAAATCTGCAGAAGAAGGAAGGCAGGAAGACCATCCGATGTTAATACAGGCATATCATTATCTGATATGCATATCTAAGAAGACGAAAACTCTGAAAATGATTTCAGTAGTTACTACAATGGGTAAAACAGTTTCAAATGGTCGCAAAAGCCGGCCAGTAGTTCTGAAACGTGAAATTGAAATCAATGGCTGTTAATTTCTTTCCTGTGTCTTAAAAAAAATTACTTTTCTCCTTTCAGAGATGAAAATGGTCCTAAATTAACACCAGATGAAGCAAAAAGAAGAAATACTGCTAAAATAAAACAAAATTATTACTTTACCTTTGTACTAGTACCTGGTATTGGAAAAACATAATTAAGATTTTTTTTTTAATACTGTCGGTGGGGGGGGGGGCGGGGGGCTGTAGGCCGGCAACCACCTCCCCCTATAGGAAAAGCCACTGAGCACACCCCGAGATTCTCAAAAGACGGCGCCTGTGGCACAGTTTTAGTTTAGAGAGGGCCTCATCGTAAGAGAGTCTTTAATTCATTCTTATCAGTGGCGTAACTGGGAAGAAGGAATTAACAAGTTTTTTTGGACAGGTCAGGAAAACTGCTAGTCAATCCTGTGGATGCCTTGAGCAGATGGAGGGAATATTTTGAAGAATTGCTCAATGTAGGTGAAACGTCCAATGATGTGTCAGATTTTCAGGTAGAATGGGGTAGGAACGACGATGGAAACAGGATCTTATTTGAGGAAGTGAAGAAAATGGTCAGTAGATTACAGTGGAATAAAGCTGCTCTACAGCGCCGACTCTGCAGTAAGGAACGAAATCAGAAGCACTACATCAAAAACATAAACCAATACACCTGAATCCTAATGCAATTCTCCCAACCCATAGCAGATTATAGAAGTAAGGAAACATGTAAAAAAATTAATTTCATGCAACGAAAATCAAAATTAGACAATTAAAATAATTAAGATACACATGAAGCGAGAAATAAGAAAATTGAAAGACAAAAATGGCTACCACGTTTCAACCCCTGCCTCTCAGGCGTAGTCGGTGTCTTTAAAGACTCTGATGATGCAACAAGACACCAAATTTCTGAGGCAGGAGAGCAGTTTCTGGCGAAACTGTACGGTGGCACCGTCGACGCAGATAAACTGGAAGATCTGCGGTATCGAGTTTTCTTACTCAATGTTTCTGTAAAAGGGAATTTTAAACTGGCTAGACTGCCACCTACAAGTGATGCTGCAAAGTACCACTCCTTCAGGACATACCTGCAGGTACAATGGTGGTTAGGGAGCCCACGAAAATTACGGTCAGCTTGGGGACGGAAAACGACCAAACATTGTTAGTATTCATACAATGTAGGCTTTCACGGCCGGCGTCAGTTTCTCTTAAAATTTCTGGGCTGGTAGGCCGTGGTCGTCGGATAAAACTCTGCCCTGACGTTTCGTCTTCAGCTGCAGAAGACATCTTCGGAGGCCGAGTGGCGACTGCGAAGGGGCCTGGATGGGGTCCCTCCAGGTCCACACCAACGTGGTGACCATCACAAAAGTTCTGCTGTCACCTCCGTCATTTGGTTAGTTTGCTAAGGTGGATCACGGGATGTGGGAACCGCGATGTTATCCGTACGTGTGGGCGCGATCACCCATTAATACGGTGCATCTGGAGATAGAATTGGACGAAAGGTATACGGAGGGTAAAGGTATGTAAGGGCAGAGGAAAAAAAGTGCCAAGGCAAGAGCCGAGGGAAAAAAACCTCTGCGACAGTGGGGTAGGTTTTAAGGGCAGTAGTGGTATGCTACTGCGATAGATCATGCAAGGTTTGGTAATGTTAGTAATGGGTATTTTCTCAGTACCGTCAACTTTGCTGGGTTCGTCATAGAGAATCAGTCCGTTTGATGCGAGGTTCTGCTGCAGCTGAGCTCCTGTGAAGTCTCCTGGGTCGGCTGCGGCAGATTACCCGTGAACATCGGCTGCGGCAGAATGCGTAAATTGAATGGTACTACACTACAGTTGTGCCACATCCCCTCCACAAGGGCAGAAGGGGGCGGGGCATGTTGTGCACGTGACTAGGCTGCAGTAGCGCTTCCCAGCGGCAGAAAGCAAAAGCTTAACGCTGTCAGCTGTTGCTGGCTTATATTTTTGACGTCTGTAGCTCATGAATGTTCCTATTATAGTGAAATTTCTTAGTAGGTACTACCAAGGTTACGTTTCTCCGTACTATCCCTACAATATGCTACATAAATTGCAAGCCTGAAGGAGTGGGACAGTTCTGAGGTACAAACAGAAATGATAAAATTGGAAAAGTGTAAACATTAACTCAGGCCTACCGGTACTGTAAATTTTATCTCATGTATTATTTGATTTATGTTCTAATTACCATAGTCTCCACTACAGGAATAAAAAATTATAGTCTTTATCTGTCTGTGCTGACTGACTGTTTTACTAATAAACAGTAAACTTAAAATCACACCTACGCTACTGGCAACGAGTTTAAAGAGAATAAAGGCATGTGACAACACACATTCTTTTAGGCAGGTCGACGAAGTGACGTCCAATTTAAAGACTTGCACCTGGCCAACGAGCCACACGAAAATTATTATTATAGGGAGATGACTGTAGCCCACGTCTTTGATACGTATAATTATAAATGTTTCATAAATTATCTATTTAAAACGCACTTACAGCAAGTGAGACATTCTATATCAGATGGTGAGAAATATATATATTTTATTTCAGAAACTTGGCATAAATTACACACGTCGGCTCTAATATTCGGATATCGGTATAAGACTGTTGTCAGCATCATTCTTTACATTTTCTTCTCAACTGACATTCATTACAAAACTGTTTTTTTTTTTTTTTTTTTTTTTTTTTTTTTTTTTTTTTTTTTTTTTTTTCCCACCGGTAGTTACATCACGAATAGAAGACTAAAGCATTGAAGCTTCCCGTTTCGTTTGAGGCTACTAAGGAAGGCAGCAATTCACTCTTGTGTTCAATATTTTCATGTTACTTTGCCGAGTCTGCTCTGGGAATGGAATTCACACAACCTAACCTACAAGTAAAATCACGCAATAACGCACGTAAACTGTAAACAAAAGTGACCGTCCGAAGCTTTTGCTGTCTGCCGCTTGGAAGCGCTGCTGAAGACCAGTCAGGTGGTCAAGAGACTCCGCCTCCTTCTGCCGTCTGGAGGGGGTTTGGCAGAACTGCAGTACCATTCAATTTACGCGTGGCAGAATACTTGTGAACATAGCCAAGGTTGTCATGCTGGTTAGACAGTTCGGTCATAGAACTGGCTAAGTGTGCGGGACTGTTTAGGTTTGTTTGTTTCCAGTGCGCTGAATGTGTTTTCCCTGCTCTGGACCAGCATCCGTGCTTCTGGTAATGCTAAGATGTTCGACCTCATCTTCCAAGGTTATTCCTCTGGTTATTCCACCAGAGAAATACACCGAGTTCTCGCCCCACGACGAAAACTAAAAACAATATGGAACCTCAACCATCCAAAGGGAAAGTGTTCCTGCCCTTTATTTGTCATGTCACAGATCGCATTGCTGGTCAAACATGGGGTTGAAACTATTTTCAGACCTACCAGGAAAATTAAAGAACATTTAAGATCTGTAAAAGATGCACGACACCCTTTGGGTACACCGGGTGAGTATAAAATTCCTTGCAGCGTTGGACAAGTGTGTATCGGAACTGCGAAAAGAAGCGTCAACACTCGTCTAAGTGAACACAGGAGAATCTGCCGCCTGGGACATACACAGAAATTGACCGTAGTGGAGCATGTTTACCGAGAGGGCGACCGTCAAATTAAATTTGACGAGACCAGTGTCTTATCGAAAACTTCTCACTATTATGCTCGCACATACAGAGAGGCCATTGAAACTTACAAACATCGTAAGAATTTAAATAGAAAGGAACAAGATTTGGAATTCAACGTTGCACAAGCACGTTAACAATCGATCTTCCTCCAGTGATAAGGTTGGCATTGCCAGAGATAGCTGCTCAGCCGCCGTCACGTGACATACCGTGGCGCCCCCTACACTGCCTATATATGCGGCGATCCCTCGAGGCCCCATCGAAGCCATCAAACATAAATTCACGCCTGCAGACAGCACTCAGAACTGCCGAACCTTGGTTGGAGAAATGGCGTGTTAAAGCCAACGTCGACAAGTGTGAGGCAGTTCTGTTCACGCGCAGACCGAAACACCTGCGCCAACACCAATACTGTAGGCCAATTACTCTACGTGCACGCCCAATACGTTTCCGTGAGAAAGTCAAATACCTCGGTGTCTGGCTGGACCGGAAGCTCACATGGGGGGACCACATACAACACGTGACCAACCGAGCAAACGCGAGGCTCAGACAACTTTACCCGATGCTCAACAGGGAAAGCAAACTGAATAGCCGGGTGTCGAGGAACCTCTACATGACACATATTAGACCTCTGACGACGTACGGTGCTCCGTGCTGGGCATACGCGGCGCCAACACGGCTGCGCCGCCTGCAGCTCATACAGATGGATGGATGGATGGATGCTTAGGGTTTAACGTCCCGTCGACAGCTTGGCCATTAGAGACGGGCTCATACAGAACGAGGTACTACGCACCATCAGCAACGCTCCGCGATACACACGCACCGTGGACCTTCACAAGGAATACCGTCTAGAGTGCCTCTCGGTGGTATTCAAGGAACTCGCCACACGACTGTACAGAAACTCGAGACATCAAGCACTACAGGTTGTAACACGGGGGCTTGCAGCTGCAGACAAGCTGGACTCGTCTGTTCTGCCATCTGTAAGAATTGTTGGAAGTGCAGCTGAAAATACACCAGAATCAGACTTCCATGAAGAGGCACTGACGCTAAATGTGAAGAACAGGAAAACTTTTTCAATGAAATTGTATATATAATCGTGTAACGAACTACACATTGATAATTAAGTACAATCATACTTAAATGAGTAGATACAGGAGTGTATTTGAAGAGAGCGTATAAAATGAACATTAACAAGAGTAAAACAAAAATAATGGAATGCAGTCTTAGAAAATAGGGCGATGCTGAAGGAATTAGATTACGTAACGAAACAATGAAGGTGGTAGATGAGTTTTGTTACTTGGGCAGTAAAATAACATGCGACGGTCGCAGTACAGAGGATATAAAATGCAGAATGGCAATGGGAAGAAAAGCATTTTTGAAAAAGAGAAATTTGCTAACATCGAATATTAATTTAAGTGTAAGGAAGTCTTTTCTGAAGGCATTTGTGTGGAGTGTTGCCTTGTAGGGGAGTGAAACATGGACGATAAGCAGTGTGGACAGGAAGCGAATAGAGGCTTTTGAGATATGGTGCTACAGAAGAATGCTGAAGATTAGGTGGGTAGATCGCATAACTAATGAAGAGGTACTTAACAGAATTGGTGAGAAAAGGAATTTTTGGCACACCCTGACTAAAAGAAGGTATCGATTGGTAGGACACATTCTTAGACATCGGGGAATCGTAAATTTAGCATTGGAGGGGAGTGTGTGGGGTAAAAATCGCAGAGGGAGACCAAGAGACGCGTATAGTAAGCAGATTCAAATAGATGTGGGTTGTCGTTCTTATGAGGAGATGAAAAGGATTGCTCAGGATAGAGTAGGGTGGAGAGCTGCATCAAACCAGTCTCTGGACTGAAGACCATAACAACAACAACATCCATCAGTTTGTACATACGTCTTCAAAATTAAAAGACAAGCACATCTAAAACAAACACACGATAAAATTCCTATCTCGCTCATCCAGAATTCGGTATACAGGGTGTTACAAAAAGGTACAGCCAAACTTTCAGGAAACATTCCTCACACACAAAGAAAGAAAATATGCTATATGGACATGTGTCAGAAAACGCTTAATTTCCATGTTAGAGCTCATTTTATTACTTCTCTCCAAATCACATTAATCATGGAATGGAAACACACAGCAACAGAACGTACCAGCGTGACTTCAAACACTTTGTTACAGGAAATGTTCAAAATGTCCTTCGTTAGCGAGGATACGTGCATCCACCCTCCGTCGCACAGAATCCCTGATGCGCTGATGCAGCCCTGGAGAATGGCGTATTGCATCACAGCCGTCCACAATACGAGCACGAAGAGTCTCTACATTTGGTACCGGGGTTGCGTAGACGAGAGCTTTCAAATGCCCCCATAAATGAAAGTCAAGAGGGTTGAGGCCATGGAATTGGTCCGCCTCTACCAATCCATCGGTCACCGAATCTGTTGTTGAGAAGCGTACGAACACGTCGACTGAAATGTGCAGGAGCTCCGTCGTGCATGAACCACGTGTTGTGTCGTACTTGTAAAGGCACATGTTCTAGCAGCACAGGTAGAGTATCCCGTATGAAATCATGATAACGTGCTCCAGTGAGCGTAGGTGGAAGAACATGAGGCCCAATCAAGACATCACAAACAATTTCTGCCCAAACGTTCACAGAAAATCTGTGTTGATGACGTGACTGCACAATTGCGTGCGGATTCTCGTCAGCCCACACGAAACGATTGGGTATTTTGACAATTGTCTGCACGAGTTACTTCAATTTACATTTAAAGAGAAATACTAAAATGAGCTCTAACATGGAAATTAAGCGTTTCCGGACACATGTCCACATATTTTCTTTCTTTGTGTGTGAGGAATTTTTCCTGAAACTTTGGCCGTACCTTTTTGTAACACCCTGTATAGAGCAGCGATCTCGTTATATCTCATATGATCTTCCTGGGAGCATTCTCCGCACGAATTCACCAACGGACACCTCAGGAGATGCTCCATTGTTTGTATCTCCTTGCATTTACATCTATCTATCTATCTATACAAATGATCTGATGGACAGAGTAAGTTGTAATTTGCGGCTGTTTGCTGATGATGCTGTGGTGTATGGGAGGGTGTCGTCTGTAACTGACTGTAATAGCATACAGGTTGACTTAGACAAAATTTCTAGTTGGTGCGACGAATGGCAGCTAGCTCCCAATGTGGAAAAATGTAAGGTGATGCGCATGAGTAGAAAAAACAATCCTATAATGTTCTAATACAGCATTAGTAATGAGCTTCTTGATGCTGTCGCGTCGTTCAAATATCTAGGCGTAACATTGCAGAGCGATATGAAATGGAACGAGCATGTAAGGACAGTTGTGAGTAAGGCGGACAGCCGACTTCGGTTTATTGGGAGAATTTTGGGAAGATGTACTTCACCTGTAAAGGAGACCGCGTACAAAACGCTTGTGCGACCACGTCTTGAGTATTGCTCAATTGTTTGGGACCCGCAGCATGTCGGTTAGAAGGAAGACATAGAGGCGGTTCAGAGGCGAGCAGCTAGGTTTGTTACTGGTAGGTTCGACCAATGCGCGAGTGTCACGGAAATGCTCCGGCAACTCAATTGGGGATCGCTGGAAGATAGACGACGTTCTTTTCGTGAATTTCTGTTAAGTAAATTTAGAGGGCCGGAATTTGAAGCTGAGTGTAGTACGATCTTGCTGCCGCCTACTTACATTTCGCGTAGTGATCACAAAGACAAGATAAGAGAAATTAGGGCTCGTACGGAGGCATATAGGCATTCTTTTTTTCCTCGTTCAATTTGGGAGTGGATTAGGAAAGGAAATGCCTAGTAGTGGTACAGTGTACCCTCCGCCACGCACCTGACGGTGAATTGGGGAGTATGTATGTAGATGTAGATGTATCTGTGTCCGTATAACCCCGTTTGTACATTAGTTGCTTGCATCGGCCCATGCCCGTGCGGAGTCGGTTTAAAGTTCTCCAGTGTTGCCAGTCTAGGTGAGAGCCAGGGGGAAGAGCTTCCTCATGACTGAGTGTGTCCGGGTACTTCTGTTTCCAGAGTGATTCTGTGGACTCCGCAGATGACTGAGTTGCGTTTATGAAACTGCCTAGATCTCAGTCGTCTAGGTACAGGCTGGTGGTTAAATAGTGGGTGCCTCGGATCATTGAGTTGTTTATACCGCTCTCTAGAGCTGAGGATCGATCTTCTAACGTGAGGCGGAGCAATACCAGCCAGTGAATACAAAAGGTCCACTTTGGTAGGTTTCAAGCAGCCCGTTATCTTCCTGCAGGAATCATTAAGGACCGTGTCTATTTCCTTTGTATGAACAGATCTTCCCCAGACTGGACATCCATACTCAGCCATAGAAAAACAGGCGGCGATTTCTGTGGTACGTAGAACGTTTGGTTTTGCACCCCACTTTGCAGATGTTAGCTTGTTGAGTATGTCATATATTGATTTTACTGTTGGAATTGTTGAGAGGCTGTGTGAGCCACAGAGACGCACTCCAGGCTGAGAAATAGAGACACGTATATCTTACGGGATGTAGGCACTAAGAAATCTCCTAGCGAACTGCTGATGCCCTCGGCCACCGTCCCAGGGTGGAGGTTACCTTTCGGAGAAGATGGGCGTAACTTCATATAGCGTCTAGACGCTGTTGTAAGACGTTACATTAGTACTTGGTGGCCAACAGGCACGTTTTAATGTACGTACCAAAGTTGATACCAGTCACTTGGGAACAGCAACGTCAGTGGTTCCACGAGGCTAGAGTGAGAGGGTAAAGAAGAAAAAACTGCAAGTTAGCAGCTCCCCTGAAGCGTGGCCTAAGGTGTGGCCAACTGACGTAGAACATTGTTGTTGTTGCCCATATTGGGTAGCGGCGTGACGTTTTACTTTCAGCTGAACAATGTTGCTACCGAGTATGGATTTTGTTAGTGCACAAACAAGCGTCCTTCCCACCCGGGGAATGGCAGAGAGGACAGGGCTGAAACGTGGTTCGCTAGAGGACTCAGAGAGAGGGCAAGCCACAATTTAGATTGGTTGAACCAAGCAGCGGCCAATAGGATATTGTTAACTGTCGGGAAGTGGGGAAAAGAGGTGCGCCCACACCGGCCGATAAAACCCCCGGTTTTCGGATGAAGAGGGGAGTTCTGTTCTCAGTCAGACGAGTCGGGCGCCAGCCCGTGACTATCGCCGTCGGCCTCGGGGTGCTCCACGACAGTCTGTTTCTCGCGGGGAGTGCGTCTGTCTAGGGGATGCTGCTAGGGAACGTAATTGCTGGCTTCTGTTGTTATTTTTAAAATAACTGACCCCAGTGTAGTAGACTTAGTATGGGATGCAATAAATTCAATGCAAGGTACCTAGGAGTTCCATAAAGTTTCCTAACAAGTATCCTCTCCAGTCCCGAAATCCGCATCTCCAGTAGATGCCTGTACTGTCTCTCTGCAAGTATTCCATTTCGTGTTTGGAGTTTGGCCTTTGTTTTCTCGATATGACATTTATAGGTTAAAGATCTGTCGAGGGTGATGGCCAGATAGGTAGTGTTGAAGTAGTTCTCCCATTGGACTCTGTCCCAAACGATGTTTAACTTCTTTCTAGTCTCCCTGTTATTCAAATGAGGGTACACTGTACCGCTACTAGGCATTTCCTTTCCTATTCCACTCCCAAATTGAACGAGGGGTAAAGGAATGCCTATATGCCTCAGTACGAGCCCTAATTTCTCTTATCTTGTCTTTGTGATCTTTACGCGAAATGTAAGTAGGCGGCAGGAAGATCGTTTTACACTCAGCTTCAAATTCCGGCCCTCTAAATTTACTTAACAGAAATTCACGAAAAGAACGTCGTCTTTCTTCCAGCGATCCCCAATTGAGTTGCCGGAGCATTTCCGTGACACTCGCGCATTGGTCGAACCTACCGGTAACAAATCTAGCTGCTCGCCTCTGAACCGCCTCTAGGTCTTCCTTCAAACCGATCTGCTGCGGGTCCCAAATACTTGAGCAATACTCAAGATGTGGTCGTACAAGCGTTTTATACGCGGTCTCCTTTACAGGTGAAGTACATCTTCCCAAAATTCTCGCAATAAACCGAAGTCGGCTGTCCGCCTTACTCACAACTGTCCTTACATGCTCGTTCCATTTCATATCGCTCTGCAATGTTACGCCTAGATATTTGAACGACGCGACAGCATGAAGAAGCTCACTACTAATGCTGTATTCGAACATTATGGAGTTGTTTTTCCTACTCATGCGCATCACCTTACATTTTTCTACATTGAAAGCTAGCTGCCATTCTTCGCACCAACTAGAAATTTTGTCCAAGTCATCCTGTATGCTATTACAGTCAGTTACAGACGACACCCTCCCATACACCACAGCATCATCAGCAAACAGCCGCAGATTACAACTTACTCTGTCCATCAGATCATTTATATAGATAGAAAATAATAGCGGTCCTATCACACTCCCCTGCGGCACGCCTGACGTTACACTCGTCTCTGATTTTATTCTTCTGATGTTTTATTGTTAGAATAATCATGCTTCATGTAATAAGATTAATGTATTAATCATAGTTACTTTCTATATTTCTATGTACCCCTTTGTTGTATGTTTTTGTACATAAATATTCTTCATTACTATTTTGTAACCATTACACACAATTTTCCACGCTAGCCCTTTGAAATCGGAAGGACATTCTCATCAGGAATCTGGTCAGATTTGACTACAAAGCAGACTCTCATGTGAGTCATGTAAAGCTATGGGAGACTCATTCCTGATCGTCGAATGAATGATAGTGTATTATTTCGATGGATTGTTTCTAAGTGTCCAAATACATGGGTACCAAACAAAAGTTACACAGAAATGTAGACAAATAAAAGTTATAAGGCAAAAAATTGAGATTTCGAGCTATGTTTGGTAATTTTAAAAAAGTTCTGTATTTTTGAACGTCTGTATCTCAGTCATTAGTGCATAAAAATAAAATAAAAACACTTTTGACCAGTGAAATATGTAGGAAATTTTATGTTCTTCAACTTGGTTCAGAGACATGTTCCGCGAAAAACGCATGGTTTAGAAGTTATAAGCGAAATAGTGAAAAAAGGTCAAAAATTTAGAGGGTTTTCGGCCCTTGTAAAGTTAGCACATGGTGTCTAGGTCGAAAACTCAGATTCTACTCCACAGAGTACCTACACACAACATACTAAAGTTTCATTAAGTTGGGAAGACTTTCCAGGTAAGCCCCTTTTTCACGACCTTTATCGGTGTGCCCACTATCACTTCGAGCAGTTGGCTTGTTTCACTAAAAGGCTTCTGCGAATTATTTTCGAACATGAATATCAGTAGTGGTGCAGCATCTGTGAGTTCTCAACTGATCCTCGTGTATAGTATTTGAAGCTCCGTTCTGAGCATATTGAAATCATGGAAGACATATTATTTCACAAGACCTCTGCAAAAAAATTTTGCGGAAATTGACTTGCATAAATAAACTTACGAGATATAAATAATGTTGCAGCGACTGAAAAACGAAGAGTAGTGTTTAACGTCCCGTCGACAGCTTGATCATTAGAGGCGGAGCTCACATTCGGCTTGTTTGGGTGAGGATGGGGAAGGAAATCGGCTGTACCATTTGAAAGGAACCATCCCGGCATTTGCCTGGAGTGATTTAGGGAAATCACGGAAAAGTCTAGATGGCCGGACGTGGATTTGAACCACCGTCCTCCCGAATGCGAGTCCAGTGTGTTACCACTGCTAAAGACACCTCGCTCGGTTGCAGCGACCAAGGTATATAGAAGTCAGGTCTGGACACCACTGTTCCTCACGGAGCCGCCATTTTGGTTCTAGATCAGACGGCGCTAGGAGAGGAAACAGTCGTATTCGCAAATTATTGTTATTCTGCAAGCTAGTTTGCGAACCGTTTGAGTCAGAAATTGCAATCTTACGTATGGTAATACGATATTTGCTAATTCGAAACGGCTATATTACTCAGCCTCACCAGGAGAGAACACATTGTCACAGATTTGGCTCAAATTGTGCGAGAAGAACGATTTAAATTCCTAAAATATCTGGCCTGGGAGGGCCATAGGAAAAGAAAAAACTCTGATGAAAGATTTCCGATTATAATCTATGAGAAGATTAAACATGCCGGCCGTGGTGGCCGAGGGGACTGAGGCGCTCCAGTCACGGTCTGCACGGCCACTACGGTCGGGGGTTCGAATCCCCCCTCGGGCATGGATATTTGTGCCGTCCTTAGTCTTAGCTAGTTCATAAGTAGTTTGTAAGTTTAGGGACTGATGACCCCGTAGTTAAGTCCCATAAGTTCTACAAACATTTGAACATTTTGAAGATTAAACATGTTTGGGCGACCAATGACATATCTTTACACTGAAGCACATTTCGGAAAAAGTCTCTTGCCGAAAAATGCTTTCATAACATGTGAATTGTGTAAATATTATGTTTATTAACGACGATCGCACAAAATAAATGTAATGTAACTTTCACAGATAATTGCAAGAATTTTTGTAAATACCTTTTTCAGTAGACACTTCACAAAATAATGAAAATGGTTTTAACTACATTAATTACCGTAATCAAAGTAATTATAACTGAAACTAATAAATTGATTTTATGTAAATAAAATTGTTTCGTAATTTTTCACTTGAAGCAATGACTTCCTTGGACTTCTTCCATTGTCTCTCCTACCTTTTCGAACTTAATTTCAGTGAAAACACTATGATCTGCCTTACGTTTGTCTGACACATCCAGGTTCTCTAAATTTCTTCCATTTACGTAATGTCGAATCATTGGAAACGCGCACACCTACAAAATTTCGAATGAATGGAAAGCGACATGCCATTTAAAATTCTGTTCTCGGGTAGTTCAACACAAGAAACTTTCGTTGATCCTTCGTCAATACCATACTGACTGGAAACTTCACAATAAAATAAAATAAAATAAAATAAAAGAAGCACATCAGGAAGAAACACGTGCAGCCCTATCTCACACGAATACGATTGGGGGAAAGCAGAATTTTATTAATGAAAAGTCCACATTTTCCTCACAATAGTTTTTGCATCGTTAGTCGTATCACACATTCATTGCAATGAGAATGGCTACAGCAACATTCTCTGTGACCTGAATACTCCGTCGCAATTTTACATTCGCTGCTTTATGCAGCTAACACTTTCAAGTGACGAACATTATCTGAATACAGTCTGCTACAGCCGCGACTAAGAACCAAAATGGCCGCCATCGCAAAGGATCACGGTAGCGTGTCCAGACCTCTCTTGTATAGACCTTGGCATCGACTGGGTGCCCTTTGAAGCCAAAGCAACTTGAGCAGTAATTGTACCTCACACTTTTTTCTGCAACTAGAAATCTGCCGATGAAACTACCTCGGATGTCCCGTGTTGTGGCTCTTCTACATTGCCCAACTCCTTTTCCCATTACAGTGCGTTGTAACGATACTGCTGACCCCCTCATCTCAATGTTATCGTACGATACCGTCTGCCTGGTCCTCTCATCTCCCTTAGGAATCAGTGTAGGACAGTGTCTCAGTGATAGCGTGATTAAAACATGTGACAGATTTCATTAATTAAGAGATTCATATAGTTTCTTTCCAGACGGTTCTATAAACAATACTTTTGTCATTGTTCATTATTTCAAATAAATAGACAGACGAAGGGTAAACACTTTTGTAAAACATAAAGAAATGAAAATAAATAGCATTGTATATATGTTAGGCTCATAAACAAGTAGTGTTGACCAGCTAATTGTCTTAATAAACATAATTGCCAAAATTTGAATATCGTAATTCTTTGTATATATTGACTGAAGTGAGATACTGAACCTATTTTCAGAATTGCCAAGATAATTGATAGCTGAATATATGTTAGGAACATGTATGATGTATTCATTAACAAATTAATTGATATTTAAACATCGCACTTTGTTGTTAACAGAAAGATCGGAAATTTCGTCTTAAAAATACATGCGCCATCTAAAATTATTGTATGTATTGTTTTCATTTTATATTGTGATTATTTTTGTATACATGAAATGTTTTACTGTTGTGTTCGTTAATTGTAAATTACTATATTCAATTGTTATGAACAATGGATAATGTAACGTCATTATTGCCGATGTTATGTATTTGCCTCACCGACTTGCGTGGAAGGGTTCGAGTTTCAGTCGTTTGTCAAGTGCTCTCGAATCCACGTCTCTCTTTGTTTTGAAATGGAAGTTCTACCGTTCTGATGTTTTGTTTATGTTATTAAGTTGTAATGTTTTGGTGGAGAAGTTTTGATTCAGATTAAAGAAGAAGTGAAAATTGTACATATCGACTATTGATTTCTACCACGACGCCCCAGGAGAACAAAGTTGAAGCGAGCAAACCCCCATACAACGCAATATTAAAAAGCTGAGTATCGGTAGAATGAAACTGTAATTACTTAAATAGCATAGAAATGCTACAGCGTCAACTAACAATTTTTTTTGTAATTGTCTGTACGATGTGACGGAATACAGTTAACCAAAACTGAAATGCTGGGTGCTCTAATTTCAAGTGGAGCCATTGTAGTAGTTTACCGAGATGTATGAATCCAATTTGCTACAGACATGCTACGAGTGAAATAACTTGCAAACATCGTGATTTAAAATTAGCTCTCGTGATGCAAACATACGGGAATTTCCTGTTCATGCAGTGGCGAACCGTACATTAAGGCTCTAAATCTGGGCATTCCCAAAATACAGGGTGTCCAGAAAAGGACTCCCTGATTTCAAAATTAAATATCTCGAAAACAAAGATCGATAGAAGAATGCAGTAAACGGTATGTTTATTGTGAAAGCTGTAAGACGTTTATACAGCAGTTTGAAATAATAGCTACAAAACTGCTAACAGATGACGCTGTATGCTGTACAGCTCATATCAGCATACATAAGTGAAATAATCGTATGAAAACACTCTTTGCAAACAATCACATCACAATGTTTTCAAAATGTTCACCATTGGCACTACAGAGGTGGCGCAAACGAAGAATGAAATTCGCCATCACATTTCGTAATGTCTCAACCAAAATGGATTCACATGCCACAGAGATCGCCGATTCAAGCTCGTCCAGCGTGGCGGGATGCTTCGGGTAGACCATGTCTTTCACTGTGCCCCACAAAAAGTCACAGTCAGTCAAATCCGGCGAATATGGAGGCCAATCCATGCCTGCACCAGTAAATTTGGGATATTCCAGAGCAATGACTCGATTCCCAAAGTATTCCTCAAGAAAGCGAAACACTTGTTCGGTCCGATGTGGTCGGGCTCCATCTTGCATAAAAACCTGGTCGATCCTCTAACGCTTGCTATGTGGCTACAAATTGTTCCAAAATTACAACGTAACGTGCACCAGTGACCGTTTCTCGAATGAAAAAACGGCCAATAATGCCTCTGCTGCATACTGCAGCCCACACAGTAAATTTAGGAGAATACAGGGGTTTCGCTTCACTCCTATATGGCTTTTCGGAACCCCAAAATCGCCAGTTCTGCTTATTCATGTATCCATTCAGGTGGAAGTATGCTTCATCTGTAAACCAGATGCAGACAACTTCAAATCCTTCACTATCAATCATTGTGAGCATCTGATTAGCAAAGGCAACCCTTTGTTGCACAGCTCGTACGGGTATGGCCTGGTGCGTTTGAATATAGAATGGAAACATGTGTAGGCTCTTTCTCAGTATTTTCTGCGTGCTGGAACGCCTCAAACCAGTCTCAGATGCAATTCTAAGATGACATTGGATTTCGCTGAATAATTCCAGAAACTGTGGCAATATTTTCAGGCGTAACTGCGGTTTGCTTGCGGCCAACATGACCCACTAGCCGGCCGCGGTGGCCGAGGGGACTGAGGCGCTTCAGTCACGTTCTGCACGGCCATTACGGTCGGGGGTTCGAATCCCCCCTCGGGCATGGATATTTGTGCCGTCCTTAGTATTAGCTAGTTCATAAGTAGTTTGTAAGTTTAGGGACTGATGACCCCTAGTCAAGTCCCATAAGCTTTACCAACATTTGAACATTTTTGCCCCACTAGATCATCAGTTACGCTGCCTGTTCGTTGAACTTTTGCGATGAGCGTACGAATGGTTTTCGCATCGGGTCCTTTCGTAACATTAAATCGTGCCTGAAAACTTGGCCTTGTTGCCGTAGGACTGTCTTGTAACCTGTGGTACTCTAGCACCAGAAACACGCGTTGTTCAGTGGAGTACATGGTTTTAATCTCTTCCTTCCGTACGCTACCCTCCTTTCACGTTTCAATAGTGGAACTGATCGCTCTGGGCTTCGGATCACTATTTATACTAGGCATTACGTATGGCGATTACAGCGCCATCTGTCAGCAGCTTTTGTAACTATTATTTCAAACTGTTGTATAAACTTCTTACATCTTTCACAATAAACATACCGTTTACTGCATTCCTCTATCGAGGTTTGTTTTCGAGATATAATTTTGAAATCAGCGTGTCGTTTTTTGGACACCCTGTATTTCCAAATAATTAGTCCTTACCGATATTAATCCGATTTATGAACAATCGTAAATGTTTTCAAATATCTTACTTTTGAGCTTAGGATGTGCCTCCGTCACAGCCGTTTCAGTCGTCTACTTCGGCAGCTTTGAATTCGGACCTTGATTGGCGCATGCGCAGTAAAGATGGGCTGTCCAAGGCGCGATCGATGCTTGCGACTGCGATTGATCGTCTCGTGACGTCAGAGGCTGGCTGCTCGCGCATGCGCACTTTTGAGTTTGGAGTGCGGCGCGCGGCGGATGCAAACATTCTTACAACTGTTGTTGAGACATTTAATGAGCTACAGAAAACCGTTTGTATGTGTTTACTATATTTTGATTTCTCTTGGAAAAAATTTCAACTGTACGTTTTCGAACACTGGGACGTATTTCAAAGGCAATAAAGAAGGTGAATTCATCAGTTAAAATGGAAAAAAGTCTGATACGAGAGCGATGCAAGCTACATCAAGAGTTTCAGATAAACACACTCCTCATCTCATAAACAGCGTCGCAATCGTAAATAAGAAAATAAAAGAATAATAACCTTAGCATGACTGCGTTTTATTTTTATTTACTTTTTCAGCTGCACTGATGGATTTGTTGTACCGGGTGAACCATTTTCTCTGTATGTCACACTCTATAAGTTACAGTTCATGTGCAAACTGGCTGACATTTAATCTAAAGTGTGGATTTCGTTTCGTCACATAAAAGGTGGCTGTTAATAAAAAAATTAACAGTATTCATGGTCATGTGTCACAAAAATAGAATTATTGTATAGAAAAGCCGAACAGTTAAAATCTGCAATGTCATGGTAAAGTATACGGTGAAGTGATGAAATGAAGAACCAAAACTTCCATCCCTCTGGAGAATGCACACACAACTTCATGAAGTCCCACGTGGAATTAAGGCTAAAAAACTGCCATTGATGATGCTTCACAAATAAAGAAGCGAAACGCCTTTCATTTAGTTGCAATAGACGGAAATAAACCTCCACAAATATTAAATATGGTTTAATTAATAACTCGTTTCTTCGCAAAAACTATAGTTATTTCTATATAACAGTAGATAAAAAAATGTTGAGTATTAATGATTGTGTAAAATATGAATTATTTTCAAAAAAGGGTTCAGTATTTTTAACAGTTTATAAGATGTTGCACGTGGAGAGAACTGGCGCGCTAGACGCTCCCGTACCGTAGATATACGAGCCAAAATCTCGAAAACGGAGACAGGTATCGTCCTGCTCTCAACTTTAAAAATAATTTCGAATTATTGGCTTCATTTCATCCGCAACGATGTATGACCTAAAACGAACCATACGCAAAGTAGCCAGCGACTACATTTTTCTATGTAAACACTACAAGTTTAATGCAGTAGGTTATTTAAAAATTAAGTATCTGTGTAACTATGAGGAATTTTGTGAAAATAGACACTTCGTTATTAAGCTGGGGTATGAAACTATAAGATATGCAAAAAACAAATTTTTTCGCGCGTAAGTTTCCTCTAACTCGACAGAGATGTAATAATGAGTGGAAAAAACACACGCGCAATCGAAAGTAGTGCTTTTTAATTTTTAATGGAAAACGAGAATCTGTAACGAAAAACTAAATATAGGGAAATATGTAGCTTTGCACCCTTTAACACGCAGTATTTTTTGCAGCAAGAAACTCGAAAATTTCATTTTCGTCACGAATTTCCATCGTCGCCTTGGGAAACGGCAGCGTCTACCGTCGTGTTGCGGCCTCGCTAGGGATGGCGGTTACCGCTCAAACAACCGGTTTTCGGTTATACCGGTTCTTTCCATCTCCAGTTTAACCGCACTGTAAAAACTGCTCAAGATAACCGTTTTTTTAAATAACCGGTTTCGGTTTTTTATTGCTATTATTTCCAGTAGAGTTCGACCGAAACATATTTTGCGGACGAAACAGAAACGGTAATCGAATTTTCGATTCTATTTAGTTAAAATTTAGGTAAATTTACGTTATATGACAAATCACTAGTCAATCCATATTTGGTAAGATCCCCTCCCAATACTACGCCTTCTTGAGTGTGTGTAAGCCTAGGCAGGAGTCCGTAGAAGACGATATACGAAGCATACAGATTTACTGGCCTAGTATTTCCATCCGGCAGTTGCGAATATTGAGCCAAGCTCTCCGTAAGTTGGGCTTGTGAGCCAGCACATACGAATATCTCCTTACACACACACACACATACACACACACACACACACACATATATATATATATATATATATATATATATATATATATATATATATATATATATATATATATATATACTGTTAGTAAATTAACTTCAATCAGTGCTGCAGTAGTATTTCGAAAAATAAAGTCACAGTTCCGACTAACAGTATGATCGTTGTCACTGTAAATTTACGCAAATTGAACTAGGAAAGCTGTGTACCACATGATCAAAGAATGTTCAAATGGGTGTGAGTTCTTATGAGACCTAACTGCTTAGGTCATCGGTCCCTAGACTTAAAAACATCTTAATCTAACTTACACTAACTTACGCTAAGGACAACATACACACCCGTGACCGAGGGAGGAGGGAGGACTCGAAACTCCGACTGGAGCAGCCACGCAGTCCGTGACATGGAGCCTCAGACCGCACGGCTACCTCGCGAGGCACTACATGATTAATGTTGCCTAAACCCATATTGGTTATTAAAAAAGCCCCTCGCTTTCAAGGAATCACATTAAAAAACTTGTTAGCATAAGAATATGATAATACATTAAAAAGTTATTATTCAACACTTACATCAGGGCTGGGCAAATGCCGTTTGGCGAGCGCGAGCGCTCTCGGCGGCTCACGCGGCCTGCTCGCGGCTCCCCCCCTCCCTCCCCCCCCCCCCCCCCACTCACACTCGACTAGCCGCGCACCTCACTACAACACGCGGAACCTCTCGTTCTCGATAACTTCGAGATGTTGGTTCAAAATCATTTTAAATAAATCCAGAATGATGTAAATTAATGCTTATTTCTTTTTTGTTCGTAGTACCTTTCCTCTGAAGTGACAATTCTTTTATGTGTATTTCACCTTGTTGTTTATCTTGACAGGAAACTGATAGGCTTTGTGATCATAGAGTTTCTTCCCCTTTGTTTTCTATATATCATAGGAGTTAAGTTTAGCTATCCCTTTTACTTCCTCCAGGGATAAGGTTTTTGCTTCCCGCAGTAGGGATATTTTATTTTCCTTTAGCTTACAAATTTTCCCATGTACTTATTTGGTTATTTTTTAGAAGTTCTTTATCGTACCACGACAACTTCGTTGTGGTACCGCTGACATAGGCAGGGAACTTTTTCCATTGCTCTCAGGTCTTGACTTCTGGAAGTTTTCCCCTTCAGAATGTTGTCAGTTTTCATCCTTTCCTAAGGATGTAATGAACCTTAATAATTGTTACCTTCTGACCGACCACCCAGTTTCTCGTCATTGTAATGAAGCAGGTTTTTAGTTGCAGAAAGTTCAGTATTGTTACATTTTGTTAAAAAAAAAAAAAAAAAAAAAAAAAATCTACTCAATTCTGTGAAAATATAAGGTAAAATTTAGAATAAAAGAGTCTTATCTTAATTCTTTACGTCTATGTCCTATTTGTGGCCACGAAAGTAGGTTTAACAGTTGTTCGAAACTGTGTTTCATCCTTACATGAGCAACCGTTGCATGGTACAGGATACACAATTTTCGGGTAAGCACTATTAACACTTACATCCCACTCAAACATGCTGTGGCAGATATGACTGTACCGGTGCCCTTTTCACGGAAGCCGCATCAGCTTGAAACGACCTCACGTGTTATCTACGTACAGTAAGTATTTCAGCTTGTCCTTACTCAGCAAAGCGCCCTAACAGCTGCACAGTCGCCCCCTACCCGTGCACAGCGCACAGCTCTGCTAGAACAGCCGCACTGCTGGCTCTCAAGGCCGCTCAGCGCTGCCCTCGCGGCTCTCGCTGCTCGCGGGCAGCTCTCGTGCCCACCCCTGACTTACATAATAGGTATATGAATCGACTTTACCTTCTCTTCCAAGAAACATTTTGGATGCTTTCTTCTTAAATGACACAGCATCTTTGTAGTACCTCCACCCGTTTTCAGCTTTTTTAAGCAAATGGAGCATTGTACCTCACTGCTCCCGTACTCCGTGAAGTACTTCCACACTCGGGATGGTGCCATTTAAAGCCCGTTTTAAACGATCAACGAACTTGTAATAGATTGATAACAAGTTGCGTTAATGGCGGCCGTCAGTCGTTTGAACGGCTGCGCTAGTATGATCGCGCTAGTATCGAAGCGCGATAATTATAGCGATAAAGAAATAGGGCGAGTTCTAAATGCGGTACTAGTGGGTTCACTGCGCATGCGCGAGCTAGCAGCTGTCTGCTGCAGTCGCCGCTCCAGTTAGTCCGCCATTTTCCTTCATAATTACGTAATTACGTATATTTTGCGTTAAGTCGAAGTTTATGATCAGAATGTATTACAAAATGTGTTTCTAATTACGGCATTCACACTGTCCTTCACCAGACCGTCATCTAACGTCAATGTCACGTTAAGTTTTTTCAAGAAGATTGTTTTGATTGAACGGTCGTCTGCTGACATCGGAAGTTAACCTATTTTCATCACGCGATTTTCATATTGTAATCGACAATTACACGGTTTGCACGTAAATTTGTCTTATTAATCTTTAGTTTATTATTATACTTTGGTTTAGCGGTAAATTGCAAATGTTGCATGATGACTTAAATATTTATCTTGATTATTGTCTTCCGAAAAGCGAGGTCGTACATCTGAAACCGAAAAATGGTTTATGTTTTGCAATATCGTATCAGAAAAGACTGAAGCCAATTGTTTATTTGAATAAGATTGTAATTTGATGATGCAATTTTCATTAAATAGCATTTTAAATGAAAAAGTCAGTCCAAATGAAAGACAAAAATTCAGTTGTGCATGACGTTATTAACAATGTCAGTGGACAAATCTTAGTAAATAAAGTAAAGAAGGTCTATTTATGCTCTTATAAATATTGCTCGATGTGTTCCTAAGTTTATTTTTTTCGCTTGAAAATATATGTGAATGTTTTGAAATGTTTCACTTCCCAGAACTTTACCACACTAAGTTGACAAAAAACATAGATTGCAAGGTTTTCTTTGGCCGTCAATAACATTTAGCGTTGTTTCCTCAATTCCAGTATTAAACTATGACTTCCTACATAACAAATCGCCTGTTACAACCTCACTTTCAACATCGAATATTACTGTTCGTTTACGTTTATCGTCTAAACATGCTGCCACAAGATCTTGCATGAGTTTGTAGTTCAGGGCTAGTACGCAAGGAGCGCTTCAGTAGACTACTATCTATCTTGTTCACCTTCGTTCATCGTTTAAAAAGGGCTTAAGACACAACCGATGTCTGGCGACGACAGCAAGGAACTGCCGCATGACTAGACGGAGGCAAGTCTCGTACACTGCCGGTGCACGCGCGTCGTCTAATAGGCCACGCCACACGGCAACAGGTGCGTCGATGCCTCAGTAGCTGCACCAGTCCCTAAGTTCTTATGCCACGCGTTTCTGACTGCCGGGATTGTTCTTAAATTATCACTGATCGCTTTTCTTAGTTTCTGCGATGGCTAATATTTCACAGCAATGGAAATTTTAGGAATAGCCCTAAATATTAGGGTCTACTAGTATTAATTTTTTTTAATTATTTACAAAAAACATTTTGAACCACTACTATAGGTAGTCGTACCGATTTTTTACCCGGTTCTTGGCAATAACTAAAAAAAAAAAAAGGTTACAACCGACACCAAATAAATACAAAAAAAAAAAAAAAAAAAAAAACGGTTATTCAAAACTGAAATACCGGTATCGGTTTCTCCGATTCCTAGGTCTCGCCATCGTTCGCCACGGCCTGAAATGGGAGTAAAGGCAGATGGAGACGCAGTTGGCGCCTCGGACAAGCTGCCTCAAAACTTTTTGTTTCGCGTAGCCGACGGTCTCCGCAGCCTCGATACTATTCTATTTCTCTGGCAATTACCTCCACGGTTTCTTCTTCACGCCAGGAGGGGGCTACCTGCCTTGCCCGAGTGGAATGAGTAGTTCTTCAGTAGTACCACAGGGTAAATGTTTGATACTCTGTCGGTCAGAGGCTCAACGCCCTCTGCAATCAAAAAAGCTGAGTCGAGAACTCAGTGAAGGCCTAAGGCTACGGCCACACTTGCGTTCTTTGAAGCTGGACGCTGAGCGTCTAGAGAAGCAGCTTTAAAAGGCGACACATTGGACCGCGTACACACAGCGGCTTCTTACAGGCGTCCTACCGACCAAAGGCGTGAACGTGGCCACGTTTGGCTCAGTAGCGTTTCACACCTGCATGGGTGACATCGCAGCATTGATAAATGAATGCATTAAGTAAACAGTCTGCAACAACAATAGGTGCTGGCTGCATTGTTACTGATTCGACGGAGACGACGTAGACAAAAAAGACGTATTTGGATTCATCCTATAATTGAAGACGGATCAGAGAGGGGGTAATTCACTCTGATACACAACAAACTTAAAGAAAACCCTGAAAAGTTTTTTGAGTACTACAGGATGTCTATTAAGTCATACGAAACTCTGCTGTCTAATGTATCGAGTGCTATTACTGGAAGAAATACTCGGCTATGTGAGTGTATAAGGGCTGAAGAAAAACTATCAGTTACTCTGAGGTTCTGTACCCTGGCAAAACCAATATGCAAACATTGCTGAGTGAAAAACACTGCTGGCTTAACAAGACTCATCTAATCCTATACATATTATAAATGCGAAAGTTTGTATGTTTGTTACCGCATCACGCTAAAACTACAGCACAGATTTAGATGAAATTTCATATAGAGATTTCTTATGTCTTGGATGAGGACATAGGCTACTTTTCAAAATGTTTATTACAAGTTATTTATTTGAAATATATCCATAGAAATACGTAACGGTTGTAAGAAGCTTCTAATACAAGAGCAGAAGGACATTGTAGGGTATGTCATGTTTAGCCGCGGGGGTTAACGCGTAATGTAACAGACTTCCGTTAGCATGGGCAATGGTTCGGATCCTGCTATAGTGAAATTTATTTCCTTTGTTATTGTTATCTTTTTTACTTTCGAATATACAAAAAGATTCTTGGACACTGCCAAAACGGCTTAACTGACATATAATTACATACACAAGAAATCTGAATGTTGGCGTTTATGCCGCATTCATTTTCATTTGTTGTAACAAATGAAGGAAGTATGTATATAAATTGAAGACTTTAAATAAAATATGCTCTAAGTACCACGGCAAGAAAAAAACATTGACGTTTTGTGTGGAATGGGATCTACATACCAAGCCCTAATTTGTGTACAAATCGCGAACTGCCACATATAAATAGCGTACGTAAACTGCAACGAAAATAGTAGCAAATGCACTCAACAGATAGCAGGCGGTAAGCTGCAGTTAACATATGAAACGTTATAGATGTTCGAACATCGTGATGTTATCGTGATTCTTTAAATTTGTATTCGCTTTGGATTTCAATGAATAATAGTTTTTTTTTGGTGATTTCGATTATTTATAGCATTCGAACGTTTGCATTTAGTTCTTTTGTTGGTTCGCTTTGCATTTGTAGGATTTCAACAGTTCGTTTCTCCGTTACATGTCTTTTTTATCTCTTTACTTTTCTCCGTTAGGTTTGTTTATTTCGTTACATTTCTCGGTTAGGTTTGCTGTTTATTATGTTCCTTTACTTGGCATTTGTTTTCGATTACTGTATTGTTGTTATTGTAGTTACTTACTGTCAGGGGTGCCATCCCACAAGTTGGAGCTGAAGGTGGGTGTGCCTGCTTTCTTGATGCGTAACTTGGATGCATCACGATTGTGCAATGGCAGCAGGTTACGCATCACGGACCTGAGAAGGCATATCGTGCAGGCCACCATCATCACCGGTGGAGCCAAGGGAGAAACTGTATTAATACCACGAATTCCCATCATCCCAACAAACTTGACATTCCATTTTAAACGGTTACAGTTCCCATTGGAAGTGGCCTTCTCGATTACTATAAAGAAGAGTCAAGGACAAACATTAAAAGTGGCAGGTATTCATGTGGCCACTCCATGTTTCTCGCACGGACAGCTCTACGTAGGCAAATATTTTTTTGTATTTTTGATCTTTTATACTATTTACTCCACTTACCTAAGACTTCTTTTGTTTCTTTGTCCATGTTGGCCCAGCCTTCACCAACAACATTAGTTGTCACAGCTAGCCAACCGTTTCTCTTTTATAAGGTAAAGCAGTCAATAATCCGAAGATTGGTTTGAACAGCACATTGCTTTACTAGGCACGGTCCTGTTTGGAGGTGGTATGCCGTTGCCTTCCTCCGACCTTGGAACTGACTTACCCAGCCAGTTATAGGGGGGGCTACAGTTTAACGTGGGCTCCGAACCACGGTACTACTCGGTATTTTTCACATGAGCAATACTGCCAGAGGTGAAAGGAGTGGAAAGTGACAGATAAAAATCCTAGGACCTGGCGGGGATCGAACCCGCGACCTCTGAATTTGTAATCTGGCACTCTACCACTGTGCAACCGAGGCGCACCTCTCTTGAATGTCGTATAAAAATAGTCGAGCGTGAACTTCTAAAATAATACGTTCGCTATCAAGTTGAATTTTTTCCATCTCACTCATCGAAAAATACTGTAATAACGCTTGACTACACACACTACTGTGCGTAGACAGACTGCACAGATGCTACTGAGTTGGCGTGGGGACGCAACGTGAGCAGCGTCTTTTGACGCAGGGAGCGGGCCCCGGCCCATCCGACTGGCGTCTGGCCTTGAGGACGCGCCTTCTCCTCTCGCCTGACGCTGGCAGAAAAAGACGCCGTGTGTGGCCGCTATAGTCCAGTCAAATTAGGGTTTCACCTCGGAATGAGAGGTAACAAGCTGAATATTTCCATGAGCCTTTGTTGTGGCATTCTAAATGATGTGTCAAAAGTCTCACAAAATCTCGTGTCCGCGTCTTAAGATATTAGCTAAAGGTCAAAGGTCACGAAAATCAGGTTTTCGCAAATATCTCGCTTCCTATGCGTTAAATGGTATTTGCATCTCGGATAAAAGTTGTAGAGCATGAAATTCCCTACAATTTTTGTTTTAAACATTTTTTGTGCAGTTCATCGTTTTTTAGATAGAGCGCACAGGTCACAGCGCTCAGACATATAAGACGTAATACAAGGTCAGCTGCGAATCACAGTCAATGGTACGTTGAATAAAACAATTATAATTGTAAATAAAATTTCATTAGTT
Organism: Locusta migratoria; assembly: GCA_026315105.1. NCBI lineage: Eukaryota > Metazoa > Arthropoda > Insecta > Orthoptera > Acrididae > Locusta > Locusta migratoria. Next base: position 76,400,804 of record CM048752.1, on the reverse strand, counting down.
ACGAATTAATACCCAATTTTAATAATACTTACTTATTTCAAGTAATTGCAATGTCATGAATTCTTAATACTTTAAGTATATTTTAATTCTGTTCCAATGTATCGTAACTATATTTATGTAGAAAATAATGTTAGTATTTTTTCTCTTATTTTTATTATATAGAAAATAATGAAGATTCACAGTTTACATTGAAAGAGCTTAAAGATGTTCTTACAGAATATGTACCAGATGATAAGAGCATCATTTCAAAACTGCAGCAAAGATATTTGACTGATGTAATAATCACGAGAAAGGTAGGATCATTCACCATCATATCTTTTCGTGATACACAGGCTAACATATTATCAAAATCTTGGTACGATAATAAAAAAAAGCACTCCTGATGAAGAACGGTTACGGATTGTAGAAGCTGCTGCAGCCATTATTAGGGGCGATATTCGATATAGTTGAAACCAAGTCTTATCCATCTCCAAGTAAAATGCTAGATGATATTAATGAAGAAATGCCAAAAACTTTATTTAATTTTTTACAAGAAGTCATTATAAAAAATAGAAAAGGAAAAATAGATCATTTAAAAACGAAATGCACAGCTATAAGTCACGCAATTATGGCTTCAATAAGAGAACGGTCATTTTCATGACAACTGCTATTAGGCCTTTCAGTATTTCTTCATAGAAGATATGGATCTAAGAAACTATTAGATGTTTTATCTAGCTTGGGATTTGCAGCTTCGTATACCAATGCCCGAGTGACGCGAACATGCTACCCGCCACTCACCCAGTGGCGAGGACGGATCAGCTCAGGTAAATATTATTAAACAAATCTTTTTGATTTATGAATAATATTATGAAATATTGAACATAATTCATAAAGAATGAAGGTTTGTTGTTGTGTACAGCACTTGATCTTTATCCTACGGATGATAGGAAAATTATACAACACATCCCAGTGCTGCATAAATAAAATGGGTTGGACGCGTTGTCAGGATGGAAGGCGGAGCGGTGAAGGCTTGTGGGCGCCCTAGCAAAGGGTGGCTGAATGGCAAATAAAATATAGAATTGAAGTTAATATTTGGTATATTCTGAAATACGGGATACATATCGGGACTCGCCCTGGGGTCGGATGTAATGAATGAATGCCAGTCTAAACGGATTAGAAAACGGAAAAGGTTACGGTAATGGTTATGGTTATGGTTCACGGTTCACATAGTTGGTGGCTGATGCCGAACAGCCGCTAGGCGGGAGCGGACGGCATGCGGCCGTTCGCCCCGCACAGACGCTGAGCCTCTGGAGTGCGTCTGTTCTGTACGAGAACTCAAACTGAAGAGAGCGAAGGAAGTGATTCTCGCACCTCTGAGACCTCCAGCAGTAGCACACGTGATCAAATGTGGGTGTCTGCTATTGGCTACACGGTAGCATGGAAACGTCAGTAGTTTCAGCACGGAACGCCAGAAGGGTGGCGTGGTTTTAGAATCGGCATTCAATACTGGTTCTGGCCGGCTCTGTCCTGCAAGGTGGACAGCCTTGGTCACGTTGTCAAGGCGTATGGCGCGGTGGAAGATCACTTGTAAAACTTAGCGAAGTTTTGAAATAAAATTTTTGAATCTTTTCCTAACCTGTTGTAGACTGGCTGGTCATCCTGTACAGTTGTAGTTGTTGCCATGATTTATTAACTTTAAACAACCTACCATTGACTGTGATTCGCAGCTGACCTCGTATTACGTCTGAGCGCTGTGACTTGTGCGCTATATCTAAAAAACGATGAATTTCACAAAAAATGTTTAAAACAAAAATTGTAGAGAATTTCATGCTCTACAACTTTCATCCGAGATGCAAATACCATTTAACGCATAGGAAGCGAGATATTTGCGAAAACCTGATTTTCGTGACCTTTGACCTTTAATATCTTAAGAGGCGGACACGACATTTTATGAGACTTGTGACACATCATTTAGAATGCCAAAACAAAGGCTCATGCAAATATTCAGCTTGATACCTCTCATTCCGAGTTGACGCCTTTTTTTCGGCTTATTTGACTGGACTACTAGTCTACCGGCCTTCTCTTCCCCAGCCTGCATGTAACTGTGCCGTCTTTTGACGCTGAGCGTCCAGCTTCAAAAAACACAAGTCTGGCCGTAGCCTAAAGCGTCTCGCTGCGGAGCGCGCGGTTGCTCGCCGTGGAGGTTCGAGTCCTCCCTGGGGCACGGGTGTGTGTGTGCTTGTCCGTAGGTTACTTTACCTAGGTTTAAGTAGTTTGTAAGCTACGGACTGATGACCACGCAGTTTGGTCCGATAGATCTACAAACATTTGAACATTTTTTTTTATACTCTACTAGCTGAAAGCCCGGCGTTGCCCGGGTATTTAATTATTTATTCCTGCCACTTTTCAGGTATACATACATTTGTATAAGGGCTGTTTGTCTGTAAAATCTCTTGGGAATGCGATTAATAGATGTAATAGATTAAAACTTTGTGCATTATGAGGCGGTTTTCCATGAACGTTACTGTTTATGTGTTCATATCTCATGAACTGCCGGCCGCGGGGACTGAGGCACTCCAGTCACGGTCTGCACGGCCACTAGGTCGGGGGTTCGAATCCCCCCTGGGGCATGGATATTTGTACCGTCCTAATCCGTAAGTAGTTCATAAGTAGTTTGTAAGTTTAGGGACTGATGACCCCGTAGTTAAGTCCCATAAGCTTAACAAACATTTGAACATTTGATCTCATGAACTATGTGTCGTACTGTGACACAATTTAGAAGGTACACTCAACTATACGCGTGTTTACTGTTTATAAAATTTACTGCGGCTACAATTTGTAGTGTAGAAATGAAAAATTGTAACGTCATACTGAATGCCGTAGTTTTATCCCAAAAACAGCGGAACGTTACTGCTTATGTATTCATATCTCATGAACTACGTGTCGTACTGTGATACGATTTCGAAGGTACATTCAACTATTTGCGTGTATACTGTCCAAAATGTCCTGCGGCTACAATTTCTAGTGTACAAAATATAAATTGTAACGTCATACCGCATACCGTAGTTTTACTCAATAAACAGCGGAAAAGTAGTAAGTGAGAAACTTTTTTACTTTCATCATTTTACTACGGTTGCCAGCGAGAAAAAGTTTAATAAAGGTTTGAAATTATGTTTAAACTTTGTTGCAAGTCGCTAAATACTGTCATTCTCATACAGTGTATTTCGAAAGTCTCGCCGGATTATATGGCATTTTTTGCGATTTCTATTGGTTATGACGCAATATCGTTTGAACTATGTGCCGTATGTGATTCTTAACCATGCAACAATTGTACCTCTTGGTAAGGAATTTGTGTAGCAAATTGGGTTGAAATCGGTCCAGTGGTTTTGGAGAAAATGAGCAGCATTGTCGCAAAATGCAACCGTTTTTCACGCATCTCATTGTTTATGACGTCATATCTCGTGAACTATTTATCGTATGTGATTGCGACGACCGTCCTCATGGATTGAAGCTTAGGTGTGCAAAATTTCATAAAGATTGGAACAAAACTGTAGATTTGTATGCAACTCGTACAAACATCCGGACACACTGCTTTATATATTAGACGAGTAGTTCCGCAGCAGACAACACCCCATCGTATATCCTGCACGGGCAGTATACAACACAGAATTAACTATTAATTTCAGTGCTCATTAGATGAGAAAGAATAAGAAGACATTCATAATCCATAGAAAATATGTATAAATGTATCACTGGATTTTATTGTAATATGATAGAAAATGTTTTCATTGTCCCTCAAATTACAATTTAGTCTTACTTCTTTCAGACGTTGGTAGGCCCATAGCGTGACCCTAGGTTTACGACACAAATCAACAATACTACAGCTCGAAAGTTTTTATTTCGTGTAATGGGTAGTGAGAATGATTAATTTGCGAAGTATATGGTGTGCCCTGTTACGTGTGATGTTATCGTCAATTCGTTTTGCCATTGTACGTTGAAATTTCAAATGGAACTGTAAGCAAAATAATATTTGTTTTGCCTACTACTTCCAACTACCGTGGACGCGTTTAACTCTTCTCAAGATCCAATGAGTTTTCTTTAACAGAGTGAAAAATGCTGCTTCCTTCTCTCGTCTTCCTTTGGAAGATAAATTGATAAAAGAAAGAAAATCCATGATAAGTTTGTCCATTAAAAAAATGCAGTCGAAACTTTGTAAATAGTTTCCAAAAACAATGTTACGTTTGCAAAGCGTGGTTAAGTGGTGTCATTTTAAGGAACAATTTTTGTTTTTACTGTTTGGAAAGGGAAATGATGGTTTTTATTGGTGCAAATGCATGATGGGCGAGAATGCCTCCAAAATCTTCTTTCGAAAGCTAAAAAGGTCGAATCTGGAAACTTTAAAGCATAATGCGAAGGTTGGCCATAACGGAAGTGACTTGTTTATTTATTTTTAAACGGAGAAAATTGTTTTCAACCTTCGTATTTCATGGCAGAATTACAACCATCCCGAATCGATAAATGAAAGATCTATCGTACGATGAAGTATTTACTTGGCACTTTGATGAAAAAAAAATTGATCCAATACCTCGTATTACGGATATTAAAAAGAACAAATTTCAAGTGAAATTGAAAAAAAGTACTATCATAACAGTACAAGCTGTTGAAATAACGGTTGTCTCAACTAATTTTTCGGTATGCAAAAGACGTATTAGGAGAAATACAAGATCACAAGGTATAAATGTTTCAAGTGATTGTATAGTCTATGGGACTTAACTACGGGGTCATCAGTCCCTAAACTTACAAACTACTTACGAACTAGGACGGCACAAATATCCATGCCCGAGGGGGGATTCGAACCCCCGACCGTAGTGGCCGTGCAGACCGTGACTGGAGCGCCTTAGTCCCCTCGGCCACCGTGGCCGGCCACAAGGTATAAACACCGTTTTGTTGAACGTCCTAAGCAGTCGCAATGTTAATAAGAATTAGTAGCCTACCCATAGCAAATATACGACTGTTGCAGCACTATATTAGGTTAAAATTCCGTTGCACATTCTGTTGTCAAACATACGGCAATATCTGTATGCGCTCGTCCAGGTCAACTACACTGAGTATTCCTGCATTAATCTTCTGAGGGAGAGACATTATGAATTATCAAGTCCTTGTGAGACCAGTCGCGTAGCTATCATAGAGCTGGGCGGGGCCTTCGTGAGCTGCCTCCGGAAAAGTTACAACAGAGCGTCGAATGTTTTTATTTTTATTTTTTTTTTTTTTTTACTCTCCCGCCCTAACGTTCATCAACTCTCCTTTAGGGATGGGAAAAACCGACCGGTTAAAACCGATACCGGTATTTTAGTTTTGAGTAAACGGTTTTTTTCGGTATTTATTTGGTGTCGTTGTAATCGTTTTTTTTTTTTTTTTTTTTTTTTTTTTTTTTTTTTTTTTTTTTTTTTTTTTTAGTTATTGCCAAGAACCGGGTAAAAAAACCGGTACGACTACTTCCTGTAGTAGTGGTTCAAAATGTGTTTTTTTGTAAATAACTTTAAAAACTTAAAACTAGTAGACCCTAATATTTAGGGCTATTCCTAAAATTTCCACTGCTGAGAAATACTAGGTCATCGCTGAATCTAAGAAAAGCGATCAGTGATAATTTAAGAACAATCCCGGCAGTCAGAAACGCGCAACAAACGCGTGGCAGAAGAACTTAAGGACTGGTGCAGCTACTGAGGCATCGACGCACCTGTTGCCGTGTGGCGTGGCCTATTAGACGACGCGCGTGCACCGGCAGTGTACGAGACTTGCCTCCGTCTGGTCACGCGGCAGTTCCTTGCTGTCGTCGCCAGACATCGGTTGTGTCTTAAATGGCACCATCCCGAGTGTGGAAGTACTTCACGAAGTACGGTAGCAGTGAGGTAGAATGCCCCATTTGCTTTAAAAAGCTGAAAACGGGTGGAGGTCTGCAAACATGCTATGTCACTTAAGGAGAAAGCATCCAAAATGTTCCTTGGAAGAGAAGATAAATTCGATTCATATACCTGTTATGTAAGTGATGTACTCTAAGCTGGGAATAACAACTTTTAATGTATTATTATATTGTTATTCTAACAAGTTTTTTAACGTGATTCCTTGAAAGCGAGGGGCTTTTTTAATAAGCAATATGGGTTTAGGTAACATTGATCATCTGGTGCCTCGCGAGGTAGCCGTGCGGTCTGAGGCTCCATGTCACGGACTGTGGCTGCTCCAGTCGGAGGTTCGAGTCCTCCCTCCTCCCTCGGTCTTGGGTGTTGTCCTTAGCGTAAGTTAGTTTAAGTTAGATTAAGTAGTTTGTAAGTCTAGGGACCGATGACCTAAGCAGTTAGGTCTCATGAGAACTCACACCCATTTGAACATTCTTTGATCATGTGGTACAGAGCTTTCCTAGTTCAATTTGCGTAAATATACACTGACAACAATCATACTGTTAGTCGGAACTGTTATTTTATTTTTCGAAATACTTCTGCAGCACTGATTGAAGTTTATTTACTGGCTGTAACTTATATATATTGTGTATATAACGACATATTCGTATGCGCTGGCTCACAAGTCCAACTTGCGGAGTGGTTGGCTCAATATTCGCAACTGCCGCATGGAAATACTAGGCCAATAAATCTGTATGCTTCGTATATCGTCTTCTACGGACTCCTGGCTAGGCTTACACACACTCAAGGAGGTGTTATATCGGGAGGGGATCTTGCAAAATATGGAAAGACTAGTGATTTATCGTGTAACGTAAATGTACCTAAATTTTAACTAAATTTCGTAAGTTTCGGTTTCGGCCGAAAATAGAAGAACCGATGATTACGGTTTCTCTTTCGGCCGGAAAATGTGTTTCGGTGGAACTCTACTGGAAATAATAGCAATAAAAAACCGAAAACCGGTTATTTAAAAAACCGGTTATCTTGAGCGGTTAAACTGGAGATGAAAAGAACGGGCATAACCTCAAACCGGTTGTTTCAGCGATAACCGCCATCGCTACTCTCCCTCCCCTCCCAGCAAGCCTCCAGTAGTAACCGCACTGGGCCACCGCTTGGCAGAGCAGAGCTTCCTACTGGGGCCTTCTCTTCACGCGACGCCATTCGCCATTCGGAAACGCAGCTGACCGGCCAAGCCGCTCATATTTAAACAAATTGTTGATATGTTTGTGATTTGATACGTTACTGATACGTATCTACGTAAATCTGCGATAGAATACGAGCCGGCACTCTTAACTGGAATATTTTGCAGCAGAGTAGCACTCTGTATTTAAGGCAGAAACAATTTCTTTAGTCAAAAAGTCAAAAACTTGATATAAATGCACATTCCGTTCCATACCGGACTAAGCCTGTGCAGGCCGGTTGGGAGCGCGCAGTCCCACAGTGACGTCACAGCGCCAGCCAATGGCAGAGCAGAGCGCTTACTGCCCAGCCTTATATTCATTAGCCTTGTCTGTCTACAACAACCGGCTAGGGATGGGCAAAATTTTAGAAATATCGACATATATATATCGTATCGATATATATAAAAAATCGATTTTATTGATATAAGAATATCGATTTTCGATATATCGGTGAAATTATAGGTACCTTGTAGGTAAACATCCTCTGCAATTTACAAAGAAGATATATTAAGGAAAGGCAAATCTACATTTCTAGCTTTTGTAGATTTGGAGAAGGCTTATGACAATGTTGATTGGAATAAGCTCTTTCAAGTTCTCAAGCAAGCAGGAGTAAAATATAGGGAGCGTAAGGTTATTTACAACTTGTACAAAAACCAGACAGCGGTTGTCAGAGTTGAAGGGCATGAAAGGGATGCAGTGGTTGGAAAGGGAGTAAGACAAGGTTGTAGCCTTTCTCCAATGTTATTCAATTTGTACATTGAGCAAGCTATAAAGGAAAGCAAGGAAGAAACATTAAGTTACTCTTTTTTAGTGACATTATGTATATCACAGTCACCTTAATAAAACTGCTTGAGTGTTTCGTTTATGCGTCAGTAGCATAATTATTTCGAAATGGTTACGGTTGATATAGCACAAAACAGATATTTGATGCTATAGTATCTGTCGCAGCGTTAGTGCTACCCTCTCTTCTACTGTTATGACTCTCGATAATTAGTGTCTTGTTTCGAAATCCTTGGTTCAGTTACAGCTATAGCCGCCACCTGAGAAAAATCTTGGGGTATGCTCATCATGTTAGAGTTTAAAACCCATAGGCCTAATTGTTGTTGTTGTGGTCTTCAGTCCGGAGACTGGTTTGATGCAGCTCTCCACCACACCCTATCCTGAGCAAGCCTCTTCATCTCCTCATAAGAACGGCAACCCACATCTGTCTGAATCTGCTTACTGTATCCATCTCTTGGTCTTCCTCTGCGATTTTTACCCCACACACTTCCCTCTAATGCTAAATTCACAATTCCTTGATGTCTAAGAATGTGTCCTACCAATCGATGCCTTCTTTTACTCAAGGTATACCAGAAATTCCTTTTCTCCCCAATTCTGTTCAGCACCTCCTCATTAGTTATGCGATCCACCCACCTAATCTTCAGCATTCTTCTATAGCACCATATTTCAAAAGCCTCAATCCTCTTCCTGTCCGCACTGTATATCGTCCATGTCTCACTCCCATACAAGGCAACACTCCATACAAATGCCTCCAGAAAGGACTTCCTTAGGCTTAAATCAATATTCGATGTTAACAAATTTCTCTTATTCAAGAACGCTTTTCTACCCATTGGCATTCTGCATTTTATATCCTCTGTACTGCGACCATCATTTGTTATTTTACTGCCCAAGTAACAAAACTCATCTACTTCCTTTATTGCTTCATTTGCCAATCTAATTCCTTCAGCATCACCTGATTTTCTTACACTGCACTCCATTACCCTAGTTTTGCTCTTGTTAATGTTCATCTTATATGCACCTTTCAGCACACTGTCCATTCCGTTCAATTGCTCTTTCAGGTCCTTTGCTGTATCTGACAGAATTACTATGTTGTCGGCAAAACGCAATGTTTTTAATTGTTCACCCTGAACTTTAATTCCTTCTCCAAATTTCTCCTTGCTTTCCTTTACAGTTTGCTCAATGTACAAATTGAATAACAATGGAGAAAGACTACAACCCTGTCTTACTCCCTTTCCAACCATTGCATCCTTTTCATGCCCTTCAACTCTGACAACCGCTGTCTGGTTTTATTCCTTACACATTAGTAAATAGTCTATTATGTGGGGGAAATACTTTCAGCTTAGGAAATCGAAAAGAGAAAAAACGCTACATTACATGTAAAGATGTTGTATAGGTTCGTTCACAATAAAAGTGGTAAGATCACACGTTAGCGCAGCAATTTACACATGAAATGGAATTTCCTTCGATTTCTCGTCACAATCAGAACGATTCGTACACATAAACATCACACAAGTCACCTTAAAAGGTCCGTTTCTCTGGGATACACGTCAGTTTGAAATGTCGCAATACATCACCTCATACAAAATTCCGCAAAACGTGTATGCAGACCCTGCAGCTCATAAGGTACGTTTACACCGGAGCGAACGTAGCGAACGACCGCGAGAATGTTCGTTCGGCATTCGCTCGTGTTCCATCGGTTGTCGGTCTTGGAGCGAATCATCAAAGGGAAGTTCGCGTTCTCTCCGCTTCGGCGCTCGCGTCGTGTAAACGACACGGAGAGCAATTGCTTCCGGCGTCACTTGTTTTCGTACGTGAAGTTTGGTTTAAGCTTGTGTGGAGGAATATGGAGTGAGTGTTTTCACATTTCACTACCCTTTACCCCTTATAACGTTGCCCTTGCTTCGTATGATGCCATAATTGTTAAAAGTAGATTCCGCGATTATATTTTTTGGACAAAGAATTGATGGTACCGAATGTTTGAATTTTGAAGTAAGTTAGTTAAAGTACAGCACAAGATAAACATTAAAGCAAATAAACTGCGGATTGCATATTAAAGTTGGGCACCTTACAAGCAACAGCACGTTATAAAACTTACGGAAAGCATCTAGCTGGATCCTGCACTTCGTATTGTAGAATCTGGAAATGATAACTTTTATGTCTTATTTAATAAGTGAATGTTCGAGATACTTTCCGTAGGAGATCAATGTTCAGACTGTTCACTTCGCTTTTCATTGTTATGTGACCGTGGGTGGAACATGAAGTTACTGGTAATGATAAAAAATAAAAAATAAAAATAATAATAATGATCGGACTTCGTGAAATTACAAAAGAAATGACTGCAGGTTCTAAAATCAAGCAAAGTATAGTATAAGGATGATTGATTGAAATTTTGCAGACAATGCGAAGCGATTGTAATGGCGTCTGAACATTAAACTATTACGGACGTAGAGGAGCTGAAAACAATATAAAATAAGTATTTGACGTGGAGGGATTCATTTAAATAAAAGCCAAAGAGAGGGGATGATTTTAAATTTAAGTAATATATTTTTACCACATCTTGCATCACTATTACTTACATTGCATGGATACATGAATGGAAGACGTCCGTACGGAACGAACATAGACAAGAGAGTGAGAAAAACTACTATCACGGTTCCGTCTTCTCGCTTGTTTTTAAGTAAAAAATGACGAACGAAAATTAAATTAGTTGTATTACGAGTCAGAGGGAACCGGAGGCGATAAGCATCGCTGATCAAAGATAAACAAAAAATAAATAAAAATCTCAGTGTATCGTTACACCCTTAAAACTACAAGGCATATCTGTTAGTAAACACTTTCAGATAATGTGTGGGGCCAAGAATGGGCATCTTACGGCTATTACAAAAAGAACTGAAAGTACAATTATCGTTAAACTTGTTAAATCACACGTGTATGTTAGTATTGGCAACGACTGTTGAATGTTGAATGGCCTTTTAAGACGCAATCACATTAAGTAAGGGAATAACCCAAGCATACCCTTTATAATTAATGCTTTTACTACTTTGTCAAAAGTTTCGTTGCCAGCATTGGCACACAACGTAAGTAAAATTTAATCGTGTTGAAAATTACGTTCACTTTGAAGCACGCATTTACTGCTAATTTCAAAGAACGTTTTTAAAACTTTTATTGGACCGATTAGAAAACATCATTGGGTTAATGACATTTACTGGAATCGTTTCCCTCCTTTAAGTACTTCATATATTGCGCTACAGACTTCAGGAACTATCTCCGAAATAACTGCAACGGAGATGCGAATTAAATAGACTAGCGTAACTGTCTCCAGTTGCTAGGAACCGAAGCGCAAGTGCAAGTCTTTCTTCAGCAGAGATTGCTCGTCTGTACTTGGTGTCCTGCTTGGAAATCTTACTCTCAATTTACTCAGCAGCCAGTGAAAATCGTCCAGAGACATACAAATAAAATTTTGGAATATACCCAATGAGACTGGTAGCTGGAATACTATGACTAGTGCCCTACCATCACATAATTGCCAATTCTTCAAAGATTGGCTCATATTATTCTATTTCTTCGCTGCATTGCTTTCGCCTTTTGTATCTGCATTACTAACAACGCAGTTGCCAATACAAAATAATGCTGTCTGGATGTTGCTTTTTTCCGTTGCGACTACTAGTATTTCACTACGTTCTGGCAGATGAAATCCGAAGTACAGACGACGAAGACCTTAGTGCCAAAAAACAAAAACGCGGCGTTCGCACGCACAATGCTCGTTTAGCAGAGTTCTCTACTGGTCGTCTAGTGTAAATGCCAGTTCGTCGGTACTATAGTCGGTTCAAATTAGTTGCCACGTGACGTTTGCGGGCCACAGTTGCAGCGTTGCCACGTCTAGCACTGGCTGGCGCGGCGATAGAAAATCGCTTTAAAGCCTCTGTCTTCTACAAGGATCGAGTAAAAAATTTCAAATTCACACACGACGTACGTCTCTATAAAGTCTCACAGTATGTCGAAAATCTATTCTTGATTGTAATTAAGGCAAGAGCTACATTAATTTGTTTGAAACTACTTTAATTTTTCTAATTCGCTAACAGCTTCAAACTTACACTTCATGTCTTAAAAATTATTGATCTCAAAACGATATTTTTTCCCATTTATTGCTAAAATAACACGCTTGGCAACGAATCTTTAAAAGTTTTCGTAGTGCATTGGGTTTCTGGTATATAAATTTCTGAAAACTACGTTTTTACACATCTATATCAATATTGAGCTCGTAACAAGTATGATGTTTAAAATCTCTGTTTCCTACAAAATTTACGTAAAAATTTTGAAATTTATGTACAGTATCAATCTCAGTGATATTTCTAAGCACAAAAAAAATTCTTTATTTTACTTAGCGCCGGTTTTACATGGTCTATTGAAGTACGAGATTTTCGCGTCTGGAAAATTTTCCTTCGTTTTATTGCAGATCTCGAAAACTGTTACACACATTGAATAACATCTTAGTGTCTACAAAAATAAATTTTAATTAATATGCAGTGTAACTTACCATACGGAGGTGACGGGAGCTGGCTGAACAGTAATTTTTAGTCTCACAACAAAAATTGGATGTTAAACTAAATAAATGCACAAACACATTATTTGCTGGCAGTACGTACACTATACACTAATCAGACAACGGGAAAACACCGCTTAACTCAGAGTCACTGGAGCTATCTGTGTCGCTGCTGGTATTGACGGATATTATTAAGTCTTTGACGCATTGTTGCAAGACACGTTCATTCTTCCAGGCTTCCTGAATCACTCCTTCCACATGATGCACTACCTTTCGCCAGTCTTCTGGTGTCACTATTTCAACTGCCTCTTTCAACAGGCGCTCCAATTCAGTTAATGTAAATTTCTATTTTCTACAGCAATATGCTGTTTAACCTGCGCCCAAATCAGCTCTATTGCGTTAAAGTGGCAATGGTAGGGAGGCAATCTGAGCACTTTATGCCGTATTTTTTGGCTACTTCATCCACAATGTAAATGGGATCCTTTGGCTTGTGTTGTGATACAAGTTCTAATCATTCCGCCCTTGTCAAATTGCCGTCGAACTGTATCTCACGTTTTAGTATCCACAAACAATTTCGTTTTTCTTCGTTGCCTTTGTGGTTGCCTTGTCCTGGATAACTGAATGGTATGGAGCGTTATCCATAATAATTATAGATGTCTTCGTTAAGTTTTGAACCACAGAGTCTTCAGAGCATTTCACGAAAGTATTGTGGTTCAGCTCTTCGTGGTAGTCGGAGGTCTTCTTTGAACTGAATAAAAGCAGACAATTCGGGATGAAACCTTTTGAGTTTCCGGCATGCGCTACAATTATTCTCTTTCCTCTCCCTATCGGGGCTGCATACTACCGTTGATGGTATCGTCCGTACAACCTTTTTCTAAAGTGTGTCCTGCATTCACACATGTCTCATCAAGCCAAACGATATCGTCAAAATTAGTCCCTACTAATTCTCTAAGAAAGCGGCATCGCCAAGCTACAATATCTTGCCGTTCCGTTAACAACTTTCTTCCTGAAATTGATTTATAGCGAAAACCTGACATTTTTCACGATTCGTAACAAGGACGATATACTGCCTTCAAACAGGTCCGCTGCTACTAGAGTAGCGTGTAGTTTTTTGAGTGTCGGTTACTCCTTCCTCGAATAAAATGCGTATATCTGCCGTCGAATCGCATCTTCCTGAAGAGAGTCGAGTTTTGTTATTCTCTTCTCGAGGCGCCTCTTCTTCCCAGGTGACTCCAACTTCGATGATTCACCTGCGTCTTCTTTTGCAAATTTCTCCTCGCTTATCCTTATCACTGTGTAATGAAAACAAGTAAAAGGACTTTAACAAAAATTAGGTACTGTTTGTGAAGGAAGAATAAAGGTGGCGTCACAAACTAGATATAAAAATGTATATAATCATAGAAAACATATTTTTACTTTGAAATGGTTAGTAATTTGGTTAGTATTAGTATTATATAATTTTTATAGTTTTTGTATCTCAATGAAGTTTTCAAAATCTTTTTCTAAATTTTGAATGTAGGTTAGGTGAGAATTACAGTATGAATAAGTAGTATCAAAGCTTACCGTAGTAAACTTACTCTTCTGATGAATAAGAAAAAAAAAATGTAATGGTCCTAATAAATTGTAAGGCAACCACCAGTACATATCAGTGTAATGTCAGTTTATATTTCTGTGCTAGTTTTGCAATAAGTTGAAGCGAGGAGGGGGCTCTGTAACGGAAAATTTTAATTTTTTTTTTTTTTTTTTACAACTCGCTACATGATATCCCAAGGTCACTACAACTTCTTCTACAACTTCACTCTTCATTGCTTATTAGGAAAAGGTGATTTATTTGTCATTTGTATTATTATAAATTAATATTGTTTTTGGTGTAAAATGTTGTAGAACTGAACTGTAAGTGCCGTTCAGCTGGTCGACCCTCGCATCCTAAGACGGGCCGCGAGTACGCTGCCTGCGCTGTTGCATCCAGAGCTGGCCACTAACAACTATACAGAATAATGTTAGGGGAAGAAAGATGTTATTCCTTGCTCACAATTTCGATTCATTATTGTCGATTTTCATTCCGTCTGATGTAGCCTCTTTCAGTGTATATGAAATATTAACTTACCAGTCAAAAGAAAAAAAAATTGCTGCTGTAAGGGAATGATTACCGGTACAATCATAAAGATCGGCGCATGAAATATAGGATGTTTAAGGAAAAATGTTGCTTATGGGTTCATTAACTTCTGTTAGAAGTGATTAGAAGTTGCAATCAGTGTGATTGAAGATTCCCAGGGATTCATGTAAGACAGCAAAAGGGCTCCATAACGGTGGTGCAATGAAGCGATATAATTTTTTCCCTTATTATTAAAAAAGATATAGATGTGGTATAAGCCGCTCATTTTGTTTAAAAGATAGTAAATTTTATCAAGTAACTGCTGAAATACCAAATTAGTTCATGACCAGTGGGAAAAGGAAATGTAATTATGAGCAGTCCTGATGGGAGCTGTTTTATTCATGATAATTTAGCTGGCCGAATCGTTTAATGATCCTGAGGGAGTCATATAAACAGCAACGAAATGTTCGTGTGCTAAAAGTTAGGATCGGTAATTATTTATCACAACTATTTTACTTTCCTACGGCAGAACGTAATTAAAAAAAAAATAATAATAATAATAAAAAAAAACAGTTATTGATACAAAGATTAGGAGGTCATTAAAAACTGATTGCGCCATTGAATACTTACTGGAGTGTGACTATACAGTAATTAAAGTCAATTTGATTTACGTGATGTTAGCAAGGAATACATCGAGTATCCGACGTCTTTGTTTTCGAGTGACAAAAGGGGGAATACTATTTGTAGAAAATTAGTTTTGATAAGTCACCCACGCCTGAAGAGGCAGAGCTTTGAATCAGTTATCACAATTTACGGTTAAGAATCAAAGTGGAGGTGGTACCGTAGGGTTTTTTTTACTTTATTTTGAATAATAATTCAAAAGATAGCTAGTGGGTGTTATGACTAGGTCCATAAGTCACTCGAAAACTTTAATGCGTCAATATCCAAGAAGAGTATGTTTTACTACGGTGTAATCTTATAGAAATAATTTTCTTTTATTTTTTTCCAATAAATGGTCAAGCAATACTAGACGAAAGAAATATTCACCACTGTACTTAATTCAGTTTTTTTATAATAATAAATATTTTTTTTCATTTTGTGACGAAATCGATAGTTTGCCAGTACAAGAAAGGGTGGAACAATATTACTTATTATTTTCAAAAGTTGGTATCAGGACAAAGGTGATACATGAAACATCTCAACACCATCTCAGGGTAGTTTACAAACATTATTTTTGTTTGTGTGTACAAAAATAACAGCTGGGACTGGAGAAACTGTGTAGAAGAACATACGATTGGAAACATGAAACACAGTAAATATATGAATACTAAAATATTAGCCATTTTAGTTATTTTAAAAGTGTAAACGTGAAACTATTATAAACTCATTTAATATTGTGAACCATTCTTTGCCTTAACTGTGTTCTGATCCTTACCTAATGACTGCAAACGATAAAAGGCGAACCTAGAGAAATCTTCTGTGACATATATATATATTACATGGAAACAGGAGGTGCACAACAACTGATCGTTGGCTGATTTGCAGGGCAGCTGCAGTTCGCTCCACCACTTTATCCACAGGAGCAAGAGGCCCCCCTGCATCCCTCTCTCCTTCTTAAAATACTCCCTCAGAGAACACACGTATTCACGAGCCTGACTCCGTATAACGACGCCATGTCCTCCACTTTCTGGAAGTTTCCGAGGTGAGTGCAGCCTCGGTCTTCCTCTCTTTCGACTACTTTCGTCGCACACGGTAAACCACGCGAAGCTAAATTCACACAAATCTGTCGGTCGCACGTCTACGACGGCTCGCTGAGGACTGGCTGCGTGTGGCAGTGTCACAGACAAATATATACAGACGGGAAACCTCCGTAAGGACCCGGTCCTACGCTCAGGGGTGCGGGGAGGGAGGGTTTCCAGCAGTTCTGTAAGATGTGCCGTGATGGCGCTGCGGTCAGAAGCAGCCCTTTAAACTGGCCAGAGCAGGCGGCAGGTAGCGGCTGCCCCCACCACCACCTCCCCTCACAGCCGTGGCCTCGTGGCAGGCGGCACGAGCTCTCCCCTCAGCCTCCCCTCCACGCTACCCTCTGATGCTGCGGTCAGAAGCAGCCCTTTAGACTGGCCAGAGCAGGCGGCAGGTAGCGACTGCCCCCACCACCACCTCCCCTCACAGCCGTGGCCTCGTGGCAGGCGGCACGAGCTCTCCCCTCAGCCTCCCCTCCACGCTACCCTCTGATGCTGCGGTCAGAAGCAGCCCTTTAGACTGGCCAGAGCAGGCGGCAGGTAGCGGCTGCCCCCACCACCACCTCCCCTCACAGCCGTGGCCTCGTGGCAGGCGGCACGAGCTCTCCCCTCAGCCTCCCCTCCACGCTACCCTCTGATGCTGCGGTCAGAAGCAGCCCTTTAGACTGGCCAGAGCAGGCGGCAGGTAGCGGCTGCCCCCACCACCACCTCCCCTCACAGCCGTGGCCTCGTGGCAGGCGGCACGAGCTCTCCCCTCAGCCTCCCCTCCACGCTACCCTCTGATGCTGCGGTCAGAAGCAGCCCTTTAGACTGGCCAGAGCAGGCGGCAGGTAGCGGCTGCCCCCACCACCACCTCCCCTCACAGCTGTGCCCTCGTGGCAGGCGGCACGAGCTCTCCCCTCAGCCTCCCCTCCACGCTACCCTCTGATGCTGCGGTCAGAAGCAGCCCTTTAGACTGGCCAGAGCAGGCGGCAGGTAGCGGCTGCCCCCACCACCACCTCCCCTCACAGCCGTGGCCTCGTGGCAGGCGGCACGAGCTCTCCCCTCAGCCTCCCCTCCACGCTACCCTCTGATGCTGCGGTCAGAAGCAGCCCTTTAGACTGGCCAGAGCAGGCGGCAGGTAGCGGCTGCCCCCACCACCACCTCCCCTCACAGCCGTGGCCTCGTGGCAGGCGGCACGAGCTCTCCCCTCAGCCTCCCCTCCACGCTACCCTCTGATGCTGCGGTCAGAAGCAGCCCTTTAGACTGGCCAGAGCAGGCGGCAGGTAGCGGCTGCCCCCACCACCACCTCCCCTCACAGCCGTGGCCTCGTGGCAGGCGGCACGAGCTCTCCCCTCAGCCTCCCCTCCACGCTACCCTCTGATGCTGCGGTCAGAAGCAGCCCTTTAGACTGGCCAGAGCAGGCGGCAGGTAGCGGCTGCCCCCACCACCACCTCCCCTCACAGCCGTGGCCTCGTGGCAGGCGGCACGAGCTCTCCCCTCAGCCTCCCCTCCACGCTACCCTCTGATGCTGCGGTCAGAAGCAGCCCTTTAGACTGGCCAGAGCAGGCGGCAGGTAGCGGCTGCCCCCACCACCACCTCCCCTCACAGCCGTGGCCTCGTGGCAGGCGGCACGAGCTCTCCCCTCAGCCTCCCCTCCACGCTACCCTCTGATGCTGCGGTCAGAAGCAGCCCTTTAGACTGGCCAGAGCAGGCGGCAGGTAGCGGCTGCCCCCACCACCACCTCCCCTCACAGCCGTGGCCTCGTGGCAGGCGGCACGAGCTCTCCCCTCAGCCTCCCCTCCACGCTACCCTCTGATGCTGCGGTCAGAAGCAGCCCTTTAGACTGGCCAGAGCAGGCGGCAGGTAGCGGCTGCCCCCACCACCACCTCCCCTCACAGCCGTGGCCTCGTGGCAGGCGGCACGAGCTCTCCCCTCAGCCTCCCCTCCACGCTACCCTCTGATGCTGCGGTCAGAAGCAGCCCTTTAGACTGGCCAGAGCAGGCGGCAGGTAGCGGCTGCCCCCACCACCACCTCCCCTCACAGCCGTGGCCTCGTGGCAGGCGGCACGAGCTCTCCCCTCAGCCTCCCCTCCACGCTACCCTCTGATGCTGCGGTCAGAAGCAGCCCTTTAGACTGGCCAGAGCAGGCGGCAGGTAGCGGCTGCCCCCACCACCACCTCCCCTCACAGCCGTGGCCTCGTGGCAGGCGGCACGAGCTCTCCCCTCAGCCTCCCCTCCACGCTACCCTCTGATGCTGCGGTCAGAAGCAGCCCTTTAGACTGGCCAGAGCAGGCGGCAGGTAGCGGCTGCCCCCACCACCACCTCCCCTCACAGCCGTGGCCTCGTGGCAGGCGGCACGAGCTCTCCCCTCAGCCTCCCCTCCACGCTACCCTCTGATGCTGCGGTCAGAAGCAGCCCTTTAGACTGGCCAGAGCAGGCGGCAGGTAGCGGCTGCCCCCACCACCACCTCCCCTCACAGCCGTGGCCTCGTGGCAGGTGGCACGAGCTCTCCCCTCAGCCTCCCCTCCACGCTACCCTCTGATGCTGCGGTCAGAAGCAGCCCTTTAGACTGGCCAGAGCAGGCGGCAGGTAGCGGCTGCCCCCACCACCACCTCCCCTCACAGCCGTGGCCTCGTGGCAGGCGGCACGAGCTCTCCCCTCAGCCTCCCCTCCACGCTACCCTCTGATGCTGCGGTCAGAAGCAGCCCTTTAGACTGGCCAGAGCAGGCGGCAGGTAGCGGCTGCCCCCACCACCACCTCCCCTCACAGCCGTGGCCTCGTGGCAGGCGGCACGAGCTCTCCCCTCAGCCTCCCCTCCACGCTACCCTCTGATGCTGCGGTCAGAAGCAGCCCTTTAGACTGGCCAGAGCAGGCGGCAGGTAGCGGCTGCCCCCACCACCACCTCCCCTCACAGCCGTGGCCTCGTGGCAGGCGGCACGAGCTCTCCCCTCAGCCTCCCCTCCACGCTACCCTCTGATGCTGCGGTCAGAAGCAGCCCTTTAGACTGGCCAGAGCAGGCGGCAGGTAGCGGCTGCCCCCACCACCACCTCCCCTCACAGCCGTGGCCTCGTGGCAGGCGGCACGAGCTCTCCCCTCAGCCTCCCCTCCACGCTACCCTCTGATGCTGCGGTCAGAAGCAGCCCTTTAGACTGGCCAGAGCAGGCGGCAGGTAGCGGCTGCCCCCACCACCACCTCCCCTCACAGCCGTGGCCTCGTGGCAGGCGGCACGAGCTCTCCCCTCAGCCTCCCCTCCACGCTACCCTCTGATGCTGCGGTCAGAAGCAGCCCTTTAGACTGGCCAGAGCAGGCGGCAGGTAGCGGCTGCCCCCACCACCACCTCCCCTCACAGCCGTGGCCTCGTGGCAGGCGGCACGAGCTCTCCCCTCAGCCTCCCCTCCACGCTACCCTCTGATGCTGCGGTCAGAAGCAGCCCTTTAGACTGGCCAGAGCAGGCGGCAGGTAGCGGCTGCCCCCACCACCACCTCCCCTCACAGCCGTGGCCTCGTGGCAGGCGGCACGAGCTCTCCCCTCAGCCTCCCCTCCACGCTACCCTCTGATGCTGCGGTCAGAAGCAGCCCTTTAGACTGGCCAGAGCAGGCGGCAGGTAGCGGCTGCCCCCACCACCACCTCCCCTCACAGCCGTGGCCTCGTGGCAGGCGGCACGAGCTCTCCCCTCAGCCTCCCCTCCACGCTACCCTCTGATGCTGCGGTCAGAAGCAGCCCTTTAGACTGGCCAGAGCAGGCGGCAGGTAGCGGCTGCCCCCACCACCACCTCCCCTCACAGCCGTGGCCTCGTGGCAGGCGGCACGAGCTCTCCCCTCAGCCTCCCCTCCACGCTACCCTCTGATGCTGCGGTCAGAAGCAGCCCTTTAGACTGGCCAGAGCAGGCGGCAGGTAGCGGCTGCCCCCACCACCACCTCCCCTCACAGCCGTGGCCTCGTGGCAGGTGGCACGAGCTCTCCCCTCAGCCTCCCCTCCACGCTACCCTCTGATGCTGCGGTCAGAAGCAGCCCTTTAGACTGGCCAGAGCAGGCGGCAGGTAGCGGCTGCCCCCACCACCACCTCCCCTCACAGCCGTGGCCTCGTGGCAGGCGGCACGAGCTCTCCCCTCAGCCTCCCCTCCACGCTACCCTCTGATGCTGCGGTCAGAAGCAGCCCTTTAGACTGGCCAGAGCAGGCGGCAGGTAGCGGCTGCCCCCACCACCACCTCCCCTCACAGCCGTGGCCTCGTGGCAGGCGGCACGAGCTCTCCCCTCAGCCTCCCCTCCACGCTACCCTCTGATGCTGCGGTCAGAAGCAGCCCTTTAGACTGGCCAGAGCAGGCGGCAGGTAGCGGCTGCCCCCACCACCACCTCCCCTCACAGCCGTGGCCTCGTGGCAGGCGGCACGAGCTCTCCCCTCAGCCTCCCCTCCACGCTACCCTCTGATGCTGCGGTCAGAAGCAGCCCTTTAGACTGGCCAGAGCAGGCGGCAGGTAGCGGCTGCCCCCACCACCACCTCCCCTCACAGCCGTGGCCTCGTGGCAGGCGGCACGAGCTCTCCCCTCAGCCTCCCCTCCACGCTACCCTCTGATGCTGCGGTCAGAAGCAGCCCTTTAGACTGGCCAGAGCAGGCGGCAGGTAGCGGCTGCCCCCACCACCACCTCCCCTCACAGCCGTGGCCTCGTGGCAGGCGGCACGAGCTCTCCCCTCAGTCTCCCCTCCACGCTACCCTCTGATGCTGCGGTCAGAAGCAGCCCTTTAGACTGGCCAGAGCAGGCGGCAGGTAGCGGCTGCCCCCACCACCACCTCCCCTCACAGCCGTGGCCTCGTGGCAGGCGGCACGAGCTCTCCCCTCAGCCTCCCCTCCACGCTACCCTCTGATGCTGCGGTCAGAAGCAGCCCTTTAGACTGGCCAGAGCAGGCGGCAGGTAGCGGCTGCCCCCACCACCACCTCCCCTCACAGCCGTGGCCTCGTGGCAGGCGGCACGAGCTCTCCCCTCAGCCTCCCCTCCACGCTACCCTCTGATGCTGCGGTCAGAAGCAGCCCTTTAGACTGGCCAGAGCAGGCGGCAGGTAGCGGCTGCCCCCACCACCACCTCCCCTCACAGCCGTGGCCTCGTGGCAGGCGGCACGAGCTCTCCCCTCAGCCTCCCCTCCACGCTACCCTCTGATGCTGCGGTCAGAAGCAGCCCTTTAGACTGGCCAGAGCAGGCGGCAGGTAGCGGCTGCCCCCACCACCACCTCCCCTCACAGCCGTGGCCTCGTGGCAGGCGGCACGAGCTCTCCCCTCAGCCTCCCCTCCACGCTACCCTCTGATGCTGCGGTCAGAAGCAGCCCTTTAGACTGGCCAGAGCAGGCGGCAGGTAGTGGCTGCCCCCACCACCACCTCCCATCACAGCCGTGGCCTCGTGGCAGGCGGCACGAGCTCTCCCCTCAGCCTCCCCTCCACGCTACCCTCTGACGTGCGAGAGGCACCCTAAACCTGACACCTGCTAGCATCTTACGGAACTACGAGGGGAGCGTAGGACGGTGGTTTAGCGGGGGCTTCTCCTCTGTGTGTGTTACTCTGTGGCAGCGAGCAGCGGAACGGACCTGGCAGCACAGTGGCAGCCGACCGCCGACCGCCGACCGCGCCGGCCGCCCATTGGTTTGTGGCTGGCGGCAGCTGTGCAGCCCACTGCCAGTCAAGTGACAACTTGTTTAAATCAGACTTTTTTTTTATAACTAACGGTAGTGAACAAAAGCGAATGCTTCTTGCGAGTGCTCGTTCGTTGCGTTAGTTCCGGTGTAAACGTACCTATACATGTCGTGTATAGATTTTGTATATCGCTTTTTGGCCACAGTCGCGACACGTATGAGCGACGTTTTGCAGAACTCGCACATGCGCAGTACCGTTATTTATTGTCGCCTAGTTGTCCGCCAGTTATTTTGACAAGTAGCGGTAGTAGCACATACGTAGTACCAATTTGCCTGGCACAAAAAGAGACAAATTTACCCACTTGGGTAACTTGGCCGACAATAAACTTAGATATATCCATGAAAATGGCCATACTCGAATTATGGCAAGGCTAGAGAACAGGATATACAAATATTTGCAAGAGGTAAACAAGGAATCATAACATATGCTTCGTTTAAAAATGAATGTATAAATGATGAACCATTCCTTTGATATGTACTTTGAAGTAACACTTAATGAAAGTAAATACAAATTAATGTTGTTGGATATCATTACTGTGCACAAAGTGTCCTCAGAAATTGTAATATCCTACCAGCTGATAAATGCTCCTGCACAGAAAAGGCGAATACGTTCATTGACACAAAAGTGTGGAACCAACTGCCTCAATCCTCTTTCCCACTTCCTCACCAAAAATTTTGGCATGCGAACATATTCACGCACTTTTAGCGCATAACTTTGTAAATACTTTTGCCCATTTAAACCGTCATAGTCAGCAATGTCGACTCACTGTCAGTGTCTATATGTGTATCGGTTCGTTTGCTGTCTCTCCCACTGCCGCTTTCTGTGTCAAACTTTTAATGTCTTCATCCCTTACCCTCGCTATTCCTCACTGCTGTCTGTTTCTGCCACTTTCATCGTCTCTCTGTCCCACTGACGTTGTCCCATTCACTTCCTGTCCTGTTGCCAGTATCCTTTCTTTCTAGCTTAGAGTCGGCTTTCATTGTCTTCAATCACGATTGTCTCCTTTACGCATATATCCATGGGGATGGTTTGCTTGGGGTTTCACCTGTAGACCGGAAAACTTTAGCAGGCGGGTACTGGGGATGTGAAAAATTGGACAAATTGTTTCGTGCTATGGTATTGGAGAGCCGCACTCTCATATGCTTCATGTATGGTCTCCATTCGTCTCAGTTTCCCACTGTTTTCTCCTTTGCTCCAATTGCTACCATCTGCATCTGTCTCAGTTTGTTGTTGCCACTGTCCCTGACTTCCGACATCTCGTTTCGCTTCGCACTGCTGTTTTCATGCATATGACCGATATCTCAAGAACCACATATCATTCTGCTCTAAACTTTAAATTAAATTTCGATACCTTATCTACATTTCATACAAAGCTATGTGTAACCTAAAATCAACCATACGAGAAGTCTACGCAATGTGTTTTTACCTGTGCAAACTCTTTAAAATATGTTGCAATAGTTCACTAAACCGGAAATTGCATATTAACTGTAAAGTAAACGAAAACAAAAATCACCCCTTCATGGACCGAAGATTTCAATCTTCAAGATGTACAAAAATAAAACTTCTTCGCCGAGTACCTATCTTCCAATTGCATGGTAAGTTTCAGAGCCGTCCGAACGCCGTCTTTGAGCACAATACGCACTTTTTCTAATTAAATATCGCGGTTTTTCGGACGAATCTTGTTATCGGACTAAGATGTATGAAAACTGAAAAATTCCGTTTATACATAAATGTCTACAGGATGTATTGTAAATATTTGAACATTTTTGTATGATTAGTTATTTAGATATTTGCGATTCATGGTGCTAAAACGGCTAAAAATAGAATTTTGTGCAAAACTATGATATGTTTCAATATCTCAGTAACGGATAACGATATCGAAAAAAATTATAAACGGCCTCGAGAATATCATCATAAGAACATATGGTAGAAATTTGGAAGATTTGAAGTGAATAGAAAGCATCGAAGTGACCATCCCTACAATTTGTTTTTCTGGTACCCAAAAATCATGGTTTATTGAGATTTTCTCAGGAAAATGAATGGTGCTTTTGTAAGCCGTTTAAAGCCCACCATAGACTACACGTCGTGAACAAAAGACAACTGATTTGCTCAATTTGGTTGGGCTCCAGGAAATGTGTAACTTTGAAAATTTTGACGATGAACTGTATGATAGCTATTTTATTTTATTTATTTCTTGTTCCGGTGATTCATGTTGTGACTAAATCACAGGATATGGAACGTGTAAATTTTACATGTTGTTTGGATACAGTTTATAATAACACATAATTCAAACAAAATCTTTTCTTATTACATTATACAATTACTAGATTCTACCACAAAGAAAAAATCACCGATAATCAAAATTACAAGCCAACAATAGTTACAGTAAGTAAGTATAATAGAATATGGATTTATAATAAAAATAATAAGGATTACAACTATTGATTTGTGCATATATTTACAGTTTACATTAGACCTACGTGAAAATACTAAGTATTGTAGTTAAGAAACTCATCTATTGAGTAAAATGTTCCTTGCAATAGGTACTTCCTCAAGTTTTTTTTTAAACAAGGTCTCATCTTCTACCAAACATTTAATTCGTGAGGGGAGTGCATTAAAAATTTTACAGCCACTGAAATGGACTCCTTTCTGTATCATAGTTAGGTTTGTCTGTCCATAGTGGATATCATGTTTCCTTCTGGTATCATAACTATGATATGCACTATTAGGTTTAAAAATTGTATTATCTTTTCTCATAAAGTACATCAATGAGAAAATATATTGTGCAGTGCATGTGAGGATTTCGAGTTCTTTAAAAAGATTCCTGCATGTGGCTCTAGGCTGGACTCCACACATAATTCTTATGGCCCTTTTCTGCATACAGAGTACTTTTTTAGCTAATGGCTGGTTTCCCCAAAAAATAATTCCATACGCCATAATGGCGTGAAAGTAACCATAATAGGCAGCTTTCATCGTTTCCATATTAGTGTAAGAAGAAACAATGCGTAATGCGTATGTTGCTGAACTCAATCTTCTGCATAGATCTAGGATGTGGTTAGAGCAGTTCAGTCTGCTATCAATATGCAAGCCTAGGTACTTTGATGCATCCACCATGGTAACAACTTGGTCACCTATTTTTACTACAACTTCTTCATCGTTAGGCCTAGATGTTGTATGGAACTGAATGAAGTTTGTTTTAGTGAGGTGTAAAGAAAGACCATTTACACAAAACCATTTAGTTATTTCAGTCAAAACACTATTTGCTGTTGCCTCTAGTTTATCAACTGAATTATCAATGAGAAGAGTGGTGTCGTCAGCAAAAATGGTGAATCTACAGTATTCTGTACAGAGAGGCAGGTCATTTATAAAGATAATAAGAAGTAGGGGGCCTAGAATGGAGCCCTGAGGTACTCCACATTCTGATGATATTGGGACACCAGCTTCGCTATCCAGCACAACTTTCTGTTTCCTGTTTGATAGGTATGAGTCAAGCCATTTCCCTGCTGAGCCACTTATGCCGAGATGTGCAGCTTCTTGTAAAAGAATTTGGTGACTGACACAGTCAAAAGCTTTTGTTAGGTCACAAAATATGCCAGCCACCTTTAGTTTCTTATTGACAGAGTCCAAGACTTTGCCAGCAAAGGCAAATATTGCATCTTCTGTTGATACACCTTCCTGAAATCCAAACTGACTTTTGCTGATGATATTGTTTTTACTGAGATGCTTAACTATCCTCACCTTTGAAAAACTTGTTAATGGTGATATTGGCCGATAGTTAGCTGTATCTGTCTTGTCACCTTCTCTGTATAGCGGTTTCACAGCTGCATACTTAAGCCATTCGGGAACTGTTCCTTGCTTAAGTGATGCATAAAAAATGTGGCAAAGGACTTCACTTACTTGGCTGCAGCAGTAGTTTAATAATTTGTTAGAGATATTATCAACTCCAGTAGAGATTTTACTTTTTAGGGAATTAATAATTTTTTTTCTATTTCTTTAACAGTGACTGTTTTTACTTCCGTCTGTTGTACTGTGATAGGTGCTTTGGCTTTCAAAAAATTCAGGGCTTGGTTCATGGAACCTTGTAAACCTACTTTTTCTGTTACTGTTAGGAAATGTCTGTTGAATGTGCCTGCAACTTTCTTTGGATCACTAACAAGATGGCCTCACTTTTTACGTGGATAGCTTAGTAGTGGGGTAGTGGGGATTGATGCACAGCGACCTTGAACTTTCGCCCGTCGACGATAGTGTCATCGACCCCTCCTCCCTTGGCCAATTGCCAGACCGCAGATCAAAGGATGTCGCCACAGGATGATTGATAGGTCTTCCTGGAAGGACAGGATGATTACATTTACGTCCTTTTGATTCGCTACTTGTTCGATACGGTGCCACACTGCAGACTGCTAACGAAGATACGAGCTTATGGAATAGGTTCACAGATTTGTGACTGGCTGGAAGACTTCCTCAGTAATAGAACGCAGTACGTTGTTCTCGACAGCGAGTGTTCATCAGAGACGAGTGTATCGTCAGGCGTGCCCCAGGGGAGTGTGATAGGACAGCTATTATTTTCTATCTATATAAATGATCTGATGGACAGAGTAAGTTGTAATCTGCGGCTGTTTGCTGATGATGCTGTGGTGTATGGGAGGGTGTTGTCTGTAACTGACTGTAATAGCATACAGGATGACTTGGACAAAATTTCTAGTTGGTGCGAAGATTGGCAGCTAGCTCTCAATGTGGAAAAATGTAAGGTGATGCGCATGAGTAGAAAAAAACAATACCATAATGGTCGAATACAGCATTAGTAGTAAGCTTCTTGATGCTGTCATGTCGTTCAAATATTTAGGCGTAACATTGCAGAGCGATATGAAATGGAACGAACATGTAAGAACAGTTGTGAGTAAGGCGGACAGCCGACTTTGGTTTATTGGGAGACTTTTGGGAAGATGTACTTCACCTGTAAAGGAGACCGCGTATAAAACGATTGTACGACCACGTCTTGAGTATTGCTCAAGTGTTTGGGACTCACAGCAGATCGGTTTGAAGGAAGACATAGAGGCAGTTCAGAGGTGAGCAGCTAAGTTTGTTACTGGTAGGTTCGACCAATGCGCGAGTGTCACGGAAATGCTCCGGCAACTCAATTGGGGATCGCTGGAAGAAATACGACGTTCTTTCCGTGAATTTCTGTTAAGTACATTTAGAGGGCCGGAATTTGAAGCTGAGTGTAGTACGATGTTGCTGCCGCCTACTTACATTTCGCGTAAAGATCACAAAGACAAGATAAGAGAAATTAGGGCTCGTACGGAGGCATATAGGCATTCTTCTTTTCCTCGTTCAATTTGGGAGTGGATTAGGAAAGGAAATGCCAGTAGTGGTACAGTGTACCCTCCGCCACACACCTTACGGTGAATTGCGGAGTATGTATGTATATGTAGATGCCGCCATAACGCACTTAAGGATCGAGAGGTTGCAACTCCTACCTCGGCCACACACGACGCCACCCCCCCCCCTCCACCCATCGTCGCCGCCGCCAGACAGGCAGCACCTCCGACAGGTCCAGACCTGTAGACCCCTCGACATGTCTGTACTCGCTCCCGCGACCCCTACTCGCTCGGCCGATTGCCGGACCGCTTCTCAAAGGACGCCGCCACCCGCCCTACCCTAAAGCTCTGTATAGGGAAAGCACGGCCATCCTTTTCCGCGCCGCTTGCCGCCGTCTGCAGCTCGTGATTGGCTGAAATCCAGTCACGTGGTTTCTTCCGCCATCTTGGTCCTATACGTTGCTTGGCTGCATGAGAAGTCTTGTGAATTTCGTATGTTTCGGTTTGAATAATCTCACAGTGTTGTACATTTGGGTGTTCTTAAGAAGCGAAGAAGGGATGTAAACATTATAGTACTTCCATTAGATATCAGAAATGCAGGAAGATGAACTGTCTGACTGATGAAGGTCGTCAGTGAAAACTAGGAGCCCAGAAGCGACCTTCGGTTCTTCTACTAATTCATAATATAAATTAATAGATTAAAGAGTCACTGACGAATGGATCACGCAGCAGATAACTATGTAATTTTAACGGGAATAAATTTGTGAAGAATTCCTGCATAATGTCGTGAGGTTAAATTATTCACGCGTCCTTGGTTTTATCTGCGGGTAGTTTCCGAAAACATACAAATTTTGAACATATTAGTGAGTGAACTATATTCTCGTTTAGATATGAAATTAATATATAGTTCCTCAAGCAAGGTTTTCTCATTGTGTTTCATATGTTACGTGTATCGTTACAGGAAACAGAGAATTGAAACAAGACAAATATTAAGACATTCAAATGTATTTGGCGTTGTAGAGGCACCTTTAATTTCTCTTTTTGGTAAAAGTCATGTAGTGGCTATCCCCTTTCATTTTTCGTAGTTCATGTAAGATATAAGTACATATTACGCAAGAAAATACTCATCAAACACTTATCCATAATCTAAATAGTGTTCTTCATTTACGCTATGCTCCGATGGTGGCACGTTCATGGTCTATTCGAATATTTGGCTACGGTACAGGTCACTCTGAATTTATAGGTGAACCCTTTAGATCTGGAGCCACTAACCCAGCTGTTTTCTTAAAATCGGACGATAAGTTTTTCGTAAAGCCGACAGGTCCGCATGGACAGAACTACGCGAAGTTGCCGCATCTGTCCGTCGGATATAACACCCTGCACCTCGAGAATGAAAAGAGTTATCGTTCTGCTCTCAACCTTAAATAAAATTTCGATATATTGCCTGCATTTCGTTCGTAGCATTGTATGTGCTAAAATCAGTCCTACGCAAAATCTACGCAATGCGCTTTTTCCTCTGCAAACTCTTCAAAATTTTGCGCAGTACTTTACCTAATTTGATGTAGCACGGAAAATATATGTAATAATGTATAGAAAATCAGTTCATTATCGAGCTAATATATCATTGAATAGTTTCCTCAGAATCGGTTGATAAGCATCGTTAAGCGCTGGGAACGTTGCAGCGGTCGGTGTGTCAGCAGCAGCGGAATGTGATAGATAGGCCCAGCATGACTGCCGCTGGCAGGCTGGCCGTACTTTCCCTGTACAGGGCTTCAGCCCTGCCCGCGAGAACAAACAACACCGCGACGATTGTCTCGGCCGCATCGACACATCGCCTACTGCTCTCTTCTTACGGCGACCGCCCCCGCCAGGTCAGCAGACAATTAAACTGCATATTTATTATATAGCGCGCCGCAGCGATCCGTACGCCAGATCTCGATTTGTGTAACAACAATTTCCGCCGTTTATTATTATTCGTGGAATAAAAAATAAAGCTACCAAGGTGTTCTTCGTATGTATTTTTAACAAGAATTTTTCGGTATAATGCTAAAAAACAATATAGAACAGTAATGCTTAGTGGTCTCGTATACTACAGCTTGTAGTAGTAAAATATTAAAACTCGTATGCAAAATTTGCAAGTAAGAATTTCCACTCCCATCTCTCTCCATGCTCTTCGCATAGACTACAGCCGACCGACGTGTTTAATAATAACAGCGCAGGTTACGGTAACGAACGCCACAAACTTACGTATCCATCTTAATATATATACTCTTTCGATATACAAAAACAATTCTAACCAGAGCCAACTAACCGAAAGAAAAGAAATGGTCCGTTTCGGATCTCGACCGCAACCTTATAAATGTATCTCTTCGTTTAGACGATGCAAGCAACAGCCATCGAACGGAATGTAACTTGTATGCCAACCACTCTTTCGATAAAACAGCAACAACAGCAGAAGACAGCATATTGTTTATACAAAAATTCCAAATAACGAAAATCGGCAATGACATCTAGCACAACGTCTCTAAACATACATCTGCAAGCACCGTTAACAATCGTCCAGAACGCAGAGCGCTCTCTCGGCAGACTACATAAAAGAAACATATTCTAAGCGTTTAAATAAAAACACCTAAGTTACATCTCCAAATGATCAAAAACTCCTACGCAGACGCACAACTCTGACAAGGAAAGCTCGCAATGCATTTATTTAATGGAGCTGAGACATGCCGAAATTTCCGAAATTTAACACTCTCTCTCTCTTTAGCGATCTTGCCCTGTTACGTTTCCTTCTTAGATCGAGGTATAGATGTGCCTTCCGAGAGTTCGGGTACTTTAATTTTACGTCTTATTTCCTTGCTACAGCAGTACACATCCCATCTAAGAAATCTCTATGTCCTGTTACGATGCAAACTACATTTATCTGATACCGATATTCCAGCGCCCCAGAAGACATTTAAACCCTATTGTGCAACGGAGAGTCGAAATAAAAGAAAAATACGTGAAATACTTTACCAAATTCCGACCGTCTACACTAAAATTTTTCGAAATTATTGGCCTAACAACACACTTATTCGGCAATACAGCAACCACAGAACCGAAGTTACCTGCCCAATGCAACACCGATTTCCAGTTCGACCCGCCCTTTACCCACAAAATTCCTACTCCGAACTAAGATTTATTATTTTAATTACAAGTAAATGTCTACCGCGAACGAAGTTGCTAACCTACACACCGCAACACATGATCCCATACAGGACATGGAGTGTTTACACTTTTTTGTTACAGTACAACTGAGCACATACAACGTAATATTCGCAAACACTTATTTCGCAACCAGTGCCTGCATACATCGATCATAACATGCTCTCTAAGGAATGGATGGGAGTCACACACAGTACAAACACGTTTGTCGTGTGTTCCGCTAATTTCGGTCAATACAACGATGCGAGACCAATCCCCCCGCTTGTTTAGTGTAAAAGCAAATATTTTTCCCCACACTATCTGTTTAAACCGGGCTTGCACATATAGAATAGTCTCCTTTTAAAAGCCTGTGTCTTCGCCATATAACCCAGTTTTCGTTTACCCTTCTTCTTCTTAGGACTTGTGGAATAACGTAGACGATATCTACGTCTGTGGATAATAAAGCCCTGGAATGCTAAAAAAAAAAATATAGCTCCTTGCTCGACTCTAAAAGCAATTTACAGTTGAAACTAAAAAACATAATGTCCGAGAGAGTGGTCAATTTTCGGGTACTCTTAATACCCAAGTAATCAAATCTAAAAGCGTTTGCACAGTACAACGGCGCACTTTGTACATACCGAATCTTCTTGCACAATCCTCCATCTTGGTAATGCCATCTTCTCGATCCAGCGAAAAAAATAAAAGTCCTAACAATCAACTGTCTGGACGCTTTATAAAATCGATAACTTTGCTTACACCGGGGCTCGTGGTTTTTCGATAAAGTTATTTTGGTTCTACAATTCGACGCCAACCACGTTAAGCAGTCGTTTCCTCGCCCGCAACCACTTTGATATTGCTCCTCCCATCCGAAAGTCATGCTCGGATACGGACGCCACTCGGTTAAAGTGTTGTCCAAAAATCCAGGAGATAGAAGCCATCTACACGAAGCTGCTGCTGTAGTATAGATGGGAGCGCCTCCATTAAAAAAAGCATCGATTAGCTGCAGTTTATAAGATATATACCCACAGGATGTACATATTTCCCCCATGTATTCCAGAAATAGTAACTTCGTCTTATCTCCAACGTTTGCAGTATCGAACTTGCTGAATTTACTACACACACACACACGCACTCCATTGGCTACAACTAGCGCATTTTAAGCTACGAAACTATAGGAGTTTTATAAAACACGTTGAATTTCGACGAAAGAATTATGATTTACCGCAGCAGACATATCCGCTACGTAACGTAATGCACACCAGCCGTAAAGTAGACAACACTAGCATACGATTAAACAGGCGATGCTTCGACGAAAGATCATTCCAAAGTTTATTTTACAACCACCAAAGTCGGTTTTCTTTAGAGCTTTACCGTGACGTATATTTAGGGTATATCAACACTTTTTACTTACATTCAGTCCCATCTAGCCTACAAATCTCTCTGTAAGCGCCAAACATTTCCAACACAGTAACAGAAGTACACCTGCAGTCAACACGAACCTACAACAACAAAAGAATCTAGCCATTCCAACTCGTTTTTTGTCCCAACTAGCATGCTGCAAGCTATGTATACGTTCGTAACAACCCAGACAGAGCTAGCCTTACATCCGTCACTAGCCCAGCACCAACTCTAAACAAGTTACCACAGATGGTGTTATAACCGCGATCAGTAACAGACAAGATCTCCCAGACACACGGCGTTTTAATAAAGTTTCGATCTCTCTCTCTCTCTCTCTCTCTCTCTCTCTCTCTCTCCACCCAATAACTACGTTGGTTGCTTGACCCGTCCCTAACATCCAACCACAACTTTGTTTCCAGTGCATAGCCCGGCAGACAATATTTCTGGAACGCTCTCTATCAGCCAATAGACTATTTACCTCGAGCATTCGCGCACAAATCACCATCGTATTCCACTCCTTCTAACAAATTATTACTCTCGATAAACATCTGTAACACAGTGTAAAAAATGATCGACGTACACGCTCAGAACAGCTAACAAGAAAAGTTCTAGATCAAAGCGAAGTTTTTATAATCCTTACAAGCAGCAACGCAAAATAGTCTACACCATTTCGAACTAATGCAACACCAGATTTTGTTAACGATCTCCAAGAGCAATCTTTTAGAGACTAAACATACGATTAAATGCACCTCCAACGTAGGTAACTAACCCTCTAACTCGATGCTTATCGACCAAAGAACATTAATTTACCACTGCAATCATCTCCGATACGCTACCGAGAGATGTCCATTCGTAAACACAGCTAAAAGAAGATATAAATGCCCCACATCAATGCTACTAAGTATCTTTATGTATTGCCACAATTGTGGATCACATCTGCGTTGCATCGTTTCGCACGACTAAACAGTTCGAAATAGGTACTTCGCGGAAGCTAGCATGCATACTCACATTCCATGCTATTTCTGGCTGTAGGCGAGTGCGGACCTGTTGACTCATCGTAGACTCCGGTTTGGAGCGTGTGTACGTCCTATACGTGTAAACATACCTGTCCACGCTCGCACCTGACCTGGAGAAGTTTTCGGTTTAATTTTTCCCGGCCGCACCAGATTCCGAATATAAGAGCTATTTTCGCGAAGAAAGATTTACATTGATTGTAACAACAGACATAAGAATGAAAAACGATCGAAATGCTGCAGCTATACCATAACTCTTAATACACAATCATCCCATAAAGAGACAACCGCGCACATACGTATTACCGACAAATACCGCAACATTTCCTCGCAGTTGACACAAACGATGTTTTTATCGTACAAGCAGTCGTTATCACTTTTATACGCAGATACATATACAGACAGTAGGATGAGCACAAATTTGCGATGTAGCTCTTACAGAAACGAAACATAGTTTTTTTTTAGAAATTCGATAAGAAGAAGAACGAAATTTATACAAGATGAACCAATGTGCAATAATCAAACCCCACTCCATGCAGCAATGTAGCGAGCAACATCGATTTAAACGAACGCTTTGCTTAGCTGTAGAATAGAACAACACAGAATTACACCTCCCTAACAGATACTTTACCGAGGAGTTACTGCACTCCTGTAACAAGCAACCTGTCTTCTGGTATCTTCTCCAAAACCCTGTAAGACCGAAACTTTCTACTCGAGAAGCTAGACACAGAATACAAATCGTTCTTTATTATTCTTGTTATGTGTAACTTCAATTTTCTCCGCTGTAATTTTTTAACTCGTAGTTTTAGATCCACATCGGCGTCTCCTATTACCGTTCCAGCCAGCAGTTCGAAAGGTAGAGGGAAGGTATGTTCTCGAACTCCATTACGTATCTTCTTTTCCTCCTGCATTCCAACTCCTTTACAGCTCTGCACCTTCGGGCAATGCTTCTAGACGAGATACCGTTTAAAAAACTTAAAGAGTCTTGCACAAGATCAGAAACACTCTCCATCCGGTAATCGTATATTGTAATACCCCCTGTTCTCGACCCAACGAAGAAGTAAGTGCTCAAATGCAGCAAACAGACCTCTATCTCTCTTTTTAGGGTAAATCGGGTCACGGATCACAGAATTCACGGCACAACCAGCGGATTATCCCCTAGTAAGACTCCAGGACGTTCTCCAAATTACGGTTTTGACTGATATTTCCAGGCGAAGTACTAAATAACCTCCATATAGACGAGATTCTAGATGCGTTCTTCGGGACTTGTGGTATAGAGACAGGTGCGTAGAATCGAATCCTGCATATGACAACGCGACGGTGGCTGCTATCCAGAGCATGCTTTGCGTTTCGAGGATTTGACCTGGAGGCTTCTGCGACCCTCCCTTTTATATATATATATATATATATATATATATATATATATATATATATATATATATTTGATCTGTTTTACTCTTCAGACTACATATATTAAGGTGGAATATAAACGTTCAAATGTTTGTAAATCTATCGGACCAAACTGCGTGGTCATCAGTCCGTAGCTTACAAACTACTTAAACCTAGGTAAACTATCCTACGGACAAGTACACACACCCATGCCCCAGGGAGGACTCGAACCTCCGACGGCGAGCAACCGCGCGCTCCGCAGCGAGTCGCTTTAGACCACTCGGCTACTCCACCGCGGCTCGGTGGAATATAGACAAAGTTTGATTTTTGCTCACCTTAGCTATTGCACGATTGCTGGGAGTGACTTTTTTTAGTTCACTAATTGATAACGCTGTTTGTGGTGTGCAAGATTCATACTGGACATATGGAAAAGATGTTTGACATAGTTTGGAATCCTTTTCTCTGCCATTATTTACCATAAAAACCGCTGGTTGGCTTTCTGTTGCATGTAGGACGAGCAACAGTTTGTGCATATGTCGATTCTGCTGATCTTCTGCTCCTGTTGCCTTTGTGGTCGCTGCTTCTTCTCGTGTCGAGATTCTTCCCATACATGGAATTTTCTTGTTCGATCTCTCCCTGTTTGCAATGATTTCATTCATCATTTTACATATGAAGCTTTTTCCTTCGTAATTCAAGTGCATTCCATGCCTGGTAAGCTACCATCTGTCCAATTTACCTATGTCAAGAACGCTGCATTTTTCGAACAAAGAACACATTTGTTTTATTTTCATGTTAGTTTTTCGTGTCTCTTTGTTAACACATGAGTGATACATTAAACCATATCCGTGTGGTAACGTTGCTACTATTGTATTTCTTTGTTTATTACGTTCCAGGAATTTCTGTAGTTCTGTTAGGGTGTTATTTGCCTCGTTTTTAGCAACATTCTTACTAATTAGGAACAAAAGTATACACAATTATCCACACTTTCTAGGAGTTGTGTGAACTAAATTCACTTAAGTCCTGCTGATTACTTTGTAGGTATTATAATGTGAAGCTATATGTTAAACACTGTACACAGAACTGACATCCGTAGAACTAAAGTCACTATTTTGTTTGAAAAAAAGCCTAAAATGTAATAAAGAAAACATTACATTATCAGGGGCAGATAGCGGCTAATATTTTTAATTTACTCGACTATATTCCACTGGTTCAGGCATGAGAAGTACTATTCTATGCACTGCTGGGGTCATTAATAGTAATGCAGATGTCTGCAATATTTCTCTCTGAGCTGCATATATGCCCTTAAAAGCATGCATATTATCTGAACTAAAGTAAAAGATTTCAAAAAATATGCACTGGTATTATCACAAGAAGTTAGGATATGTGCAGGTACTTAAATTTTAATCTTGACGACTGAATGGAGATTTTTCCAACTACACATTTCATTGTTGTTGTGGTCTTCAGTCCGGAGACTGGTTTGATGCAGCTCTCCACAATACCCTACCCTGAGCAAGCCTCTTCATCTCCACATAAGAACGGCAACCTACATCTGTCTGAATCTGCTTACTGTATCCATCTCTTGGTCTTCCTCTGTGGTTTTTATCCCACACACTTCCCTCCAACGCTAAATCCACAATTCCTTGATGTCTAAGAATGTGTCCTACCAATCAATCCCTTCTTTTAGTCAAGGGATGCCAGAAATTTCTTTTCTCCACAGTTCTGTTCAGTACCTCCTCATTAGTTACACGATCCACCCACCTAATCTTCAGCATTCTTCTGTAGCACCACATTTCAAAAGCCTCAATCCTCTTCCTGTCGGCACTGTTTATCGTCCATGTCTCACTCCCGTACAAGGCAACACTCCACACAAATGCCTTCACAAAAGACTTCCTTACACTTACATTAATATTCGATGTAAGCAAATTTCTTTTCTTTAACAACGCTTTGCCATTGCCATTCTGCATTTTATATCCTCTGTACTGCGACCGTCATTTGTTATTTTACAACCCAAGTAACAAAACTCAACTACCTCCTTTATTGTTTCGTTACCTAATCTAATTCCTTCGCCATCACCTGATTTTCATAGACTGCACTTCATTACCCTAGTTTTGCTCTAATTAATGTTCATATTATATGCACATCTCAACACACTGTCCATTCCGTTCAGGTGCTCTTCCAGGTCCTTTGCTGTCTCTGACAGAATTACTATGTCATCAGAAAAACGCAATGTTTTTAATTCTTCACCCTGAACTTTAATTCCTTCTCCAAATTTCTCCTTGCTTTCCTTTACAGCTTGCTCAATGTACAAATTGAATAACATTGGAGAAAGGCTACAACCCTGTCTTACTCCCTTCCCAACCACTGCATCCCTTTCGTGCCCTTCAACTTTGACAACCACTGTCTGGTTTTTGTACAAGTTGTAAATAACCTTACTCTGCCTATATTTTACTCCTGCTTGCTTCAGAACTTGAAAGAGTTTAGTCTAATAAACATTGTCAAAAGCCTTCCTTAAAACTACAAAAGCTAGATATGTACGGATATGCCGTAAAAGTAAGTATTGCCTCCCGTGTTCCTACATTTCTCCTGAACCCAAACTGATCTTCCCCGAGGTCAGCATCTATCACCTTTTCCATCCTCCTGTAAATAATTTGTGTTAATATTTTGTAACCATCACTTATTAAAAAGATGGTTTTGTAGTTTCACACTTGTCTGCGCCTGCTTTCTTTGTAATGGGGATTATAACATTTTTCTTAAAGTCTGAGGGTACTTCACCTGTCTCATACATCTTACACATCAGGTGAAACAGTTTTGTCATGGCTGGTTCTCCCAAAGACTTCAGTAGCTCTGAGGGAATACCATCTACTCCTGGGGCCTTGTTTCGATTTAGGTCTTTCAGGGCTCTGTCAAATTCATCTCTCAGTTTAGTATCTCCTATTTCATCCTCATCTACATCTTCTCCCCTTCCTACAACATTGCCTCTAAGTTTATTTCCGTTGTAGAGCCTCTCTATATACTATTTCCACCTTTCAGCTTTCCCTTCTTTGCTGAGAACTTGTTTTCCATCTGTGATTTTGATATTCATAGAGCTGTTTTTCTTATCTCCAAGTATCTCTCTTATTTCCCCTATTTATACATTCTTCTACATCCTTGCATTTGCCATTTTGCTTGCTTAGCCATTTTGCACTTCCTGTCAATCTCAATTTTAGTTGTCTGTACTCCATTTTGCCTGTTTAATTTATTGCATTTTTATATTTCCTCCTTTCATCGATTAAATTTGTATGTCCTGTGATGTCCAAGGATTTTTTGTATGTCTTGCCTTCCTACCTATTTTGTCCTCCGCTGCCTTCACTATTTCATCTCTCAATGCTACCAATCCCCCCTCCACTGTTTTATTTCCCCCCGTTTCAGTCAATTGTTGCCTAAAGCACCTTCTAAAATTCTCAAAAACTTCAGGTTCCTTCAGTTTATCTAGGTCCCATCTCCTAATTCGCAGAGGTAAGAATAAACGTAGGCGCTCTGAGGCCACAGCTTTGAAGCCAAGGGTAGCCATCTTGATCCGACCAAAACCCTGCTGCATTTACCTTGTTTGCGTATACTTGACGCTCGTTTTTTGGATGGATTTTGCACTGTTAATGTATGTTTGCACTGCAGTAAGGTACGTTTACACTGCGAATTGTATCGGCATATGTATGAGATATATGTATATGCGACTTTGCGACATATATCGTGACTTGTATATGAACTGACAAGTATCAACCGCATATATGTATGAGCGTGCGTTTAACTTATTGATTTGTATCACTGTGCGATGGATTCTGACGACGGCTTGGAGGATTTCACATTTTTATTTGTTGGTACGCTCGCTTTTTTCGAAGATGATTGGAAAAAAAGGAGGAGGAAGCGTAGATGGTGACAAAGAGAGTTTCTTCGCAAGCGCGCTACTCACGGAGCTTACAGAATGCCCGTTCAGGAATTAACACTATAGGAGGGCGTGTATTTTAGAAATATGTTAGGATGACTTGGAGGATTTTCGCAGTTTGTTATCTCTTGTTGCTCCACTTGTGTCCAAAACCAAGACAAAGTCGCGAGATAATGTTGGCAATTAATGCCGACAGTCATTTGTGTGACACATTGGCATTAGCAATCGCGCAAATACTTTATCATGAAATCTTCGGTTTTCGAGGACAATTACTTTTACAGAGTGGACAAGGGTACATACAAGTACCTCTCAACCTGGAGCAGCGATACAAATTTGTCGTTGTTGTTGCCAACATAACCACGCGAGGCCGCCGGAATACGAACTGAAATTTTACCGGCACATAAATTTTGCATCATATTTCTCTCAAATATTATTAAAAAGGGGTTAATTTTTAGTTCTTTTGAACGACTGACATGCGTCATTCATTAAATACACCGCGCACGGCAGTACACGTTATTAATATGTTCGTAAACGACGCGTGCGAATTTGCGATCATTTAGGGGCCCATATCTCGGGTTCTATTCATCTCAGAGTGAAGGGGTAAAGTGTTCTGGATAGATCTTGGCCTAGTGATCATTTGTGTACATATTACATTAAAACTTCGACACAAAATGAGTGAGTCGTCAATCAAACAAAAGCCCAGTTTCCTGCCGCAAAAAAACTCTAACGAGCGGACGAACTTTCAGTGTAAAAACAGGGGGGTGAAGACACGGAAATCGCTAAGGAGTGAAAACACCAAACACTTGGCAGAGAAAAACAAATTTCACGTATTATCTGTGAATGAAGAGGCGGTAAGTGAACATGAACCTTTGAACAAACTTTGTCAACAGAAAGGTGATGCAGGCTCTACGTTCAGCTTTAAGGAAAACAAGAAAAGTGAGGAATTTAACATGCCATCTTCTGCACGTATTAAGGTAATTAATGAGAAAGACACTGTCAGCAAAAACATGCAACAGTCGAAACACGAAAGCAATGTTTATTTTCAACATACAGTCATGGCAAAAACTTAACCAGATTATTCAGAGACACAGAAAATGCAACGCAACAACGAAAAACAAAAGATAGAGGATAGATTAAGAAAAGGCAAACCTACATTTCTAGATTTTGTAGATTTGGAGAAGGCTTTTGAAAATGTTGATTGGAATAAACTCTTTCAAGTTCTGAAGCAAGCAGGAGTAAAATATTGAGAGCGTAAGGTTATTTACAACTTGTACAAAAAACCAGACAGTGGTTGTCAGAGTTGAAGGGCATGAAAGGGATGCAGTGGTTGGGAAGGGAGTAAGACAGGGTTGTAGCCTTTCTCTAATGTTATTCAATTTGTACTTTGAGCAAGCTATAAAGGAAAGCAAGGAGAAATTTGGAGAAGGAAATAAAGTTCAGGGTGAAGAATTAAAAACATTGCGTTTTGCCGACGACATAGTAATTCTGTCAGATACAGCAAAGGACCTGGAAGAGCAATTGAACGGAATGGACAGTGTGCTGAAAGGTGCATATAAGATGAACATTAACAAGAGCAAAACTAGGGTAATGGAGTGCAGTGTAAGAAAATCAGGTGATGCTGAAGGAATTAGATTGGGAAATGAAGCAATAAAGGAAGTAGATGAGTTTTGTTACTTGGGCAGTAAAATAACAAATGATGGTCGCAGTACAGAGGATATAAAATGCACAATGCCAATGGGTAGAAAAGCGTTCTTGAAAACGAGAAATTTGTTAACAACGAATATTGATTTAAGCCTAAGGAAGTCCTTTCTGAAGGCATTTGTATGATTTGTTGCCTTGTATGGGAGTGAAATATGGACGATAAACAGTGCGGACAGGAAGAGGATTGAGGCTTTTGAAATGTGGTGCTACAGAAGAATGCTGAAGATTAGGTGGGTGGATCGCGTAACTAATGAGGAGGTACTGAACAGAATTGGGGAGAAAAGAAATTTCTTGCATACCTTGACTAAAAGAAGGGATCGATTGGTAGGACACATTCTTAGACATAAAGGAATTGTGAATTTAGCGTCGGAGGGAAGTGTGTGGGGTAAAAATCGCAGAGGAAGACCAAGAGATGGATACAGTAAGCATTTTCAGACAGATATAGGTTGCCGTTCTTATGTGGAGATGAAGAGGCTTGCTCAGGATAGGGTATTGTGGAGAGCTGCATCAAACCAGTCTTTGGACTGAAGACCACAACAGCAACAACAACAGCAGTTACAAATAAATAACATGTCCACATATAAACCGTTAATATTTTTAGCACGTCACATTCTTGAAGATATTCAGTTTCACACATGCCCCCTGCCCCCCCCCCCCCCCCCGCAAAAAAATAAAATAAAATTATAGGTCTAAGAAAGACACAGACGCAACGACGAGATTAAAAGATGGTTTGTACATCGATGTAGAATCTAGTCCCCGACAATGTAAAAATCTTGTGCACTTTTTGAAAATATATAATGTCCGAAATCCGCTAAAACAAAACTCGTGCAACACGTCAGTACGCATCGAGCAAGCGAACATAATCACAGTCAGTTCCTTTTAAATACCTCAGCACGTCAGGCTGCAATTCATTTCTGCTTTAAAAATCTTTTGGCCGATGTGAACATGACTTGAGTTCAAATGTTTGTAGAGCTTGTGGGACTTAAGTACAGGATCATCAGTCCCTAAACTTACAAACTAGCTAATAGTAAGGACGGCACAAATATCCATGCCCGAGGGGGGGGGGGGGTTTGAACCCCCGACCGTAGTGGCCGTGCAGACCATGACTGGAGCGCCACACATCGCAGCCGGCATGACTTGAGTATTGTGAGCTGTACGAATTACACAGCACTGACAATTTGTCATTATAGACTGACATTAACATAACAGTGATACTATTTAATGATATTTTAATATTTGAATTAGAGAGTTCAAGAGGAAATATAAAAGTAACAGCATTAACAGCGGCAACTTCTTAGTGTGTACCTTGCCTTTCCATTGTTATCACTTCAACTGTAGTATTTCGGTAGATTGTCTTGCGAATGTTTGTCATAGATTCTTAGGGAGTGTGAATTCTCCCTTGCAAAAATTGCGCAAATAACACAACTCACAAGCCTGATGCAATTCGCACCAGGTTAAACTACTGCAAGCAGTGTCCCAGCTAACAGCACTATGAAAATTTCACAGAACATAAATGGGTATACTTGTAACTACAGATAATGAGTATGTGCATATCTCTACCCAATTTGTAGGATAAAAATGACAATTTTTTCCTGCCACACGTAGAATTTTATACGGAACAACTGTTTTAACTGTGGGACAGTCTATTACTGTCATGATCCTGTTTTATAATTACATACACGAATAAAGAAAAATACTGTATACATCTAATCTGTTGTCGCTCACACTCCACAGATGGCAGCACGTACCACGTACACTTGTTACTCGCGGCTAGAGCCAGCGCAGGAGGGCACCCAAGACTTCCCGACCGCCTGATAGATGTCTCTACGGTTACACTACCAGAGCTCTGTGCGAAATGAGAACAACCAATAGCATCACAAGTTAGCGACAGCCAAGAGATTTGCATTCTGGTGTAAACATTGCCTGGATGCGGCAGTTTAAACGCATTCTGCCTCTTTCTTATGAAAGTAATGCGAGTATATTCTGCAACATTCAATGTTTTTACATTTCAGTCTGATTTCAGAACAAAGTATGAAATAAAAACTGTCTTGTCCCAAATATTCTGCTGTTTATTTCGCAGTATGTTGCCGTTAATGAGTATATGCTCAAGTAGGAAATTAAGCTTAAATAGCTTCGAGTGAAAAATAGCCTATAGAAGGAAAAGTCATGTTCTTCCTTATCACAAATTTTTGCGTCTCTTTCCAGATATGTGACGATTTCCGAGAATGTGGTCAGGCAGGCGAATTTTATTGCTGCTTTCGGAGCAATTTAAGCTGCCCTCATAATTCCCTGCCTGTCCAGATTTATTTTATTTATTTATTTTCGAGGTCTATGAAATCGTGACGGGAGTGTATCACTGGGATGTAGAATGTGTCATAGTATTGCTATGATAATCTTATGTAAATTTCATGTGGCTTACTGACTAAATTGTTTGTAAACAAATACATGAAAAGGGCTACACTTTACTTATGGGCTGCAAGGGCTTAGTGTGTTAATGTTGGCAAGGGAAATTTTCGCTTTACGATGGTAATCAATTTACTAACCGGACAAGGTTATAAAGAAGAACCTGTCAATCAGAGAACGTGTAATGTGGTTGCCAACACCAGCACACTACATCTGTACCATAAAGCTTACGTTCTAATTCGCAGATACAGCCAATAAGTGATATATCCATGAGAGTGACATGGACAGTTCTTATAGTGAAGCTAAAAGTTAAACTGTAAGTAACGCAGATTATTAATCAACTCCTTTAAAGAATGGATATCTAGAAGACGAGGGGTTAGTTGCTTTTTGAATTTAGCCATATCACCACCGACTGACGTAATATAAACTATATGTTTATTTTATACTTTTCTGCCTGAACAATTTACCGTGTTCCTCATTGTCTCCTGCTAGAATTTTTAGCAAAGTACTATATTTGAAGATCGTGTTTACTTCTTGTAATATCAAGTTCCCATGCACTCTTAGTTTTGTGAACAGTATGATTATAGTTCAGAGAGCACATAAGTAATAAAATGTACTAGCATGAGTTGGTGAAGAAAGCCAGCTGTTTCAGTAAATCTCTACAATAGTATCTAGAGTGCACTCTGATAATACTCTCGGAGATCGCTGTATTTCGGAAGCAGACAGCCAAATATATCTGATAAGGAAGAATATTAATATTGTTGCAGCTCGTGAAACTGTCCTATTGGGTTCCTACCTAAGTGCACACGGTCAAATTATCATAGATTGGGAAATAAAACATCGAAATATTTGCGTCCTTCATTTTCTAATCACAAGGCAATATAAATAGTGTAGAACACTGCAAATCATTCATGTCTTATATTAATAAGCAACTCCAAGAACGTGTTTAAATAAAATATTTCAAAAAATTAAAGGATGTGTGTGGTTACAAACTATGATCCCTTGCATTGACAACCTAGAATGCTATCCATTACACCACACTTACAATGAATGTTTAAAGCCTTTATCATTAAATTTATTTCAACATCTTATTGCTGCATTACAGTTTCACATGTAATATCAAGGTACATTTCCTTGTGAT
The DNA here is from genome assembly GCA_026315105.1 of Locusta migratoria. Lineage (NCBI taxonomy): Eukaryota > Metazoa > Arthropoda > Insecta > Orthoptera > Acrididae > Locusta > Locusta migratoria. The sequence continues at coordinate 76,357,411 of CM048752.1, read as the reverse complement.
ACAGTGTCAGTGCACTGTCACTTTGAAATGGAACTGGGCAACCTTAACACGGAACAGTTAACATATTATGCCAGTATGAACAACGGCGTCTGGATATACCAGTACGGTGCCGTAACCGTAGAGACATCTATCGGGCGGTCGAGAAATCTTGGGTGCCCTCCTAAGCTGACTCTAGTCGCCTGTCACTTGTTTAGTAATTATACTGATGTATTGCATCATCATCGTAAGTCGTCGTGCTCATTGCTGAGCGTCGTGACTCCATGAACCAAGCGTCTCCACCCCGGACGGTCGTCATCTTCTCTCAGTGCCTGCTGAAGAGGCAGACCGGAGATCTTCTTCATTTGGTCTCTCCATCTGCTCGCTGCTCTTCCTCTTGGTCTTGTGCCTTCGATCTTTCCTTGTAAGATTATTTTTTCTAAGTTTTCTCCGTTTCTTCTCATAATATGGCCAAAGAACTGGAGAATTTTTTCGTCGACTCGAGAAGAAAGGCGTCTGGAGATGTTCAGTTGTTCAGTAATGGACACATTTGTTCTTCCTTCGATCCATTTTATGCGTAGCATCCTACGCCAGCACCAAAGCTCAAAGGGATCAATGCATTGCTTGTCTCTGGCCTTTGGTGTCCGTGATTCACAGCGATAAAAGAAGACAGAAAATACGAGTGTTTCAACTAGCCGAATCTTTGTGCTATTTGTTATTGCTCTGCTCTGCCAGACCTTGGTGAGCTTCTTCATAGCCACTCGTCCTAGCGTGATCCGTCTTCTTATCTTCTCTTCACAACTACCTGTCCTGCAGATGGTTGACCCAAGGTAAGTGAAGGACTGCATGACTTCCTTTAATTGACCTGTGAGCTGGATCTGTTGTTCTCGATCAATTAACACTAGTTTGGACTTACTGAGGTTGATGTCGAGTCCATATGCTAGACTAATATCCTTTATTCTAGTTAGTAGCTCAGCAAGTTCATCTTCGCTGTTGGCTAAAAGTACCATGTCATCAGCAAACTGATCTTCCCCGAGGTCAGCTTCTATCACCTTTTCCATCCTCCTGTAAATAATTTGTGTTAATATTTTGTAACCATCACTTATTAAAAAGATGGTTTTGTAGTTTCACACTTGTCTGCGCCTGCTTTCTTTGTAATGGGGATTATAACATTTTTCTTAAAGTCTGAGTATACTTCACCTGTCTCATACATCTTACACACCAGGTGAAACAGTTTTGTCATGGCTGGTTCTCCCAAAGACTTCAGTAGCTCTGAGGGAATACCATCTACTCCTGGGGCCTTGTTTCGATTTAGGTCTTTCAGGGCTCTGTCAAATTCATCTCTCAGTTTAGTATCTCCTATTTCATCCTCATCTACATCTTCTCCCCTTCCTACAATATTGCCTCTAAGTTCATTTCCTTTGTAGAGCCCCTCTATATACTACTTCCACCTTTCAGGTTTCTCTTCTTTTCCCCCTGTTTCAGTCAATTGTTGCCTAAAGCACCTTCTGAAATTCTCAAGAACTTCAGGTTCCTTCAGTTTATCTAGGTCCCATCTCCTAATTCGCGGAGGTAAGAATAAACGTAGGCGCTCTAACGCCACAGCTTTGAAGCCAAGGGTAGCCATCTTGATCCGACCAAAACCCTGCTGCATTTACCTGGTTTGCGTATACTTGACGCTCGTTTTTTGGATGATGGATTTTGCACTGTTAATGTATGTTTGCACTGCAGTAAGGTACGTTTACACTGCGAATTGTATCGGCATATGTATGAGATATATGTATATGCGACTTTGCGACATATATCGTGACTTGTATATGAACTGACAAGTATCAACCGCATATATGTATGAGCGTGCGTTTAACTTATTGATTTGTATTACTGTGCGATGGATTCTGACGACGGCTTGGAGGATTTCACATTTTTATTTGTTGGTACGCTCGCTTTTTTCGAAGATGATTGGAAAAAAAGGAGGAGGAAGCGTAGATGGTGACAAAGAGAGTTTCTTCGCAAGCGCGCTACTCACGGAGCTTAACAGAATGCCCGTTCAGGAATTAACACTATAGGAGGGCGTGTATTTTAGAAATATGTTAGGATGACTTGGAGGATTTTCGCAGTTTGTTATCTCTTGTTGCTCCACTTGTGTCCAAAACCAAGACAAAGTCGTGAGATAATGTTGGCAATTAATGTCGACAGTCATTTGTGTGACACATTGGCATTAGCAATCGCGCAAATACTTTATCATGAAATCTTCGGTTTTCGAGGACAATTACTTTTACAGAGTGGACAAGGGTACATACAAGTACCTCTCAACCTGGAGCAGCGATACAAATTTGTCGTTGTTGTTGCCAACATAACCACGCGAGGCCGCCGGAATACGAACTGAAATTTTACCGGCACATAAATTTTGCATCATATTTCTCTCAAATATTATTAAAAAGGGGTTAATTTTTAGTTCTTTTGAACGACTGACATGCGTCATTCATTAAACACACCGCGCACGGCAGTATTAATATGTTCGTAAACGACGCGTGCGAATTTGCGATCATTTAGGGGCCCATATCTCGGGTTCTATTCATCTCAGAGTGAAGGGGTAAAGTGTTCTGGATAGATCTAGGCCTAGTGATCATTTGTGTACATATTACATTAAAACTTCGACACAAAATGAGTGAGTCGTCAATCAAACAAAAGCCCAGTTTCCTGCCGCAAAAAAACTCTAACGAGCGGACGAACTTTCAGTGTAAAAACAGGGGGGTGAAGACACGGAAATCGCTAAGGAGTGAAAACACCAAACACTTGGCAGAGAAAAACAAATTTCACGTATTATCTGTGAATGAAGAGTCGGTAAGTGAACATGAACCTTTGAACAAACTTTGTCAACAGAAAGGTGATGCAGGCTCTACGTTCGGCTTTAAGGAAAACAAGAAAAGTGAGGAATTTAACATGCCATCTTCTGCACGTATTAAGGTAATTAATGAGAAAGACACTGTCAGCAAAAACATGCAACAGTCGAAACACGAAAGCAATGTTTATTTTCAACATACAGTCATGGCAAAAACTTAACCAGATTATTCAGAGACAAGAGAAAATGCAACGCAACAAGTATTGTGAAGCCAGGAGCAACGACGAAAAACAAAAGATAGAGGATAGATTAAGAAAAGGCAAACCTACATTTCTAGATTTTGTAGATTTGGAGAAGGCTTTTGAAAATGTTGATTGGAATAAACTCTTTCAAGTTCTGAAGCAAGCAGGAGTAAAATATTGAGAGCGTAAGGTTATTTACAACTTGTACAAAAACCAGACAGTGGTTGTCAGAGTTGAAGGGCATGAAAGGGATGCAGTGGTTGGGAAGGGAGTAAGACAGGGTTGTAGCCTTTCTCTAATGTTATTCAATTTGTACTTTGAGCAAGCTATAAAGGAAAGCAAGGAGAAATTTGGAGAAGGAAATAAAGTTCAGGGTGAAGAATTAAAAACATTGCGTTTTGCCGACGGCATAGTAATTCTGTCAGATACAGCAAAGGACCTGGAAGAGCAATTGAACGGAATGGACAGTGTGCTGAAAGGTGCATATAAGATGAACATTAACAAGAGCAAAACTAGGGTAATGGAGTGCAGTGTAAGAAAATCAGGTGATGCTGAAGGAATTAGATTGGGAAATGAAGCAATAAAGGAAGTAGATGAGTTTTGTTACTTGGGCAGTAAAATAACAAATGATGGTCGCAGTACAGAGGATATAAAATGCACAATGCCAATGGGTAGAAAAGCGTTCTTGAAAACGAGAAATTTGTTAACAACGAATATTGATTTAAGCCTAAGGAAGTCCTTTCTGAAGGCATTTGTATGATTTGTTGCCTTGTATGGGAGTGAAATATGGACGATAAACAGTGCGGACAGGAAGAGGATTGAGGCTTTTGAAATGTGGTGCTACAGAAGAATGCTGAAGATTAGGTGGGTGGATCGCGTAACTAATGAGGAGGTACTGAACAGAATTGGGGAGAAAAGAAATTTCTTGCATACCTTGACTAAAAGAAGGGATCGATTGGTAGGACACATTCTTAGACATAAAGGAATTGTGAATTTAGCGTTGGAGGGAAGTGTGTGGGGTAAAAATCGCAGAGGAAGACCAAGAGATGGATACAGTAAGCATTTTCAGACAGATATAGGTTGCCGTTCTTATGTGGAGATGAAGAGGCTTGCTCAGGATAGGGTATTGTGGAGAGCTGCATCAAACCAGTCTTTGGACTGAAGACCACAACAACAACAACAACAGCAGTTACAAATAAATAACATGTCCACATATAAACTGTTAATATTTTTAGCACGTCACATTCTTGAAGATATTCAGTTTCACACATGCCTCCTGCCCCCCCCCCCCCCTCCGGCAAAAAAAATAAAATAAAATTATAGGTCTAAGAAAGACACAGACGCAACGACGAGATTAAAAGATGGTTTGTACATCGATGTAGAATCTAGTCCCCGACAATGTAAAAATCTTGTGCACCTTTTGAAAATATATAATGTCCGAAATCCGCTAAAACAAAACTCGTGCAACACGTCAGTACGCATCGAGCAAGCGAACATAATCACAATCAGTTCCTTTTAAATACCCCAGCACGTCAGGCTGCAATTCATTTCTGCTTTAAAAATCTTTTGGCCGATGTGAACATGACTTGAGTTCAAATGTTTGTAGAGCTTGTGGGACTTAAGTACAGGATCATCAGTCCCTAAACTTACAAACTAGCTAATAGTAAGGACAGCACAAATATCCATGCCCGAGGGGGGGGGGGTTTGAACCCCCGACCGTAGTGGCCGTGCAGACCATGACTGGAGCGCCACACATCGCAGCCGGCATGACTTGAGTATTGTGAGCTGTACGAATTACACAGCACTGACAATTTCTTTTTATAGACTGACATTAACATAACAGTGATACTGTTTAATAATATTTTAATATTTGAATTAGAGAGTTCAAGAGGAAATATAAAAGTAACAGCATTAACAGCGGCAACTTCTTAGTGTGTACCTTGCCTTTCCATTGTTATCACTTCAACTGTAGTATTTCGGTAGATTGTCTTGCGAATGTTTGTCATAGATTCTTAGGGAGTGTGAATTCTCCCTTGCAAAAATTGCGCAAATAACACAACTCACAAGCCTGATGCAATTCGCACCAGGTTAAACTACTGCAAGCAGTGTCCCAGCTAACAGCACTATGAAAATTTCACAGAACATAAATGGGTATACTTGTAACTACAGATAATGAGTATGTGCATATCTCTACCCAATTTGTAGGATAAAAATGACAATTTTTTCCTGCCACACGTAGAATTTTATACGGAACAACTGTTTTAACTGTGGGACAGTCTATTACTGTCATGATCCTGTTTTATAATTACATACACGAATAAAGAAAAATACTGTATACATCTAATCTGTTCTCGCTCACACTCTACAGATGGCAGCACGTACCACGTACACTTGTTACTCGCGGCTAGAGCCAGCGCAGGAGGGCACCCAAGACTTCCCGACCGCCCGATAGATGTCTCTACGTTACGCCACCAGAGCTCTGTGCGAAATGAGAACAACCAATAGCATCACAAGTAAGCGACAGCCAAGAGATTTGCATTCTGGTGTAAACATTGCCTGGATGCGGCAGTTTAAACGCATTCTGCCTCTTTCTTATGAAAGTAATGCGAGTATATTCTGCAACATTCAATGTTTTTACATTTCAGTCTGATTTCAGAACAAAGTATGAAATAATAACTGTCTTGTCCCAAATATTCTGCTGTTTATTTCGCAGTATGTTGCCATTAATGAGTATATGCTCAAGTAGGAAAGTAAGCTTAAATAGCTTCGAGTGAAAAATAGCCTATAGAAGGAAAAGTCATGTTCTTCCTTATCACAAATTTTTGTGTCTCTTTCCAGATATGTGACGATTTCCGAGAATGTGGTCAGGCAGGCGAATACGAATTTTATTGCTGCTTTCGGAGCAATTTAAGCTGCCCTCATAATTCCCTGCCTGTCCAGATTTATTTTATTTATTTATTTTCGAGGTCTATGAAATCGTGACGGGAGTGTATCGCTGGGATGTAGAATGTGTCATAGTATTGCTATGATAATCTTATGTAAATTTCATGTGGCTTACTGACTAAATTGTTTGTAAACAAATACATGAAAAGGGCTACACTTTACTTATGGGCTGCAAGGGCTTAGTGTGTTAATGTTGGCAATGAAATTTTCGCTTTACGATGGTAATCAATTTACTAACCGGACAAGGTTATAAAGAAGAACCTGTCAATCAGAGAACGTGTAATGTGGTTGCCAACACCAGCACACTACATCTGTACCATAAAGCTTACGTTCTAATTCGCAGATACAGCCTTGTTTCGATTTAGGTCTTTCAGGGCTCTGTCAAATTCATCTCTCAGTTTAGTATCTCCTATTTCATCCTCATCTACATCTTCTCCCCTTCCTACAATATTGCCTCTAAGTTCATTTCCTTTGTAGAGCCCCTCTATATACTACTTCCACCTTCCAGGTTTCTCTTCTTTTCCCCCTGTTTCAGTCAATTGTTGCCTAAAGTACCTTCTGAAATTCTCAAGAACTTCAGGTTCCTTCAGTTTATCTAGGTCCCATCTCCTAATTCGCGGAGGTAAGAATAAACGTAGGCGCTCTAACGCCACAGCTTTGAAGCCAAGGGTAGCCATCTTGATCCGACCAAAACCCTGCTGCATTTACCTTGTTTGCGTATACTGGACGCTCGTTTTTTGGATGATGGATTTTGCACTGTTAATGTATGTTTGCACTGCAGTAAGGTACGTTTACACTGCGAATTGTATCGGCATATGTATGAGATATATGTATATGCGACTTTGCGACATATATCGTGACTTGTATATGAACTGACAAGTATCAACCACATATATGTATGAGCGTGCGTTTAACTTATTGATTTGTATCACTGTGCGATGGATTCTGACGACGACTTGGAGGATTTCACATTTTTATTTGTTGGTACGCTCGCTTTTTTCGAAGATGATTGGAAAAAAAGGAGGAGGAAGCGTAGATGGTGACAAAGAGAGTTTCTTCGCAAGCGCGCTACTCACGGAGCTTACAGAATGCCCGTTCAGGAATTAACACTATAGGAGGGCGTGTATTTTAGAAATATGTTAGGATGACTTCGCAGTTTGTTATCTCTTGTTGCTCCACTTGTGTCCAAAACCAAGACAAAGTCGCGAGATAATGTTGGCAATTAATGCCGACAGTCATTTGTGTGACACATTGGCATTAGCAATCGCGCAAATACTTTATCATGAAATCTTCGGTTTTCGAGGACAATTACTTTTACAGAGTGGACAAGGGTACATACAAGTACCTCTCAACCTGGAGCAGCGATACAAATTTGTCGTTGTTGTTGCCAACATAACCACGCGAGGCCGCCGGAATACGAACTGAAATTTTACCGGCACATAAATTTTGCATCATATTTCTCTCAAATATTATTAAAAAGGGGTTAATTTTTAGTTCTTTTGAACGACTGACATGCGTCATTCATTAAACACACCGCGCACGGCAGTATTAATATGTTCGTAAACGACGCGTGCGAATTTGCGATCATTTAGGGGCCCATATCTCGGGTTCTATTCATCTCAGAGTGAAGGGGTAAAGTGTTCTGGATAGATCTTGGCCTAGTGTTCATTTGTGTACATATTACATTAAAACTTCGACACAAAATGAGTGAGTCGTCAATCAAACAAAAGCCCAGTTTCCTGCCGCAAAAAAACTCTAACGAGCGGACGAACTTTCAGTGTAAAAACAGGGGGGTGAAGACACGGAAATCGCTAAGGAGTGAAAACACCAAACACTTGGCAGAGAAAAACAAATTTCACGTATTATCTGTGAATGAAGAGGCGGTAAGTGAACATGAACCTTTGAACAAACTTTGTCAACAGAAAGGTGATGCAGGCTCTACGTTCAGCTTTAAGGAAAACAAGAAAAGTGAGGAATTTAACATGCCATCTTCTGCACGTATTAAGGTAATTAATGAGAAAGACACTGTCAGCAAAAACATGCAACAGTCGAAACACGAAGGCAATGTTTATTTTCAACATACAGTCATAGCAAAAACTTAACCAAATTATTCAGAGACAACAGGAAATGCAACGCAACAAGTATTGTGAAGCCAGGAGCAAAAGATAGAGGATAGATTAAGAAAAGGCAAACCTACATTTCTAGATTTTGTAGATTTGGAGAAGGCTTTTGAAAATGTTGATTGGAATAAACTCTTTCAAGTTCTGAAGCAAGCAGGAGTAAAATATTGAGAGCGTAAGGTTATTTACAACTTGTACAAAAACCAGACAGTGGTTGTCAGAGTTGAAGGGCATGAAAGGGATGCAGTGGTTGGGAAGGGAGTAAGACAGGGTTGTAGCCTTTCTCTAATGTTATTCAATTTGTACTTTGAGCAAGCTATAAAAGAAAGCAAGGAGAAATTTGGAGAAGGAATGAAAGTTCAGGGTGAAGAATTAAAAACATTGCGTTTTGCCGACGACATAGTAATTCTGTCAAATACAGCAAAGGACCTGGAAGAGCAATTGAACGGAATGGACAGTGTGCTGAAAGGTGCATATAAGATGAACATTAACAAGAGCAAAACTAGGGTAATGGAGTGCAGTGTAAGAAAATCAGGTGATGCTGAAGGAATTAGATTGGGAAATGAAGCAATAAAGGAAGTAGATGAGTTTTGTTACTTGGGCAGTAAAATAACAAATGATGGTCGCAGTACAGAGGATATAAAATGCACAATGCCAATGGGTAGAAAAGCGTTCTTGAAAACGAGAAATTTGTTAACAACGAATACTGATTTAAGCCTAAGGAAGTCCTTTCTGAAGGCATTTGTATGATTTGTTGCCTTGTATGGGAGTGAAATATGGACGACAAACAGTGCGGACAGGAAGAGGATTGAGGCTTTTGAAATGTGGTGCTACAGAAGAATGCTGAAGATTAGGTGGGTGAATCCCGTAACTAATGAGGAGGTACTGAACAGAATTGGGGAGAAAAGAAATTTCTTGCATACCTTGACTAAAAGAAGGGATCGATTGGTAGGACACATTCTTAGACATAAAGGAATTGTGAATTTAGCGTTGGAGGGAAGTGTGTGGGGTAAAAATCGCAGAGGAAGACCAAGAGATGGATACAGTAAGCAGATTCAACAGATGTAGGTTGCCGTTCTTATGTGGAGATGAAGAGGCTTACTCAGGATAGGGTATTGTGGAGAGCTGCATCAAACCAGTCTTTGGACTGAAGACCACAACAGCAACAACAACAGCAGTTACAAATAAATAACATGTCCACATATAAACCGTTAATATTTTTAGCACGTCACATTCTTGAAGATATTCAGTTTCACACATGCCCCCCCCCCCCCCCCCCGCAAAAAAATAAAATAAAATTATAGGTCTAAGAAAGACACAGACGCAACAACGAGATTAAAAGATGGTTTGTACATCGATGTAGAATCTAGTCCCCGACAATGGAAAAATCTTGTGCACTTTTTGAAAATATATAATGTCCGAAATCCGCTAAAACAAAACTCGTGCAACACGTCAGTACGCATCGAGCAAGCGAACATAATCACAATCAGTTCCTTTTAAATACCCCAGCACGTCAGGCTGCAATTCATTTCTGCTTTAAAAATCTTTTGGCCGATGTGAACATGACTTGAGTTCAAATGTTTGTAGAGCTTGTGGGACTTAAGTACAGGATCATCAGTCCCTAAACTTACAAACTAGCTAATAGTAAGGACGGCACAAATATCCATGCCCGAGGGAAGGGGGGGGGGTTTGAACCCCCGACCGTAGTGGCCGTGCAGACCATGACTGGAGCGCCACACATCGCAGCCGGCATGACTTGAGTATTGTGAGCTGTACGAATTACACAGCACTGACAATTTCTTTTTATAGACTGACATTAACATAACAGTGATACTGTTTAATAATATTTTAATATTTGAATTAGAGAGTTCAAGAGGAAATATAAAAGTAACAGCATTAACAGCGGCAACTTCTTAGTATGTACCTTGCCTTTCCATTGTTATCACTTCAACTGTAGTATTTCGGTAGATTGTCTTGCGAATGTTTGTTACAGATTCTTAGGGAGTGTGAATTCTCCCTTGCAAAAATTGCGCAAATAACACAACTCACAAGCCTGATGCAATTCGCACCAGGTTAAACTACTGCAAGCAGTGTCCCAGCTAACAGCACTATGAATTTTTTTTTTTTTTTTTTTTTCCTTTATTGTTGTTTTAAAGCCAGCCGTAGAAACAGCTGGCAGGCTGGCAGCAGCTGCGGTGGCTGCTCTTCAGCCATGTGATACACAAACATTTCACAAAGAAGAGATAAAATATAAAAAAGATGAACAAAATTGCGGAGATTAAAAACATTGACAGACAGAGTTTTCGACAGACTAAAACGGACATGTATAAATGGGACAAAACATATGGCAGAGAACAAAAAAAGAGACGAGTAGCAATAAAACACACACACAGTCAGTAAAAACAACCGGCCACGGTGACAAGTTTAAAAGTACATTGCGGAGACACGAAGTTCACACACGGAGACAGCTGACGGCGCATAGAATAAAACATGGGGACGGCGATGGTGGAGGCACTGACTAAAACACACGACACTGGAGACACTTGCACTGAACACGGAGATAAAAAGTCGAGACGCCCCCGCAGGGAGTGGGAAGGGGATGGAGGGGGGAGGTGGGGCAGGGACTGGGGAAGTGCGGGGGAGGGGGAGAAGGGGAGGGAAGAGAGCGTAAGGAGGGAAGGAGTGACGAGACTCTGGGCATGGGAGAGGGGTAGCCAAGCGGGCGGGAAGGAAAAGGGACGGGAGAGAGGGGCGGGGCGCTGATGCTACGGGGAAGGGATCAGAGTTGGTAGGAGGGGTAGATATCGGGCCGAAGTTCGGTATCCGGTAGAGGAAGGGTGCGGAAATTGCCTTGGGAGAGGATACGGAGCGTATGGAGGTGAAGGCCGGGAGGGACGGTTTGGCGGAGACGTGGCAGAGGCCCGGGATTTGTAAGAATAGGGTAGACCAGAGGGTTTTGGGACCCTATTTTGCGTGATGTGTAAAGGAGCCGGAGATGTTCAAGGTGTTGTAGGAGAGGAGGGAAGGGGATGAGGTCATAGAGGATCCGCGTGGGGGAAGGGAGTCTGATACGGTATGCGAGGCGGAGGGCGTGGCGTTCCAGAATCTGGAGGGACTTGTAGAAAGTAGGAGGGGCTGATATCCAGGCGGGGTGGAAGGAACAAAGGACGGGGCGCATGATTGATTTGTAGGTGTGAAGGACAGTGGAAGGGTGGAGGCCCCATGTCCGGCCAGTAAGGAGTTTTAGGAGGTTTAGGCGGGACAGAGCTTTCTCACGGAGGGATTTGAGGTATGGAGTCCAGGACAGTTGGCGGTCAAGGGTAAGGCCAAGGTACTTGAGGGTGGGGGTGTGACGGATGGGTCGGTTGTGAAGGGTAAGATAGAAATCGTGGAGGCGGAAGGTGCGGGTAGTACGACCTATGACTATTGCCTGGGATTTGTCGGGATTGACGGAGAGGAGCCACCGGTTACACCAGGAGGCGAATTCGGTGAGGTGGGACTGGAGCAAAACCTGGGAACGGGCAAGGGAGGGGGCGAGGGCCAGGAAGGCGGTGTCGTCAGCATATTGGAGGAGATAGACGGGAGGTTTGGGTTGAGGCATGTCGGCAGAGTAGAGGAGATAGAGGAGGGGAGAGAGGACTGAGCCTTGGGGCACCCCGGCGGAGGGGTAGAAAATACGGGAGTTGGAATTGCAGACAGTGACGTAGGAGGGGCGGCGGGTAAGGAAGGAAGCGATGAGGCGGACGTAATTAATGGGAAGGGCGTAGAGCTGGATCTTGAAGAGGAGACCGGAATGCCATACTCGGTCGTAGGCTTTTTGGATGTCGAGGGAGACAAAAATTGCGGAGCGACGGGAGTTGAGTTGGACGGAGAGGAGATGAGTCAGGCGAAGGAGCTGGTCATCGGCGGAGAAGGATGGTCGGAAGCCACATTGAGAGGGGGGGAGAAACTGGTGGCGGTGGAGGTGCTGGTGGATTCGACGAGAAAGGATGGTTTCCAGGACCTTGCTGAACACGGAGGTAAGACTGATGGGACGGTAGGATGAGGTCTGGGACGGGGGCTTGTCGGGCTTGAGGAACATGAGAATACGTGAGGTTTTCCACAGGTCGGGGTAGAAGCCAGTGTAAAGGATGATGTTGTAGAGTTTGGCAAGGACTTCATGAAATGAGAGGGGGCATGCTCGAAGGTGGCGGTAGGTTAGCCGGTCGTGACCGGGGGCGGTGTTTCGTTTCGTGCGAAGAGTGTCTATTATGTCATGGGCAGTAATGGGAGTGTTCAATTCTGAGGGAGGAATGCGGTCCAAGTACTGGAAGCCAGGGGCGAGCGGAGGAGAGGAGGTGTCGGTGCGCTCATGGACATCCGGGAAGAGAGAGTAGTCAAAAAGGGGATCATCAGGAATGGAAAATACATCAGAAAGGTAGGAGGCAAAATGTTCTGCCTTACTGGCGTTGTCAGGGAAAGGACGATCATCATGGAGGAGGGGGTAGTGGGGGGAGGAGTGACTGCCAGTAAGGCGGCGGAAGGCACGCCAGTACTTGGCGGAGTAGACCGGGAGGAGCGAGTTAAGGCGGGTGCATGTCTGACGCCAGTCCCGGCGTTTCTTCGCGGTCAAAAGGTTTCTTATGTGTCGTTGGAGTTGCCGGTGGCGTTGGAGAGTATCCCGGTCACGGGTCCGGAGAAAGGAGCGGTACAGACGGCGGGATTCGCGGAGGAGAAGGACGGCCTGTGGAGGAAGGGTAGGGCGGTGAGGATAGATCGCCCGGGTAGGGATGTGGGCATGGACCGCGTCAGCAACGGTCTGCTGGAGAAAGGAGGAGGCATGGTCAATATCGGCGGGAGTATGGAGGGGTAGTGGGTGGCTTTCGACCGAGGTGTCGATGGAGCGACGGTAGGCATCCCAGTCGGCACGGGAATAATCATGGACGAGTTTGGGAGGGGGCATGGGACGAGGAGCGCGGGCAGGGCGGGGGCGGTGGTCAAAGGTAAGTAGGACAGGGGCGTGGTCACTGCCTATTAGGTCTAGGACGTCCGCCGTGATGCGCCCCAGGAGGTTGGGAGACACCAGTACTGCATCGGGTGTGGTGTTGCTTTCGGGGCGGGTTGGGCGGGGAAGGGGAAGGATGTCGCCCCGGAGCGAGGTGGTGACGAACTGACGCCACCGCCGGAGTTCAGCGGGGTGACGGGAATGAAGGTTGAGGTCAGCGGCAATGACATAGGTCGGGAAGGTGCGGTCGATATGGGAGAGGAAATCGTATGGGAGAGGAGAGGTGGAGCGAATGTAAATGGTGGCGAGAGTGACAGTGAGGGAGGGAAGAAAGAGGCTGAGGATCAAGTGTTCAGTGGGGTCATTGAGGAGAGGGTGTAGCCGGACGGGGTGGTGACGGAGATGGCCAATCGCCACTCCGCCTCGGGCCAGGGGTGGGGGTCCGTCGGTGCGGTGGAGAAGGTAAGGATTGGTGTTGACTGGTCGGCGGGGTTGCAGGAAGGTCTCGTTGAGTAGGAAGGCATCCACGCGGTGTTGGGAGAGAGTGTGGAGGAAGAGGTTCTTATTGGCTGGGAGGGAGCGGATGTTGTGGTAGAGGAGGGTATAGGATGGGCCTGCCATGATGGGGTAGAGGGAGGGTTGGGGAGGGTAGAGGAGGGGTGGGGAAAGGAAGGGGACCGGAGGGACTTAAACTTGGGTCTCGAGGCGGGAAAAGGCGAAGTGGGAGTGGGCACGGGAGAAAGTTGCAAAGGTGTCCAGATTGAACACGGACCTGGCAGCCAGTGCAATCTGTTGGAGGGTGTGGGGACGTTGGAAGGGGTGGATGTTGGCGAGGACGGTGGTGACGAACCGGATAACGTCTTCGGCGGTGGGGGGAGGGACCAAGGATTGATTGGGGTGCATGGGAGGATCTATGGGGCGGATGGGGACGGTGAGTTCGGGTTTGGAGGGAGCTGGTGGAGGGACGGATTTGCACTTGTAGGAGTAGGTAGGGTGAGGGCCACCACAGGTGTTGCAGGTGGGAGGAGAGGTGAGGTTGGGACAGTGTTTATGGAGGTGGGAGTCTTTGCAGTGGGGACAGGTGGGAGGGTTTTTGCAGTTCTGCGTCAGGTGATCATTATAAACGAGGCACCTGGCGCAGCGGTAGGCTTGCGGGGGGGATCGGGAGGGTTCTACTGTGTGGCGGCGATCGTAGATCAGCGCACCCTCGAGGAAGAGGTGGTCAAGGGAAGATGCGGATTCAGTAAATATCCGCATCAAACGGGTGGGGCCAGAGTCATTGTTGATCCGCTTGGCGGAACGGATGGAGATGTCGGGGTGAGAGTTGAGTTGCTCCAACACCTCTTCCTCCGTAATCAAAGGACTAAGCCTTGTGATCACGGCGGTGAGGGTCGGAGGTCGGCGGGGGGGAGGTGGTTGGCGGGCAGAGGAGGCGGTATAGTAGGGGGTGAGGGTGGCATGAGGGCCGAAAAGGACCTTGGGGATGCGAGCGAGGATGTCTGTGTGGAGGGTGGGGCTGGGGGACTTCAGGAGGACAGAGTCTCGGCGGGGAATAATTTGGGAGATGGGGGCGGAGGGGAAATACTTCCGAATTTGGAGGGAGAGGTTTTTATGTTCAAGGAATCGGGGTTCAGGATGGGACAGTACATAGGTGAACAGGTCGGGTTGGGGGCGTGGGAGAACGGGGGCGGTGTCCATAGGGTCGGTAAGAGGGGGAGGAGGAGGGGGCGGGGGAGGGGGGGGAGCTTTCTTCGATTTGGTGGAGGCGGGGGAAGGGTCCGCACTTACCCGTTTCTGGGTGCGTTTGGGGATGGCGCCAGTAGAGGCAGGTAGAGATGCTGGAGCAGAGGCGGTGACGGAGGCATAGGTAGGAGGGGCTGGGAGGGAAACACGATCAAGTGGGATTTCGATGGGAGGCGGAGGGTGGGGTAGAAGGTGAGAAGGGGGCGGGGGCGACAGCGGCGTATCTGCCACCGTGGCTCGGCGGTGCGTCACATGGGCGGGGTTGACCGGTGCAGTGTAGGGGGTGGTGAGGGGGAGGTAGACCGGAGGGGGAGGGGGGACCTCATGGGATGGTGAAGCGGAGAGGATGACATGGAGCGGGAGAGTAGTCTGGGGAAGGCTGGAGGGGCTCCAGGTGATTGTTGTGGAGGCGAGGGAGGGGGTGGTAGTAAGAATGATGGGTGCAGTATGGACAGGGGGCAGGGTTATTGTGGGAACTGCAGAGAGGGAGGAGGAAGTCGACGGGGTGGACGATGAGGTCGCCATGGGCAGCTCTTACGACAGGGGCGCAGTCCAGGGCGACGAGCGGAGACCGGCAGGGCGGCAGCGATGACGGCGACGGCGGCGGCGGCGGCAGCGTGGACGTTGGTGCTGCTACGACGACGACGGCGGCGGCGGCGGCGGCGGCGGCGGCGGCGGCGGCGGGCCAGGGGCTGGGCCTGGGCCTGGGCCTGGGCGGCGGCGGCGGCGGACCAAGTGCGGGGCCTGGGCGGCGGCGGCGGCGGACCAAGTGCGGGGCCTGGGCGGCGGCGGCGGCGGCGGCGGCGGCGGCGGCGGCGGCGGACCAGGTGCGGGGCCTGGGCGGCGGCGGCGGCGTGGGCGGCGGCGGCGGCGGACCAGGTGCGGGGCCTGGGCGGCGGCGGCGGCGGCGGCAGCGGCGGCGGACCAGGTGCGGGGCCTGGGCGGCGGCGGCGGCAGCGGCGGCGGATCAGGTGCGGGGCCTGGGCGGCGGCGGCGGCGGCGGCGGCGGCGGCGGCGGCGGCGCAAAGCAGGAACGGAAGGAAGTAGCGGGAACAGGGAACCAACTGAAGTAGCCGAGATCAGCCCGGCAATAGCTACAGTCGGGGGGATTCGATGCACTATGAAAATTTCACAGAACATAAATGGGTATACTTGTAACTACAGATAATGAGTATGTGCATATCTCTACCCAATTTGTAGGATAAAAATGACAATTTTTTCCTGCCACACGTAGAATTTTATACGGAACAACTGTTTTAACTGTGGGACAGTCTATTACTGTCATGATCCTGTTTTATAATTACATACACGAATAAAGAAAAATACTGTATACATCTAATCTGTTCTCGCTCACACTCTACAGATGGCAGCACGTACCACGTACACTTGTTACTCGCGGCTAGAGCCAGCGCAGGAGGGCACCCAAGACTTCCCGACCGCCCGATAGATGTCTCTACGTTACGCCACCAGAGCTCTGTGCGAAATGAGAACAACCAATAGCATCACAAGTTAGCGACAGCCAAGAGATTTGCATTCTGGTGTAAACATTGCCTGGATGCGGCAGTTTAAACGCATTCTGCCTCTTTCTTATGAAAGTAATGCGAGTATATTCTGCAACATTCAATGTTTTTACATTTCAGTCTGATTTCAGAACAAAGTATGAAATAATAACTGTCTTGTCCCAAATATTCTGCTGTTTATTTCGCAGTATGTTGCCGTTAATGAGTATATGCTCAAGTAGGAAATTAAGCTTAAATAGCTTCGAGTGAAAAATAGCCTATAGAAGGAAAAGTCATGTTCTTCCTTATCACAAATTTTTGCGTCTCTTTCCAGATATGTGACGATTTCCGAGAATGTGGTCAGGCAGGCGAATACGAATTTTATTGCTGCTTTCGGAGCAATTTAAGCTGCCCTCATAATTCCCTGCCTGTCCAGATTTATTTTATTTATTTATTTTCGAGGTCTATGAAATCGTGACGGGAGTGTATCGCTGGGATGTAGAATGTGTCATAGTATTGCTATGATAATCTTATGTAAATTTCATGTGGCTTACTGACTAAATTGTTTGTAAACAAATACATGAAAAGGGCTACACTTTACTTATGGGCTGCAAGGGCTTAGTGTGTTAATGTTGGCAATGAAATTTTCGCTTTACGATGGTAATCAATTTACTAACCGGACAAGGTTATAAAGAAGAACCTGTCAATCAGAGAACGTGTAATGTGGTTGCCAACACCAGCACACTACATCTGTACCATAAAGCTTACGTTCTAATTCGCAGATACAGCCAATAAGTGATATATCCATGAGAGTGACATGGACAGTTCTTATAGTGAAGCTAAAAGTTAAACTGTAAGTAACGCAGATTATTAATCAACTCCTTTAAAGAATGGATATCTAGAAGACGAGGGGTTAGTTGCTTTTTGAATTTAGCCATATCACCACCGACTGACGTAATATAAACTATATGTTTATTTTATACTTTTCTGCCTGAACAATTTACCGTGTTCCTCATTGTCTCCTGCTAGAATTTTTAGCAAAGTACTATATTTGAAGATCGTGTTTACTTCTTGTAATATCAAGTTCCCATGCACTCTTAGTTTTGTGAACAGTATGATTATAGTTCAGAGAGCACATAAGTAATAAAATGTACTAGCATGAGTTGGTGAAGAAAGCCAGCTGTTTCAGTAAATCTCTACAATAGTATCTAGAGTGCACTCTGATAATACTCTCGGAGATCGCTGTATTTCGGAAGCAGACAGCCAAATATATCTGATAAGGAAGAATATTAATATTGTTGCAGCTCGTGAAACTGTCCTATTGGGTTCCTACCTAAGTGCACACGGTCAAATTATCATAGATTGGGAAATAAAACATCGAAATATTTGCGTCCTTCATTTTCTAATCACAAGGCAATATAAATAGTGTAGAACACTGCAAATCATTCATGTCTTATATTAATAAGCAACTCCAAGAACGTGTTTAAATAAAATATTTCAAAAAATTAAAGGATGTGTGTGGTTACAAACTATGATCCCTTGCATTGACAACCTAGAATGCTATCCATTACACCACACTTACAATGAATGTTTAAAGCCTTTATCATTAAATTTATTTCAACATCTTATTGCTGCATTACAGTTTCACATGTAATATCAAGGTACATTTCCTTGTGATACAGTGTCAGTGCACTGTCACTTTGAAATGGAACTGGGCAACCTTAACACGGAACAGTTAACATATTATGCCAGTATGAACAACGGCGTCTGGATATACCAGTACGGTGCCGTAACCGTAGAGACATCTATCGGGCGGTCGAGAAATCTTGGGTGCCCTCCTAAGCTGACTCTAGTCGCCTGTCACTTGTTTAGTAATTATACTGATGTATTGCATCATCATCGTAAGTCGTCGTGCTCATTGCTGAGCGTCGTGACTCCATGAACCAAGCGTCTCCACCCCGGACGGTCGTCATCTTCTCTCAGTGCCTGCTGAAGAGGCAGACCGGAGATCTTCTTCATTTGGTCTCTCCATCTGCTCGCTGCTCTTCCTCTTGGTCTTGTGCCTTCGATCTTTCCTTGTAAGATCATTTTTTCTAAGTTTTCTCCGTTTCTTCTCATAACATGGCCAAAGAACTGGAGAATTTTTTCGTCGACTCGAGAAGAAAGGCGTCTGGAGATGTTCAGTTGTTCAGTAATGGACACATTTGTTCTTCCTTCGATCCATTTTATGCGTAGCATCCTACGCCAGCACCAAAGCTCAAAGGGATCAATGCATTGCTTGTCTCTGGCCTTCGGTGTCCATGATTCACAGCGATAAAAGAAGACAGAAAATACGAGTGTTTCAACTAGCCGAATCTTTGTGCTATTTGTTATTGCTCTGCTCTGCCAGACCTTGGTGAGCTTCTTCATAGCCACTCGTCCTAGCGTGATCCGTCTTCTTATCTTCTCTTCACAACTACCTGTCCTGCAGATGGTTGACCCAAGGTAAGTGAAGGACTGCATGACTTCCTTTAATTGACCTGTGAGCTGGATCTGTTGTTCTCGATCAATTAACACTAGTTTGGACTTACTGAGGTTGATGTCGAGTCCATATGCTAGACTAATATCCTTTATTCTAGTTAGTAGCTCAGCAAGTTCATCTTCGCTGTTGGCTAAAAGTACCGTGTCATCAGCAAAATGGAGGTTGTTGACAGTTCTTCCGCCAATTGAGATGCCGTTGGTCCAACCATCAAGAGCTTTTCTAATGACGTGTTCTGCATAGATGTTGTACAGCTGTGGGGATAGAACACAACCCTGTCTCACACCTTTTGAAACTCTGAAGGAATCAGACGCACCAGCACTTGTCTTTACAACTGTGGAGTGATCATTGTACAGATGTTTGATCAATGCTGTCAAGTGGGGAGGGACACCGATCTCTGCAAGTACCTGCCACAACTTTCCCCAGACAACACAGTCAAAGGCTTTCCTATAGTCAAGGAAGCAGATGAAAACAGGAACACAGAACTCTCATGATTTTTCTATTATTATCTTACGTTGAGAATCTGTTCACGAGTTCCTTTCCCTTCAACAAAACCTGCTTGTTCTGAGGATATGTGGGGTTGAATGTAGGTTCAGTATGTAGAGTAAATTTTTACTTGTGTGAGATATGAGTGCAATAGTTGGGTAGTTGGAGCAGTTCCTGATAGACCCTTTCTTGTGTCAGGGAATGAAGAGAGACTTTGACCAGTCATCCAGCCACTGCCCAGTTTCCCATATTCCTTTAGACAATGAGTGCAGCGCATCAGTGCCTTCCTGTCCCATTTCTTTGATCATTTCTCCTGATATGCCGTCTACACCAGGGGCTTTATAATTCTTCAAATGTTGAATCGCATTCTGTATTTCACTGCGTAGAATTGTAGGTTCCAAATTAAGTTGCTCAACTGTTTGGTTGTCCGTACTGTTGTTAATTCCAGAGTATAGCTTTTCACGGTACTGTTTCCACCTCGCAACAACGTTTTCTTTGTCACCGATAGGGTTACCTTCTCGTCATCTATCACCCACGTACGAGGATTAAATTCACGGGTGATGCTTTTGATTTTCTTGAAGAGATCACGCACCTGATTGCGATTATGATGCTGTTCTATTTCAGTACAGATACCGTTAATGAAATCTGCTTTGTCCTTTCTACAATTTCGTTGTATTAATCTGCACAGGTTCTTGTGTCTGTCTTGATCCTGGGTAGTGTGGATACCAGGTTTCTTCAGAGGCCTTCTCTCTTCAATTAATTGTAGTGTGGACTTTGATATCCAGGGATGTTTTGCATTCTGCGATTGTTCTGATGTCGGTAGTGGTGAAAAAACAACGTTCTTCTTTCGGTCCCATATTTGTGATGCTGGTGTTTCGTTATCAAGATTGATTTTATGAAGTTTTTCTCTTACAAGTTCGCCAAATTTGCGAATAGATTCCTTGCTTGTGAGTCTTGGCTGTCTTTCGTCAGTTTTCTTAGTAGTTTTAAGCTGAATGCGCATTTCCATGTATTGCATAGCGGTTCCTTACAGAGTTGCCAGGTTTTTCTGTTGCTCTGTCGCCAAATTTTAAACAAAAGTAGCCAAAATATCGCCATCTTCACAACAATAAAATGCCAAAATATAACCATCTTTTCATCAGTCGAAATAGACAAATATTGCAACTTTTAATCTGTTAACATTATTATGCTATGGTAATTATGGCATGTTACTCGACAATGATAATCCTGAAATTCAGGGAGTAAGCTGGTTACCGAGTAATAAGTAACACAAACTGTGGCAGTTTCACATTCACAAACATCAGACTGAACTTTCCAAGGAAACTCGTACTTCACAGAAACATTTATCTGAGTGCATCCAAGAACTGAACCCAGACACACCAGCAACTGACAATGAGGCCAGTCAAAATATTGGCACATTGTAAATATAACAGAGAGACTCCGGAAATTCAGTTACATTTGACTATCACGTTTATTAATTTCATAACTTATAAAAATTACAACACAAAACTGTTCAAGAATCATTCTATCAAACTTACACAAGGGATGTTCTCATGCATAGGTTCGATTACCAAGCACTTTCATCTTCTTAAAAACAAATGTTACAGATGATAAATAGAGTTATTGAATCTTTCAAACATTTCTTTAATACACACAAAATTATTACAACATTTTGAGGTGAGGTAATTTATAATAATGCACTAAGCATTTCATGCTTTGAGGTGAGATGGACTTTAATTCGTAATAATTCGTCATGACACACTGAAAAACCAGCCATGAGAACCATTGGGAAATCACCGCGTGTTCTCCATCGACATTTATACTCTGTAAACCATTGTTAACCACTGTGAAGTGCGTAGCAAAGGGCTCGCTTCACAGTAACAGCTGTTACGAATTTCTGATGTGTTGTCGTATGGAACGCGGAAAAAGATACTGTTTAAATGCCTCCTTGCATGCTGTATTTTATATAATCTCATCCTCATGTTCTCAGCGGACGCCATACATACGGTGTTGTAGTATTCTTCGAGATATCGTTTAAAGCCTGTTCTCTAACCATCGTAAGTAGGGTACATGAGGTAGTTTACGTCTATCTTCAAGAGTCTGTAAGTTGAGTTTGTTTACATCTCTGTGACACTCTCCCACACAGTCATGATACTTGAAAACATTTGTGCTAACTTGTGTAGGTTGATTACATTTCCCCAGCATCCTACCGAAGTTTAGCCGGTATCATTGATGCAATGTCTAAAGAGTGATTGCTTTACATTCGTTGTATTTGAAGTAAAATAAAATAGCCATTAAGTCGCCAACCAATTCCTCTAATAGCCAAATTTAATCGCCAGTCGCCAGACTGCTAGAATGGCTACTATTATAAGAAAAAGATAGCCAAGAATGCGAAAAATCGCCACACCTGGCTACCTTGGTTCCTTAGCTGTCTTTCGTCAGTTTTCTTAGTAGTTTTAAGCTTAATGCGCATTTCCATGTATTGCACAGCGGTCCTTATCCGACAAGGGCTTATGCACGATCCCCTCCACACCTTCCGAGCGCCAGCCAAGCAACCAATGAAAAGTCACAGCTGAAAGACCAATAGGAAGGCGCTGTTTAAACCCGGTTGGCGCGCTCGTCATTTGCCATGACGTCTGGAAGCGACACGGCATTGAGAAAGAGCTGAATTTGAATTCTGGTTACCTGGGGCTGCCTCTAAGTCCGTTGAACATATTGACCTAAAGCACTCCTGCTTCTTTGAGAAGTTCATTTGAGAAAACTCTGTTTTCTGTTAAAATTATATTTATTTACAATATTTGTACTTGTGAGCGAACATTATGTTTTGTCATGATTACGACGCCTAATGTGTTCTTCCCCGCTGCTGTTTTCTACAGTAAAATGAGATAATGGGTGTAGGAACTCTAAGTCTTCTGAATGTTTAAATAACTGAAAAATAATAAATAACGTAATTTACGCTGCAACATTTAATGCATAAACTGTTAATGTGATGAAATGGGCGATAAATAAATTACAGAAAGTCTAGTTATTTCATAGCAGAAAAATGAACAGAGCTATATGAAAAAATTGTGCTCGTTGTAATGTGTAGTAGAATATTCACAAACAGTAGTTTTTGTATGTCAATAATTTTTGTGTATAGGCCTAATTGGTGTCATTTAAGATTATACAGCGATAGCTCCAGTATTACATAAGTCATAAAGCTTAAATGGTTGTTAGCATGTATATTCACAGGTTATTGGTTTAGCACAGCAAAATCATTCTGAATCAAACATACCGGTAATGACCTTGTGGAATTTTATGACGTAAGGTGCTACTCTGACCATAACTTGTTGTTTATGAACTGTAGGCTGAAACTAAAGAAACTACAAAAAGGTAGGAAAATAAGGAGATGGGACCTAGATAAATTGAAGGAACCTGACGTTCTTAAGAATTTCAGAGGGAGCTTTAGGCAACAATTGACAGAAACAGGGGAAAATAAAACAGTAGAGGAGGAATGGGTAAAATTGAGAGATGAAATAGTGAAGGTAGCAGAGGACAAAATAGGTAGGAAGGCAAGACCTACAAAAAATCCTTGGATATCACAGGAGATGCTAAATTTAATCGATGAAAGGAGAAAATATAAAAATGCAGTAAATGAAACAGGCAAAATGGAGTACAGACGACTAAGAAATGAGATTGACAAGAAGTGCAAGATGGCTAAGAAGGAGTGGCTAGAAGGCAGATGCAAGGATGTAGAAGAATGTATAAATAGGGAAAAAATAGATACAGCTTACAGGAAAATAAAAGAAACATTTGCAGACAAGAAAAGCAGCTGTAGAAATATAAAGAACTCAGATGGAATACCAGTTCTCAGCAAAGAAGGGAAAGCTGAAAGGTGGAAAAAGTATATAGAGGGGCTCTACAAAGGAAATGAACTTAGAGATAATATTGTAGGAAGGGAAGAGGATGTAGATGAAGATGAAATAGGAGATACTGTACTGAGAGAAGAATTTGCAGAGCCCTGAAAGACCTAAGTCGAAACAAGGCCCCTGGAGTAGATGATATTCCCTCATAGATACTGACCTCTCTGGGAGAACCAGCCATGACAAAATTGTTTCACCTGGTGTGTAAGATGTATGAGACAGGTGAAGTACCCTCAGACTTTAAGAAAAATGTTATAATCCCCATTCCAAAGAAAGCAGGTGCAGACAGGTGTGAAAATTACAGAACCATCAGTTTATTCAGTCATGGTTGCAAAATATTAACACGAATTATTTACAGAAGGATGGAGAAGGTGGTAGAAGCTGACCTCGGGGAAGATCAGTTCGGGTTCAGGAGAAATGTAGGAATACGGGAGGCAATACTCACTTTACGACTTATACTAGAAGATAGATTAAGAAATGGCAAACCTACATTTCTAGCTTTTGTAGATTTGGAGAAGGCTTTTGACAATGTTGATTGGAATAAACTCTTTCAAGTTCTGAAGCAAGCAGGAGTAAAATATAGGGAACGTAAGGTTATTTACAACTTGTACAAAAACCAGACAGCGGTTGTCATTGTTGAAGGGCATGAAAGGGATGCAGTGATTGGAAAGGGAGTAAGACAGCGTTGTAGTCTTTCTCCATTGTTATTCAATTTGTACAATGAGAAAGCTATAAAGGAAAGCAAGGAGAAATTTGATGAAGGAATTAAAGTTCAGGGTGAACAATTAAAAACATTGTGTTTTGCAGATGACATAGTAATTCTGTCAGATACAGCAAAGGACCTGGAAGAGCAATTGAACGGAATGGACAATGTGCTGAAAGGTGCATATAAGATGAACATTAACAAGTACAAAACTAGGGTAATGGAGTGCAGTGTAAGAAAATAGGGTGATGCTGAAGGAATTAGATTGGGAAATGAAGCAATAAAGGAGGTACATGAGTTTTGTTACTTGGGCAGTAAAATAACAAATGATGGTCGCAGTACAGAGGATATAAAATGCAGAATGGCAATGGGTAGAAAAGCGTTCTTGAAAAAGAGAAATTTGTTAACATCGAATATTGATTTAAGCTTAAGGAAGTCCTTTCTGAAGACATTTCTTTGGAGTGTTGCCTTGTATGGGAGTGAAACATGGACGATAAACAGTGCGGACAGGAAGAGGATTGAGGCTTTTGAAATATGGTGCTACAGAAGAATGTTGAACATTAGGTGGGTGGATCGCGTAACTAATGAGGAGATACTGAACAGAATTGGGGAGAAAAGGAATTTCTAGCATACGTTGACTAAAAGAAGGGATCGATTGGTAGGACACATTCTTAGGCATCAAGGAATTTCGGATTTAGCGTTGGAGGGAAGTGTGTGGGGTAAAAACCGCAGAGGAAGACCAAGAGATGGCTACAGTAAGCAGATTCAGACAGATGTAGGTTGCTGTTCTTATGTGGAGATGAAGAGGCTTGCTCAGGATGGGATATTGTGGAGAGCTGCATCAAACCGGTCTCCGGACTGAAGACCACAATAACAACAGAAGGTGCTACTAAATTCATTTGTGCCCTGAGTCAGCTCTTTGTGTTTTTATTGGTCTACATAATATACACTGTGCACGAAATGTGCTCTATACATTGGAGACATTACGTTTGTTACACTAACATGCATAATTGTATGCAAGTGTGATACTGTACCTATATTACATTACAGTATTCATTCCGTATTTGGAAACTTATTCAAGCTATTTATTTTGCAAAAGATGTAATTACACAACAGATTAGTAAATTTTTGGTGTCATTTGTCAGAAGTGTAGGCCCTAACTCAGGTAGTTGGTACTAAGTCAAAATTTCTTTTTCAATTAGAAAATCTGTTCGGTCTGTAGATTGTGTGTCACCGAAATTGTATGACTTTGTTTATTTTAATGCAACACTAATCATGTGATTCTTACTAATTTTCTCGTGACAGGACTTATATATATATAAATATATATATAATTTAATACTTCATTTATAATATTTGTTAAATACTCGTTTATTCCCCATACATATAATAAGAGAATTAGGAAGACCACAGTGCGCCTCAGTTCTTAATGTACTTAGTCTAGCTATTGATTCACTGACATATTTAATGGTTCTCCAAGTCTAGTTAATTTTCTCCTTTGATATACTGCAGGGTCCATGTCTACATAAAATTCCATTTTTGTGCCTGAGAGAATTTAAGTACTTAATTTTCTTACCGTAGTTGTTTGGTATGGTAAATTAGCATACTGTTTTTTTAACTAGAAATATGACCTTACTGTACTGAAAATATCATCCGGTTTGATAATGTGCTGCTGTGTCAAACTAGGCTTAAGAAGTGATCTACTTTCAATTTTCCATGTATTTAGCACAGATATGTTTTTCTTCTTTCTGGCTACCTTATCTAATGACTAAATGGTAGAGTCAATATATTTCGTATCATATGACTACTTTCTTGCAATTTTTAGGTTCAGATTTTATCTTCCAGAATAACAGCAGCAGAATATTTTATTGTTCAGAAGTAGACTTGAAGTCATATGTCCTGTTTGCAGCACACATTAATTTGTTTTCCCTTAAAGGGGATGACTAAGTTTCTAATGATGTCATATTAAGTTGATTATGTGATTATGACTGCAATATACAGGTACAACTATAATTTCTAATAATGGCAGTAATATGACAGTAGAGCAAGAGGAAAATATTCCACATTTTCATTGTTTCTTCGTGAAGGCTGTTCCACAATAGTATTTAGACTGTGTTCTACACCACAATGTAACAGCTTAGCCAAAAATCAGAAGTATTTTTTTACTATGACCATGTAGGATCTAAACAGTTAATTCTCAGCTATTAATGCAGTTTTCAGTTATTGGAACATAATTTGTGACAGTAAGTAAAACAATACATACTGTATTGCATGTCATCACTGTCATAAGTGTGTTGTAGGTGATAGTGATTACTCTGATGAGCAGTATAGTCATTTTGCTACTTTTTTCCCTTTATTTTTAAGACCATTTGATGAACTTCTAAGACATGCCTTTGTTACTCTGAAAATCAATTGCATTTGTCACAGTAAACAGATCCAAGCAAAATTTCTGCATTTTAATTTATAGACTACACAGCTTTGGTTTATTAGCTTCTTGTATATTGTATGCATTGGCAAAGATACATAATAATACAGTATATATTAATAAAATGTTACGGTTCAAGTATATTTATGGCAGCAGTGGCACAGTGTGCTAATATTGGCACTGAAATGTTGCCTATATGAATGATAATCAATTTACTAACTGGTCCAGAGTACATACAAGAAACAGTGAACTACAGAGCAGGAGCAGCATTAATTATTTATTTCATGATTGCACAAAATATTATTCCCCTCAGTCTATGTTGGGTTTTCAAAGAGTAGTCAACACCTGTTGCCAAGATCAGTTCACTCTGCTGCTGTTGCCATAAGTAAAATTTTACACAATGTTACAAGAAATAGAGGATGAAATAAGTTTATTTAAACTATCCGTTATGGGGCAATGGAGCTAGCTAACGCTTTTATCTTTTTACAAAAACACCTGTAAATCTTAAAAATAAACACATGAAGCAGAAGTAGGAATGAATTCTCGATGCTACTGTTCACTGTGCATTAAAGAAAATCAGCAGCCTGTGGTGAGAAGAACTGTCTAAACAGAAGATTCCAAATGGTATGAACTGCCAGAAACCCTAATGGAAGTGATCAACAGCAGACTGTCTGGTATAAACAGATGACACTGTGCCTTTGAATAGAAATGAGTTCTTCAATCTCATCAACTATTCCCTCATGAACTACAATGAGAACTGAGCAAAATATATATATATATATATATATATATATATATATATATATATATGATCTGTTTTACTCTTCAGACTACATATATTAAGGTGGAATATAAACGTTCAAATGTTTGTAAATCTATCGGACCAAACTGCGTGGTCATCAGTCCGTAGCTTACAAACTACTTAAACCTAGGTAAACTATCCTACGGACAAGTACACACACCCATGCCCCAGGGAGGACTCGAACCTCCGACGGCGAGCAACCGCGCGCTCCGCAGCGAGTCGCTTTAGACCACTCGGCTACTCCACCGCGGCTCGGTGGAATATAGACAAAGTTTGATTTTTGCTCACCTTAGCTATTGCACGATTGCTGGGAGTGACTTTTTTTAGTTCACTAATTGATAACGCTGTTTGTGGTGTGCAAGATTCATACTGGACATATGGAAAAGATGTTTGACATAGCTTGGAATCCTTTTCTCTGCCATTATTCACCATAAAAACCGCTGGTTGGCTTTCTGTTGCATGTAGGACGAGCAACAGTTTGTGCATATGTCGATTCTGCTGATCTTCTGCTCCTGTTGCCTTTGTGGTCGCTGCTTCTTCTCGTGTCGAGATTCTTCCCATACATGGAATTTTCTTGTTCGATCTCTCCCTGTTTGCAATGATTTCATTCATCATTTTACATATGAAGCTTTTTCCTTCGTAATTCAAGTGCATTCCATGCCTGGTAAGCTACCATCTGTCCAATTTACCTATGTCAAGAACGCTGCATTTTTCGAACCAAGAACACATTTGTTTTATTTTCATGTTAGTTTTTCGTGTCTCTTTGTTAACACATGAGTGATACATTAAACCATATCGGTGTGGTAACGTTGCTACTATTGTATTTCTTTGTTTATTACGTTCCAGGAATTTCTGTAGTTCTGTTAGGGTGTTATTTGCCTCGTTTTTAGCAACATTCTTACTAATTAGGAACAAAAGTATACACAATTATCCACACTTTCTAGGAGTTGTGTGAACTAAATTCACTTAAGTCCTGCTGATTACTTTGTAGGTATTATAATGTGAAGCTATATGTTAAACACTGTACACAGAACTGACATCCGTAGAACTAAAGTCACTATTTTGTTTGAAAAAAAGCCTAAAATGTAATAAAGAAAACATTACATTATCAGGGGCAGATAGCGGCTAATATTTTTAATTTACTCGACTATATTCCACTGGTTCAGGCATGAGAAGTACTATTCTATGCACTGCTGGGGTCATTAATAGTAATGCAGATTTCTGCAATATTTCTCTCTGAGCTGCATATATGCCCTTAAAAGCATGCATATTATCTGAACTAAAGTAAAAGATTTCAAAAAAATATGCACTGGTATTATCACAAGAAGTTAGGATATGTGCAAGTACTTAAATTTTAATCTTGACGACTGAATGGAGATTTTTCCAACTACACATTTCATTGTTGTTGTGGTCTTCAGTCCGGAGACTGGTTTGATGCAGCTCTCCACAATACCCTACCCTGAGCAAGCCTCTTCATCTCCACATAAGAACGGCAACCTACATCTGTCTGAATCTGCTTACTGTATCCATCTCTTGGTCTTCCTCTGTGGTTTTTATCCCACACACTTCCCTCCAACGCTAAATCCACAATTCCTTGATGTCTAAGAATGTGTCCTACCAATCAATCCCTTCTTTTAGTCAAGGGATGCCAGAAATTTCTTTTCTCCACAGTTCTGTTCAGTACCTCCTCATTAGTTACACGATCCACCCACCTAATCTTCAGCATTCTTCTGTAGCACCACATTTCAAAAGCCTCAATCCTCTACCTGTCCGCAGTGTTTCCATGTTTCACTCCCATACAAGGCAACACTCCACACAAATGCCTTCACAAAAGACTTCCTTACACTTACATTAATATTCGATGTAAGCAAATTTCTTTTCTTTAACAACGCTTTGCCATTGCCATTCTGCATTTTATATCCTCTGTACTGCGACCGTCATTTGTTATTTTACAACCCAAGTAACAAAACTCATCTACCTCCTTTATTGTTTCGTTACCTAATCTAATTCCTTCGCCATCACCTGATTTTCATAGACTGCACTTCATTACCCTAGTTTTGCTCTAATTAATGTTCATATTATATGCACATCTCAACACACTGTCCATTCCGTTCAGGTGCTGTTCCAGGTCCTTTGCTGTCTCTGACAGAATTACTATGTCATCAGAAAAACGCAATGTTTTTAATTCTTCACCCTGAACTTTAATTCCTTCTCCAAATTTCTCCTTGCTTTCCTTTACAGCTTGCTCAATGTACAAATTGAATAACATTGGAGAAAGGCTACAACCCTGTCTTACTCCCTTCCCAACCACTGCATCCCTTTCGTGCCCTTCAACTTTGACAACCACTGTCTGGTTTTTGTACAAGTTGTAAATAACCTTACTCTCCCTATATTTTACTCCTGCTTGCTTCAGAACTTGAAAGAGTTTAGTCTAATAAACATTGTCAAAAGCCTTCCTTAAAACTACAAAAGCTAGATATGTACGGATATGCCATAAAAGTAAGTATTGCCTCCCGTGTTCCTACATTTCTCCTGAACCCAAACTGATCTTCCCCGAGGTCAGCTTCTATCACCTTTTCCATCCTCCTGTAAATAATTTGTGTTAATATTTTGTAACCATCACTTATTAAAAAGATGGTTTTGTAGTTTCACACTTGTCTGCGCCTGCTTTCTTTGTAATGGGGATTATAACATTTTTCTTAAAGTCTGAGGGTACTTCACCTGTCTCGTACACCTTACACATCAGGTGAAACAGTTTTGTCATGGCTGGTTCTCCCAAAGACTTCAGTAGCTCTGAGGGAATACCATCTACTCCTGGGGCCTTGTTTCGATTTAGGTCTTTCAGGGCTCTGTCAAATTCATCTCTCAGTGTAGTATCTCCTATTTCATCCTCATCTACATCTTCTCCCCTTCCTACAATATTGCCTCTAAGTTCATTTCCTTTGTAGAGCCCCTCTATATACTACTTCCACCTTTCAGGTTTCCCTTCTTTTCCCCCTGTTTCAGTCAATTGTTGCCTAAAGCACCTTCTGAAATTCTCAAGAACTTCAGTTTCCTTCAGTTTATCTAGGCCCCATCTCCTAATTCGTGGATGTAAGAATAAACGTAGGCGCTCTAACGCCACAGCTTTGAAGCCAAGGGTAGCCATCTTGATCCGTCCAAAACCCTGCTGCCTTTACCTTGTTTGCGTATACTTGACGCTCGTTTTTTGGATGGATTTTGCACTGTTAATGTATGTTTGCACTGCAGTAAGGTACGTTTACACTGCGAATTGTATCGGCATATGTATGAGATATATGTATATGCGACTTTGCGACATATATCGTGACTTGTATATGAACTGACAAGTATCAACCGCATATATGTATGAGCGTGCGTTTAACTTATTGATTTGTATCACTGTGCGATGGATTCTGACGACGACTTGGAGGATTTCACATTTTTATTTGTTGGTACGCTCGCTTTTTTCGAAGATGATTGGAAAAAAAGGAGGAGGAAGCGTAGATGGTGACAAAGAGAGTTTCTTCGCAAGCGCGCTACTCACGGAGCTTACAGAATGCCCGTTCAGGAATTAACACTATAGGAGGGCGTGTATTTTAGAAATATGTTAGGATGACTTGGAGGATTTTCGCAGTTTGTTATCTCTTGTTGCTCCACTTGTGTCCAAAAGCAAGACAAAGTCGCGAGATAATGTTGGCTATTAATGCCGACAGTTATGTGTGTGAGGCATTGGCATTAGCAATCGCGCAAATACTTTATCATGAAATCTTCGGTTTTCGAGGACAATTACTTTTACAGAGTGGACAAGGGTACATACAAGTACCTCTCAACCTGGAGCAGCGATACAAATTTTCTTTGTCGTTGTTGTTGCCAACATAACCACGCGAGGCCGCCGGAATACGAACTGAAATTTTACCGGCACATAAATTTTGCATCATATTTCTCTCAAATATTATTAAAAAGGGGTTAATTTTTAGTTCTTTTGAACGACTGACATGCGTCATTCATTAAACACACCGCGCACGGCAGTATTAATATGTTCGTAAACGACGCGTGCGAATTTGCGATCATTTAGGGGCCCATATCTCGGGTTCTATTCATCTCAGAGTGAAGGGGTAAAGTGTTCTGGATAGATCTTGGCCTAGTGATCATTTGTGTACATATTACATTAAAACTTCGACACAAAATGAGTGAATCGTCAATCAAACAAAAGCCCAGTTTCCTGCCGCAAAAAAACTCTAACGAGCGGACGAACTTTCAGTGTAAAAACAGAGGGGTGAAGACACGGAAATCGCTAAGGAGTGAAAACACCAAACATTTGGCAGAGAAAAACAAATTTCACGTATTATCTGTGAATGAAGAGGCGGTAAGTGAACATGAACCTTTGAACAAACTTTGTCAACAGAAAGGTGATGCAGGCTCTACGTTCAGCTTTAAGGAAAACAAGAAAAGTGAGGAATTTAACATGCCATCTTCTGCACGTATTAAGGTAATTAATGAGAAAGACACTGTCAGCAAAAACATGCAACAGTCGAAACACGAAAGCAATGTTTATTTTCAACATACAGTCATGGCAAAAACTTAACCAAATTATTCAGAGACAACAGAAAATGCAACGCAACAAGTATTGTGGAGCCAGGAGCAACAACGAAAAACAAAAGATAGAGGATAGATTAAGAAAAGGCAAACCTACATTTCTAGGTTTTGTAGATTTGAAGAAGGCTTTTAAAATGTTGATTGGAATAAACTCTTTCAAGTTCTGAAGCAAGCAGGAGTAAAATATTGAGAGCGTAAGGTTATTTACAACTTGTACAAAAACCAGACAGTGGTTGTCAGAGTTGAAGGGCATGAAAGGGATGCAGTGGTTGGGAAGGGAGTAAGACAGGGTTGTAGCCTTTCTCTAATGTTGTTCAATTTGTACTTTGAGCAAGCTATAAAAGGAAAGCAAGGAGAAATTTGGAGAAGGAATTAAAGTTCAGGGTGAAGAATTAAAAACATTGCGTTTTGCCGAC
Organism: Locusta migratoria; assembly: GCA_026315105.1. Taxonomy (NCBI): domain Eukaryota; kingdom Metazoa; phylum Arthropoda; class Insecta; order Orthoptera; family Acrididae; genus Locusta; species Locusta migratoria. The sequence goes on along the minus strand of CM048752.1, from coordinate 76,325,214 downwards.
GACATAGTAATTCTGTCAGATACAGCAAAGGACCTGGAAGAGCAATTGAACGGAATGGACAGTGTGCTGAAAGGTGCATATAAGATGAACATTAACAAGAGCAAAACTAGGGTAATGGAGTGCAGTGTAAGAAAATCAGGTGATGCTGAAGGAATTAGATTGGGAAATGAAGCAATAAAGGAAGTAGATGAGTTTTGTTACTTGGGCAGTAAAATAACAAATGATGGTCGCAGTACAGAGGATATAAAATGCACAATGCCAATGGGTAGAAAAGCGTTCTTGAAAACGAGAAATTTGTTAACAACGAATATTGATTTAAGCCTAAGGAAGTCCTTCCTGAAGGCATTTGTATGATTTGTTGCCTTGTATGGGAGTGAAATATGGACGATAAACAGTGCGGACAGGAAGAGGATAGAGGCTTTTGAAATGTGGTGCTACAGAAGAATGCTGAAGATTAGGTGGGTGAATCCCGTAACTAATGAGGAGGTACTGAACGGAATTGGGGAGAAAAGAAATTTCTTGCATACCTTGACTAAAAGAAGGGATCGATTGGTAGGACACATTCTTAGACATAAAGGAATTGTGAATTTAGCGTTGGAGGGAAGTGTGTGGGGTAAAAATCGCAGAGGAAGACCAAGAGATGGATACAGTAAGCATTTTCAGACAGATGTAGGTTGCCGTTCTTATGTGGAGATGAAGAGGCTTGCTCAGGATAGGGTATTGTGGAGAGCTGCATCAAACCAGTCTTTGGACTGAAGACCACAACAGCAACAACAACAGCAGTTACAAATAAATAACATGTCCACATATAAACCGTTAATATTTTTAGCACGTCACATTCTTGAAGATATTCAGTTTCACACATGCCCCCTGCCCCCCCCCCCCCCGCAAAAAAATAAAATAAAATTATAGGTCTAAGAAAGACACAGACGCAACAACGAGATTAAAAGATGGTTTGTACATCGATGTAGAATCTAGTCCCCGACAATGGAAAAATCTTGTGCACTTTTTGAAAATATATAATGTCCGAAATCCGCTAAAACAAAACTCGTGCAACACGTCAGTACGCATCGAGCAAGCGAACATAATCACAATCAGTTCCTTTTAAATACCCCAGCACGTCAGGCTGCAATTCATTTCTGCTTTAAAAATCTTTTGACCGATGTGAACATGACTTGAGTTCAAATGATTGTAGAGCTTGTGGGACTTAAGTACAGGATCATCAGTCCCTAAACTTACAAAGATGGTTTGTACATCGATGTAGAATCTAGTCCCCGACAATGTAAAAATCTTGTGCACTTTTTGAAAATATATAATGTCCGAAATCCGCTAAAACAAAACTCGTGCAACACGTCAGTATGCATCGAGCAAGCGAACATAATCACAATCAGTTCCTTTTAAATACCCCAGCACGTCAGGCTGTAATTCATTTCTGCTTTAAAAATCTTTTGGCCGATGTGAACATGACTTGAGTTCAAATGATTGTAGAGCTTGTGGGACTTAAGTACAGGATCATCAGTCCCTAAACTTACAAAGATGGTTTGTACATCGATGTAGAATCTAGTCCCCGACAATGTAAAAATCTTGTGCACTTTTTGAAAATATATAATGTCCGAAATCCGCTAAAACAAAACTCGTGCAACACGTCAGTACGCATCGAGCAAGCGAACATAATCACAATCAGTTCCTTTTAAATACCCCAGCACGTCAGGCTGCAATTCATTTCTGCTTTAAAAATCTTTTGGCCGATGTGAACATGACTTGAGTTCAAATGATTGTAGAGCTTGTGGGACTTAAGTACAGGATCATCAGTCCCTAAACTTACAAACTAGCTAATAGTAAGGACGGCACAAATATCCATGCCCGAGGGGGGGGGGGTTTGAACCCCCGACCGTAGTGGCCGTGCAGACCATGACTGGAGCGCCACACATCGCAGCCGGCATGACTTGAGTATTGTGAGCTGTACGAATTACACAGCACTGACAATTTGTCATAATAGACTGACATTAAAATAACAGTGATACTATTTAATGATATTTTAATATTTGAATTAGAGAGTTCAAGAGGAAATATAAAAGTAACAGCATTAACAGCGGCAACTTCTTAGTGTGTACCTTGCCTTTCCATTGTTATCACTTCAACTGTAGTATTTCGGTAGATTGTCTTGCGAATGTTTGTCATAGATTCTTAGGGAGTGTGAATTCTCCCTTGCAAAAATTGCGCAAATAACACAACTCACAAGCCTGACGCAATTCGCACCAGGTTAAACTACTGCAAGCAGTGTCCCAGCTAACAGCACTATGAAAATTTCACAGAACATAAATAGGTATACTTGTAACTACAGATAATGAGTATGTGCATATCTCTACCCAATTTGTAGGATAAAAATGACAATTTTTTCCTGCCACACGTAGAATTTTATACGGAACAACTGTTTTAACTGTGGGACAGTCTATTACTGTCATGATCCTGTTTTATAATTACATACACGAATAAAGAAAAATACTGTATACGTCTAATCTGTTCTCGCTCACACTCCACAGATGGCAGCACGTACCACGTACACTTGTTACTCGCGGCTAGAGCCAGCGCAGGAGGGCACCCAAGACTTCCCGACCGCCCGATAGATGTCTCTACGTTACGCTACCAGAGCTCTGTGCGACACGAGAACAACCAATAGCATCACAAGTTAGCGACAGCCAAGAGAATAGCATTCTGGTGTAAACATTGCCTGGATGCGGCAGTTTAAACGCATTCTGCCTCTTTCTTATGAAAGTAATGCGAGTATATTCTGCAACATTCAATGTTTTTACATTTCAGTCTGATTTCAGAACAAAGTATGAAATAAAAACTGTCTTGTCCCAAATATTCTGCTGTTTATTTCGCAGTATGTTGCCATTAATGAGTATATGCTCAAGTAGGAAATTAAGCTTAAATAGCTTCGAGTGAAAAATAGCCTATAGAAGGAAAAGTCATGTTCTTCCTTATCACAAATTTTTGTGTCTCTTTCCAGATATGTGACGATTTCCGAGAATGTGGTCAGGCAGGCGAATACGAATTTTATTGCTGCTTTCGGAGCAATTTAAGCTGCCCTCATAATTCCCTGCCTGTCCAGATTTATTTTATTTATTTATTTTCGAGGTCTATGAAATCGTGACGGGAGTGTATCGCTGGGATGTAGAATGTGTCATAGTATTGCTATGATAATCTTATGTAAATTTCATGTGGCTTACTGACTAAATTGTTTGTAAACAAATACATGAAAAGGGCTACACTTTACTTATGGGCTGCAAGGGCTTAGTGTGTTAATGTTGGCAATGAAATTTTCGCTTTACGATGGTAATCAATTTACTAACCGGACAAGGTTATAAAGAAGAACCTGTCAATCAGAGAACGTGTAATGTGGTTGCCAACACCAGCACACTACATCTGTACCCTAAAGCTTACGTTCTAATTCGCAGATACAGCCAATAAGTGATATATCCATGAGAGTGACATGGACAGTTCTTATAGTGAAGCTAAAAGTTAAACAGGAAGTAACGCAGATTATTAATCAACTCCTTTAAAGAATGGATATCTAGAAGACGAGGGGTTAGTTGCTTTTTGAATTTAGCCATATCACCACCGACTGACGTAATATAAACTATATGTTTATTTTATACTTTTCTGCCTGAACAATTTACCGTGTTCCTCATTGTCTCCTGCTAGAATTTTTAGCAAAGTACTATATTTGAAGATCGTGTTTACTTCTTGTAATATCAAGTTCCCATGCACTCTTAGTTTTGTGAACAGTATGATTATAGTTCAGAGAGCACATAAGTAATAAAATGTACTAGCATGAGTTGGTGAAGAAAGCCAGCTGTTTCAGTAAATCTCTACAATAGTATCTAGAGTGCACTCTGATAATACTCTCGGAGATCGCTGTATTTCGGAAGCAGACAGCCAAATATATCTGATAAGGAAGAATATTAATATTGTTGCAGCTCGTGAAACTGTCCTATTGGGTTCCTACCTAAGTGCACACGGTCAAATTATCATAGATTGGGAAATAAAACATCGAAATATTTGCGTCCTTCATTTTCTAATCACAAGGCAATATAAATAGTGTAGAACACTGCAAATCATTCATGTCTTATATTAATAAGCAACTCCAAGAACGTGTTTAAATAAAATATTTCAAAAAATTAAAGGATGTGTGTGGTTACAAACTATGATCCCTTGCATTGACAACCTAGAATGCTATCCATTACACCACACTTACAATGAATGTTTAAAGCCTTTATCATTAAATTTATTTCAACATCTTATTGCTGCATTACAGTTTCACATGTAATATCAAGGTACATTTCCTTGTGATACAGTGTCAGTGCACTGTCACTTTGAAATGGAACTGGGCAACCTTAACACGGAACAGTTAACATATTATGCCAGTATGAACAACGGCGTCTGGATATACCAGTACGGTGCCGTAACCGTAGAGACATCTATCGGGCGGTCGAGAAATCTTGGGTGCCCTCCTAAGCTGACTCTAGTCGCCTGTCACTTGTTTAGTAATTATACTGATGTATTGCATCATCATCGTAAGTCGTCGTGCTCATTGCTGAGCGTCGTGACTCCATGAACCAAGCGTCTCCACCCCGGACGGTCGTCATCTTCTCTCAGTGCCTGCTGAAGAGGCAGACCGGAGATCTTCTTCATTTGGTCTCTCCATCTGCTCGCTGCTCTTCCTCTTGGTCTTGTGCCTTCGATCTTTCCTTGTAAGATTATTTTTTCTAAGTTTTCTCCGTTTCTTCTCATAACATGGCCAAAGAACTGGAGAATTTTTTCGTCGACTCGAGAAGAAAGGCGTCTGGAGATGTTCAGTTGTTCAGTAATGGACACATTTGTTCTTCCTTCGATCCATTTTATGCGTAGCATCCTACGCCAGCACCAAAGCTCAAAGGGATCAATGCGTTGCTTGTCTCTGGCCTTCGGTGTCCATGATTCACAGCGATAAAAGAAGACAGAAAATACGAGTGTTTCAACTAGCCGAATCTTTGTGCTATTTGTTATTGCTCTGCTCTGCCAGACCTTGGTGAGCTTCTTCATAGCCACTCGTCCTAGCGTGATCCGTCTTCTTATCTTCTCTTCACAACTACCTGTCCTGCAGATGGTTGACCCAAGGTAAGTGAAGGACTGCACGACTTCCTTTAATTGACCTGTGAGCTGGATCTGTTGTTCTCGATCAATTAACACGAGTTTGGACTTACTGAGGTTGATGTCGAGTCCATATGCTAGACTAATATCCTTTATTCTAGTTAGTAGCTCAGCAAGTTCATCTTCGCTGTTGGCTAAAAGTACCGTGTCATCAGCAAAACGGAGGTTGTTGACAGTTCTTCCGCCAATTGAGATGCCGTTGGTCCAACCATCAAGAGCTTTTCTAATGACGTGTTCTGCATAGATGTTGTACAGCTGTGGGGATAGAACACAACCCTGTCTCACACCTTTTGAAACTCTGAAGGAATCAGACGCACCAGCACTTGTCTTTACAACTGTGGAGTGATCATTGTACAGATGTTTGATCAATGCTGTCAAGTGGGGAGGGACACCGATCTCTGCAAGTACCTGCCACAACTTTCCCCAGACAACACAGTCAAAGGCTTTCCTATAGTCAAGGAAGCAGATGAAAACAGGAACACAGAACTCTCATGATTTTTCTATTATTATCTTACGTTGAGAATCTGTTCACGAGTTCCTTTCCCTTCAACAAAACCTGCTTGTTCTGAGGATATGTGAGGTTGAATGTAGGTTCAGTATGTAGAGTAAATTTTTACTTGCGTGAGATATGAGTGCAATAGTTGGGTAGTTGGAGCAGTTCCTGATAGACCGTTTCTTGTGTCAGGGAATGAAGAGAGACTTTGACCAGTCATCCAGCCACTGCCCAGTTTCCCATATTCCTTTAGACAATGAGTGCAGCGCATCAGTGCCTTCCTGTCCCATTTCTTTGATCATTTCTCCTGATATGCCGTCTACACCAGGGGCTTTATAATTCTTCAAATGTTGAATCGCATTCTGTATTTCACTGCGTATAATTGTAGGTTCCAAATTAAGTTGCTCAACTGTTTGGTTGTCCGTACTGTTGTTAATTCCAGAGTATAGCTTTTCACAGTACTGTTTCCACCTCGCAACAACGTTTTCTTTGCCACCGATAGGGTTACCTTCTCGTCATAAATCACCCACGTACGAGGATTAAATTCACCGGTGATGCTTTTGATTTTCTTGAAGAGATCACGCACCTGATTGCGATTATGATGCTGTTCTATTTCAGTACATATACCGTTAATGAAATCTGCTTTGCCCTTTCTACAATTTCGTTGTATTAATCTGCATAGGTTCTTGTATCTGTCTTGATCCTGGGTAGTGTAGATACCAGTTTTCTTCAGATGCCTTCTCTCTTCAATTAATTTTAGTGTGGAGTTGATATCCAGGGATGTTTTGCATTCTGCGATTGTTCTGATGTCGGTAGTGGTGAAAAAACAACGTTCTTCTTTCGGTCCCATATTTGTGATGCTGGTGTTTCGTTATCAAGATTGATTTTATGAAGTTTTTCTCTTACAAGTTCGCCAAATTTGCGAATAGATTCCTTGCTTGTGAGTCTTGGCTGTCTTTCGTCAGTTTTCTTAGTAGTTTTAAGCTGAATGCGCATTTCCATGTATTGCATAGCGGTTCCTTACAGAGTTGCCAGGTTTTTCTGTTGCTCTGTCGCCAAATTTTAAACAAAAGTAGCCAAAATATCGCCATCTTCACAACAATAAAATGCCAAAATATAACCATCTTTTCATCAGTCGAAATAGACAAATATTGCAACTTTTAATCTGTTAACATTATTATGCTATGGTAATTATGGCATGTTACTCGACAATGATAATCCTGAAATTCAGGGAGTAAGCTGGTTACCGAGTAATAAGTAACACAAACTGTGGCAGTCTCACATTCACAAACATCAGACTGAACTTTCCAAGGAAACTCGTACTTCACAGAAACATTTATCTGAGTCCATCCAAGAACTGAACCCAGACACACCAGCAACTGACAATGAGGCCAGTCAAAATATTGGCTCATTGTAAATATAATAGAGAGACTGCGGAAATTCAGTTACATTTAACTATCGCGTTTATTATATTCATGACTTACAAAAATTACAAACAAAACTATTCAAGAATCATTCTATCAAATTTACACAAGGGATGTTCTCATGCATAGGTTCGATTACCAATCACTTTCATCTTCTTAAAAACAAATGTTTACAGATGTTAAATAGAGTTATTGAATCTTTCAAACATTTCTTTAATACACACAAAATTATTACAACATTTTGAGGTGAGGTAATTTATAATAATGCACTAAGCATTTCATGCTTTGAGGTGAGATGGACTTTATTTCGTAACAATTCGTCATGACACACTGAAAAACCAGCCACGAGAACCATTGGGAAATCACCGCGTGTTCTCCATCGACATTTATACTCTGTAAATCACTGTTAACCACTGTGAAGTGCGTAGCATAGGGCTCGCTTCACAGTAACAGCTGTTACGAATTTCTGATGTGTTGTCGTATGGAACGCGGAGAAAGATACTGTTTAAATGCCTCCTTGCATGCTGTAGTTTATATAATCTCATCTTCATGTTCTCAGCGGACGCCATACATACGGTGTTGTAGTATACTTCGAGATATCATTTAAAGCCTGTTCTCTAACCATCGTAAGTAGAGTACATGAGGTAGTTTACGTCTATCTTCAAGAGTCTGTAAGCTGAGTTTGTTTACATCTCTGTGACACTCTCCCACACATTCATGATACTTGAAAACATTTGTGCTAACTTGTGTAGGTTGATTACATTTCCCCAGCATTCTACTGACGTTTAGCCGGTATCATTGATGCAATGTCTAAAGCGTGATTGCTTTACATTCGTTGTATTTGAAGTAAAATAAAATAGCCATTAAGTCGCCAACAAATTCCTCTAATAGCCAAATTTAATCGCCAGTCGCCAGACTGCTAGAATGGCTACTATTATAAGAAAAAGATAGCCAAGAATGCGAAAAATCGCCACACCTGGCTACCTTGGTTCCTTAGCTGTCTTTCGTCAGTTTTCTTAGTAGTTTTAAGCTTAATGCGCATTTCCATGTATTGCACAGCGGTCCTTATCCGACAAGAGCTTATGCACGATCCCCTCCACACCTTCCGAGCGCCAGCCAAGCAACCAATGAAAAGTCACAGCTGAAAGACCAATAGGAAGGCGCTGTTTAAACCCGGTTGGCGCGCTCGTCATTTGCCATGACGTCTGAAAGCGACACGGCGTTGAGAAAGAGCTGATTTTGAATTCTGGTTACCTGGGGCTCCCTCCGTCCGTTGAACATATTGACCTAAAGCACTCCTGTTCTTTGAGAAGTTTATTTGAGAAAATTCCGTTTCCTGTTAAAATTATATTCATTTACAATATTTGTACTATTGAGCGAACATTATGTTTTGTCATGATTACGACGCCTAATGTGTTCTTCCCCGCTGCTGTTTTCTACAGTAAAATGAGATAATGGGTGTAGGAACTCTAAGTCTTCTGAATGTTTAAATAACTGAAAAATAATAAATAACGTAATTTACGCTGCAACATTTAATGCATAAACTGTTAATGTGATGAAATGGGCGATAAATAAATTACAGAAAGTCTAGTTATTTCATAGCAGAAAAATGAACAGAGCTATATGAAAAAATTGTGCTCGTTGTAATGTGTAGTAGAATATTCACAAACAGTAGTTTTTGTATGTCAATAATTTTTGTGTATAGGCCTAATTGGTGTCATTTAAGATTATACAGCGATAGCTCCAGTATTACATAAGTCATAAAGCTTAAATGGTTGTTAGCATGTATATTCACAGGTTATTGGTTTAGCACAGCAAAATCATTCTGAATCAAACATACCGGTAATGACCTTGTGGAATTTTATGACGTAAGGTGCTACTCTGACCATAACTTGTTGTTTATGAACTGTAGGCTGAAACTAAAGAAACTACAAAAAGGTAGGAAAATAAGGAGATGGGACCTGGATAAATTGAAGGAACCTGACGTTCTTAAGAATTTCAGAGGGAGCTTTAGGCAACAATTGACAGAAACAGGGGAAAATAAAACAGTAGAGGAGGAATGGGTAAAATTGAGAGATGAAATAGTGAAGGTAGCAGAGGACAAAATAGGAAGGAAGGAAGGACCTACAAAAAATCCTTGGATATCACAGGAGATACTAAATTTAATCGATGAAAGGAGAAAATATAAAAATGCAGTAAATGAAACAGGCAAAATGGAGTACAGACGACTAAGAAATGAGATTGGCAGGAAGTGCAAAATGGCTAAGCAGGAGTGGCTAGAAGGCAAATGCAAGAATGTAGAAGAATGTATAAATAGGGGAAAAATAGATACAGCCTACAGGAAAATAAAAGAAGCATTTGGAGATAAGAAAAACAGCTCTATGAATATCAAGGACACATGGAAAACCAGTTCTCAGCAAAGAAGGGAAAGCTGAAAGGTGGAAAGAGTATATAGAGGGGCTCTACAAAGGAAATGAACTTCGAGACAATATTGTAGGAAGGGAAGAGGATGTAGATGAAGATGAAATAGGAGATACTGTACTGAGAGAAGAATTTGCAGAGCCCTGAAAGACCTAAGTCGAAACAAGGCCCCTGGAGTAGATGATATTCCCTCATAGATACTGACCTCTCTGGGAGAACCAGCCATGACAAAATTGTTTCCCCTGGTGTGTAAGATGTATGAGACAGGTGAAGTACCCTCAGACTTTAAGAAAGATGTTATAATCCCCATTCCAAAGAAAGCAGGTGCAGACAGGTGTGAAAATTACAGAACCATCAGTTAATTAAGTCATGGTTGCAAAATATTAACACGAATTATTTACAGAAGGATGGAGAAGGTGGTAGAAGCTGACCTCGGGGAAGATCAGTTCGGGTTCAGGAGAAATGTAGGAATACGGGAGGCAATACTCACTTTAAGACTTATACTAGAAGATAGATTAAGAAAAGGCAAACCTACATTTCTAGCTTTTGTAGATTTGGAGAAGGCTTTTGACAATGTTGATTGGAATAAACTCTTTCAAGTTCTGAAGCAAGCAGGAGTAAAATATAGGGAACGTAAGGTTATTTACAACTTGTACAAAAACCAGACAGCGGTTGTCATTGTTGAAGGGCATGAAAGGGATGCAGTGGTTGGAAAGGGAGTAAGACAGCGTTGTAGTCTTTCTCCATTGTTGTTCAATTTGTACATTGAGCAAGCTATAAAGGTAAGCAAGGAGAAATTTGGTGAAGGAATTAAAGTTCAGGGTGAAGAATTAAAAACATTGCGTTTTGCCGATGACACAGTAATTCTGTCAGATACAGCAAAGGACCTGGAAGAGCAATTGAACGGAATGGACAATGTGCTGAAAGGTGCATATAAGATGAACATTAACAAGAACAAAACTAGGGTAATGGAGTGCAGTGTAAGAAAATAGGGTGATGCTGAAGGAATTAGATTGGGAAATGAAGCAATAAAGGAGGTAGATGAGTTTTGTTACTTGGGCAGTAAAATAACAAATGATGGTCGCAGTACAGAGGATATAAAATGCAGAATGGCAATGGGTAGAAAAGCGTTCTTGAAAAAGAGAAATTTGTTAACATCGAATATTGATTTAAGCTTAAGGAAGTCCTTTCTGAAGACATTTCTTTGGAGTGTTGCCTTGTATGGGAGTGAAACATGGACGATAAACAGTGCGGACAGGAAGAGGATTGAGGCTTTTGAAATATGGTGCTACAGAAGAATGTTGAACATTAGGTGGGTGGATCGCGTAACTAATGAGGAGATACTGAACAGAAGTGGGGAGAAAAGGAATTTCTAGCATACGTTGACTAAAAGAAGGGATCGACTGGTAGGACACATTCTTAGGCATAAAGGAATTTCGGATTTAGCGTTGGAGGGAAGTGTGTGGGGTAAAAACCACAGAGGAAGACCAAGAGATGGCTACAGTAAGCAGATTCAGACAGATGTAGGTTGCCGTTCTTATGTGGAGATGAAGAGGCTTGCTCAGGATAGGGTATTGTGGAGAGCTGCATCAAACCAGTCTCCGGACTGAAGACCACAATAACAACAGAAGGTGCTACTAAATTCATTTGTGCCCTGAGTCAGCTCTTTGTGTTTTTATTGGTCTACATAATATACACTGTGCACGAAATGTGCTCTATACATTGGAGACATTACGTTTGTTACACTAACATGCATAATTGTATGCAAGTGTGATACTGTACCTATATTACATTACAGTATTCATTCCGTATTTGGAAACTTATTCAAGCTATTTATTTTGCAAAAGATGTAATTACACAACAGATTAGTAAATTTTTGGTGTCATTTGTCAGAAGTGTAGGCCCTAACTCAGGTAGTTGGTACTAAGTCAAAATTTCTTTTTCAATTAGAAAATCTGTTCGGTCTGTAGATTGTGTGTCACCGAAATTGTATGACTTTGTTTATTTTAATGCAACACTAATCATGTGATTCTTACTAATTTTCTCGTGACAGGACTTGTTTATATATATTTTTAAGATTTGTGGTTGAATATCATTTAATACTTCATTTATAATATTTGTTAAATACTTGTTTATTCCCCATAAATATAATAAGAGAATTAGGAAGACCACAGTGCTCCTCAGTTCTTAATGTACTTAGTCTAGCTATTGATTCACTAACATATTTAATGGTTCTCCAAGTCTAGTTAATTTTCTCCTTTGATATACTGCAGGGTCCATGTCCACATAAAATTCCATTTTTGTGCCTGAGAGAATTTAAGTACTTAATTTTCTTACCGTAGTTCTTTGGTATGATAAATTAGCATACTGTTTTACACTTATTTGGTCAATTAAAATGCATTTGCCAATTTTCTCCATTTATTTTTTAACTAGAAATGTGTCCTTACTGTACTGAAGATATCATCCGGTTTGCTAATGTGCTGCTGCGTCAGACTAGGCTTAAGAAGTGACCTACTTTCAATTTTCCATGTATTTAGCAGAGACATATTTTTCTTCTTTCTGGCTACCTTATCTAATGACTGAATGGTAGAGTCATTATATTTCGTATCATATGACTACTTTCTTGCAATTATTAGGTTCAGATTTTTATCTTCCAGAATAACAGCAGCAGAATATTTTATTGTTCAGAGGTAGTCTTTAAGTCATATGTCCTGTTTGCAGCACACATTAAATTTGTTTTCCCTTAAAGGGGATGACTAAGTTTCTAATGATGTCATATTAATAGCTATGTCTTCATTGTGATTATGACTGCAATACACAGGTACAACTATAATTTCTAATAATGGAATTAATATGACAGTAGAGCAAGAGGAAAATATTCCACATTTTTCATTGTTTCTTCGTGAAGGCTGTTCCACAATAGTATTTAGAGTGTGTTCTACACCACAATGTAACTGCTGTATAGCCATTAACACACAGAATTGTCTTTTTAGAGGATAGTCAATGTGCATACAAAAGAGCACAATACAGCTTAGCCAAAAATCAAAAGTATTTTTTTACTATGACCATGTATGAACTAAACATTTAATTCTCAGCTATCAATGCAGTTTTCAGTTATTGGAACATAGTTTGTGACAGTAAGTTTAACAATACGTACTGTATTGTATGTCATCACTGTCATAAGTGTGTTGTAGGTGATAGTGATTACTCTGATGAGCAGTATAGTCATTTTGCTACTTTTTTCCCTTTATTTTTAAGACCATTTGATGAACTTCTAAGACATGCCTTTGTTACTCTGAAAATCAATTGCATTTGTCACAGTAAACAGATCCAAGCAAAATTTCTGCATTTTAATTTATAGACTACACAGCTTTGGTTTATTAGCTTCTTGTATATTGTATGCATTGGCAAAGATACATAATAATACAGTATATATTAATAAAATGTTACGGTTCAAGTATATTTATGGCAGCAGTGGCACAGTGTGCTAATATTGGCACTGAAATGTTGCCTATATGAATGATAATCAATTTACTAACTGGTCCAGAGTACATACAAGAAACAGTGAACTACAGAGCAGGAGCAGCATTAATTATTTATTTCATGATTGCACAAAATATTATTCCCCTCAGTCTATGTTGGGTTTTCAAAGAGTAGTCAACACCTGTTGCCAAGATCAGTTCACTCTGCTGCTGTTGCCATAAGTAAAATTTTACACAATGTTACAAGAAATAGAGGATGAAATAAGTTTATTTAAACTATCCGTTATGGGGCAATGGAGCTAGCTAACGCTTTTATCTTTTTACAAAAACACCTGTAAATCTTAAAAATAAACACATGAAGCAGAAGTAGGAATGAATTCTCGATGCTACTGTTCACTGTGCATTAAAGAAAATCAGCAGCCTGTGGTGAAAAGAACTGCCTAAACAGAAGATTCCAAATGGTATGAACTGCCAGAAACACTAATGGAAGTGATCAACAGCAGACTGTCTGGTATAAACAGATGACACTGTGCCTTCGAACAGAAATGAGTTCTTCAATCTCATCAACTATTCCCTCATGAACTACAATGAGAACAGAGCAAAATTAAGAAATTCAGCAGAGTTAAGTATGCAGTAAAATGTCTATAAATCTCTCTCTGAACTGGCAGCACTAACAAACCGCATCAACAAACTGAAGCTAGTATGTCATCTGACCAAGCGTAAGTACAAGAAATTCTATTGTGTGACACAGATTGATGCACTACTATATAGTTCCAGAATGAAACTTTCCATTTGCAGCGGAGTGTTCGCTGATATGAAACTTCCTGTGAAAGTTTCATTCTGAAAACATCCCTTAGGCTGTGGGTAAGCTGTCTCCACCATATCCTTTCTTCCAGGAGTTCTAGTCTTGCATGGTTCACAGGAGAGCTTCTGTGAAGTTTGGAAAGTAGAAGGCGAGGTACTGGCGGAAGTAAAGTTGTGAGGCGGCATCGTGAGTCGTGTCGGGATAGCACAGTCGGTAGTGCGCTTGCCCGTGAAAGGCAAAGGTCCTAGGTTCGAGTCCCAGTTCCAGCTCACAATTTTAATCTGGCAGGATGTTACTACATAGTTATTCACTCAAAAGGCCTTGCTTGGTGTGTAATATTGGACTTCATTTTTAGGCTAATCACCAAAATTGATGTTTAAAAAATTATTTAATACTGAACTGTATGTCATATGAACAGGGCTGGGCACAAGCCTGTTAATCCATTAATCAATAATTAATTAAGTTAACGTACTGAGTAATGGATTAACTTTCAAGTTAAAAAAAACATACTGAATTTTTTCACTTTCGTTAATGTGTCATAAGTACGGTAATCTGTTCTTTTTGTACCTACTTATTATCACAAAACTGACATCATGCTGTGTAAGTTATGCTCTTACTAGGGCGTGTCATGGATAAATTAGGCAATGTCTAGAAATAGATTTGACAAACTGTGAACAAACATGGTGCCGAGATATGACACAAATCTTGATAACACTTCAGAGTCTTCCCATTTATCATGTAATTGAAACAAAAGTAGATACTCATGAACATCTTTGTGTAAATGAAGTAATTATTCCCTTCAAACATACAATCATGAAACGTAAACTGCGTAAAAGACTTTGTAATACAAGCAGCAGTGGCATTTTGGATGACTTTAAAATACATGTGGGAAAAAATATTAGGAGTAATAGCAGCAAGGGAATTAGTCATGAGATTATACTTGACCATAAAAACCACAAACTTGCTTTTGGCAATTACTTTTCTTAACAGCTCTGAGAGAAAGGGGTAGGTGGGCATACTGCACAGTTAGGCTCGATAGAACGAAAGGTGTATTTTGAGGTAGTCAGCTAATGTCAGAAGATACAACAAAATTATGGAGGGTGTTACTGGTAAGCATCACCTCGCAGCAGGAAGAGCTCGTGCTGATGGCCCTCTTTGAAGAGATTGGGGGGGATGCTGGTCCAGGACCCAAATTCAGGAGGGTCTATCTAGATCGCGGTGCCCTCATTTTTGTGTGCGAGGGGGAGCACTCAGCAGAATGGCTTAAGGACAAGGTGCCCATGATATCTCTGTGGGAGGATGCGAAGCTGCTGGCAAGACAGCAGCCGAACTCCTGAAGACCGCAAAGGTATCAATATGGGTACCAAAGAACCTTAAGGATGTCTCTCCAAAGACTCTGTTCGAGAAAATAAGGGTCCAGAACCCAAAAGTCTCGACAGAGGATTGGAGGGTAATTAACCAAAAGGTCGTTCCGGAAGGACGAACCCTGGTGGTGGAGGTCGGAGAGGAGTCCCTGAAGGCAATGCGAGAGCAAGGCCTGAAACTGTTTTTAGGGTTCTCGCAGGTTGCCGTCAGGGTAATCAAAGACCTTAAAGGCAATAATGGCAGCAAGATGGGGACTGGAAGTGCTGCAGATAAACCTGCAGCACAGTGAAGGGGCCACTGCTGCCCTGAGCCGTCGCCTGGGGAGACAGGAGGTGGACGTGGCCCTGATATAAGAACCCTATTTATACAAAGGGGGTGTATCGGGCCTCGGTGGTACTGGAGGTAAGCTGATTTATGCTAGAAATCTATAAAACTCCAGAACATACATTTATGTTAGAAATGGAATACCTTTCATACCAATGATGGATTTTTGTTCCAGGGACCTGGTGACCATCAGGATGCAGCAACGTGAGGAAGGTATAACGAGGGAAATCGTTTTGGCCTCAGCATACCTTCCTTACGAAGACAGCACTCCTCCTCCTTTGGAAGTGAGGAGACTGACGGAAGCCTGCCATCGGCAAGGTGACGAACTGTTGGTGGGATGTGATGCCAATGCCCACAATCTATCGTGGGGCAGCAAGGACACCAACAGTAGAGGTGAGCACCTTCTTGAATTTCTCCTATCTAACAACTTGGAGATCCTGAATAGGGGTGATGAACCTACATTCAGGAATAGTAGAAGGGAAGAAGTAATTGACATAACTTTTGGTTCCATGGTAATGGGAAGTTATGTCAAACAGTGGCATGCGGTCCTGGAGCCATACTCATCAGATCACATGTATATTAAATTCAAGGTTGAAATGGGAACCAGACAGACCATGGCCTATAGGAATCCCAGGACAACGGACTGGGAGACATATAAGAGAGACCTTGACTTCAGCCTATCGGAAATTAAAACTTCGATAAGGAATCCAGCAGAGTTTGAGGAAATAGCAGAGGCCGTAACCTCTGCTATAGTGACCTCATACCAGGACAACTGCTCAATCACCAAGAAGTGCACAAATAGGAGTGTGCCTTGGTGGAATAATAACCTGGAAATGCAAAGGAAACAGGTACGAAGACTGTTTAACCTTGCGAGGTGCAAAGGACAATGGGCAAAGTATCGTGAGGCCCTTGTCAATTACAACCTTGCCATCAGACGGGCAAAGGAGGCATCCTGGAAGGTATTCTGTGAGGAAGTGGAGGGCACGGCTGCTCAAGCGAGACTTCATAAAATCCTCACTAGAGTACAAACTAATCCAGGAGGAACATTGAGGAAGGATGATGGGGAGTATACAAAGACAGCACATGAAACGCTGGAACTGCTCCTCAAGACTCACTTTCCTCAATATACTCTAGGGGATAACTCAGACCAGAATGTGATTCCTGAGAGACAACGGTTCTCAGGTATTCGCAAAGAGGACTGGGATCTGGCCAAGGAGTGTGTCGATTTCAGTAAGGTCCGATGGGCGGTGGGAACATTTCAACCGTTCAAGTCACCTGGCCCCGATGGAATCTTTCCAGCTCTCCTGCAACAATCGGGAGAAAATCTTATTAGATTCCTATGCAGGTTATTCAGGGTTAGCCTAGCAGCAGGAATCATTCCCAGTGCCTGGAGGGCAGTGAAGGTTGTCTTCATTCCAAAGCCAGGGAGAATTGATCATACCACGGTCAAGGATGTGAGACCAATCAGCCTGTCCTCCTTCATTCTCAAGACATTGGAAAAGCTGGTTAATGTGCATGTTGGAGAAAGGAGGGTAAGTAGGGCTCCTCTATATTCAAAGCAACATGTATATCAGCCAGGTAAATCATGTGAGACAGCTCTCCACCAACTCGTTGGGAAGGTGGAGAAAGCACTACACTTTCAGGAAATAGCCCTCTGTATCTTCCTGGACATTGAGGGGGCTTTTAGCAATACGACCTTCGATTCCATGGTTAGGGCAGCAGATGTTCATGACCTAGGGACCACTGTATGTAGGTGGACTAGGGCCATGCTCAGTGGAAGAAAGGTAGAGGCTACCATGATGAATGAAAAAATAGTAATCAACACCACTAGGGGTTGCCCGCAAGGAGGAGTTCTTTCCCCTTTATTGTGGAATCTAGTGGTGAATGATCTCATTGGAGAATTAAACTCTAGGCAGTACTTTTGCCAAGGATACACAGATGATCTTGTCATATTAATACTTGGCGAATTTGTTGACACAGTGAAGAATATAGTACAAGGTGCACTGGACATTGTGCAAGACTGGTGCAGAAAACAGGATCTGGGGCTTAGTCCTAAGAAGACTGTTGTACCATTCACAAAGAAGCATATACAACATTGAAGTTGGAATCTAAAGCTTTTAAATGAAGTGCTACCTGTGAAGGGGACAGTGAAATATCTAGGGGTTACCTTAGATGAGAAACTGACATGGACCCCTCACATTAGGAATATTTGCTCAAAGGCAAAAGGTACTCTAGTAAGTACCAGGAGAGCTTGTGGCAAAAATTGGGGCCTGAGCCCCAAGGGTATGCACTGGATATACACCACAGTGATTAGACCCAGGATCATCTATGGAGCGGTCGTGTGGTGGAAGAAGGTAGAACAGCAGGTTGCTGCTAAGGAGCTTGGTAAGGTGCAGAGATTAGCCTGCTTAGCCATAACAGGTGGAATTAGCAGCACACCAATTGCTGGGATGGAAACCATGCTGGATATGCCCCCATTACACCTTTGGGTCAAGATGGAGGCAGCGGCTGGTGCATACAGACTCAAATCTGGCAACAACTGGAACTCTTTGGGATATCCAGAATCACACACTAAAATAGTGAGTGAGGTAAATATAGGAAAGGTTGGGGAAATGCCAGCCGACTATATTATAACCCCATACTGCTTCAACAAGCCTTTCAATATAACAATTGGAAGTAGGGAGCAGTGGGAGAAAATAGTTTGACACCGTACGGGGGATATTGTCTGGTTCACTGACGGGTCAAAATCAGACCAAGGTGTAGGGGCTGGGGTATATGGGGTGCAGCCAAGACTGGAGGGCGTCATCTCTCTGGGAAAAATGGCCTCAGTATTCCAGGTGGAAAGGACTGCCATCAGGGCATGTGTGGAGGAGAATTTGTGTAGGTGCTACCAAGACCGTAGCATCTATATCTATTCAGACAGCCAGGCAGCCCTGAGATCACTGGCAGCTCCTGCAAGAAGGTATAAAATTGTTGCAGAATGTCACAGGGAGCTAGGGGAAAGCAATAGAGTAAACCTATTGTGGGTCCCTGGCCACTCGGGGATCCGTGGCAACGAACATGCCGACAGATTAGCCAGGATGGGGGCAGAGACTCCATTTATTGGACTGCAACGTGTCCTGACAATCACCAAGGCAATAATCAAATTGGAGCTACGTAACTGGCTCAGAAGACAGCACGGAGATTATTGGACCAAAGTCCATCAACAAAAACATGGCAAGGTAATAATGCCAAAGCCATGTTTTAAAAGAAGCTCTGCAATCCTGGGTCTGAACAGGAGAGAGATTAGACTCATGGTTTGGTTGCTGACAGGACAGGCCATGGGAATTTCAAAAAACACCTACATACAATGGGAATAACAGAAGAGGTCCCTAAATGTAGGATCTGTGATGACAGTGATGAAACTGCATCACATCTAATCTTCGAATGCATTGCATTGGAGAGTAAAAGGCACAGAACATTTGGGACAACAAGACCCGAAGAAATTGTGTTTAATAAAGAACTGGTAAAGGGACTCCTTGCACTGTTCAAGGGCATTGGTTGGCTTTACTAGATATACAGGGAGCGATACTGCACAATAAACTCAGTTTCAGTGCGGGCAGTGGCGGGTTGGACCAACACTGTTTTGGCTTCCCTGGAAAAAATCAAATCAAATCAAATCATACCTCGTACATCCTCTTCCCCACGTCGTGTCCCCGTCCCTTGGTGGACTGCAGCCTGCCGTGACGCTTTTAGAGCCCGGCGACGTGCTTTACGGACCTTCCACCGCCACCCGACGTTCGAGAATTGTATAAATTATAAACGACTTCAAGCGCAATGTCGTAAAGTTATAAACAACAGCAAAAAAGCTTGCTGGACTGCTTTTACTAGTTCTTTTAACCATTTTACTCCCTCCACAGTTGTTTGGGGTGGCCTACGCCATTTATCCGGCATCAAGGTCCACCCCCCGATTCCTGGCCTGATCGTCGAGAACGCAGTCCTCGTGGACCCCGCTGATGTTTCCAATGCATTGGGCCGTTTCTTTGCGGAGGTTTCGAGCTCTGCCCATTACCACCCTGCCTTTCTCCCTCGCAAACAGGTAGAGGAGGCATGGCCGCCTTCTTTCCACTTTTTTAATCATGAAAATTATAATGTCGCCTTCACCGTGCACGAGCTAGACCATGCTCTCGCCCTGGCCCAATCTTCTGCTCCCGGGCCCGATTCCATTCATATTGAGATGCTGAAGAACCTCTCTTCTGCAGGCAAGTGTTTCCTTCTTAGTACCAACAATCGCATATGGACTGAAGGTCAGGTTCCCACAAGTTGGCGTGAAGCCATTGTTGTCCCCATCCCCAAACCAGGGAAGGACAAACATCTTCCTTCCAGTTATAGCCCCATTTCCCTGACGAGCTGCGTCTGTAAGGTGATGGAATGCATGATTAACGCTCGGTTGGTCTGGCTCCTCGAATCTCGACGCCTCCTAACAAATGTCCAATGCAGTTTTCGTCGACACCGCTCTGCTACTGATCACCTCATTACCTTGTCGACCTTCATTATGAATAACTTTCTAAAGAAGCGTCAAACAGTAGCAGTGTTTTTCGACTTGAAGAAGGCATACGATACCTGTTGGAGAGCGGGCATCCTCCGCACATTGCACACATGGGGCCTTCGTGGCCGCCTCCCTCATTTTATTCAAGCGTTTTTGGCGGATCGCAAGTTCTGGGTACAGGTGGGCTCTGTTTTGTCAGATACCTTTCGCCAGGAGAATGGGGTGCCACAGGGCTCCGTCTTGAGTGTGGCTCTCTTTACCATCGCAATCAATCCGATCGTAGATTGCCTTTCAGCCGACGTTTCCGGATCCCTTTTTGTAGATGATTTTGCAATTTATTGCAGTGCCCAGCGGATGTGTCTCCTGGAGCGTCATCTTCAATGCAGTCTTAACCGCCTATATTCCTGGAGCATTGCGAACGGCTTCCGATTCTCCGCTGAGAAAATGGTATGTATAAACTTTTGGAGATACAAGGATTTTCTTCCACCATCTCTCCGTCTCGGCCCGGTTGCTCTCCCATTCCTGGAGACAACAAAATTCTTGGGGCTAATGTTGGATCGGAAACTTTGCTGGTCCACACACGTGTCCTACCTGGCTGCCCATTGTGCCCGATCCCTTAACGTTCTTCGTGTCCTCAGTGGCACGTCATGGGGAGCGGATCGTACCGTCCTGCTTCACCTTTACCAGGCCATTGTTCAGTCGAAGGTAGACTATGGAAGCCTTGTATACTCTTCTTCACGGCCATCGATTCTCCGCTGTCTCAACTCTATTCACCATCGGGGATTACATCTGGTGACCGGTGCATTTTATACCAGCCCTGTTGAAAGTCTGTATGCTGAGGCTGCTGTATTACCCTTGACCACTCGGCGTGACATACTCTTGTGTCGGTACGCATTCCGGCTGTGGTCAATGCCCCACCATCCATCTTACCGATTATTTTTTGACCACTCACTCGATCGCCAATATCAGTTGCCTGCGATAGCCTTGCTTCCACCTGGAGTTCGGTTTCGCTGCATGCTTCGGCGGCTCGATTTTACCCTTCCTTCCACCTTTCGGTTGAGCGACAGCCCATTGCCACTGTGGCATCAGGCTCAAGTTCACACTCACCTTGAACTTAGTTCGCTGCCCAAGGAGAGCATCCCGGATATGGTATACCGCTCGAGGCTTGTCGAACTCCGTTCGCGGTTCGATAATGCCATATTTATTTACATTGATGGTTCCAAGAGCACTGACGGTGTCGGATCTGCCTTCGTCGTCGGGGACAACCGTTTCCAATACAAGCTCCCTGAACAGTGCTCGAATTTCAAGGCTGAGCTTTTTGCCCTCCACCAGGCTGTTTTGTATACCTGCCACCACCACCAACCTTTCTATGCCATCTGTTCGGACTCCCTTAGTGCCCTGCAGAGTTTTAAGGACCCTTTCTCGACCCATCCTCTCGTGTATCGGATCCAACGCTCCCTCCAGTTGCTAGCAGATGGCAGCTGTCACGTTTCTTTCCTGAGGGTCCCTGGCCATGTGGTTGTGCCCGGGAATGAGACCGCCGACATAGCAGCCAAGGCCGCAGCTCTTTTGCCTCACATGGCTACCTTTTGTGTCCCGTCGGACGATGTTCAACTGGCTCTTCGCCGGAGTATCGTGTCGTCATGGCACAGTGCGTAGTTTTCACTATAGAACAATAAACTGAGAACTGTAAAACTGATCCCGCCCGCTTGGAGGACCTCCTCACGCCCCTCTCGGCGAGAGGAGGTCATCCTGGCCCGGTTGCGGATCGGTCACTGCCGTTTCAGCCACCGTCATTTGCTAACCGCTGATCCTGCACCGCTGTGCTCCTGCGGTGAACTGCTGACAGTGCGACATGTTTTACTGTCTTGTGTTAATTTTAATCATCTCCGTGTAGCCCTTCGCTTTCCGTCTACTCTGGAGGAAATTTTAGCTGATGACACAGGAGCAGCTGCTCGAGTTTTGCGTTTTATTAACTTGGCCAATTTATCAAAGGGTATTTAACCCTTTTAATTGTTTTTATCTTTCGTTTTTAGCCTTCTCTTGATATTCTAACTGGCCATTACCAAATTTTTTGAGATCTAGCGAATCTCTGTTTTTGTCTGGGCGCTAATGACCTTAGCAGTTGTGCGCCCTAAAACCACAAAAACATATGTTCAGTTGCAAGAATGATGCTAGTATCACAAACTGTGTTATTCTTCTGCTGAAATTGTAAGATAACACTGGAAAGTTAAAAAAAACTGAATGAGTTGAAGATCGATAGCCCAAAGAACCAACAGGAAATAGTGCTACATGAAACAGGGCTACATATTGACCAAACCCGGTACTCCCACCTGCAATCCCGTGTGAGATGAGAATCGTTTCACATTATGTATTGTGACAAAGGACAACTAAGAACAGGCAGCATGTTTGCAAGTATTTAGCAACACTGGGACAGTGCAGTTACTTGTGGTACTGAATTGGCTTGCTAAATTCACACGACATACTTTTCCACTTTCATAATTAATACTGTATAATCCTCTTCTAACATGAGACACTGATACAGAAATTTCAATTTTTGTCTCAAGGAATGCCGAGCTTCATAAGTGATAACTTTTGACATTTTTCATGATTCATTAAGAGGCTCCGAAATCAATATCATAGATGTAAGGCACTTCTTGAGTGGCGGACGGGAGATTCAGTTGCAGAGAAATCAAAATAAAATGTTTGTTTTTATTTTATTCTGTGGTTTCTCTCTGGAATCCAAACATTCATTATTTGGTACAGAAGATTAATGGGAAATTTTGCTTGTCCATTATTATTTATGTCTGCAATATGGAAAACAATTGGTGTGACGGATGGGACAAAAACTGAGCCTCAAGTGTTGCAGCTTGCAAAACATAGCATTATTTCTGTGATTTATGTATACATAAGAAACTATAAGTAACATGTAAATGAACTTCAAACTCCAAAACTTAACATATGCTATGTACAATATAGGAGCATTAATAGATTTAAGTTTCTGAAACAATAAATGTTACGTGACGGACAGGACAGGTAATGTGACAGATGGGACTCGTTCAATGACCTGACTTCCAGAATTATATTTTACACCTTTCAGAGAGATAACATTAAAGAAAATGGTGGCAGTAACACAAATATAGTTAATTGAAAGAAAGGTGTCTTAAAAACCAAGCAAAACAATTAACTGTTAGTCAACTACAGGGGGAAAATATCTCTGCTAATTTGACAACCTATTTTACTACTAGCACCCATGATTGTAACTTCTTTAAGTTGATAGTGATATATTAAAGAAAAAAGGAAATTGCAGAATGTTTCTATCCTTTACTGGTAAACTCAGTACCTTAAGATTTTGGTGGAAGTACTCATAACAATGACTCAGATTTTCAGTTTTCACTCATAGGCTCACCACTCACTCGTGGAATGTCTGATGTGTGTTTCTGTGTGTGTCTCGCATTGCAAGGACGGAGTCATCAGTTCAAATTGTGGTTGAGAACAGTGCAGTTGATCATCACGGTTTTATTTTTTAATGGCATTGCAAATTCATACAAGAAATTATTTAACAAAATCAGAAGTAAACCTTTACACATTAATTCTTCTTGGAAGGTCGAATCAGTAATTTGTGGTAATAGTTAGTGTTTTATGTTCCGAAAGGAAAGTTGCCTCATCATAGAAAAGCCTCTGAAGAAATTTAAATCAACTGTCGACAACGCCGTTTCGTTTTGAATCGTCACTTCTGCATGTCAGAGGTATGCTTACAGAGGAAGTGAACTCCACGATTAGTGTAATACAGTCCCTTCGTGCGAAATCTCTGTTGTAACAATTAGGCACCAGATGTGCAAGTTGACTGTGTCGTTATTTACAGCATGCGTTGAAAGGTATTCTCACAGCTTATTGCCTACAAAATTTCCTCAAGGAAACCAAATTCTTAGGGGTTACCATCTCAGACACACTTTCATGGAAAAGCCACATTAACATAACCTGTACCAAATTGAGTAAAATATGTTTTATGATTAGACAAATAAGAAACATTGTTAGTACCAGCACACTCACATCAATGTACCTATGCTCTTTTCCATTCTGTACTAAGTTATGGAATTATCTTCTGGGGGCATAGTGCAGAGGCAATGAAGCTGTTTAAACTCTAGAAACAAGCAGTTAGATTAATACTATTCAAACAACAGAAAGAATCATGCAAACCATTCTTCCAGAAGCTGAACATACTACCCCTCCCATGCCAGTACAAACAAGACCTACTGTGTTACACGAAGAAAAACATTGGCAACCTAGACATAAACTCAGATTGGCACCACCATGATACAAGGTCACAAAACTCCCTACAATTAGTTCCACATTCAACAAAGCTATACAGTAAAGGTGTAAAATGTATGGGGATAAAACTGTACAATCATCTCCCACCAGAAGTGACGAATATTGAACCAGTGAAGGATTTTAGAGTAAAACTGCGGTTACTCCTAATTAAACATTGCTTCTACAGCATACAGGAATTTATTGAAACCGGCCTGTCATAAGAAGCTTCACATTCAAAGAACATCAGGCAATGTATGTCAGTTATTAATATCATTCAAAGGAAATGTAATATAAATGAATGTAAAATGTTAAATTCTGATATTGAATAAGTATTAGACCTATGTAAAAATTACAATGAATCCTCATCTAATGATGTACTCTTCCAAACATGTAATTATGTATAATTTTATAGCATTAATTTTCTACCTTATGTTAAATGTAATCATCATGGCATCTCCATCATCTTCCATCACACCACCTATTCTGACTTGTCCTATATCATGATGTGCATGTCTATACAATGTATGATTCAGAGGACCAAAAGTAAATAAATTTACTGCAGTTAATGAAATTATGGCACTGAAACACACAACACCACAGTTACTCACTGTGGCTCGTCAAAACCGTAAGAATTAACGGTGATAAAAAAAATTGAAGGATCAGTCCTAAAATAAAAGGAACGAGATATAAAATAATAAGTGTTCAGCAACGTTGCTAGGTGTCTCGAGTGTATCATGAACTATAAAATTTAAGGTATTGAATTGAAGGAGAAGCATTCAATTAATTTTTTGCCCCACTAATGCTTGTCCTTTTGTCTAATAAAATACTTACCATATATTTAAAAAAAGTGTGGTCTGCTCCTGTGATGGAGTGTGAAATGCAAATTATTGACATTTTAATGTATCGTCACTTGACTACGCCGAAGCATTTTACATACCCAGGGTAGCAGGCGTTTTCGGCTAAGGGTGAGGTAGCACAGTGCCACCGAAGCTGTTGTTGGCAGCTGGTGGCAAATGGGCCACGATGGAGGGTCTGGTGCGTGCAGTGTTCAGAGGAGAAGTTCCGCCCGAGAAATGCTATTGCACCCAGCGGTATATCACTCGTTGAAATATAAGTATGCTTCCATTACCTGCTGTAGTGTAACGAGTTGCACTACATTCCTATATACCGACATAAGGTGACCGGGTACATTTATTTTGGGGATTAAGGTAGGAAAGTAAGTACTGCCTCGAGTTTTTGTCTGCCCAGGTGGACGGTCGTAGAAAACACTTGCTGTTCCTACGAGGAGAAGATGTGGCCGTGGAATACTGAGAATTCAGAAAGTGGGACTCCGTGGAATAGGCTGTGTTAAAAAAAAAAACAATGGTGTATATTCTTTTGTGTAATGTATTGTGGGATTCTGTGTTGAGACATGAACTAGTTAATATGTACAGAGCTTGATAAGCACTGTGGCTTATCGACTGTACCTGAAAGTGCAATAAAATGTTAATCAATTGCTAAATATACTTCATGTCCATTGCTTTGTTGGGTATGAACTGTCCAATTTCTCTTTCTCTGATCTTCATCCTGAGAACAGTCTTCAGAAAGTAAAAAGTCAGAATATTTAAAAGAACGATCAATCTGCAGGAGGAACAGACTAGCTGGGCCCCTCAATTACATTTGCAGCTAAAATAGGGGGGAACAAAACTATACGACACATTTCCAGAAATAAGAAACCTCGCATTGTTCGGAGTTCACGCCGAGCCTCTGATGGTCACACTACAATCCATTGCTTCAGCTCTCACAACAGACACTTATAGTAACAAGCGATTGTAAACAAAACGATGGTGTGCGTCATTTCCGTGCGATACGTGCCACTAGATGGTGGCCTATTGTTGTGTGATTCCTGGGCGGGTCATATAGATCGTACCCTCCTAGATGCAAGTTTTTCAAGCAGAGATGTCATGTTGAAGATCTTGCCACCAAAACTCTACACAAGAAGGATTACCGATTTTTTAAGACTACAAGCTGTGAAGGCACATGACGTTATTTCATGGTGAAACTACACTGTGTGGAGGAAGAGAATATCTTGAGTGCTGAATTTGCAAGAATGGCCGAATACAAAACAGTCAGTGTTACCTCTCCCACTCTTCTGGAATTAAATGTTATGTTTAGAAGAAACTAATGCTGTCAGGAAAACCAAAAGATCGGTATCTTCTCCTGTTATGACGACACTGTCGAAATTGTTAGCTTCTAATATAGCCGTTTCCACAAACAGGACATCGGCATCTTCCACTGCCTGTTTGACCAGAATTCCCATGGCTTCCATTTCAGACATCAGCAATGTAAAAGTAGGAGGCGAGGTACTGGCAGAAGCAAAGTTGTGGGGCGGCATTGTGAATCGTGTCAGGATAGCTCAGTCGGTAGAGCGCTTGCCCGCGAAAGGCAAAGGTCTCAGGTTCGAGTCCCAGTTCCGGCATACAATTTTAATCTGTCAGGAAGTTTCACCTTTGACCTCGATGACTCAGAACCACACGAAACCACACTTAGAGTAACGCAATCATAAACAAAACATGCAATACACACCACTAAATGGTGGCCTATAGTTGTGCGATTCCTGGGTGGGTCGTATAGATTGTACCCTGCTACATGCAAGTTTTTCAAACAAAGATGTTACACTGAAGATCTTGCCACTGAAACTCTACATGAGAAGGATTACAAATTTTTTTAAGCCTACAAGCTGTCAAACCACAAGTGAAGGTACACGATGTTATTTCATGGTGAAACGTCACTCCGTTTGCTGCACCTACGTAATAAGCCTGTATTGCAGTATGCTTGGTTAAAGCCAGGATATGACATTGACATACCAAAATCATCATTTGGAAATGTAATTAGTGTGGCTTTAGTGAGGTGTGTACATTGTGTTTACCACTTCATCGAAATCCCGTATCTGCACTTTGAGGACTTAAGAAAGATAGTTTTTTTGTGCTGCTGATTTAATCTGTAATGATACACTGAAGCCATTAAATTGCTAATAATTTTTTTCATACGGTATTGATGTCTTGTTACTTTGTTTGTCTCTGTTAAAATGTTACTTTATGTGCAATGCAATGTTTTGCACGAAAATGATGCACACCACTGTCCTGTTTACGATTGCCCGTTATTCCGAGCACGGTTTTGTGCAGTTCCGAGCGTTCGAGGTCAAAGGTGTTCCTCGTCAGAGGAACGGTGGTATAAATATTTTGGATACAGGTGGTTCGACTGCCAGACCAGACCGGGCGTTTACAGGTCACGTGCTTTACCGCAGACGTTGTCGACCCGTGTCAGCTCTAACTAGAGAAAAGACTTCCTGCAGTAACTGTGCAGCGTACAGTGTTTCTGTATTGTGCAGATAATCAAACTGAGTATACCAGGGTGGTCAGGTTTATTGTCCTAGTTGTGGACTTGGGCTCAGCAGCGGCTGGCCTCTGGTTCGTTTCGTGTCAGAGTAATGCGTGCGGGTGAGGCAGGCAGCTTCAGGTTGGAGGGCCACACCAGCTATCGGGGTAGCCTGGGTCTGGCCCCAGAAACTGCTTAAGACACTGGTGGACAATGGTAAACCGACAAAAACAGGTAAAGCTTTGCACTAAGGGAGCTGAACAATGTAGCCGGTGACAGACGTCGCAATGGATGGTCTGGTGGATACTCTCTTAAGTTAGAAATAAATAAAAAAAAAAAAAATCAGTCATATTAATGTGAATTCTGGAAGCGTCTATGAGGAGACAAAAATTAGGCGCATCTCATAAAACAACAATGTTAATAATGATAT
This sequence comes from Locusta migratoria, assembly GCA_026315105.1. Classification (NCBI taxonomy): domain Eukaryota; kingdom Metazoa; phylum Arthropoda; class Insecta; order Orthoptera; family Acrididae; genus Locusta; species Locusta migratoria. The sequence continues at coordinate 76,297,078 of CM048752.1, read as the reverse complement.
GTAGATAGGGAACAACTCACTGTAAAGACGAATGTTGAGAAGCTGACACACACACACACACACACATACAGTTCTAAATTTTTGGCTGCAATCAAAAATTTAGAATTGTGTGTGTGTTTGTGTCTCTTTTATTTGTGTCTGTCGGCGGCTCAACGTTCGTCTTTACGATGAGTTGTTCCCTATCTACATATTATTATTATTATTATTATTATTATTATTAAACAAAAATAAAAAAATAGAAACGAGATGACTTACCAAAAGGACCGGCTCATCGATCGAAACGAATAAAATCACACACAAACACACATACATGCTTTCGCAACCGTTGGTCGCTTCTTCAGGATAAGAGGAAAAAAGGGGAGGAGAAAGGGAAGGATATGGGTCTTAAGGAAGTGGAAAAGGAGTCATTCCAATCCCAGGAGTGGAAGGACTTACCTTAGGGGAGAACTCCGGAGATGGGAACTTGCCCTTCAGCTTATTCTCTCCTCCCGTTGCCCACCTGGTCTCAACCTCCGATAAATTCAAATTCCCGCCCACCATCTTTAGCATCGTTGCCTCAATTCTGTGGACAGAGCCTCTGCCTCAAGTGGCATCTCTGTCCAACTTCTTTGCTGTTCACAAATGTCTGTCTAGGTGTGTTTGCATTTGGATATGTGTGTGTGTGCGTGTATTTGTTTTCCTTCCTTTTTTTCCCCTAAGGTAAGTCCTCCCACTCCTGGGATTGGAATGACTCTTTTTCCACTTCCTTAAGAACCATATCCTTCCCTTTCTCCTCCCCTGTTTTCCTCTTATCCTGAAGAAGCGACCAACGGTTGCGAAAGCTTGTATGTGTGTTTGTGTGTGATTTTATTTGTTTCTATCGACGAGCCGGTCCTTTTGGTAAGTCATCTCTTTTCTATTTTTTATTTTTGTTTATCCCACCAGGAAAGTTTCCCTCTAATTATTATTATTATTATTATTATTATTATTATTATTAACATTCCTTACTGGACTTTCCACTGTTGTCATAAAACAACAATATATCTTTAAAACTACAAAAGTTATTGTTCGATTAATGATGGAAAATCTCCTGAGAGATGACAAATTATTTTTCAAAAGAGAGATTGGCTGGCCAGTACTTACCTTTGTGCTATACTGCCGATAGTGACACAAATGAAGAAAAAGAGAAAGAAGAGAAATAACAAGTTTTTGGTACACAGTTTCTTCTTCAGGTGGGAGAGAAGGGAAGAAAAAGAGGATGAGAACGGAAGGGAAAGGTAATTCACGACCTAGATCATGAGGATGGTGACTGAGGAGTGTGGAAGTCAGAGATACTCAAACACCGTCGTTATCTCTGACTTCCACACCCTTAAGACCGAGGTTGTGAATTACCTTTCCTTTCCGTTCCCATCCTTTTTTCTTCCTTTCTCTTCCACCTGAAGAAGGAACTGTATTCCAAAAGCTTGTCCTTTTTCGTCCCTTCTCTTTTTCTTCATTTGTGTCACTATCGATGGTACAGCCAATCTATCTCTCTTGAAAAGTTATTGTTCATAATTTCTGAATATAGAAAAATTATACTTGGCAATTATCTACTTTTGAATGCATCGTGCAATTTTAACAAACTATGTCATAGTTGATAGCTTATTACCTCGTGTTGTCATCTTTAAAGCAACACACACTCACCTGTTTAAGGATTTATTACACTTGTTACTGGAACATCAATTTATTATGGCACTACAGTCAAATCATTTTATACTCCACAGTAACTCAGCAGTTGCAAGCAGCACGATACGCTCCTCTTGTCTTCGTGTGACTTTAGAGTGAACTTTTGTCTGTTTTGCCAGTAACTTTACGTGTACAGTTAAGTAGTTAAGCCTGTGAAGCTGGCTTGTTTATTTCTTTATTTCATACATTATTTGTGCTGTTGACAACAGTTCCAAGGTGACAAAATAGTTGTAAGTACTCTCAAAATGTTAAATTAGTGAGCAAGTGGTCCGAGTTGAGTCAAAACAAATGTTTCGAGCTCCTCGTGGCTACAGGCAGACTTCCTGTCTTGGCTCGGTGCGAGAAGCATCTGCCGGGATAGCAGAAGTGCTTCATCTGCGATAGTGTCACAATCTGAACAGCAAACGGCTTATGTCTGGACTCGAACTTTGCCAAGGGCTTTAAGAACTTTAACTTTTCCAAATCCATTACGGAACTGTTACTGATCAGTATTTGTGATTCTACACAAAAAATTACTTCTATCGATATGTTATTTCACGGACTAAGATTTGACCTATTTTAAGCTGACAATTGTTTCGCGTTGTGTGATTGCGAAACGGGCAGTGTCTGAGCATCAACAATAATTAGTTAGTTGGGGATTTTGTCATCATTTCATAACAAATTTAACAAATGTATATGGTTTATTTCCATTCGTTATGTTTATGAAGGACCACATCCTACTGTTGTCTACATTATTTCCAAATGTTTAAATTGAAGGAACCTGAAGTTCTTAAGAATTTCAGAGGGAGCTTTAGGCAACAATTGACAGAAACGGGGGGAATTAAAACGGTAGAGGAGGAATGGGTAGCATTGAGAGATGAAATAGTGACTGCAGCAGAGGAGAAAATAGGTAGGAAGGCAAGTCCTACAAAAATTCTTGGATATCACAGGACACACTAAATTTAATCGATGAAAGGAGAAAATATAAAAATGCAGTAAATGAAACAGGCAAAATGGCTAAGCAGGAGTGGCTAGAAGGCAAATGCAATGATGTAGAAGAATGTATAAATAGGGGAAAAATAGATACAGCCTACAGGAAAATAAAAGAAACATTTGGAGATAAGAAAAACAGCTCTATGAATATCAAGGACACTGATGGAAAACCAGTTCTCAGCAAAGAAGGGAAAGCTGAAAGGTGGAAAGAGTATATAGAGGGGCTCTACAAAGGAAATGAACTTCGAGACAATAATGTAGGAAGGGAAGAGGATGTAGATGAAGATGAAATAGGAGATACTGTACTGAGAGAAGAATTTGACAGAGCCCTGAAAGACCTAAGTCGAAACAAGGCCCCTGAGTAGATGATATTCCTTCAGAGCTACTGAAATCTCTGGGAGAACCAGCCATGACAAAATTGTTTCACCTGGTGTGTAAGATGTATGAGACAGGTGACGTACCATCAGACTGTAAGAAAAATGTTATAATCCCCATTCCAAAGAAAGCAGGTGCAGACAGGTGTGAAAACTACAGAACCATCAGTTTAATAAGTCATGGTAGCAAAATATTAACACGAATTATATACAGAAGGATGGAAAAGCTGGTAGAAGCTGACCTCGGGGAAGATCAGTTCGGGTTCAGGAGAAATGTAGGAACACGGAAGGCAATACTCACTTTATGGCTTATCCTAGGAGCTAGATTAAGAAAAGGCAAACCTACATTTCTAGCTTTTGTAGATTTGGAGAAGGCTTTTGACAATGTTGATTGGAATAAACTCTTTCAAGTTCTGAAGCAAGCAGGAGTAAAATATAGGGAGCATAAGGTTGTTTACAACTTGTACAAAAACCATACAGTGGTTGTCAGAGTTGAAGGGCATGAAAGGGATGCAGTGGTTGGAAAGGGAGTAAGACAGGGTTGTAGCCTTTCTTCATTGTTATTCAAATTGTACATTGAGCGAGCTATAAAAGAAAGCAAGGAGAAATTTGGTGAAGGAATTAAAGTTCAGGGGGAAGAAATAAAAACATTATGTTTTGCCGACGACGTAGTAATTCTGTCAGATACAGCAAAGGACCTGGAAGAGCAATTGAACAGAATGGACAGTGTGCTGAAAGGTGCATATAAGATGAACATTAACAAGAGCAAAACTAGGGTAATGGAGTGCAGTGTAAGAAAATCAGGTGATGCTGAAGGAATTAGATTGGGAAACGAAGCAATAAAGGAGGTAGATGAGTTTTGTTACTTGGGCAGTAAAATAACAAATGATTGTCGAAGTACAGAGGATATAAAATGCAGAATGGCAATGGGTAGAAAAGCCTTCTTGAAAAAGAGAAATTTGTTAACACCGAATATTGATTTTAGCCTAATGAAGTCCTTTCTGAAGGCATTTGTATGGAGTGTTGCCTTGTATGGGAGTGAGTTGGACGATAAACAGTGCGGACAGGAAGAGGATTGAGGCTTTTGAAATATGGTGCTACAGAAGAATGCTGAAGATTAGGTGGGTGGATCGTGTAACTAATGAGGAGGTACTGAACAGAATTGGGGAGAACAGAAATTTCTGGCATACCCTGACTAAAAGAAGGGATAGATTGGTAGGACACATTCTTAGACATCAAGGAATTGGGAATTTAGCGTTGGAGGGAAGTGTGTGGGGTAAAAATCGCAGAGGAAGACCAAGAGATGGATACAGTAAGCAGACTCAGACAGATGTAGGTTGCCGTTCTTATGTGGAGATGAAGAGGCTTGCTCAGGATAGGGTATTGTGGAGAGCTGCATCAAACCAGTCTCCGGACTGAAGACCACAACAACAGAATAAAACCTCTTATTAATTACTCATTTATTTCATATTTCATTATTGTTTTGTAAATGACAGTTGCAAAATACTATTTGCAGCTAATGTAGTTGCTGGGCATGAAAGGGTCGACTGTATCGAGTCGTATTTCTCGATCACATCGCTGTATGTAGCCCAATACGTGTAAGTTATGTGGCCTGTACAGTGTAGTTGGCTCAACACATGAAGAGCACATAATTTAACAAGCATTTGTTTCATCTAGCAGAGCAGCAACTGATACTCACTCTCCAAACTTTTTAATTTTTGGGTGGCTTCCAAGCAAGTACAGAGTAGTTCTGTGTGATACTGTTCTCATGCTAAAAAGCTGGCATTAGATTCTGTTGTTCTTTTCCAATTAGTGAAACCCTCATTGAGAAAATGAACAATATTTTTTAAGCATAGAGTTTGAGGGACTGAAAAATCTACAGGCAAAACAGAACGCAGTATTGTTCATTAATAAGTATGCCAACCATGAATGCAATTTGTATCAACCTATTTGGAAATTTCTTTTTCTATCTCCAAAACAAATGAAAACGAAAATGTTTTAATATATTAACACGTTCGCTGCGGGCACCTGTATGGGCCACTAACGCATATTGCACGAGAGCGGGTGCTAGATATAGAAATACAAGTACACGTTAGCTGCATGCCGATTATGTGATAAATGTTGCAAGCTGTCTGACGCTCTTAAGCATCAAATGTATTTATTGCAAACAATTCTAATGCCTCTGATTTATTGATTTTATTGCAAACTATGCGATTAACCTGCTTCATTGAGAAAAAAAAAATAATTAAAGTCTGAAAACACCAAAAGATTTATCAAACGGGGAAAAAAAGGAAGAAGTCTCATCTGCAATGTGGTGCTATGGGAATCCAATCCCACATAACAAATAGGTTTGCAAGGTGTATAGGCAATGTTTTTATAGCAAACCACCAGGAAAAGTTACGTGATATTTTTTGATGGCTTGTACTAATACGAGTGCACAGCGGAAAACGACTAAGCTGAATACTCACCTAGCGAATGTGCCGCTTATAAATGTCAGCAGCTCTGGTGTGTTGATTGCGGAAATGCTTATAAGTGTCAATCGCAGCAAATTTATTAATAGAGGTTGTTTTGGTTCATCAGTAGGTTTTGTAGATAGCAAACATATTTGTGCTGCTGGTGCAATTTCCAAGAACAGAAACTGTGTTTTTTCATTTTCCAACTGTTTTAGTTCTCTTTCTGCTTCCCTTTTGTCTTCATCAAACAGTTTTTTATGCTTCACTTTCTGGATTGTCAGAACTAAAATTTGCAGTTAGAAATGGAAACATCATAATGCCCTTACTTGACTTACCTTTTTGTTGCCGAATGATGAAATCCTACTTGCTAGTCCATATTGCGTTATGTCTACTTCCAACACCAAATATGCTTTTATTATTTCAGAAAACTTAAAAACAAACATGCCAACAAATAGTTGAAACCAAGAGAGAAGAACTGTTTGTTCAATAGATGGATCAACTACTTTCTCACTGGTTACATAACTTTATAGTTGTTAAGTCAACTTTGACTGTATTTTATGGCATCAATATGGGACACTGCAAAATTAAAAGGGTGGTTTGCTTAGTGCCTGTGCCTATACCCATATAAAGTTATTTTAATATTACTATTATTGCCTGTGGTCGACCAATTGTGTGTTTACAATGGTCACTGGGGATAAAAGTTTATGTATCATGTCGGCGACCTCGCCTGATTATGTTGGCAACATCAACAACACGATAGAAAATCTTTCCCCACTTGTTCGAACCACATAGAATGACTCGATTAGTGTATCGTACAGACCATGAAGTAAACAAATAATGCTCTTCCTGCTTTATGGTTGACAGGTTCTTGTATGTACCCTTGTCCGCTCAGTAAAAATAATTGCCCTCGTAAAGCGAAGATTCCACGAGAAAACATCAGCGTTGTCAAGCGATTGGCTAAAATGAAGACTCACAGGATTCTCACTATTCAACATCTGTTGCCAACATTATCATAGGAGGCCACTGGGATATTTGGTAAAATTTAACCGGCACTGGGAGGTATGAAACGGTATCTTTTACATGTTAAGGAAAATGCCTGACACAATAACAACAAATAAAAATGTAAGTATATACTTCTCATGCCATTTTCGAATTATATAACTTTCATTAGCCTAATATTTGAAATGGAACTACAATTTCGGTGTCCGTATAATATACAATGACAAGAAATAATGTTATTTCGATTCTGCGATATTCAGAATTACAGAGCTGACAACATGTCAACTTTGTAGTTCCACCCGTGCATCGCTACATGCTTCTCTTGGCGCATCATCCTTTATATCAGCATTCGTATGAAAACATCCATTTCCTTTAACCACTCTTAATCACTGCGAAAATGAAGCATTTAAACGACACAAGAAAGTGAGTTGGGAGCAATCCACGTTTCGATATTCACTTATTTTAATACTGCAGATGCGCTGCATTACAGCGTCTTTGGTCGAGGCGAATAGCCAATCGGTGAGCTGACTGTTGGAGAATGTAGAACTTGATCCAAGCTGTAAATAGGAAAAATTCTACTTCCTTTTACCACTTTTAATGGCTAAATGCACACATAATATTTGTACTTGTGAAATCTACGACAACCAATCTTTCAAATTATTTAACTTTCATTGGCCTTCTTGTACGAATAAATTAGTAATCTGTACCACAATTTTCGTATTAGCATATTTATATAACGATATTAAAAATGTTTGACTTCCTGTGCCCCCCTCCCCCTCCGCTTTTTTTTTTTTTTGTCACATTCACTCTGTTAAGAATAGTCATGATAATGAAGGATTATTTATATTCTTTTAATAGGTATACATTTGTTTTTGGACAAACATTGTGCAGATTTTTGTTTTGTTTTTGGTACATGTAAAGTGATCAGAATTGGATGCAGTATATCAATTAGGAGAGGGCAGTTAGTATTGCTGTGAATGGAGCACCTGACCAGGGCAGTTATCACAAAATGCCATCCCACCTCAGATTCCACACCTCTGTTGGTGACAATGGTCAGAACATCGTGCGTTGAGAAAAAGGACAGTTACAATTGAATTTGTTTTAAAGGAAGTATATTAAAATTTACTGATGGCACTAACTTCACTTCTTTAAAAGCTGAGCCTGCTGCCTTACGATAAAACATTTTGCTAAAACTAATTGAAAGCGAACAGTATAAAATTGTAATGCCATCCCAAAACGTAACTATACCTGCGTACATTGCCTAAGCACAAAACTTGGCACACCTTGGTATTGCCACAGCCAGGCATCAAACAGAAGCCCAACTGATAATAAAGCCAATCTCTCTCCATCCTGGAATCTGAAGGCCTGAAGGAGTGACAAGGATCTGGAATTGAGGCAAAATTGCGAGACGTTTTGAGGGGGAAGGGGATAATACGTTGCTTTGTCACTCGATCGGCACCGATGAGGAATATTTCTTACCTTAGGTTATGATTTAGAGGCACGAGCTGCCACTAGCCTTAGGAAATTAGGAAGTGCAATAGAATACACCCAGATCAAAGAATTAAGTTTTTAATTCATTTATTTGCTTTCGGTCTTGCTGTTGAAACATCTTAACCTTATTCAGCACACTTCATCATTATACTAGGCATGACAAAATTACAGTATTTATTGATATTCTTCTGATTTGTTACAACAGACTGTTACAAAAATTTATCTGTGTTCCAGACTCATCATTTAACATAAATGATGCAAAATTTAAACAATCAAATTGAATGGAGAATAGTTTTAAAATTCATGTTTTGTATGTTATTACTAGATACAGTCACTTCATTTTAATTTGTACTTATGGAGTTTCCACATTTTAACATATATTGTCACAACTCTCTTCTTTGATATAATGTAATCCTTCCTGCTGCAGTATATAAGTTTACAAGTTATACATATGTAATAAACTAATATTCAAAATTTCAATTAACAGTGACAACAGAATTGTAAAGACACATTTACAGGAAATAAAGCAAACTGTACAAAAAGTAACATTTTAAAAGACCTGGATAATATTACTAACTTTTCTTACTTAAGTTTCCAAATAAGAACTGCCTACATATGATTTACACCAAAAAAACTTCCACAAAAATAAACATAAAATATTTGAAAGTAAAAGTACAGAATAGTTTCAGCTGCTAAGATGTTTTTTTTTTTTCCCCTTTTCTTTTTAAAATCTCCATACTATCAAAAGTGAATCTGAAATACGAAGCAGGCACTGATAAGTTCAGTGAGTGCCTGGACTTTTTTTGTGAGAGAACTTCAAGAGGATGAAGACAGTAGAAAATTTGAAATATACATCACACCACCATTGGCTCAGGCCTCAGTGTTTCACACATTGTTATTCTTGCAAATTAAACATCAACCCAAACATTCATCTGGAAGTTATGTACAAGTATTGGAATATTATTACCTTGATGTAAGCCATAATAGACTCTGCTAATGACACTTATGACATAAGAAAAAAATTGAAAGAATGTTGAAATTGCACATGGCCGGACATTCTTACAAATAAAGCAAATTGAACACCCTAGAATTTTCAAAAATATTGACAAAGACCAAATTAGAAGCAAACAGTTTTACCTTATGTCAAGTCGCTGTAACATAAATTATTCTTTTACCAACTCTTGAATTGACCTGAACAGTAACACAAAAGTATTAGAAATAATAGATACTAAATATTTATATAAGAGCTAAAGTATAACATTTTTTTGTGAACATGAAATTTAAATATAGACATGTCTTAATGTGTTGTAATGAAAATGATTCCAGGGTCAAAATAAATTCAAAACCACAAAAATTAAATATAACTTAAATCTGAGCAGCTTTTACTACATATCTGTTGTATGTCTGCGTAGTTAATGAATGACCTCGCATACTCATACTTAGCATGAATCCAGTGCTTGTAACAGTACAAAGTAATAAATCTGCACTAACACCACGTAGAAAAATTTGAAAGTGCTTTCTACTATTCTCGTCATTTTCAATATAAATTTCTATTATTTTAAGTCTTGTAATGGTTACAGTTAATGTCAGGAAAAAAAAAATGTTAAGTCTGAAAATAAAATACCAAGAAATAACATTTTGAACTTATATTAAATTGGAATTTAGAAATTTTATATAACTGCCTTGAGGAAGCATGTGAAATAGGCGGTACTTAATATGTAGGAGAGCAAGAGAGAATATATATATTTTTAACGTGCCTCATTCGCAACACAACACTCCAGCTGACATTGGAATTGAAAGTGGTTAATGATATATTAATAGCAAAGTTAACACACTACATGAGACTCAAATTTGTATGTTTCCATGTCTGACTATTGTGGGTGCACCATGTAAATTTGCGTTCTGCACAGATTTTTGTGACCTGTTGGTCACATCAGCAAATATTTAAATTTAACCAAAGGTCAAATATGAATTAGAGGATCTAGTGCTCGGAATGTCAGTGTGTACTTATTTTTATCTTTAGTTTTTTTGCCAAAAATCAGTACTGCCAAATATGTGGTGTCGTGTTCTCCCCACACGTGTTGCATTGCAAAAACAGTTAATGGAAAGCGAGGTTCTTGCCGAATTCATTGCAGACAATTATTCTCACAATATTTTGTTACATATGTAAGGGATAATCCAAATATTTCTATGTAAGTATAGGAAAAAAGGAATAGATTTCAAACATTTATTACTTCCAAGTAATAAAAACAATGTCCGAAGGGGGGGGCTTCATACTTCTATACATTCAATCTCAACACCATGTGTTACCTGACAAATATTGAAACAGTAGTTTATTTCTTGCCACACAAAGCAGCTGGTATCTCGTTCATAAGTTCACAGCTTCTACAATTTGATGCCACAGACATTCAAGAGTATTGGACACCGTGGTGGGGGAATAAAATTTTTTTGTAACCCCACATATAAGTTGCAAGGTGTGAGATCTGGAATCCTGGGTAATTTATTATAAATAAATGTCACATTTTGTCAATTCGAACTGTGAAGACAAAGATGTTAATTTGGCCATTATTTGTAATTGCGTTACTGAAGACTGTTCAGAACATTTTGATTAAAGAATGGAAGAAATCCATATTGCTGGAGAGCATTCACTTGCATATAATTCCTGGCAATAATGAAACTGCACACTCACTGGGCCCCTACACATTATTTGATGATTCCCAACGGGATTTGTCATTGTTTGAATTGCCTCCGTCCATTGGTGACGCACATGTCGTGTTATACTGGACCAATTGTAAAAAGGAGCTATTAGAGTCCTCGTATCGTCCCACCCTACTCGTCCAGCTTGCTGAATTAACCTGTTTGCTAGATTTGGTCACTGTAGTGGACATTTTGTTTTCAGTGCCTATACACACTCAGAGCGCTTTACAGGGCACCGGCATTTTGTGTCGTGTGGTTAAAGTGGCATTATGTACGACTTTATCTTTCGAGGGACTTCTACAACAGTTTGTGAAGAGTACGAGGTACAAGTATTGTCACGCAATTGTCTGAGCATATCGATGTCCCATCCCCATCGTTATATTTTGTCAATTATTTTATTACTTACTGGCTCTTTCAGTGGCTACAGATTAAGAGAATTTATGCCACTGGAACTGTTCGACTAAATTGATTTCAGAAACCACCTCTTTTGTTTGATGTAGAAATTAAGAAAATTGAACCATGAGGATTGATGCAGGAAGTTTTCAGCAACAATGGTGCTGTAATCCTCACAAAGTAGTTTGACAATAGCTCAGTGGTATTGGGCTCGAACTTCAGAGGTATTGAAACTAAGGATACATGTTAACATTGGGATAAGAAGAGACCCGAGGTCATAATGCCGTATAGCATCGGCACGGGTGGTGTCGACAAGTACGACTTTCCGATTTCTATTTATAGAACATATATTCGCTCACAAAAGTGGACTCGGCGCACGTTTACTCACGGAACTGACACGGCTGTAACCAATTCGTAGCTCGTGTATGTGCGCAATGCACAAAGCCTCGGGCTTATGGACAAGACTACTTTGGATTGCTTCATTTTTGACAACGTATTGTAGAATCGTTCATTGTGGCATAGTGAGGAAGAGAGGAAGACTTTCAAGTGAGGCTACCCCAGTAAAAGTGCCTGCAAAGCGTAGAAACATATTGCGGCCCGTAGAGGACAGGTACGATTCTGTGGATGCTTTGATCAACAGAAATCTGTTTCAAGGTACAAAACTCCTGGTTGCAAGGCTAGAACACATGTTCAGTGTGCTACACGTGTCGCAAACAGTTTGCGGAGCAGCTTTTATATTTGCGGATCAGCTTTTTCTACTATAATGAGAGTAGCCGCATTAGTATTGTAGTAGACTGGAAAGTTTGCCCACTCGGTTGCTACCTGACCAAACAAAGATGGAAATAGCCGATTAATCAGTGGCAGCTGTGTAGGAAACCTCCACCCAGCCTCCGTTCTGAAGAGTTACGCGACTGCTAGACACGGAAAGCTCCCGGATAATCGACAGCAGCTTCCAGGGTGGCAGAGCGACGCCTCCGCACAGTATTTAACCGACGGCGCAGACGCAGGTCGTGGGAGTCGGTCAGCAGTCGCCAGTCGACACGGGGTCCGTGTCGCCCTACCGTGGGGCTACAACTTAGTTTTAGGCTGCATTACTCAAAATGAATAGTTACTAGCCTCAGAGCCTTCCTCCATTATAGTGTCAGTTATACCTGTGCAGTTTCTGTATTTGAATCCTATATTCTGACTTTGATTCCATGTCAAACCGAGCTCTCGAGTCTGAAAACTTCCAACTTGCAGCTCTAGGAGTTGGACGAACCTAGTGTCAGCTCCCTCTTCCTGATACCGCTCGCAGGAAACCGAGACGCAGACTCGACATATTTGCTGTCGGATGTGGGGTAGTGGCAAGTGTTCTGCCACAAAAATTAGCTTCCATTAGCCTAGGATTTGCTACAAATAGGTTTCGGTTGGTTACCACAGTCGTAGGTTTTCCAACTGCCAGGACAGGTTACACCACGGACTTGAGGAATAGTTGCTTCTGATAAAATTCAGGCCGAAGTAAAAAGAAACTGACGGCTTGAAGAAAGGAGTGCGGAGTATGTATGTGGATGGATGGAAAACTTAGGCAACCCTTAAGAAGGCACAGGCACCGAATGAGGCGAGATAAGTCAACTACTAAAACGGCCGGTCATTTAAAGGTATGTTTACCTGCTAGCTATCGAGAAGAAGACGCCCTCTGAAGAAGATTTAGGTCGATGGAACGGACAGGGAAATCCTGCCACCTGCAGAGCCAGCACAACCCGGAGGAAATGCCGGGACGGCACCAGTAGTGCACGGCAACGCGGGCAGACGGCAGCAGTGGCGGCGTGGGGTTGCAGCTCCGGAAGACGAGTAGAGCCGACGAAGGTGAGAATGTCGCAAAACGAGCAGACCGTTTCTGACAGTCAGGGCCGACAATCATCTTCCCCGAGATGTTATCTTAATCTAAATGGTGCAGTTAAATTAATTTCACAATCCTTTGACGGGGATAAGAGTCAGTTAAACTAGTTTTTGGATAATTGTGATAGTGCCTGTGAGCTAGTAGCGCCAGAGCAGCACAGTGTACTACTTAATTTGTTAAAGCACGAATAGTAGGGTCAGTTAGAAGTAAATTGTTAGAGATCTTATTACCACCTGGTCTGTGGTAAGTGCAATTTAATAAAAAATTATGCAAGTAAAAGGATCCTAGATTACTATGCTTGTAAGATGTTTGCAAGTAGGCAGGAACCGTGGGAAAACTTAGCCCAGTGGAGTTCTCGAATAGATGCCATGCAACATCAGTTTAGAGAATCGATAAAAGATGCAATGATGGATTCCGAATTAGCGGAAAGTATTGCCCTAGTATTAAAGTTAGGCCGCGCAGTGTTCATTCGGGGACTGTACAATGACGACATAAAGATGACAGTCGGAGCAAGAGGTGAATCCATAACACTGTCAGAAGCACGCCATGTAATAAAAGCTCCCACGTCAGAGCAACCTAGGGGTGAAGCATGCTTTAACTGCGGGTAAGCAGGGCATGTTGCCAGAACTGCCATGTACAAAGGAAAGTAGGAATGGTAGATAGAAATGAAGAAACAAAGCGTCAGATAAGGACTGCCAAAATAAAAACCAGTTAAGACAGATTGATGCAGTTAAGAGACACCGTCCTAGGGAAATCTATCGCTATAACTGCAATCGGCGAGGTCGTTATGCTAATCAGTGCCCGCGCCCGGAATACGGGCCACCACCGCTAGCATCAATGAAGAAAAAGAAACCGAGGTGGGAAAACTAATGGGAGGCATAACCAAACAGTCCAATTACACCTCTGGAAAGATATACAAAGTGGACTGTACTAACAGACATGTATATGTTGTAATGAGGTGCAATTGGCCGTGAGAAGTCCAATAAGGTTTCTAGTAGATAGTGGGGCACAAATAAGCCTTTCAAAGAGAGATAGTATCGTAAGTGACAGAATGAAAAAGTCTGTGTTTAGCGGCCAGAGATGGCTGACGCGTGTGCCGCAGTGATTGTGTGGATGAGTTAGCTCTTTCTGAGGAAGGCCGTGGCTGAAAATTTAGAATTGTGTGTGTGTTTGCGTCTCTTATTTGTGTCTGTTGGTGGCTCAACATTTATCTTTATGGTGAGTTGTTCCCTATCTACATATTATTATTAAAATTCCCTACTGGGCCTTCCATTGTTGTTATTCTACAGTATCTCTGATCCGTCATCGCGTTTGCTAAAATTAGAAGAATACGAATACCGAATATTATGCAAAGATAAAAAGTGAAATAGAGATGCAAATGCTCTGTCCAGAACATGAAATTTCACAGCGAAAGAGGAAAGAGAGAGAGAATCTGAACAAGGTGAAAATGTTAGAGGATTCAACGAAAATGAGACCTTGACAGAGGATCGAGCAGCCTCGGCTGATGACAAGAACAGCCCTGAGCGTGCAGTAGTTGATGTAAATACGAAAGGTAAGGAACGAGAAAACAAACTGAGCGAAGAGGATAAACTAAAGATACTTGAGCAGCATCACGAATCGCCAATTGGTGTACATCAGGGTGTAGGTAGAACATACGAGAGAATTAAGTATTGTAGTTGGGATTGGATGAAGGCCGACACAGAACAATATTCACAAACGCGAAAGTTGTCAAAAGAACAAGTTAACACAAAATAAAATAAAGATGCCCACGGAATTAACAAAGACACCAGAACATGTGTTCTAACGATGTGATTTAAATGTAGTAGGTGCTCTCACTCCCACAAACAGAGGTAAAAAAATATCCTTACATTCCAAGATGCTTAGCCAAATTTTTAGTGGCGGAAGCCATAGAGCAACACGATGCGAACACTGTTGCAAGAGTCCTAGTACAGAGAATCATTTAAAGATATGGTATCCCTACATTACCTCTAAGTGATTTGGGAAGTAATTTCATGAGTGATACTATGAAAAGGGTATGCAGGTTATTGCGGATAGACAAGATATATACCACTAGTTATCACCCACAAGCAAACTGAGCGCTGGAACGAACATGCCGAACCTTAACAGAGACACTCGGACATTATATTATGTCGAGGAGTGTACGGGAGAAGGGAAAGTTTAGACATTTAATGTAATATAATAAATCGAACAAGTGGTGAGTGAACTTCGGCGGTCGAACAGGCGTAAGTCGGCATTGTCGCAAAGCAGAGTGGGTCGGGCGCTCAGCAAAATTAAGTAGCTCAAAGCAAACTTCAAGTGTTGCAAGTGTGTCGGCAGCCGCGCGTGCTACGCAACGACTTCAAACAGCGGTGTTGCTTAAGGGAAGAAGCAGCCACGTGTAGCAAGTCAGCTAGCCTACATCAATGAAACGCAAACCAATGGGGTCAACTCTGGCCTATAAATACTGGAGGAAGAGGCAGGTTAGACAGTGTCAGAGTCAGGGAGTCAGCCATGGCTGGGCAGATATTTGCTGCCCGGACTGTCCACTCGTCGCTGCTAATGTTAATCTTTAGTCGAGTTGGGTGCAGGTTGAGAGTTCTGCAATGAGGCGGCTGAGTCACTGCAGTTTACACGGCTTCCCTGGCGGGAAGTTGAGGCTAGAGTCTACGAGGACGGCGAGGAACGGGACCTCGACCTCAGTTGGGCATCAAACCGGCATCGGGCGCAGCGAGGTGGTAGCGAGCAACACAGCATTGATCCGAGAGCGCAGTACGTATGCAAGAACACGGCCATACTAGGAGCGCACTCGTGACCTGTCCGAGGGCGGAGCAACAGCTGGAGGCAGAAGGCGACCGAGTCTGAGAGTTGTGCTACTTTGAGTTACTTGTTTCGATGAGGCTGTAGGTCGACACGTGACCAGGTGTGCAAACTCTGCGACCGAGGTCTTTGGGTGAAGCCGGCGCTAGCCAATAGCACCGTTTCCTGCTCCAAGGTGACCGCGGTACAGGTCACCACTGGGCACGTTTGGTCTGTCATCTGGTCGAGCTGGAGTGTCAATGCGTCGTAGAGGTGCTGCTAGAAAAATGAAGATTTTAAGTTAATACTGACTTTCCTCTAATTTCAGCTCGGCACAATGCAGAAGCCGTAATCGTGGGTCGCGAAAGTTACTTTGGCAATAATTTAATTGTAATTTTGGTAAATAAGGACTTGGTGGAATGAAGCACGGGTAAGTGGCAAATTAACGGCTAGATTTCAAGATGAAATGTTAAATAATTGTTATCCATTACTCTGTTCTTGTAGCTTAATAAAGCAAATTCAGGTGTGTAATGATCAGAAGGGTAGAGGACGCGATGTTTATGGATTTCAATCGGATTTTGTGTACTTGTACTTTGTGGTGCGAAACTTACATGTTTCACGTGCAGATTAAACTATTTGATCTCACGGTACCACACTACCATTAGAACATTTCAAAACTATTTCTGTTATGATTGCTATTGAAATTCCAGTAGGATTTGGTAAATTTAGAGCCTTTTCTTTGTGTTCAAATTTTGACCATTACTGGTAATTTCAAACTAGCATGGTTGCGGTTTGGTTCTTTTCACCTATAATATTAAAGTTTTAAATTCAGTGTATTGTGTCAATAATCAGTAGCGTCATTTAAATGGAAATTTACGCAGGTTTTATTTCAAATTTCATGGTTTAGTTGCATTCGGTAAAAATTTGTAAATCGAGTGTTACGAATAGCTTGTGACAGAGAGAGAACTGTTTCCCATGAGCTTCCATTATTACGAGTAAATCGTCGAGGTTTAATCTTCGCCCAATGCGAAGAAACTTGATTTCAGGTGGATTTCTGCAGACTTCTGTTACGGAACTATCCGTTACGTAGACAAGGTGGGTCATTAGATGGTAGCACACCATCACTCTGAGTGGATCGCTGCAGCTCTAACATTGAGCTTTATGTGAACTGTTTCGAATTTTGAGGCAAATTATTTAGTTTGAAAATTTCATAAATTCTGCTGAACCATAGGCATTTGTGTTAAGCTCACCAAGTTTGCTTGCTTATGCAGCTTATTAGTTAATGGTCCCATTGTTTAATATTTCATAGATTTAGTAGATTTGATGCCATGTATTGTGGGTAAACTTGTTTTAATTCCCGGGTACCAGCACTAACATAAAATTTCAGTGATCACTCTAATGTTCATTTTGCCAGTAAAGGGTGGATTTAAATATTTGTTACAGTAAATTCTTGTATAGATTTGGTATTAAAGTTGTGGCATGGTGTAATGTTTGAGGGATCAGAATTGGTTTCTGTTTACATTCAGTGACTTGTGGTAGTAATTATTTAACATTTATTTGTGTAGGATTGAGTTCGCATGCCTCTGGATAGAGCGGTTATTTGTATGAAAACAGCAAATCTGTTGGTAACAGCTATTTTAGCATATCTATTACATATCAGCTGTTTGAAAAAATTTTATTTTGATTTATTTGAAGTGCAAGTAGAGCTCAATTTAACAGTGTACTGAAATGTTGGTTCAATCGAACACCTGGCTCAAAATAGACACTGATCAGATCGAAGGTTTAGTGTGGTACAGGTAATTGTGTTGAGCTGTTCAGTGTCATTGAATAATTTTAAATGCATGACAGCCAGGTGGTTTGTGAGTGATGACCTGTTCCCAATAACATGACATACAGGAATTTAGGAGTTGAACAACTCTTTTAGGTATATAAGATTTTAAATGTTTATAATTTAACTTTAAAGAATTGGTTCTGTCATTAATGATTGTGGTGTGCCCTCTGTGAAATGGATCAGTGGTTAACTACTATTTCAGTAATAATAATTTGGTAACAGCTGTTTAAATGACCGCTCTGGATGGTCTTGTTTTGATGTATTTGTCAATGTCTCTGAAATCGAGGTACCATCCTCTACAATAAATAATTTAATTTCACACATTTTCTTTCATCAAACACCTTATTAGTTTCCTGTTTATATTTTGTCTGCTGGATCACCATTCCCTTGACTTCATTAAACTGTTTTATTGTGAACGTTCCTTGCGTGCACAGGCCTATTGAGTATAGTAATTATTGATAATCGGAGTAAGACAGGTTGATTACGGGCATAAAATTTGACAGATTTGGGTAATTGTGGGGCTTATGGTTGCTATCTGTCAGCAAAACCAGCAGACAAGTCACTTGCTAAAAATTAAATGTTCTATTATTTATTAAATGATATAAAATTGAAGTGACATCTACAAATGTAGATACAGTGGATATAGTTCATAGTGTCAATTGTACCTCGGCAGTTTGCAGTTTCTGTATTTGAATCCTATACTTCTGCCTTTGATTCCATTTGAAACCGAGTTACCAAGTCTCAAAACTTCCAACTTAGAGCTCTACGAGTTAGATGAACCTAACTCACTTCTGAAACTTTGCGTCAGCTTCCTCTTCTTGATACCGCTCGCAGGAAACCAAGACTCAGATGCGACACTGTGTGACTATTGGTTGAATACTTTTAAAATTAATGAACATTACTTTGAAGTACCTATACGTGGAATTGTGTACAATATTTGTCACAATTGTTTGCATGCACTTGTTGCCATGAGACCGAAAATACCTTTGCCGACTGTTGGAATTAATGGAACATTACATTACAAGTTGGAAGAAGAAGATGGAGACTTAACAGATTTTGAATGATGGAGAACCTGCTGCAGTTCATACAGCTTCTACACACCTTACTGGATGCCGCCTTCCTGGTTTCACATGTCTAGTTGCATTCCAGGAAGTAACATGCCCTCTGCTATATTTCTTATGTCCCAAACAATATAAATACACCACATTGCTCTGTGCTTGATCATTCCCATGATGAGTGATATCTGGAGAGACATAACATGTCAGCAATCTTGCATATTGGATAACAATACTAAACGCCCCTGCTCTCGTAATGATGATGTGGAAACATCACCACATATCATTGCCGAGAGGAGGAGAGGGAATTTATCCAAGGTGAAGGTAGCAATTATTTTTTATACGCATAATAATTTTATTCTAGATGTCTCCATGTTCATGCTTGAAATGGTACTTTCATGTCTCTTATAGTTGGTGAGAAAACATTACAATATTTATGAAAAAATTTGAATCCCTCACTTTCACCACCAAAAATGCCACCCATTTCAACTCAGAGCTCTTGGGAAATGTCTTGACTTCACGACTGAAAATTCCACCCATTTTATATCAGAGCTCCTGGGAAATGACTCCCTTCAGCACCGGAAATGCCACCCATTTCATCTCAGAGCTCCTGGGAAATGTCTCCCTTCAGCACCGGAAATGCCACCCATTTCATCTCAGAGCTCCTGGGAAATGTCTCCCTTCAGCACCGGAAATGCCACCCATTTCATCTCAGAGCTCCTGGGAAATGTCTCCCTTCAGCACCGGAAATGCCACCCATTTCATCTCAGAGCTCCTGGGAAATGTCTCCCTTCAGCACCGGAAATGCCACCCATTTCATCTCAGAGCTCCTGGGAAATGTCTCCCTTCAGCACCGGAAATGCCACCCATTTCATCTCAGAGCTCCTGGGAAATGTCTCCCTTCAGCACCGGAAATGCCACCCATTTCATCTCAGAGCTCCTGGGAAATGTCTCCCTTCAGCACCGGAAATGCCACCCATTTCATCTCAGAGCTCCTGGGAAATGTCTCCCTTCAGCACCGGAAATGCCACCCATTTCATCTCAGAGCTCCTGGGAAATGTCTCCCTTCAGCACCGGAAATGCCACCCATTTCATCTCAGAGCTCCTGGGAAATGTCTCCCTTCAGCACCGGAAATGCCACCCATTTCATCTCAGAGCTCCTGAGAAATGTCTCCCTTCAGCACCGGAAATGCCACCCATTTCATCTCAGAGCTCCTGGGAAATGTCTCCCTTCAGCACCGGAAATGCCACCCATTTCATCTCAGAGCTCCTGGGAAATGTCTCCCTTCAGCACCGGAAATGCCACCCATTTCATCTCAGAGCTCCTGGGAAATGTCTCCCTTCAGCACCGGAAATGCCACCCATTTCATCTCAGAGCTCCTGGGAAATGTCTCCCTTCAGCACCGGAAATGCCACCCATTTCATCTCAGAGCTCCCGGGAAATGTCTCCCTTCAGCACCGGAAATGCCACCCATTTCATCTCAGAGCTCCCGGGAAATGTCTCCCTTCAGCACCGGAAATGCCACCCATTTCATCTCAGAGCTCCCGGGAAATGTCTCCCTTCAGCACCGGAAATGCCACCCATTTCATCTCAGAGCTCCCGGGAAATGTCTCCCTTCAGCACCGGAAATGCCACCCATTTCATCTCAGAGCCCTGGGAAATGTCTCCCTTCAGCACCGGAAATGCCACCCATTTCATCTCAGAGCTCCTGGGAAATGTCTCCCTTCAGCACCGGAAATGCCACCCATTTCATCTCAGAGCTCCTGGGAAATGTCTCCCTTCAGCACCGGAAACGCCACCCATTTCATCTCAGAGGTCCTGGGACCACTAAAAGTGCCACCCATTTCAACTGAGAGCATCTATGAAATGTCTCGTCTTCACCACTGGAAATGCTGTAGCAGGGGAGGTGTCTTTTTCACGGGTGGAAGTTTCGTTAGTTATTTTCATTAGTTGCAATGGAGAATTTAATAACAAGTGATATTCTGAGAATTCTAGAGGTACCATTTCCTGACTCTGGCTCAGAAGAAGACTTCGACGATTACGATTTGGACCCTGATTTTGAAGATTCTGCAGATGCAGGTAATTACAATTCCACTAATTTTCTTGCTTTCAAAATTATTTCGCGATCTTCTAGCATTATCATTTCGAATAGCTCAAGACACTGAAGAGACTGATGAGGTTGAACTGCCACAGCCTTCTTTTTCAACATCTGCGTCACAGAAAAAACGGTAAATATTGGCTAAGAAGCTGTCGGAAGCTGACCTTGGGCGGACTACGTCGGATGCAATGCTGTTCATTCTGGACCAACAGGTTGTGGCAAGTTAGGGTAATTGGGGTGAAAATATTTATCGGCTCATTCTTCCATTTCAATATGCGGCCGGCGCGACTACACAAGTGCGACCACGCGGCCGGCTTCCTCGGACGTGCCGGGAATTTGGTTGTCGGCACCTCCTCGGCAGGCTGCGTTCACGTGGTGCCCTTGTGTGGGACGCCGTGCTGACGAGATAACACCGTGTCGACCGCCTCGGCTGTGGAAGAAACCGGCCATCTAGCCAATCGGAAGGCAGGGTGTGGGCACGTGACAACTGCAGCGCGGGCCGGCAACGGCAATCGCTCTCTTGCGAGCCAGCCACAAGACCGCCCGGACGTGCCCCCTCCCTGCTCCTGCAGCCCAACCTGTCGGGGACCTCCCGGCGTATCACTTTGTGTGTGTGTGTGTGTGTGTGTGTGTGTGTGTGTGTGTTTTGTTTTTCTTTCCTATATCTCTATGCCACCTGATGATGGAGCTTTTCTAATAATAATGTGGCAACCGCCACATTTCAACCACAGTCATGACTTCTTATTTCACATGTTTCTTCAGTAACCACGGATGCCCACCATTCAACTGCTCCTATCCTGAACAACTGGTGTCTGAAGTGGGATGAACCTACCATTTGATGCAATATTGGTCAGAGGCTGGCCAGTTCACCTTTTACTGCCGTTACGAGCGCACGTACGTTTGGCCGCAATCGGCCTCTGCCGAGCCGACTCTGCTCTCGCCAGAGATAACCACCGGCTGCCGCTGTGGCAGGTAGTCCCGAGTCGGTGAGCGGTGCGGAAGCACCTCTGTTGCCGCTACGGCCCGACGAGGGCGCATGCTGCCGACGCTGCTGCAGCGCTGCATTCACGCCGCCGCCGGCATCTGCTGTCGAAGCTACTTTTAACCGTGGCGACGCGGGGTGAGGTGTTAAGTCCGCACCACCTGTTGCCGCTACTTCACGACGACGACGCTACCGACACCGGCGCCGCTGCCGCTGTCGGACGCACCACATCTCGTCGTATTGCGTCACACCGCATGAGTAAATCTTGTACATTCGTGTTGCTGCTGCCGTATCACGACGGGAGACGCTGTTGCCGAGAAGCCCATTTATCTTTTCGTTTGTAATCTTGTGGCCACTAGAGTCCAAAAATTGTAACCATGCCTGAAACACGTTCTAAGCATGTTGAAAGGACTGAGGGTGCTGAAGGAGGCCAGGTAGACCCTGTAGCAGCACTACAGGAGCAAATTCGTAAACTTTTATTGCAAAATGCTGAGTTAAAGGAATGTGTGGACGAGCTGGGAAAAGAAACAGTCAGTAATAAAACTGCTAGTATCGGTACTGAAAGCTCTGTGCAAGCCGCTACAAATACCGCAGACATAGGCACACTTTCTCTAGCGAGCAGCTTTCCCACTGTAAATTTCATACCAACTTTCTCAGGGAAACCTGGTGAGAATCTCACCACCTTTTTGCAAAGCGTTCAAGATGTAGGGCGCACTTGTATGTGGCGCATTCATTTTCTCTTAAATGTAGCCACATTGAAGTTGTCGGGAGCTGCACGTAGTTATTTTGAGTCAGTAGATGCACCGAGATATGCAAGTACTTTTGATAACTTGGCACACGGATTCTCGGAAAGATATTCCGACAAGCGTGGGGTTAGTTACTATCGTGATCGGTTATCTACTCTTCGGCAGAAGCCGAATGAGGGTTTTGAAGTGCTGGCAGACAGAATCAGAGCAGTACCTTGCCACACACACACACACACACACACACACACACACACACACACACACACACACACTAGGGGCAGATGCAACCAGAAATAAGGTCTCGAGCAAAGAGGCGGAAGCGAGAGGCATAGATGTTTTCATTCGTGGTATTAGCCCACAAATCGGTAGTGAGGTTAAAGTAGCTTCCCCTACCTCGCTTCACGAAGCAGTACGGATCGCTTTGCCGCATGTGGAGGCAGGACGCTTTGTCGCCGGTCCGTCACGAAGTAATGTACTGCGCCGCGTGTTTCTGAATGACGTGCAGTGCGAGCGCTGTGGTAAAAGTAGTCACACTGCTGCATGCTGCCGGGCACCCTATTGCTACAATTGTGGCAAGGTAGGACACGAGAGAAATAATTGTCGGCAAAAATCACAACAGAACAATCAGACGCGGAATTTTCCACAGATTCCAAAGACTTTCACTAGAAACAATACGAGAAACGGTCGAGGGGCAAGCCTTGCCGCCCGACCTCGCCCCCAATAAAACTAATTAATCCCGTTCAGAAAGATAATGTAAACGAGGTGGCAAACATAGTCTTACAGGGTTGGCTCATGGGTTGGACAGTCAGAGTTTTAGTAGATACAGGTGCTCAGATCAGTGTTTTATTTGTGTCACATCAAGATAAATGTAAACTCAAACCGCCTCAATTCAATATCAGTGGTTTAGGAGAGGAAGTAATCATTCCTGCAGGGATTTGTTTTGTCAATTTGCAATTGGACAGTCACCAGTATGGATTTGAAATGACAGTGATTAGAAAACGGAGACGAGACTTTGACGTTATTCTGGGTAACGATTTCCTCCGTCAGTATCAGGCTGTGATCATTACAGAACCGGCACTACCCGACTCAATGAAAACACTCATTGTTTCAAAGGTGCCGGAGCCACACAGTAGCGAGGCTCCTGTGAAGGACGGCCGCTTTCACAAGAACCGTCTGAACTGCGTAACGAACATCTGTTACAATTAACGGCGGAACGGGTGTATCCTATCGCTAAGCGTCAAAGCTCCGGTGCGGTCAAGATCTACGTTTTTGGTTTATCGCTCAGCCTTAACGGCATTCTTGACCGGTTACAAGTGCATGTTAAGAGAAGTGTGAGTGTGGTTGAATGCAAAGAGAAGTAGTTTTATGTTCCAGTTTGTGTTGGTAGTTTTGGGCAAAGAGCAGTAGAGATTCCACGTGAAATGATCCTTGCAAGTGCTCAGGAGGTAGAACCAGAGGTATTTCAGTGTGAGAAAGATGTTGAAAGAGTGAGAAAGAGAGGTAAAGTTTCAGTGAAAAATGGTTGTAGAATAACCTCCGTGTTGAGAATGCAAATACGTGAAAAGTTGGCGCACTTGCCAGAGGCAGAGCAAAATTTGTTGTACCCTGTATTGGAGGAGTTCTCGTGGTTGTTCGAGGAAAGGCAATATTTGCCAGCTAGTGACCTTGTGCAGCACTAAATTCCTACCTGAGATATCAGACCTATCTCTCAAAAACTGTACCAATTGCCTTACCATCTGCAATCAGTTGTAGAAGAAACAATACAGCAACAGCTGGATGCAGGCATTATTCAGCCATCTGCTAGTGCCTGGGCCAGTCCCATAGTCCTGGTTCCAAAAATGTCTGGTTCCAAAAATGTTAATAAATGGTGATAAAACGTACTGCCTATGTGTAAATCTAAGAGCGGTAAACAAGGTGGCAACACCTGACACTTACCCCCTGCCACGTATTGAAGAAACACTGGACCGGCTAGGGAACTGTAAATATTTTACAGCCCTGGATATGCGATCTGGGTACCACCAGATTGTGGTCGCTCCAGAGGATAGGCGGAAAATAGCTTTTGCGGTTCCTTCTGGGCTATACGAATTTTTGCGTGCCATGGCGCGGGCCTAGTAGCTCCACAAGACCAGCGCGAAGCAGTCCGTGCCAGCCGAGAAAACGAATGGGATAATCCAAACGATGCACGTACGTTTGAAGCTGCCTATGATATATGTGTGTATCTTGCCAGTGAAGCAAAATCTGTGTGGAAGATGAGAGGTTTATCTTTGCTCGTAGGTATATATGTGTCGGTTCTTAAACGGGGAACTGTCATCTCCAATTTCCTGCATAAAATACAAAGAGGTGTAGAAGCCGATATTGGCCATTCCATTGACTTTAGAGTGGATGTCGTCAGAGCATTTTACGACTTCTTTGGTGAGGGAATCGATAATGATACTATAAAGCGCATAGTGAGACACTGCAATAATAAACAATTTATCCTAAATGTTATAACATAAAAAAAAAAAGAAAAAAAAAGAAAAAGAAAAAAACTGACTGTCGAAATATAGATTATGATGAACTCTTGATGAGATATTCATATATTACTAATTTATTCTCAATCATTATGAAAGGACATAAAAAATGTGATTATGATACAGTCATGTATTATGTATGTACCTAGTAATAAGTGAGATTCAATTAAAATTCAGAGTGGGGCGGCAAGTGTAAGGGTACAGACATATTTTGAAATTTTTTTGTATTTCAAAAAAATGGAACCTTACATATGAACCACTAAACAAACAAGTACGAGTTAAATAGGTGTTAGGTGGGAGGAATTTTTAATATATTTTTGTTTCCTTTTAATTTTAGTGTAACTAATTTTATTGTACATTTTCTGTTCTTTTTTTTGTCTTTTATATTTTCCTTCTCCGAGGTGTTCCTTTCACTTCGTGCGACTGCACGGTTATGTGACGTCACACAGAGTGGCAAGGAAACTGCAATGCTGTACGGAGTTTTAGGGGCACTGAGGATTCGAAGAAAAAGAATGAATAAGGGAAAAAAGAAGGTCACAGAACCGATAACATAGCCTACATATATGTAACAGATTGTAAAATAAAATAAATTATAATAAATACAGTTCTGAAGATTTTAAATTGGCATTTAAAATCAGTATGCCTATTTAGATGGAATTTGGAAAAACTTGTTAAATTTCCACCTGTTGCGAGGTTGTGCGTCAAGCACGGGGCCTACAAGAACAAGCTTATAAAATAATTGTCGTGCGGACACCTCGCATAATGCAAATTGCCGATCTTCTTTATTTCATTTACGTCCACGTCTCGAACGGTGCCGAGGCATCTTTTGCGTTCGGCGAGAAGCCACGTTGGTATTCAGAGAGGCTGGCAGACTGTCCGCCGCCCGCCTCGAAAGCAGCCGCAGCGAAAGGCACAGATGGCCCTCCCTCGCAGGGCGCGATCGACCTAACACGACACACAAATTTTCCTTGGCGTAAATGGATGTGCCTAGGCCACAACGCCACAGGTGGCCTAAGCACCAACGCAGGCACGAGGGGAGAACGGCAAATGCCGGTGTCCGGTGTCCGGCGCGCCGAGCCTCACTGCCGGCCACGGGCTGCACGCAGCTAAGCCGTTAAATTACACACAACTTTTCCTCAGTAATGAACCTTTCTTATGCGTGAATAGCAGACCTTCCACTTACCCTAAGTACATGAAACGTATCTATTTTCACCTAAGAGTGTCACCACAAATTATTTGCCACTGGATTCGGAAAATTGCAATAATTTGACATCAAGTCTTCCTCTATGGAATAGCAATACGTAGCTGCAGAAGCAGACACGTACATACAATTTCTTGGGTACAGTGAACTCCAAAAATAATGATTCAGAGATATAAAAGTAGTTTTATAATTGTCCTGATGATACATCATGATATTTTACAAATATGCTTTTAATATTAGGATACCTATGCAACAATTGTCAAAAATGACCGATACTTATTTGGAACATACAGACCATTATATTTTGCAATTACAGCTGCTGTAAAGTCGCTATAACAGTAAATATAGGTACGCACTTTGAAATGTTAAGTTCAACACAACAGACATTAGCTCACTCTATTTCTCACAATCAAAATTCAAGTGACACTGACAAGTATTTAATACTTCACAACAGAAACAGAAACTATTGGGCTCAGAAATAATTAGCGAGACAAATGCACCAAACACGTTAAATAATTTCAAATTCTGCATAGTCTCCGAGGAAGCATAATACGGAACTATAGTCTACTGCATAAAAATTCTTTACGCTACATCAATTCTATGCACATCATTTTCAAACGAATATACCGAAATCAACTCAGATATGTTTCCTGGCCATATTACGTCACTGAAACTTAGTAATTATCGCCGAGGTGATCGTACAGGTAGGTTCTCTACAAGTGTCTACAGCTGCACTACGAGACTCATCGCCATGAAGAAGTTTAGGGTACTGCAGGTAGGTTTCGGGAAATGGCCTAGAAACAATGTAGGAACGAAGATAGAAACACATCCTTTTTATATTATTGAATCAACAAGAAGGTTTAGTTCACTGATGCTACTAAGAAGTCAAGCTTTCAAAGCACAGTATTAATGGAAAAAGAAAAAAGAAAAGGATTTGAACGAAAATAAATATCACGACTATAACAGTAACTAGAATTTATTCCTAGCATGACCGAATGTGTCATGTCCATGTACAAGCTCTATTTAGCTGTATTACATCTCGAATAACTGAGACAATTCAAAACATTTACCATTTTCTCGCACCAAACACTCGCCATGTACCACTTCGTTTATTAATGAAACGATTACTCGATTTTGTTCCTTTATTTACATACATTCAATGTTCATCCAACTCTGATACAAAACTGTTTGCTTTTGTACTCCTGTGAATGATTGTTCAGTCGTTATTATTAACATACACTGTCACCTACACACTATACAGACACCGATCGTTGCAAACGCAACTTGGTGTCGTGCCATATCACCACCGGTTACACACATTTACGTGGTAAATGCTCCACCTAAGTGCATGCATGGAACCTTTCACTGTCTTCAGCCACTAGGAGCGCACCCAGGAACAGAAGCAATCCTCGCTCCATCCCAGCACACTGCTGCCCCTACCACCCTCCGGCTTTACTGTGATAAAATATCGTACATATTTTCACCCACCCCCTCTACAAGAATACCACTGCCATCTGTCGCATCAGCAAAATTTCGCACACGAGGTCTTTTTTTCTAGCACGCTCAGTGCCGACCTGCTTATTTCCCCTTATACTGCGGACGGAACCCGTCCTCGGTGGACAGTTTGAAATCTGA
The DNA here is from genome assembly GCA_026315105.1 of Locusta migratoria. Taxonomy (NCBI): domain Eukaryota; kingdom Metazoa; phylum Arthropoda; class Insecta; order Orthoptera; family Acrididae; genus Locusta; species Locusta migratoria. The sequence continues at coordinate 76,269,261 of CM048752.1, read as the reverse complement.
GTGCCACCACATTACTTCGTGACTAGTGAGCCTGACTACGGGTCCTCACATCGCTACACAGGTATTTCACACCAATTCGTATATTTATTGGCATACATCTTCAGCCCATTGCTACTTGATTTATTAATAGTAATAATGTTAAATTTCCCCCTATTTACACTCATTCTTCGGTTTTGTAGGAAATCGACTTGCCGTTAACACCACATCGTTCCACCAACTCTTTGATGGACTATGACGCGTTTAATAAACAATATGTGGCTTTTTTCTTTACTTGCGCTGTTTCCTATTGTGAACAGCGCACCCCCATTTAGGGATTACTTCTCGACATCGGGAATACTGTATGAGAAATTTGACAACCTGCTCCGTACCCCACACGAGGTGGTACTTATCGCAGAATTGAACTTGAAATCATTGATGGAAGAGGAAGAAGCCCTCCGACAGGTTACAAACCGGCTATTCGCTTGTGAATCTTCATTACAACAACACAGACACACAGGAACACTTTGCACCCTACGTGATCTGAGGCAAACGCTTACCGACACTCCGGAACAATTACATGGCGTCACTGAGGCCGTGCCCTTATCCCGCACTGAGCGAGGTCGGTTTAATGCACGTGGAATTATGTTAAAGACCCTCTTTGGCACCCCAGATCAGACTGATGCAGAATGCTGGGATAAAGGTTTATCTAAAGTTACTTTTCTTACCACAGAAAACCGTGAAATTATTGTCCATCAACATCCTGGCGAATTTGACACATCTGGATATGCGGCCGATAATCCCCACAGTATAGCACCTCCAAACAATAAGGTTATTGGCCTGACGGAAGACAGCACAAATGGGTCGCAGTTTCTGGGGGCTCAGATCAAAAATGTACGCATACCGTACAGATGCAGGGACCACCCAAAGGCGAGCTAAGGGTGTTCATCGTGCAGCCTCACAATCGAAGATTACGAGGCCTGCCTATTTAATAATGGTGCTCCCCATATGGTGTATCGAGTAGTTTTTCGTTCACGAGGCCCCGAGGTTCGTACTGCACTACTGCACTACAATTTAAGGTCGGGCTGTCGCATCGTGACATCCGGGAAAAGGTTGGCACGTGTATAAATTTTAAAATTAGAGCACCACTGTGTTATGGTGAATCCAAAATCTCTCTTTGTATTTCCACGAATTCAAGTTAATGGAGCATTAACTAACACATTAGATATTTTTCTTTTGGGATTACCACACACAGTTGAATCAGATTGTTTAGTGAATTATCACACTGATAAATTCCGTTTCACGTTTGAAAATTACGGACTACCGGAAGAATACATATTTAATGCATCCGAGAATGTACCTACGATTTGTATAATTATGTTAGACATACGTACTGCCGGGCAAAGTTTCGATGTACCCATTCCTCGGTCAATAATGTGTTTACTAATCACGTGCAATATCTACACATGTGACTTTTAGTCGAATACATTTAAAATTAATGAACATTACTTTGAAGTAACTATACATGGAATTGTATACGGTATTTGTTACAATTGTTTGCATGAACTTGTTGCTGTGAGACTGAAATAACCTATGCACGGCTGTTGAAATTCATTGAACATTACAATATTTAGAAAAAAATAAAAACCAACAACAAATGTTCGCAGTGTTGTTGCACCCCCATTAGTAAAACATTTCCATGTATGTATGTACTAAAACTATAAATTTTGTATTATGTAAGGTCCATTCTTTTTACCGACATATGTATATTAATGTATGTATGTATAATTTGACAATGTCTTATGCAACTCACTGTTGTCTGCAGACAAATAAATGAATTGAATTGAAAGTAATAGCCATTTGTGTTCATTCGTGTGAATACGGCATTATTTCACAGTGTACGTTGCAGAGGTTCTTTGGGTTCAGTTAGTGATTCGGAGGAAGAAGATGGAGACTTAATAGATCAACTGTTTGCAAATTCTGAATGTTGGAGAACCTGCTGGAGTTCATAAAGCTTCTACACACCTTACTAGTTTCACATCTCGTTGCATTCCAGAAAGTAACATGCCCTCTGCTATATTTCTTATGTCCCACACTATACGAATACTGGTCTGTACTCACTGAGTGATATCTGGAGATGCAAAAAGAAGTGTCAGCAGTCTCGCACATTGCACAATATTAAATGCTCTCGTAATGATGACGTGGAAATGTCACCTAACACCATTGCCGAGGAGGGGAGGGAATATATCTGAGGTGAAGGTAAGGTTTTATTTTTTATACACATGATAATTTTATTCTACATGTTCACACTTGCAATGATACTTTTATTTCTCTTATAGTTTCTTTATGGAAAAATTTCAATCCCTCACTTTCACCACCAGAAATGCCACCCATTTCAACTCAGAGCTCCCGGGAAATGTCACCAGTCGTTGAGGAGCGGATACATTAGTAGGAACTACCTTTCTCCTCTTTCAATAACGTACAATGCTTCTTTAATATTACGTTCTCTGTAGGTGCAATCGACAATGATCTTGCCGTGGAGCGTGTGTTGGAGGAGGAGATAAAACGGCACCCAGCCAAAGAATGTGATAATGAATGGTTGAATTGCATTCTTCAGTCAGAGAGTAAGTAACTGCAAACGTGCAAAGGAAGAGAAGAATAAATTATTATGTGTATATAAAGAAAAAAGAAATCTAATATTGAATTTTACTTATGAATTTCGCTTTGTGCAAAAATGGCCAGATAGGGGACAAGTTGGGCTTAGAGGAGCCTATAAGTGATTACCCGGTCAGTTTGAAATTGTACAATGGGAAGATTTTATGCGAAGATCTGTCGATGTGTTGGAAAGGGAAGTGCCTGGAAATGATGTTGAATGTACTTCAGGGGTCGGCATTGGTGGATGTGGCAAATGGCCTCATTCAAAGAGGCAACAAATCACTATGGGCAAAGGGTGCAACCAGGTGATATTGCAATAAAGCTACTACCCCTTTTAATGTCGTACAATTGCATTCCTCCTGAAAACATTACAAATGTGATTCCCGCTGCTCATCCAGATTACATGAACTTAGCAGGTCCAAAGTTCAAACGTTTTCTTGACATGGGTTTATAATTATACAGGGTGTTTCACTAAGTGTGTTTGCCTCAGTAACTTATAAAAATAATAGGTGACAGGAAATTTTAATTAGGTAGGTCAACACAAGAAATGTTACACTTTCTGCTGAGCTATAAACATAGTTTATTGTATCATTTTCCAAAGAGTTACAGTACAAAGATATAATTTTTTAAATGGAACAATAGTTTTTTCTATCATGCATTGGATTCGTTGAAACCAGCTGTGTCCAAATCAATTTAAACTACATTCCTATCACTGTTAGTTTGGGAGCTACAACCCTTCAAAGTTTCAGGGGCAGATACCACAAACAATACGCATAATGCAATGCACCTTCTAAATGTGGTGCACACTAGTTGTAACGTTGCCGGTGTCACGGAGCGAGAAGCTTCCTCGATGCGCTGTTAGACTGCCGACTGTCGCCGCACATGGCCGTATACCCGACAGTTGGAGCCACACAAACAACCGGGGCTCAATATACCACAGTTACTGACGTCGGATGACGACGGCATACACGAACAACGAGTACGTTCACATGTTGCTGATGCTCGGCGAGTGCCAACACGATGCCACTGAAGCAGCCACAGCATACGCCGTGAGATATCCTAGGCGAAGAGCCCCGGCAGCCATTACGTTCTTACGTGCTGAACGACGACTTCGGGAAACAGGCAGCTTGGTAATGCGCTGCAGTAACAGACGAAAACCTGCAAGAAGTGGGGAGACGGAGGTGTTTGTTTTAGGTGCACTACACCATGATCCTTGTGTCAGCTTACGAGCCGTTGCTGCAGTCGCTGGTGTCAGTCTCACATCTGTGTGGCGTATAGTACACGGCCACAGGTTTCACCCGTACCGCCTGTCACTGACCCAGGAGCTGCATGGGTTACGATTTCCGTGCAAGAGTGACATTCTGTGTGTGGGCCATGCGTAATTTCACGCTGGAGTCTTTACAAAGTGTTATGTTCTCTGATGAGTCCACGTTCACAAACTATGGTGCAGTGAATCGCCATAACATGCACTACTGGGCCTCAGACAATCCTCGGTGGGTACGACCTGTCGACCGTCAACGTAGGTGGTCTATTAACGTGTGGTGTGGAATGCTTGGGGATGGAATCATCGGTCCACACTACTTCCAAGATACACTGACAGGTGAGTTATATCGCACTTTTATAGCCGACAGTTTGGGTGGTCTCCTTGAACATGTGTGTCTACACATGAGAGTCCATATGTGGATGCAGCACGATGGTCACCCAGCCCAGTCAGCGTGTGCTGTTGTGGAAGAACTAAACAACAGTTTTGCAGGAAGATGGTTGGGGTGACATGGTCCTCATTCATGGCCCGCAAGGTCGCCCGATTTAAAACCAGTAGATTACTTTTTGTGGGGATATCTAAAGGATCGTGTTTATGTCACTGAGCCCACATCCCCAGATGATCTAAAACAGCGCATTGAGGACATATGTCGCTCCGTCACACCGGCGATGTTACATCTCGTCCACAGATCCTTTTGACGGCGCATTGCTTTATGCATTGAGGAACATGGACACACATTTGAACATCTCGTGTAAATCAACTTCCCACTGCCATAACATCCATCACCCACCACACAGCCATGTATTATGTACAGTGTGTGGTATCTGCCCCTGAAACTTTGAAGGGTTGTAGCTCCCAAACTAACAGTGATAGGAATGTAGTTTAAATTGATTTGGATGCAGCTGGTTTCAACTAATCCAATACATGATAGAAAAAAAACTATAGTTCCATTTAAAAAATTATATCTTTGTGCTGTAACTCTTTGGAAAATGATACAATAAACTATGTTCATAGCTCTGCAGAAAGTGTAACATTTCTTGTGTTGACCTGCCAATTTAAAATTTCCCATCACCTATTATTTATAAGTTACAGAGGCAAACACACTTAGTGAAACACCCTGTATATAGAAAATCAGTAAACGACTGATTTGCGTAGTCTTGAAAATTTGCTGTTCTGGATCTGAAGACAACAATTTTTACTCATATACCACTAACATTTGGGATTATTATTACACTCTACAAGATTCCCTTTGCTGACTTAAATTACACAGCCCAATTATGGAAAAACTTGTTTGCTGAAAATGCCTGGGAAATCCAAATATGATACTTACAAAACTGTATCACACACAATTTCTTCACATTTGATAGTTAAATTTATTAAATAAAGTGATTTTTAAAGAATTTAACAACTTTTAAATAGTTAGAACAATTTTAAAAGGAGGTGTAAGGAATGTGTATGATGTTGGTAGCACTGTTGAAAAACATTTGCTGGCAAAAAAGTTTGGTTCTAATTTTGTGTTAACAGATGGTGTTTTGTTTACTGTCAACCTAACTTTCCCATTTCCTGTACATGTGCTCAGCACAATGTCTAATTGTTGTTGTAAAAACTCTGCTGACACTTTGTTATTTTTGTGGTGAATTTGTGATTAAAAAGCACCAAGGAAACATTACAGACTTTGTGAAAAAGGTTTATCTATCATACTTTGGATCTAAACTTGGAGATCAAGGTAAATCTTGGTTGCCACATAAGGGGTGTGTGTGTAAGATCTGAGAAAATGATCTAAAAAGGAGAAAAAAAGCCTTTAGATTTGCTACTTTTGCAGTGTTAATATTACTGGTCATAATATCTACCATCCGACCAGTAGGTCATGGTGTAGATTTGCCAGTTCGTGAACCATCCAATGATTTAAATTCTATTCCATTCTATTCTATTCTGATGTACCATCTGATATAGATGAACCAAATGATGATGAATCCCAGTGTAATACAGAAAGTCTAGAGCCCAAATTGTTTACTCAGGCCGAGCTTAATGATTTGGTTTGTGATCTGGGCTTAACGAAAAAAAGCCCAATTGCTCGGCTCTAGATTAAAAGAAAAGAACTTACCGGCAGTCGGAACAAGCATATACATGTATAGGAAGAGAGAGCAGCAATTTTCCTAGTTGTTTCAACAAGAAGGTGATTTATTCTACTGCTCTGACATTCCTGGTCTGATGAACGAGTTTGGTACTGAATACAAAAAGGAAGATTGGAGGCTGTTTATTGATTCATTGAAAACTATTTTAAAGGCTATTTTACTGCACAAATGGTAACATGTATGCATCTATACCTGTTGGACATTCTGTACATATGAAAGAAGGCTATGAAAACCTAGAAATAGTGCTGAATAAAACAGGCTATTCTGCTCACGGTTGGACGATGTGGCGATCTAAAAGTAACGTGCATGCTCCTCGGTCAGCAAGGTGGCTTTACCAAATTTCCAAGTTTCTTGTGTGAATGGGACAGTAGGACTAGGGATCAACACTGGTGCAGTAGGAACTGGCCTGTGAGGCAGTCTAAAACCTGACGAGAAGAACATTCTACTCAAAAAACCTTGTACATCCAACAAATTTGCTACTACCGCCTCTACATACCTACAACAGCATACTGCAGAGTTAGACATATTACATTTTCTTCTGGTTGTCATCAAGACAATTTTTTTTTTGTTTTGTTTTAAAATAATATTTATTTAATATCTACTGCATCAGTGTTCAATATTTTTTATGGTTATATTTTCTTTTGTGGTCACTAATGGGTACATTAGCATAATTTATTTTGTAGTGAAAGGGCTAGGCACAGACTGGACAAAGCAGAATATTGCAGATTCATGTTCTGATGTTTCTTCATATGATTCTGAGTACGGGTGTGATGCAGATGCAGAAGATTCACAGATTCATCTTCAACCCAGGGCCAGTCAGTGCCTCCCTGATAGAGTTCATCCTGTGCAGGGTGGCAGTTCGACTTCAATGACAATACCTGTGATGAACGTGAAGATCCTGCAGCTATACTCTGCCTCATATACCTTGACATCACACGTTCTGCTTCTCATTCACATGGCCAGTAATAACGCAGGCAATATATGTGGGGGTGAACCAAGAAAATTCACCGAGTGTTTGCAGTGAATATTTTGGGCCAAATGTCCCAGTATTTTTTTTATTTTATTTTATTTATTTATTTTTTTTTTTTTTTTCCCTGACACTTTTCTCGAATTCATAGTTCCTCAGTCCAAGATGTGCTATTCAGAGAAGAGCAGCTCTCAACCTGAACTTACGAGGAGCTGAAAGCTTTTGTTGGTATACTAATTACAGTGAGATTCCATTCTCCTCCAAGCATACACCAGTATCGGTCAACTGACTCCAACTTTACCATACCAAGAATTGCAAATATAATGTCACTCAAACCATTTAAGATTCAGTGAAAATATGCTCAGTAAACGAGCCCCATGCTATTGCAAATTGTTTAAAGTAAGACCACTTCCCTTCAGTAGATGAGAGTATGACAGCATTCAAAGACAGGACCTCTCTCAAACAGTACATGCCACTCAAACCAATTAAGTGTGGTTACAAAGTTTTTGCTATATGCTGCTCTGTAACAGAAGACATGTTGAACTTTCAAATTAGCAAGAAAAGACTGATGAACGTAATACACCCTAGTGGAGAAAGTTGTGTCACTTAACTTGCCATACCCCACTCACACGTTTTAATTAAAAAAAAAAAATTAATTTCGCAACCTAAGTGAAACTTGCGGACATGTAACTCACTTTTTTTAAGACCGTGGACTGTTCGAGGCCTGCTTTAAAGTGATAAGGTCAACCCACAAATAAAAATCTTATTTGATTCAGCATTTAATTCGCCAGATCTGGAAATCCATGGTACTAATGTATTCTACACCTCTAACTTTTGTTAACAACTCATCAATTGTGGAAGGTTATCTCATTTCGATTCTATTATTTTATTAACTGTTCTTGCATCAAGTACTAATGATATTGAACTGTCACATTTTTCTATAAATTCCTTAATGTGCCGCACTTTTTACTGCTATTAGTATCGGGTATTGTCTTACAAAAAATGGGCTATGGTGATCTGTTTTTAGTTTGCACTAAACAATTTTAATGATCCCCAGTTTTTACAAAAAAGAATGTTTATGTTCAAGTAAAAGTAACACCACATCTGCTTTTTTCCTTAAAGCAATTCCTGTAGTCCGAATAACGTTATGCTTAATGTCATCATCGCTCACTCCTGTGTCACGATTAACTGTATAAATTTCCTCATCACTACACAAAATAGCTTCTGATGTTAATGAGACGTTTACTTTACTGAAAGACAGTCTTCAAACTTCAGTGTTACTTGTGTCCCTTCACATGGAAACATCATGGACACTGCTTTGAAATCTAGTCAACCAGTCAATTCCTATTGTCATGGGAACAAACTTGAATGTTGAAACTTACTTGCAATTCTAAGGGTTTGCAATTGTTCCTCTTAACTTCGGTTGAATGGGTTGTGTAACTAGTGGTTCATATTGTAACAGATTGTTTGCTGTAGTACTTCAGGCCAGCAATAAATCATACTGAAAAATGAAGCATTACCAGTAGATTTAAAATGCAGTCAGGAAATTTAGAGACTGAAAAGCCTATACAGGTACCTCCGAGTCCTGTGCACCTGAAAGAATGTGTGTGGTTTGCCCAAAATCTCATATATAAATATATTAGTGCAGAGTACCAGTTGCCAACTGCTCAAGAAAACTTACTACATTCACTATTCTCAACACATCATTGAGGGGAGCAATTGCTATTGACGCTGCTACATCGTGGTGAGACACCGACTCTAACTGCGGCTGCCGCAGACGAGACGCGTGTCGAACACACAGCCTCGTACGAGTACTGCGGGGGCCGTTTAGACTCTAAAGCCGTTTAGTGGTGCGACATTTCAGACTCGCCATCACGTGCAGGAAACCATTATCACAGGCTCGTGTTCGCAGCCACGTTTCGTCACGACACGCAGGAGCCGGGAGCCCCGATACGGCTGAGCCGACTTCCGCCCTAGCGGTATGCGCTAAAATTAATGTCAAAATATTTTGGACACTACTGTATTTTCCTAAACACCAGGAAAATTAGGTGGATTCAGTGGTGTTCTAGGGTAGCTTTACAGTTTCAGCTACCTCGTCTGTACTCGAGAGTTCACGATGAAGTGGCATTCGTCCGTGCAAAGAGATGAACGACCTGAGGACTCCATCCTTTCTTAAGATATTTAGTGCAAAGTTAGAGAATTTAAAACAGAAAAAATATGAGGAACACTGCTTCGTGTCACAGAAGATCTATACATAGGAGGTACATTCAATGCCAGGACATTTGTAATTTTGCACTAATGGTGTGGTGGAGTGAAATACGGTTGGCATCCCTGCACTCACCTTTGTTGAATGAAATTGCAGTAAGTTTTATTGTATGTCGAATTTATTATTCAGTGCTTTATTGAGAAGAACGTCATGTCACAGTCTGCGAATTTTGAGATGGCTGAGTTAGAACACCGACATGTTTTGTGTTACAAATGGTTCACGCATTTTTAAACTTGGGGAAGGAGTTCAATATTACCCCTGTCCATGACACTCTCTGACATCTACTGACACCATTGGAGTCAGGAAGATCAACGAAATTGTGTGTGCTAATCAGACTGACTGACTGACAGATTGGAGAAGAGCGTAACATTGCAGTTGGATCATGTTGTGAAATCTTGACAACAGCATCTTGGAACGGATTGTGTTCCCATAAAGTTCGCCCGACAGATCACGATTCAGGATCAGAAAGACCATCTCCTCACAATCTGAATAGCTTCTGGATCGCACAAACGAGAATTGTAGCCAGTGATGAGAAGTGAATGGATCTGCGGTTTGGATGTTGAGACTGAGATTCAATCTTTACGTCTCAGAAAATGTTCCGAGACCAAACAAAGCTAGTGAGGTCAGACCAAATATCAAAGCCACGCCGACAGCTTTCTTCGACTTGGAAGGATTCCGTAATCATCAATTTGTGCCACAGGATAAAAACGTAATCGACATCCTGTTGAGAGGTGTTGTTGTGATGTCTGAAAGAAAATGTGAGAAGAAAACGGCCTGAAATGTGGCCAGATACTTCATGGATCTTGCATCACAATAATGTAGCCTCTGTCATCAATCACCGCTGCTCTGATGTCTGGTAATTTCAGTAAGTTAAGTCACTATCCCTTTTCACTGTATACCAGTCAAAGTCTAACAGTAGCATGCACAACTTCACAGTATTGTTTATATATAAAGTCAACTTACATATTTCTCAAAGCTAGATGTTGAAGTTCTCTTTGTCTATGGATGTTTTTTGGTATACATGATAAATGGTTCCAAGATGTTAACACAACTAATAAAATGGATTCTCTTTTATACTTTTCATTTATTCACTTCACTTTTGTTGAATAAACATTACCTGCCACCTTGGCTCAAATACGCACATCACTTTTTGAAATATGTTTGGTCACCGTCTGCAAGTGTTTACAAACAATTGTCCAGCTTACATCACATCAAAAACTAAACTGCCCCCCTTAGCTCTCTGCTCTTTTGCTTTTTTCAAAGTCACAAAACTTGCTTAGTATCAATTGTTTTAAGCACTAAAAATTCTAAACAAACATTAAAATACTACATAAAATTGTAAGGTGAATTAATATGTTATAAACATGTGGTTTATATGGGTATACTTTATTTAACATTAATAATGTGAGTGAAATATTAAAGTGAAGTGCTGTAATCAAGATATGTTAAAGTAACTACCCTGCATTGTGTGGCGATTCCTTATAATCGGAATAAAGTGCAATTAAATATAAGCAATACTGTGAAGCTGTGCCTGCCAGTTTTTGACTTTACTCAATTGATATATTCCTGATATACAGCGAAAAGGCATAGTGACGTACCTGATTGAAATTATCACTCATTAGAGCAGTGGTAGTGATACAATATGGGGGCTCATTCCGATATTTGAGTGAATAACTATTAATATGTTCTGAATTTCAGATGGAGAAGTTGGAAACAGTATTATTTGATGTGAAATAGTGACAGAAGACAATAAGTATTACCAAAAGTTAAATACCAATATAAAATATCCTATCCATTGGTAGTAACATTAACTATGGACTAGTTTGATATAAATCTTCAAATAGAGATGAACACATGGCTGACTAAAATAGAGGTCATGTATTTTCACTTGAATATCAATTTAATGGCGATGTAAAGTAAAGAAGAATATAAGTGAGCATGTAAACTTTTATTCATAATCAACTAGCTGAAAACCCAGCATTGCCAAGGTATTCATTTATTTACTCCTGCCATTTTACAGCTATATATTCATTTTTATAACGGCTGTATGTGTATAAAAACTCTTGGGAATGCAGTTAGTAGTAAAGAAGTAATAGATTAAAACTTGGTGTGTGATGGGGCAGTTACTGTTTATGTGCTCATATCTCATGAACTACATGTCATACTGTGATACAATTTAGAAGGTACACTCAACTATATGCATGTATACTATCTGTAAAATTTCTTGTGGTTACAATTTGTAGTGTACAAATTATTAATTGTAATGTAATACCAAATGCCGTAGTTTTACTCCATAAACAGTGGAAAAGTAGTAAGCGATAATTTTTTTTTTCCTTTCATCATTTTACTATGGTTGTCAGCAAGAAAAAGTTTAATAAAGGTGTGAAATTATGTTTAAAGTTTGTTGCAAGTCGCTAATTCTCATACTGTGTATTTATAAAGTCTCGCCACATTATGTGGCAGTTTTTTGCGATTCCCATTGTTTATGACATCATATCTTCCGAATCGTGTGTCATATGTTATTCTTAACCCTGCAGCAATTGTTACCTTACAGTAGGGAATGTGTGTACCAAATTTGGTCGAAATTGTCCCAGTGGTTTAGGAGAAAACGAGCAACACTGTCGCTAAGTGCAGCAGTTTACAGCGCACCTCATTGTTTATGACATCACATCTCGTGAACTATGTATAGTACGTGATTCTTATACTTACGGCGGCCGTCCTCATGGATTGAAGATTACGTGTACAAAATTTCATAAAGATTGGAACAAAACTGTAGATTTGTATGCAACACGTAAACACAAACATATGGACACTCTGCTTTATATATTAGATTATAGATTAGCTTTTTGCCAGAATAAGAAAATACGTGACAACATGCAAATAAACTGTGTAGACAGACTCTACAGATACACTATTCTTTGCAGTCAATATTGTTATAGGATTAATCATACTTGCGAATGATAGACACACAAATGTTAGGAACAGTATCCTATTATTATTTTCCACCTTATTACGATAAATGTGATATTCACTGTTACTTTTCATATTACAGGTATTTTTTTAGAAATTAGACATAGTTATCAGGGTTAAAATGTTATTAAAAGATGAGTTGTATTTAAGCTTGATTTGCAGAATACGAAATGATTAAGATAAGTGATTGTAAATTTAATATTTGCATGTTTTTATCCACTCCAACAATGCTGGGCACTGTTGGGAATGTATATAAGGGAGCCCCAAGGGGTGCAGGTCTGATTCAAATTCCGAGGCAGTCGCTATGCCCGTCAGCCCACTGATATTTAAATGTTAGAAGTTATTGTTGTAGTTAGTGTGCGATTAGAGTTCCGAATTAAATTTAGCTGGTGTTGCTCTTCGTAATTTCAATCCAGCAGCGTACACAATAAATGAGTTCAGCTGCTCGTATTCAACATAATCCAGATGTCGCTGCAGAATTGTCAATCCAGATGCTCGTCTTCGCAGTAATGTTCCGTCACGACACGCTGGAGACTGGGGCTCTCACAGACGAGACGATTACTGACCGTCGCTCGACAAATCTCAGCCGTGTCTCGCTTACACTAATACTGAGGGAGCAGTGTAGAGAAAGGAGGTGCGCAGTTATTCACCGTTTCAGAATTATCGATAACGGCACAGAAGATTGCAACCAAAGGTGTAGGTATTCCCGGCGGTACGAAAATCTGTCGTCGCCGTAAACGTTCCGGCACGACGTGCCGGAAACCGAGATACTCGCAGAGGTGACGTTTACTGACCGTCTCTCGACAAAGCTGAGCCGCGTCTCGCTTACACGAAGTACTGAGGGAGTAGTGTAGAGCAAGGAGCAGCTCAATTTTTCACCATTTCAGAATTATCGACAATGGCAAACGAGACCGCAACCGAACGCGCAGGTGATCCCGACTGTAGGGAGCCCGTCTTTGCCGTAACGTTCCGTCACGCCACGCCAGAATACGAGGCCCTCGTGGAGAAGATCCGGTCGTGAGCGAGCCGAGCACTTTCCGCGATACACCTGGGGCTCTAAAACTTCCGTCAGGACAGTCACACCGGCTGCCGGCACCTGTGACGAGTAGTCTTTGCCGCAACATTCAGTCGTGACGAACTCGAGTCTGGTAGTACTCGCACAGGAGGTCCCGTGGCCAGTAAGCCAATTGCCTAATGCCACAAATTTGTCGACAGCTTTACCGGCTGCCAGCAGTGACGATAAATACAGCTCGTCAGACCCCAATGCCGCACCCGAGCACCGAGTAGTGGACAGAGGCAGGCACAGCTCTCCTCATTGTGAGGCACGCACTGTGGCCGTCGTTAACTTTGTGAAGTGTGAGGACCCGGGGTTTAGCAAAGGCCAACTAAGCAGCCCGAAGACACAATAGAAATGATCATCTGCTAGTCCCTAGGTGAGCACGGGGGGGCTCATCCGGGATTGTTTACCAATTGATCATAATAAATACAACATGATGAAAACAAACTTAAACATTACTTTTGGATCATGGAACTGAACAACATGCTGCTACCACTGCATTTTAAAGGACTGAAAGCAAGAAAGAAGACAACCACGTGGATAAGTACCTCTATTTTTACTGTATTCCTTTTGTGAGCAGTAGTGTGAAGACATTAAATTTCCCATTTTGTATCGTGGAAAGTGAAACGGGCGTAAATGTTGAGGAAGTAGTGGAGGACAGTGACAGAACAAGTGTTGGAAGTAGTATCAACATATCCCCATTATTTTTAAGTAATCTACAACAAAATAGTGAACAATGTTCACCATTTGAGGGGTTTACTAACCAGGAAAATATGGGTAATAGAAACATGTTTGAACAGTTTTTAAAATTAATGCAGAAGGAACTTAAGGAGGACTTTAAAGAAGTAATACAACAATTTAGGGAAGAACTTAGGGAGGAACTAAAACAGATAAAAGAAGATATGAGTGAACTAAAAAATTTAAAAAACACTGTTACAAGGTCAGTAAAGGAGGTTGAACAGGCTAAAGATAATTTTAAAGAAGATGTGCAAAATTCAAAAAGTGAACGTTTACATTTTGCTAATAAAATAAGTGAAGTAGAATAGAAAATGGAAACCTTAAAAGAGGAAGTTATAAAAAACAAACAAATTGTAGAAACAGTAAACTCTAGTAAGTTAATGAATGTCGGACAGGTTGAAAAGAAATTACAGAATATTTAAAACAGACTAGACAGTGTTGAAGTGTGTATAGATTTAACCAGTAGTAAATTGGGCTCAGATAAAATAGAATTTGAGAAAAAGTTGAGAGAATTACAAAGAGAAATTTCAAATAAAGATAGTATAAATGTAGCTATTTACATGAACCTATACCCCAATATAAGGTTCTTCTCAGGAGATAGATAAGTTCACCCTGTGGACTTCATCTAACAGTGTAAAGATAACTTTTTAACCAGTTTTGTGTTTTTGACTGTGGTTCAAATAAATTTGTTTGTCTTCTCAACAACTTAGTGATCTGTGTAGAGAACCTGTTAGACTATCACGTTAATTTGGACTTATGTATGGATAAATTTCTGAGGATTTTCTGTGAAGTGTCTTTTTAAGTGCTTTAGATATTGAGCACCTCTGTGACATATCAACGTCTTAAGCACTTAAAGTGACACTTCACTGCAAATCCACAAAAATTTGTCCATACATAAGTTCAAATTAACGGGATAGTCTAACAGGATCTCTACACAGATCACTACGTCGTTGAGAAGACAAACAAATTTATTTGAACCACAATCAAAAACACAAAAGTCACTTGTACTTACAATTCTTTTGCACTGTGTACACTCATACCACACATCTTACATAGCTTGGTTTCACTGCTACCACTGGTACTACCAATACAGCACACATTTTCTTTCTTGCCTTTGGCATCTGCCAACAGGGTTTAAATATCATTCGGTAAGACGGCTACATCACGTTTCGTCACGCCATGTGACATCACGTAACGTTCAATTTTCACTTGAAAGTTTCTATATAGAAAATATTCCTCAAATTATCTTTTAGTGTTTAGTGAAGATTTTTTATACAAATGAAATTGAAAGTAACCGTTACAACTGCTACGAACTTTTCTTTTAAAGGTACAACAAATATTTTAATTTTTAAATAACATGTATTCATGTAATTGCAGTTTTATTTGATTCTCTGTGCCTACTAATGGCTTTTATACAAAATAACATTTTAGTAGCAAGTTACAATCACTATGTACAAATACTGAAAAGATTGTCTTCTATGTTTAAGATCTTTGGCACAGTTCTTATGACAAATCAAAACAAATATCAATCACATACATGCCTTGCCTGTGATTTCCAATTGCAAAAATATACTTAACATTTATGTCCAGTTTAAGGTAAGTTTAACCCATACAGATAACTGTGGTAGTTACAGTTCACGTAAAACACGTCAATATTTGCTTGATTTTCTTACGTTACTAATATTGAAAGTTCCTATGAATCGTAACAACGGACATTTTGCACCCGGTTACATGCACACCGTTCCTGATTAGTCTTTACTGCAGTTTCCTGTGCTGTTACACACACCATTTGCTAACAGGTTCACCTAATCTCTTAAACTGAATAAAATAACTGGCATTAATTTAGCTAAAAATCTATGGAAAGAGCAAAGTACTCCACAGCTTTGTAAGTTGCTTTGACCATCAAATAACTAGAAAACTATAGGTTTCAGAAAATATTTTCTATGTTTTCTGGAATCTCACTCGAACGTCAAACTTTTGTCAGAAAAAAAAAAAAGAGGTTTGCAATGTTTATAATTTCATTTCCTAGATACCCACCCATCCCTACGAACCACAGACATTGCCGAGATGGCGTCACGCACATCAGTGACTCTGATAGCCGTGCTGGCTGCGCAGCTGCAGGGGAGTGGTACCTGTGGGACAAGCAGACGAGTGTGTGGTTCTCGAAGATGGCCAGCAGCCTTCTCAGTAGTTATACGGGCAACAGTCTGGACGACTGATCGAACTGAACTTTTAACGTAAGCTACTGCATCTCCGACACGTAGTTACCGAAAACGAGAGGCACATACAGTCGTCACTTTTACCGGCAACACGTAACTCGGCTCTACAAATACGTGACGGCAGAATCCTCTCGGGTAAAATAGTCCCACATTCAGACCACAGACTGGGACTAATTGGGAGGATGTTTCCAGGAAAAACAATACATACATTCTCCAGATGCAGGAGTAGGCCTAATAATGTATAAGAAAATAGGAATGTAGTTAAGTTATTAGGAACATCATAGTGAACGCATTATTGTAGCAATGACAGATCACAACCAAAGGCCAGGAGAGCCGACCACATTCCGTCACAACGTGCCAGAGGCCGGGACTCCTCGCACAAGACGACGAGTGGCAAACGAGCCGACAGACTAGGGTCACGAGCCTCGGGCTCTGCCGGCAGCTACGACAAGTAGTGTCCAATATAATGTTCGGTTGTACGCCGCAGAATCTGGGAGTACTCGCACAGGAGACCCAGTGGCGAACGAGCTGACCGCGTAGGGTTCGTAACCTCCCCGCACGAGATTAGTTACAGGCGGTGGTGTACGTTTTGTGCTAATACACCATTATTCCGTAGTGTACGATGTGGAGTTTCTACAGGTTGTGTGTCAGACACCGAGAATGACTTTCACTGAATTTCAATCCAGTAGTGTACACAACAAATGGGTTCAGCTCCTCGTATTCAATGTAATCCAGATGTCTCTGCAGTATCGTTAATCCCGTCGCTCGTCTTTGCCGTAGTGTTCCGTCACGACACACTGGAGACCGAGGCTCTCACAGAGAAGACGACAGAGCTCTGCCGTGTCTCGCTTACACGAGTACTGAGGAAGTGGTGTAGAGCGAGGAGCTGCTCAGTTACTCACCTTTTCAGAATTATTGACAACGGCAAACGAGACCGCAACCAAAGGCGCAGGTAATCCCGGCTGTAGGAAAGCTCGACTTTACTGTAATACTTTGGCACGACACACTGGAGATTTGGCTGCAGATTTTAACAATGGAAAACCTTCTGGAAGTCTTCACACTTACGGAGACGACACTGAAGCAACCGTCACTGAAAACCCTTACTTCCTCAGTGACGACCATACATTCTACATTGGAAAACGACAATATACTGTTAAACAAATATTTAACAACGATATTATTTAATACACTTCACAAGGATGCTCATTTTGGTTTAACGAATTTCTCATAATAAGTGAAGTCAGTGAAAGATGGTACTTCACTGCCATCATTGAATGCAGAACAGAGAATAAAGCTAACGAACTACATTGAAGACTCGCTCAATTCACAGAAAAATATCCTGGAGAAACTATCGTGTTGCGAGAAGATGGCACCCACATCCACCTCGTCCACATTTGCGTCTACTCGTCGAGACGCTGCAATGCCGATTCCGATCTGGTGCATATGTTTCCAGGCAAATTAACAAGTCACAAATGCGCACAAGACGTATAACGGCGATTTTATTAATATAGTGCTATACTTCTATGTGCAAAAGGGGCCAATTGGGGGACACGTTTGGATTAGAGGAACCCATCAGCTACTACCTGGTGCTTCAAAATTGTACACTGGAAAAACTGCTTTTCAAGATCTGTCACAGTATTGGAAAGGCAAGCAGTTGGACATGACAATCAATGTTTGTCAGTGAACAGAGTCAACAGACTCACTCACAATGTAAACAAATCTCTATGCGGAAAGGAGAGCAATGTTGTGACCATTGCAAAAACGTCACTTTCCTTATTAATAACATACAATTGTATTCCTCCAGAAAACATTACTAATATTTCACCAGTGGCCAATAGCTGGGACGAGGGCGGCACGTCAAGGACAACGCATAACGGACACAGAGATGGGCATAGCTGTCCCGACTGCAAAGCTTTCACTGTTAACTCTGATGCCCAAACATTAAATGGGGGCCGAATAAGCAGCCCAAAGACACAATAGAAGTTAATCGGCTGCTAGCTGATCCACCATCAGAGCACAAGGTTGACACTTGGTACCTGTTTACAAGTGTGCGAGTGTATATTCGCGCTTACAGTCTTTAGTGCAGAGTGTCCTGTGCTGTAACATACACCATTACTGACAACAATTTGCTGATAGCCTTCTCATCACAGATTCATCAAATCACAAAATTAATTTATTTGTTACTGGCATTTAGTCAGCTAAGAAACCAAGAAAAGAGCTAAGCCTTCCAAACCAAAATAAATAGTATCAAGCATAAAATATCCAGAAAAGTACGGGTCCCAGGAAAATTTGTTCTCACGAAACTTACTTGCATATACAACTAAAGAAAAATTAAGGTTGAAATCAATTACGTTTTGTAGATACTCACCCATCCCACTGAACCATATTTACCGATTGGGTGGCTTGCATGCCTCAACAATACAGATAGCTGGACGGTAGGTGTAACCACAGCAGAGGGATATCTGTTTGGTGGCCAGACAAACGAGTGGTTCCTGAAGAGGGTCAGCAGTCTATTCAGTAGGTGTAACGGCAACAGTCTGGACGATTGTCTGAGCGGCCCTTGCAACATCAACATGGCACACGGTTTTACAATGCAGTAACAGCAAACAGCTGAAAACGTTGGGAAACTATAGCCGTTACTTTTCCCAAGGACATGCAGCTCTACTGTACATCAATATAATGATAGTAAATAAAATATTCCAGAGGTAAACACAGTCCCTAATTTGAATCGCTGGGTGCAGACTAAGCAGGACTATATCACAAGGCATTCTACAGATCAGTGTAGATAAGTTAGAGAATTTGAAGAGAGAAATCAATAGGTTGAAGTTATATATGGTGGGGATTAGTGAAGTTCAGTAGCAGAAAGAAAAGGATCTCTGGCCAGGTAAATATAGTGTTATAAATAAAAAAAATCAATTGGAGGTAATGGAGGAGTAGGTGTAATAATAAATAAAAAAGAAATTGTGCAAGTATGCCATGAATAGCAAAGTGAATGCATATAGCCAAGATAGAAGTTGACACCAATCATAAAAGTTTTACTCCAAATGATGAAAAAATTGTATAAATCTCTGAGACAATGACAAGGAGGAGACCACAACCGAAGGTTCAGGGGACCCCAGCTTTAGGGAAACCCGTGTTTGGCACTATGTTCCGACACGACACAATGGAGGTCGAAGCCCTCAAACAGAGTAATTGTCGGCGAATTAGTCGAGCACCTATTGCTGTATATCTGGAGACTCTAAAGCTCACAGTACAACAGTTTTACCAGCTGCCGACAGCCAGGAACAACAGTGTACAAATTTTTCTGCAACTGATGAGGAAATTGTATAAATCTCTGAGACAATGACAAGGAGGAAACCACAACCGAAGGTTCAGGGGACCCCAGCTTTAAGGAAACCCGTGTTTGGTGCTATGTTCCGACATGACAGAGAGGAGGACGAAGCCCTCAAACAGAGTAATCATCGGCGAATGAGTCGAGCACCTATTGCTGTATATCTGGGGGCCCTAAAGCTTACAGTACAACAGTTTTACCAGCTGTCAACAGCCGGGAACAGTAGTGTACAAGTTTTTCACCAACTGATGAGGAAATTGTATAAATCTCTGAGACAATGACAAGGAGGAGACCACAACTGAAGGTTCAGGGGACCCCAGCTTTAGGGAAACCCGTGTTTGCGCTATGTTTCGACACGACACAATGGAGGTCGAAGCCCTCAAACAGAGTAATCGTCGCCGAATGAGTCGAGCACCTATTGCTGTATGTCTGGGGGCTCTAAAGCTTACAGTACAACAGTTTTACCAGCTGCCGACAGCTTGGAACAGTAGTGTACAAGTTTTCCTCCAACTGATGAGGAAATTGTATACATCTCTGAGACAATGACAAGGAGGAGACCACAACCGAAGGTTCAGGGGACCCCAGCTTTAGAGAAACCCGTGTTTGGCGCTATGTTTCGACACAACACAATGGAGGTCGAAGCCCTCAAACAGAGTAATCGTCGGCGAATTAGTCGAGCACCTATTGCTGTATATCTGGGGGCTCTAAAGCTCACAGTACAACAGTTTTACCAGCTGCCGACAGCCGGGAATAGTAGTGTACAAGTTTTTCACCAAGTGATGAGGAAATTGTATAAATCTCTGAGACAATGACAAGGAGGAGACCACAACTGAAGGTTCAGGGGACCCCAGCTTTAGGGAAACCCGTGTTTGGCGCTATGTTCTGACACAACACAATGGAGGTCGAAGCCCTCAAACAGAGTAATCGTCAGCGAATGAGTTGAGCGCCTATTGCTGTATATCTGGGGGCTCTAAAGCTCACAGTACAACAGTTTTACCAGCTGCCGACAGCCAGGAACAACAGTGTACAAGTTTTTCTGCAACTAATGAGGAAAATATATCAATCTCTGACACAATGACAAGGAGGAGACCACAACCTAAGGTTCAGGGCCCAAGCTTTAGGGAAACCCGTGTTTGGCACTATGTTCCGACACGACACAATGGAGGTCGAAGCCCTCAAACAGAGTAATCGTCAGCGAATGAGTCGAGCACCTATTGCTGTATATCTGGGGGCTCTAAAGCTCACAGTACAAAAGTTTTACCAGCTGCCGACAGCCGGGAACAGTAGTGTACAAGTTTTCCTCCAACTGATGAGGAAATTGTATAAATCTCTGAGACAATGACAAGGAGGAGACCACAACCGAAGGTTCAGGGGACCCCAGCTTTAGGGAAACCCGTGTTTGGCGCTATGTTTCGACACGACACAATGGAGGTCGAAGCCCTCAAACAGAGTAACCGTCGGCGAATGAGTCGAGCACCTATTTCTGTATATCTGGGGGCTCTAAAGCTCACAGTACAACAGTTTCACCAGCTGCCGACAGCCGGGAACAGTAGTGTACAAGTTTTTCTCCAACTGATGAGGAAATTGTATAAATCTCTGAGACAATGACAAGGAGGAGACCACAACCGAAGGTTCAGGGAACCCAGCTTTAGGGAAACCCGTGTTCGGAGCTATGTTTCGACATGACACAATGGAGTTCGAAGCCCTCAAACAGAGTAATCGTCGGCGAATGAGTCGAGCACCTACTGCTGTATATCTGGGGGCTCTAAAGCTCAAAGTACAACAGATTTACCAGCTGCCGACAGTCGGGAACAGTAGTGTACAAGTTTTTCTCCAACTGATGAGGAAATTGTATAAATCTCTGAGACAATGACAAGGAGGAGACCACAACCGAAGGTTCAGGGACCCCAGCTTTAGGGAAACCCGTGTTCGGAGCTATGTTTCGGCACGACACAATCGAGTTCAAAGCCCTCAAACAGAGTAATCGTCGGCGAATGTGTCGAGCACCTACTGCTGTATATCTGGGGGCTCTAAAGCTCACAGTACAACAGATTTACCAGCTGCCGACAGCCGGGAACAGTAGTGTACAAGTTTTTCTCCAACTGATGAGGAAATTGTATAAATCTCTGAGACAATGACAAGGAGGAGGCCACAACCGAAGGTTCAGGGGACCCCAGCTTTAGGGAAACCTGTGTTTGGCGCTATGTTCCGACACAACACAATGGAGGTCGAAGCCCTCAAACAGAGTAATCGTCGGCGAATTAGTCGAGCACCTATTGCTGTATATCTGGGGGCTCTAAAGCTCACAGTACAACAGTTTTACCAGCTGCTGACAGCCAGGAACAACAGTGTACAAGTTTTTCTGCAACTAATGAGGAAAATATATCAATCTCTGAGACAATGACAAGGAGGAGACCACAACCTAAGGTTCAGGGCCCAAGCTTTAGGGAAACCCGTGTTTGGCACTATGTTCCGACACGACACAATGGAGGTCGAAGCCCTCAAACAGAGTAACCGTCGGCGAATGAGTCGAGCACCTATTTCTGTATATCTGGGGGCTCTAAAGCTCACAGTACAACAGTTTTACCAGCTGCCGACAGCCGGGAACAGTAGTGTACAAGTTTGTCTCCAACTGATAAGGAAATTGTATAAATCTCTGAGACAATGACAAGGAGGAGACCACAACCGAAGGTTCAGGGGACCCCAGCTTTAGGGAAACCCGTGTTTGGCACTATGTTTCGACACAACACAATGGACGTCGAAGCCCTCAAACAGAGTAATGGTCGGAGAATGAGTTGAGCACCTATTGCTGTATATCTGGGGCCTCTAAAGCTCACAGTACAACAGTTTTACCAGCTGCCGACAGCCGGGAACAGTAGTGTACAAGTTTTTCTCCAACTGATGAGAAAATTGTATAAATCTCTGAGACAATGACAAGGAGGAGACCACAACCGAAGGTTCAGGGAACTCAGCTTTAGGGAAACCCATGTTCGGAGCTGTGTTTCGACACGACACAATGGAGTTCAAAGCCCTCAAACAGAGTAATCGTCGGCGAATGAGTCGAGCACCTACTGCTGTATATCTGGGGGCTCTAAAGCTCACAGTACAACAGATTTACCAGCTGCCGACAGCCGGGAACAGTAGTGTACAAGTTTTTCTCCAACTGATGAGGAAATTGTATAAATCTCTGAGACAATGACAAGGAGGAGACCACAACCGAAGGTTCAGGGAACCCAGCTTTAGGGAAACCCGTGTTCGGAGCTATGTTTCGGCATGACACAATGGAGTTCGAAGCCCTCAAACAGAGTAATCGTCGGCGAATGAGTCGAGCACCTACTGCTGTATATCTGGGGGCTCTAAAGCTCACAGTACAACAGATTTACCAGCTGCCGACAGCCGGGAACAGTAGTGTACAAGTTTTTCTCCAACTGATGAGGAAATTGTATAAATCTCTGAGACAATGACAAGGAGGAGACCACAACCGAAGGTTCAGGGAACCCAGCTTTAGGGAAACCCGTGTTCGGAGCTATGTTTCGGCATGACACAATGGAGTTCGAAGCCCTCAAACAGAGTAATCGTCGGCGAATGAGTCGAGCACCTACTGCTGTATATCTGGGGGCTCTAAAGCTCACAGTACAACAGATTTACCAGCTGCCGACAGCCGGGAACAGTAGTGTACAAGTTTTTCTCCAACTGATGAGGAAATTGTATAAATCTCTGAGACAATGACAAGGAGGAGACCACAACCGAAGGTTCAGGGAACCCAGCTTTAGGGAAACCCGTGTTCGGAGCTATGTTTCGGCACGACACAATGGAGTTCGAAGCCCTCAAACAGAGTAATCGTCGGCGAATGAGTCGAGCACCTACTGCTGTATATCTGGGGGCTCTAAAGCTCATAGTACAACTGATTTACCAGCTGCCGACAGCCGGGAACAGTAGTGTACAAGTTTTTCTCCAACTGATGAGGAAATTGTATAAATCTCTGAGACAATGACAAGGAGGAGACCACAACCGAAGGTTCAGGGAACCCAGCTTTAGGGAAACCCGTGTTCGGAGCTATGTTTCGGCACGACACAATGGAGTTCGAAGCCCTCAAACAGAGTAATCGTCGGCGAATGAGTCGAGCACCTACTGCTGTATATCTGGGGGCTCTAAAGCTCACAGTACAACAGATTTACCAGCTGCCGACAGCCGGGAACAGTAGTGTACAAGTTTTTCTCCAACTGATGAGGAAATTGTATAAATCTCTGAGACAATGACAAGGAGGAGACAACAACCGAAGGTTCAGGGGACCCCAGCTTTAGGGAAACCCGTGTTTGGCACTATGTTCCGACACTACACAATGGAGGTCGAAGCCCTCAAACAGAGTAATCGTCGGCGAATGAGTCGAGCACCTATTGCTGTATATCTGGGGGCTCTAAAGCTCACAGTATAACAGTTTTACCAGCAGCCGACAGCCGGGAACAGTAGTGTACAAGTTTTTCTCCAACTGATGAGGAAATTGTATAAATCTCTGAGACAATGACAAGGAGGAAACCACAACCGAAGGTTCAGGGAACCCAGCTTTAGGGAAACCCGTGTTTGGCGCTATGTTCCGACACGACACAATGGAGGTCGAAGCCCTCAAACAGAGTAATCGTCGGCGAATTAGTCGAGCACCTACTGCTGTATATCTGGGGGCTCTAAAGCTCACAGTACAACAGATTTACCAGCTGCCGACAGCCGGGAACAGTAGTGTACAAGTTTTTCTCCAACTGATGAGGAAATTGTATAAATCTCTGAGAGAATGACTAGGAGGAGACCACAACCGAAGGTTCAGGGAACCCAGCTTTAGGGAAACCCGTGTTCGGAGCTATGTTTCGGCACGACACAATGGAGTTCGAAGCCCTCAAACAGAGTAATCGTCGGCGAATGAGTCGAGCACCTACTGCTGTATATCTGGGGGCTCTAAAGCTCACAGTACAACAGATTTACCAGCTGCCGACAGCCGGGAACAGTAGTGTACAAGTTTTTCTCCAACTGATGAGGAAATTGTATAAATCTCTGAGACAATGACAAGGAGGAGACCACAACCGAAGGTTCAGGGAACCCAGCTTTAGGGAAACCCGTGTTCGGAGCTATGTTTCGGCACGACACAATGGAGTTCGAAGCCCTCAAACAGAGTAATCGTCGGCGAATGAGTCGAGCACCTACTGCTGTATATCTGGGGGCTCTAAAGCTCACAGTACAACAGATTTACCAGCTGCCGACAGCCGGGAACAGTAGTGTACAAGTTTTTCTCCAACTGATGAGGAAATTGTATAAATCTCTGAGACAATGACAAGGAGGAGACCACAACCGAAGGTTCAGGGAACCCAGCTTTAGGGAAACCCGTGTTCGGAGCTATGTTTCGGCACGACACAATGGAGTTCGAAGCCCTCAAACAGAGTAATCGTCGGCGAATGAGTCGAGCACCTACTGCTGTATATCTGGGGGCTCTAAAGCTCACAGTACAACAGATTTACCAGCTGCCGACAGCCGGGAACAGTAGTGTACAAGTTTTTCTCCAACTGATGAGGAAATTGTATAAATCTCTGAGACAATGACAAGGAGGAGACAACAACAGAAGGTTCAGGGGACCCCAGCTTTAGCGAAACCCATGTTTGGCGCTATGTTCCGACACGACACAATGGAGGTCGAAGCCCTCAAACAGAGTAATCGTCGGCGAATGAGTCGAGCACCTATTGCTGTGTATCTGGGGGCTCTAAAGCTCACAGTACAACAGTTTTACCAGCAGCCGACAGCCGGGAACAGTAGTGTACAAGTTTTTCTCCAACTGATGAGGAAATTGTATAAATCTCTGAGACAATGACAAGGAGGAGACCACAACCGAAGGTTCAGGGGACCCCAGCTTTAGGGAAACCCGTGTTTGGCGCTATGTTCCGACACGACACAATGGAGGTCGAAGCCCTCAAACAGAGTAATCGTCGGCGAATGAGTCGAGCACCTATTGCTGTATATCTGGGGGCTCTAAAGCTCACAGTACAACAGTTTTACCAGCTGCCGACAGCCGGGAACAGTAGTGTACAAGTTTTTCTCCAACTGATGAGGAAATTGTATAAATCTCTGAGACAATGACAAGGAGGAGACCACAACCGAAGGTTCAGGGGACCCCTGCTTTAGGGAAACCCGTGTTTGGCACTATGTTCCGACACGACACAATGGAGGTCGAAGCCCTCAAACAGAGTAATCGTCGGCGAATGAGTCGAGCACCTATTGCTGTATATCTGGGGGCTCTAAAGCTCACAGTACAACAGTTTTACCAGCTGCCGACAGCCGGGAACAGTAGTGTACAAGTTTTTCTCCAACTGATGAGGAAATTGTATAAATCTCTGAGACAATGACAAGGAGGAGACCACAACCGAAGGTTCAGGGAACCCAGCTTTAGGGAAACCCGTGTTCGGAGCTATGTTTCGGCACGACACAATGGAGTTCGAAGCCCTCAAACAGAGTAATCGTCGGCGAATGAGTCGAGCACCTACTGCTGTATATCTGGGGGCTCTAAAGCTCACAGTACAACAGTTTTACCAGCTGCCGACAGCCGGGAACAGTAGTGTACAAGTTTTTCTCCAACTGATGAGGAAATTGTATAAATCTCTGAGACAATGACAAGGAGGAGACCACAACCGAAGGTTCAGGGGACCCCAGCTTTAGGGAAACCCGTGTTTGGCACTATGTTCCGACACGACACAATGGAGGTCGAAGCCCTCAAACAGAGTAATCGTCGGCGAATGAGTCGAGCACCTATTGCTGTGTATCTGGGGGCTCTAAAGCTCACAGTACAACAGTTTTACCAGCAGCCGACAGCCGGGAACAGTAGTGTACAAGTATTTCTCCAACTGATGAGGAAATTGTATAAATCTCTGAGACAATGACAAGGAGGAGACAACAACCGAAGGTTCAGGGGACCCCAGCTTTAGGGAAACCCGTGTTTGGCACTATGTTCCGACACGACACAATGGAGTTCGAAGCCCTCAAACAGAGTAATCGTCGGCGAATGAGTCGAGCACCTACTGCTGTATATCTGGGGGCTCTAAAGCTCACAGTACAACAGATTTACCAGCTGCCGACAGCCGGGAACAGTAGTGTACAAGTTTTTCTCCAACTGATGAGGAAATTGTATAAATCTCTGAGACAATGACAAGGAGGAGACCACAACCGAAGGTTCAGGGAACCCAGCTTTAGGGAAACCCGTGTTCGGAGCTATGTTTCGGCACGACACAGTGGAGTTCGAAGCCCTCAAACAGAGTAATCGTCGGCGAATGAGTCGAGCACCTACTGCTGTATATCTGGGGGCTCTAAAGCTCACAGTACAACAGATTTACCAGCTGCCGACAGCCGGGAACAGTAGTGTACAAGTTTTTCTCCAACTGATGAGGAAATTGTATAAATCTCTGAGACAATGACAAGGAGGAGACAACAACCGAAGGTTCAGGGGACCCCAGCTTTAGGGAAACCCGTGTTTGGCACTATGTTCCGACACTACACAATGGAGGTCGAAGCCCTCAAACAGAGTAATCGTCGGCGAATGAGTCGAGCACCTATTGCTGTATATCTGGGGGCTCTAAAGCTCACAGTACAACAGTTTTACCAGCTGCCGACAGCCGGGAACAGTAGTGTACAAGTTTTTCTCCAACTGATGAGGAAATTGTATAAATCTCTGAGAGAATGACTAGGAGGAGACCACAACCGAAGGTTCAGGGAACCCAGCTTTAGGGAAACCCGTGTTCGGAGCTATGTTTCGGCACGACACAATGGAGTTCGAAGCCCTCAAACAGAGTAATCGTCGGCGAATGAGTCGAGCACCTACTGCTGTATATCTGGGGGCTCTAAAGCTCACAGTACAACAGATTTACCAGCTGCCGACAGCCGGGAACAGTAGTGTACAAGTTTTTCTCCAACTGATGAGGAAATTGTATAAATCTCTGAGACAATGACAAGGAGGAGACCACAACCGAAGGTTCAGGGAACCCAGCTTTAGGGAAACCCGTGTTCGGAGCTATGTTTCGGCACGACACAATGGAGTTCGAAGCCCTCAAACAGAGTAATCGTCGGCGAATGAGTCGAGCACCTACTGCTGTATATCTGGGGGCTCTAAAGCTCATAGTACAACAGATTTACCAGCTGCCGACAGCCGGGAACAGTAGTGTACAAGTTTTTCTCCAACTGATGAGGAAATTGTATAAATCTCTGAGACAATGACAAGGAGGAGACCACAACCGAAGGTTCAGGGAACCCAGCTTTAGGGAAACCCGTGTTCGGAGCTATGTTTCGGCACGACACAATGGAGTTCGAAGCCCTCAAACAGAGTAATCGTCGGCGAATGAGTCGAGCACCTACTGCTGTATATCTGGGGGCTCTAAAGCTCACAGTACAACAGATTTACCAGCTGCCGACAGCCGGGAACAGTAGTGTACAAGTTTTTCTCCAACTGATGAGGAAATTGTATAAATCTCTGAGACAATGACAAGGAGGAGACAACAACCGAAGGTTCAGGGGACCCCAGCTTTAGGGAAACCCGTGTTTGGCACTATGTTCCGACACGACACAATGGAGGTCGAAGCCCTCAAACAGAGTAATCGTCGGCGAATGAGTCGAGCACCTATTGCTGTATGTCTGGGGGCTCTAAAGCTCACAGTATAACAGTTTTACCAGCAGCCGACAGCCGGGAACAGTAGTGTACAAGTTTTTCTCCAACTGATGAGGAAATTGTATAAATCTCTGAGACAATGACAAGGAGGAAACCACAACCGAAGGTTCAGGGAACCCAGCTTTAGGGAAACCCGTGTTTGGCGCTATGTTCCGACACGACACAATGGAGGTCGAAGCCCTCAAACAGAGTAATCGTCGGCGAATTAGTCGAGCACCTATTGCTGTATATCTGGGGGCTCTAAAGCTCACAGTACAACAGTTTTACCAGCTGCCGACAGCCGGGAACAGTAGTGTACAAGTTTTTCTCCAACTGATGAGGAAATTGTATAAATCTCTGAGAGAATGACTAGGAGGAGACCACAACCGAAGGTTCAGGGAACCCAGCTTTAGGGAAACCCGTGTTCGGAGCTATGTTTCGGCACGACACAATGGAGTTCGAAGCCCTCAAACAGAGTAATCGTCGGCGAATGAGTCGAGCACCTACTGCTGTATATCTGGGGGCTCTAAAGCTCACAGTACAACAGATTTACCAGCTGCCGACAGCCGGGAACAGTAGTGTACAAGTTTTTCTCCAACTGATGAGGAAATTGTATAAATCTCTGAGACAATGACAAGGAGGAGACAACAACAGAAGGTTCAGGGGACCCCAGCTTTAGCGAAACCCATGTTTGGCGCTATGTTCCGACACGACACAATGGAGGTCGAAGCCCTCAAACAGAGTAATCGTCGGCGAATGAGTCGAGCACCTATTGCTGTGTATCTGGGGGCTCTAAAGCTCACAGTACAACAGTTTTACCAGCAGCCGACAGCCGGGAACAGTAGTGTACAAGTTTTTCTCCAACTGATGAGGAAATTGTATAAATCTCTGAGACAATGACAAGGAGGAGACCACAACCGAAGGTTCAGGGGACCCCAGCTTTAGGGAAACCCGTGTTTGGCGCTATGTTCCGACACGACACAATGGAGGTCGAAGCCCTCAAACAGAGTAATCGTCGGCGAATGAGTCGAGCACCTATTGCTGTATATCTGGGGGCTCTAAAGCTCACAGTACAACAGTTTTACCAGCTGCCGACAGCCGGGAACAGTAGTGTACAAGTTTTTCTCCAACTGATGAGGAAATTGTATAAATCTCTGAGACAATGACAAGGAGGAGACCACAACCGAAGGTTCAGGGGACCCCTGCTTTAGGGAAACCCGTGTTTGGCACTATGTTCCGACACGACACAATGGAGGTCGAAGCCCTCAAACAGAGTAATCGTCGGCGAATGAGTCGAGCACCTATTGCTGTATATCTGGGGGCTCTAAAGCTCACAGTACAACAGTTTTACCAGCTGCCGACAGCCGGGAACAGTAGTGTACAAGTTTTTCTCCAACTGATGAGGAAATTGTATAAATCTCTGAGACAATGACAAGGAGGAGACCACAACCGAAGGTTCAGGGAACCCAGCTTTAGGGAAACCCGTGTTCGGAGCTATGTTTCGGCACGACACAATGGAGTTCGAAGCCCTCAAACAGAGTAATCGTCGGCGAATGAGTCGAGCACCTACTGCTGTATATCTGGGGGCTCTAAAGCTCACAGTACAATAGATTTACCAGCTGCCGACAGCCGGGAACAGTAGTGTACAAGTTTTTCTCCAACTGATGAGGAAATTGTATAAATCTCTGAGACAATGACAAGGAGGAGACAACAACAGAAGGTTCAGGGGACCCCAGCTTTAGGGAAACCCGTGTTTGGCACTATGTTCCGACACGACACAATGGAGGTCGAAGCCCTCAAACAGAGTAATCGTCGGCGAATGAGTCGAGCACCTATTGCTGTGTATCTGGGGGCTCTAAAGCTCACAGTACAACAGTTTTACCAGCAGCCGACAGCCGGGAACAGTAGTGTACAAGTATTTCTCCAACTGATGAGGAAATTGTATAAATCTCTGAGACAATGACAAGGAGGAGACAACAACCGAAGGTTCAGGGGACCCCAGCTTTAGGGAAACCCGTGTTTGGCACTATGTTCCGACACGACACAATGGAGTTCGAAGCCCTCAAACAGAGTAATCGTCGGCGAATGAGTCGAGCACCTACTGCTGTATATCTGGGGGCTCTAAAGCTCACAGTACAACAGATTTACCAGCTGCCGACAGCCGGGAACAGTAGTGTACAAGTTTTTCTCCAACTGATGAGGAAATTGTATAAATCTCTGAGACAATGACAAGGAGGAGACCACAACCGAAGGTTCAGGGAACCCAGCTTTAGGGAAACCCGTGTTCGGAGCTATGTTTCGACACGACACAATGGAGTTCGAAGCCCTCAAACAGAGTAATCGTCGGCGAATGAGTCGAGCACCTACTGCTGTATATCTGGGGGCTCTAAAGCTCACAGTACAACAGATTTACCAGCTGCCGACAGCCGGGAACAGTAGTGTACAAGTTTTTCTCCAACTGATGAGGAAATTGTATAAATCTCTGAGACAATGACAAGGAGGAGACCACAACCGAAGGTTCAGGGAACCCAGCTTTAGGGAAACCCGTGTTCGGAGCTATGTTTCGACACGACACAATGGAGTTCGAAGCCCTCAAACAGAGTAATCGTCGGCGAATGAGTCGAGCACCTACTGCTGTATATCTGGGGGCTCTAAAGCTCACAGTACAACAGATTTACCAGCTGCCGACAGCCGGGAACAGTAGTGTACAAGTTTTTCTCCAACTGATGAGGAAATTGTATAAATCTCTGAGACAATGACAAGGAGGAGACCACAACCGAAGGTTCAGGGAACCCAGCTTTAGGGAAACCCGTGTTCGGAGCTATGTTTCGACACGACACAATGGAGTTCGAAGCCCTCAAACAGAGTAATCGTCGGCGAATGAGTCGAGCACCTACTGCTGTATATCTGGGGGCTCTAAAGCTCACAGTACAACAGATTTACCAGCTGCCGACAGCCGGGAACAGTAGTGTACAAGTTTTTCTCCAACTGATGAGGAAATTGTATAAATCTCTGAGACAATGACAAGGAGGAGACCACAACCGAAGGTTCAGGGAACCCAGCTTTAGGGAAACCCGTGTTCGGAGCTATGTTTCGACACGACACAATGGAGTTCGAAGCCCTCAAACAGAGTAATCGTCGGCGAATGAGTCGAGCACCTACTGCTGTATATCTGGGGGCTCTAAAGCTCACAGTACAACAGATTTACCAGCTGCCGACAGCCGGGAACAGTAGTGTACAAGTTTTTCTCCAACTGATGAGGAAATTGTATAAATCTCTGAGACAATGACAAGGAGGAGACCACAACCGAAGGTTCAGGGAACCCAGCTTTAGGGAAACCCGTGTTCGGAGCTATGTTTCGACACGACACAATGGAGTTCGAAGCCCTCAAACAGAGTAATCGTCGGCGAATGAGTCGAGCACCTACTGCTGTATATCTGGGGGCTCTAAAGCTCACAGTACAACAGATTTACCAGCTGCCGACAGCCGGGAACAGTAGTGTACAAGTTTTTCTCCAACTGATGAGGAAATTGTATAAATCTCTGAGACAATGACAAGGAGGAGACCACAACCGAAGGTTCAGGGAACCCAGCTTTAGGGAAACCCGTGTTCGGAGCTATGTTTCGACACGACACAATGGAGTTCGAAGCCCTCAAACAGAGTAATCGTCGGCGAATGAGTCGAGCACCTACTGCTGTATATCTGGGGGCTCTAAAGCTCACAGTACAACAGATTT
Organism: Locusta migratoria; assembly: GCA_026315105.1. Classification (NCBI taxonomy): domain Eukaryota; kingdom Metazoa; phylum Arthropoda; class Insecta; order Orthoptera; family Acrididae; genus Locusta; species Locusta migratoria. Next base: position 76,237,282 of record CM048752.1, on the reverse strand, counting down.
ACCAGCTGCCGACAGCCGGGAACAGTAGTGTACAAGTTTTTCTCCAACTGATGAGGAAATTGTATAAATCTCTGAGACAATGACAAGGAGGAGACCACAACCGAAGGTTCAGGGAACCCAGCTTTAGGGAAACCCGTGTTCGGAGCTATGTTTCGACACGACACAATGGAGTTCGAAGCCCTCAAACAGAGTAATCGTCGGCGAATGAGTCGAGCACCTACTGCTGTATATCTGGGGGCTCTAAAGCTCACAGTACAACAGATTTACCAGCTGCCGACAGCCGGGAACAGTAGTGTACAAGTTTTTCTCCAACTGATGAGGAAATTGTATAAATCTCTGAGACAATGACAAGGAGGAGACCACAACCGAAGGTTCAGGGAACCCAGCTTTAGGGAAACCCGTGTTCGGAGCTATGTTTCGACACGACACAATGGAGTTCGAAGCCCTCAAACAGAGTAATCGTCGGCGAATGAGTCGAGCACCTACTGCTGTATATCTGGGGGCTCTAAAGCTCACAGTACAACAGATTTACCAGCTGCCGACAGCCGGGAACAGTAGTGTACAAGTTTTTCTCCAACTGATGAGGAAATTGTATAAATCTCTGAGACAATGACAAGGAGGAGACCACAACCGAAGGTTCAGGGAACCCAGCTTTAGGGAAACCCGTGTTCGGAGCTATGTTTCGACACGACACAATGGAGTTCGAAGCCCTCAAACAGAGTAATCGTCGGAGAATGAGTCGAGCATCTATTGCTGTATATCTGGGGGTTCTAAAGCTCACAGTACAACAGTTTTACCAGCTGCCGACAGCCGGGAACAGTAGTGTACAAGTTTTTCTCCAACTGATGAGGAAATTGTATAAATCTCTGAGACAATGACAAGGAGGAGACAACAACCGAAGGTTCAGGGGACCCCAGCTTTAGGGAAACCCGTGTTTGGCACTATGTTCCGACACTACACAATGGAGGTCGAAGCCCTCGAACAGAGTAATCATCGTCGAGTGAGTCGAGTTGCCGAGCCGCCGATGTGCTTGAGGAGGCAACCTCAACACTGAAGGCTGTGGCCGATATCAGCACGATGCGATCTGTGACAGAAGACCGCTACAGTGCCATTGGGCAGTAAATCTCCTCTGAGCTCAGAGATTTGGAGAAGGTGGTAGGTGCTGCATATGCACGTACTGCAATAAACAAGTTTACAGCGCTGATGACAAACATCTGGGAGAATGCTCCATCGCAACTACTGCTCCCCTCCTCTGCTTCCACATTGATTCAAGCAGCAATAGAAGACACTGGGATAGTGGAGGTGGACTCATTGTAGACAGAGGGTGGGTCTTTTTGTTAACATCATCTGCAATACCGCCAGGCCTTACTTCAATGTGAATTGCTTCTGCAATTTTTTGTAACTCTCCATTCTTTTCAGTCTATTGTTGTATTCGGGATGTCATGTGTTATACAGTGTCTTATCTGCTTCATATATTTCGATCAGTTTTGTTGTTGTTATAAATGTAATAAAAATAACTCTTAAATACAATATGGTGTACTAAACATTTATTTACCTTCAAGTATTTCCCCTTCAGTTCTTTATATATAGCATCACATGTTTTTGGTATTATTTGTAATAATGTGCACTGTGGTATTCGACTGCTGTACCGCAAACTGGAGTAACTTTCTCCAGTGGCAAGGAACCGTAGTGTTACCGTCTGTCTGTCTTTGGGTGATAACGTGTTCCTGATGTGAGTATTTTGTTTCGTAATAAAAGGAGACCCTTTTCGATGAATGTACTCAAATGTATCCTCGTCCACACGTAAGTGATTTACATATGATTTCAAGTCCTCGTCTCACAACTCCCGTAATAAATTTTGTGGAACACTTATTCATCTCGCCGTGAGACCCACGGTTTTACCCAAGTGGGTTTCCTTTTCTTTTTTTCCTCTTCCTATTTTAAATGCAGACACAACACAACTGTTGTATACGCAACAGCTGAACATAATAACAACTCGTCATCGGCCATTTTGAAGCAACTTTGACAAAATATTGGATGACAGTGTAATACCCCCTTTGTGGTTTCATCCAATTTCTTCGTCAAAGAATGTGTCCAATATTTCATCCAATTTTTTCATCCAATTTTTTCATCCAATTTTATGTCAAACAATTTGTTACTGTAATACCGGCCTTACTGGCATTAAGTCAGCTAAGAAACCAAGAAAAGAGCTAAGCCTTCCAAACCAAAATAAATAGTATCAAGCATAAAATATCCACAAAACTACGGGTCCAGGAAAATTTGTTCTCACGAAACTTACTTGCATGTAAAACTGGTATTTTTTTTTATATACAACTAAAAAAAATTAAGATTGAAAACAATTTCAATTACATTTTGTAGATACTCACCCATCCCCATGAACCATATTGACCGATGGGGTGGCTTGCATGCCTCAATAATACAGATAGCTGGACGGTAGGTGTAACCACAGCAGAGGAATATCTGTTTTGTGGCCAGACAAACGAGTGGTTCCTGAAGAGGGTCAGCAGCCTATTCAGTAGGTGTAATGGCAACAGTCTGGACGATTGTCTGAGCGGCCCTTGCAACACCAACCAGGCACGTGGCTTTACAATGCAGTAACAGCAAACAGCTGAAAACGTGGGGAAACTACAGCCGTTACTTTTCCCAAGGACATGCAGCTCTACTGTATGTAAATATGATGATAGTGAATAAAATATTCCATAGTTTCTAATTTCGATCTCTGGGTGCTGACTAAGCAGAATTATATCACCAGGAATTCTACAGATCAGTGTAGATAAGTTAGAGAATTTGAAGAGAGAAATCAATAGGTTGAAGTTATATATGGTGGGGATTAGTGAAGTTCAGTAGCAGAATGAAAAGGATCTCTGGTCAGGTAAGTATAGTGTTATAAATAAAAGAAATCAATTGGAGGTAATAAAGGAGTAGGTATAATAATAAATAAAAAAGTAATCATGCAAGTAAGTTGCTATGAATACCACAGTGCATGCATATAGCCAAGATAGAACTCGACACCAATCATACAAGTTTTACTCCAACTGATGAGAAAATTGTATAAATCTCTGAGACAATGACAAGTAGGATACCTCAACCGAAAGTTCAGGGGACCCCGGCTTTAGGGAAACCCGTGTTTGGCGCAATGTTGCAGCACGACACACTGGATGTCGAAGTTCTCAAACAGAGTAATCATCGTCGAGTGAGTCGAGCACCTACTGCTGTATATCTGTGGGCACTAAAGCTCCCAGTACAACAGTTTCAACAGCTGCCAACAGCCGGGAAGAGTAGTGTTCGGCGCAACGTTTAGGCACGACACGAGGGAGAATGGGACCGATCGCGACGACGAGCAGTGCACGAGCCGACCACCTGCAGCACGACGAGATGGCTTCAGCCAGCCCGCGGATGAAACGAATGTTCGTCGTAAAGTTCACACGCGACTACTCACAAAGAGACCTCGTGACAAAGAGAGCCGATCTCCCGGTGCCACACATTCGTCGACAGCTCCACTAGCTCCTGCCGACTGCGACAATTACGGCTCTTTGGCCCTGAAGGCCGGACCCGAGCACCAAGTAGTGGACACCGGGGTGGGGACAGTTGTCCTCACTGTAAGGCATTCGGTGCGGCCACTGTTAACTTCGTGCGATGCCCGAGGGTCGAGCAGAGGCCGAGTAAGCTGTCCGAGGATGTGACAGCTAGCTGAGCCACCTCCAGAAACTAGGGCAGATGGACACTTTTACAATACAAAGGTCTCGGCGGTGGTGTGCCGTGCCGCCGAGATTATGTGGCCTTTTAGGCCAATTATCTGGGCGAGCACCCACACCAGCTGGAGAGAAATAATAAAAAATCGAACACAGTGTGTGACAGATAATAAACTACCTTAGCGACAGTCAATTTTTCAGTATATAAGGAACACAAACTTTTGGTCCGTGCATAATGTCCTCAGCTTCTATAGCTGCCAGTTCATCACTGACGGAGGAAAGCATTGCAGAGAGCATAAATTAATGCACCTATTCCATAGCCGACAATGTGCGTACTTACTTTGGCCGATTTTTACAAACTACATTTTGGAGAAGCAGATTCAAACTTACAGTACAGTTTATTATTTGTTTCATGGAATATATTTGGACCATTTGCAAATTACACTTGTCAAAATTAACTGAAAATTGGGAAAAACAATCAGTACAACATATTCTTAGAAATATTCAAATTTGTTTGGGAACTGAAAGTCCTCATTACAGTTTTGGTGTACTTTGTTCACCACATATTAAAAAATATGGACACTGGTGCATGTTTTGTGGAAACACTCCGTTATTTAGAAGTTGTAATGTATTTGGTGTGGAAAGTCTCATCTGTTTATAATATTGAAGTATTTGATCGTAGTATTGTGGCCCAATATTCCATGTTTATATTATATAAGCATTTTATGGTAAGTCACATTGATTTTATCACTTTCATTACTTGGGCCTTTTAATGAACTAAATTAATTAATTAATTATAGAAAGTCATAATGGTGAAGAATAATGTGCTTGTTAATGTAATTGTTGACTAATAATATCTGAGGTCTTCTATAATATATTGACCGTAATGTAATACTTTGCTGACTGTAGAATTGCTTAGTTCTTTGATTTAACAATTTTAAATAATGTAAACATATATTAACACTGCACTAATTGTTACTTACTTAAAATCTTTTGTATTGTTTAGTTTTGATGTGAAAATCTTACACTCCCTTAAAACCCTCATCATTTCCTTTTCCCTCTCCTTCCCTTCTGCCTGACAAAGCAGCTAGGCTGCGAAAGCTTGCGTTTGTGTGTGTGTGTGTGTGTGTGTGTGTGTGTGTGTGTGTCTGTGTGTTTATTTGTTGCTATCACTGCCTGTGCTCCTTCGCCTTGTAAGTGGACTTCATCTATTTTTTACGTATTATAATAATAATAAATCAGTTGCATGTAATACAGGAGTACATAATTAACAAGAAAATAGGAATGCTGATACATTACTATGAACAGCAAAGTGATCGCATTATTGTAGCAAAAACACACGAAGCCAAGACAGTATGCAATAGTTTAAGTTTATATGCCAACTAGCTCTACCGATGAGTAGATTGAAAAATGTGTAATGAGATGAAAGTTATTCAGATGCTTAAGGAAGCGAAAAAGTTGATTGTGATTGGAGACAAAATCAGTAGCAGGAAAAGGAACAATGGCAGGTGAATATGATCTAGGGAAAAGAAAGAGGTCGTCTGTTAGAATTCCACACAGAGCACAATTTAATCACTAGAAACACTTGGTTGAAGAATCATAAAAGACAGTTATATACATCGAAGAAACCAGAGACATTGGAAGGTTGAGATGTAGTAGTCCTTTCTATGTCTGTCAGTTTTCTTCCTCCTTGCTTCCTGTGTCCCTATTATTTTTAATGGTTTCATTTTGATGTTTTTTGTATGAAATTAATTTGTTTAACGTGTTTCCTGACTTTTATATTCTGTTATGCATAGGGAGAATTGCATTGGGATTCAGGTGTATTGTCTTATTTATTTACTCTTTTGATGTAGTGCTTCCAATTCCAATTCTTTCCTTACTTTCGAGTCAGTGTTGTGGGGCAGTGTGGCTTAAGAGCTCTTTCCCAAGAACTGCAGGGGACATTTGCTGTACGTTTAAAGTACATACACCAGCCTACGAACAGAAGGATATGGTGCCCAGTGAGATTGTGTTTTAAAGACACGGCTTCTGCTGACTTCTCATGCACACAAGCCAGCGAGTTCCACATACTTCTTCCTTCTGTTTTCAGCGTTGTGTTGTACTCTGACACACACCTGTGTAGAACACACAAACGGATGAGGCGTCCTGCTGAACACGCTACTCTGCATACAAAGGAGCAGTCGTCAAATCTCCGAGTGACCTAAACCTAGAAGTTGCTTCCGAGGACAGAATGTAAAACTTTTTTGGCAAATACTATTTAAGCTGCTCGGCTTATTTACAACCGCCATATCACATGCATTCCTCAATGAACTCTAAACACGGGCGACACTTTCAAAGAAGAAACTTTCAAATTTCTCGAAATAAAACCCTTCAGTTGTCAACAGATAATTGACCAATTTAAATTTTGTTGCACAGCTTCATTGCTCTCCACATCACTAATCACCCAAGAGAACATTGCATTACTAAATCCAAGCCAGCCTGTCATATGAGTAAAATTACAAACCATTTACCAACTTAACAGTTTTATTTCGAGAAACAGCAAACTGACTGCTCCAGAACGTCTGCTTTCTTATATCCTTATTGTATATCAGGAATTTGAACCAACCAATAAAAACTGACATTTTATTACATTTTTAAGCAACAGGGCCTTTCCAAGTATTCTACAGAGCACTCCTGTTACTCGAGTAAGGACTCTGTGCAAAACAAGCTGAACAGAAACTGAAAAACATATGTCACCACTAACTCCCAAGCAATACCTTTGTTGTAGTTAGCAGTCTAGGTAACAAAAAAAGCCTTTGCTCACACTGAACATCAGTCAGCCACATTCCAACTGTCTAGTACTACTACACAATTACTGGCTAAAGTCCGGGACGCAGTCAGAGCGAGAGTTCACAACTTTCTTACATTGGCAACGCAGTATGTTTCATGTAAACTGATCCACTTACTATCTCATGAGGTTTTTTTTTTAATAAATAGAAACACAAATCACTATGCATTTTAATCTTCAAACACTTGAGAACCTGTCAACCATAGAGCAGGGACCACATTAATTAATTAATTAATAATTCCAAATATGCTGCGAATTCCGAGTGCCATGTTAAAACTTATCCATTTAAATTCACACATCCACCTACCGAGCCCAACATTTTAATCAAAAAACACTAATCATTTACAACACTGATCATTTTCAAAGGAAATCCTAGTATAGTGAATTTTCGTGTGGAGATGTGTTATTTACGAAACGTAAAATACGCTGCTACGTTGCAGCGTGCCGCACTACTACTGCCGACATCGCCGTACTATGACGCGTAAGTACAGCACGTCTCTGACTGTGTCCCGGAGTTTTACCCAATTACAATAGATTTTCAGAAGTCTTATGTTTATTATTGACATACTTGCAGCTTCAGAACAGGTGTACCATTATCTGTATGTACCTAGGGACGGTGCAAAACATCTCAATGCCGTGTCTCCTCCCGTCACCTGCAGATGTCTCGTAGCTCCGAGGAGGTGCAGCGGCAGAACAGCCCGCCACAGAAGTCGCAGCCGGAACAACTTACCACAGGCGTGCCGGGCAGACGCGCCCGCGCTCTCGCGGCGATCCGCTCTCCCACACGAATCCCAGTGTGTAGCTTCGGGTAGGCGGCCCACTCACGCTGCGGCCGTAGTTGACACACGCCCTCTCCTCTGTGCGGCCTCTCGTGCTCTTTCCCGCAGTACGAGCGGGAGGAACATTTTCCGCTCTAGTAACAGGTGTAGGACGTGGCGCGTCAAAAATCCGATTCGGCCGTACCGCTCGCCAGACGTACTCCGGTACTGCTCGGAGGGCTCACCGTAAACCGCTCGCCGAACGCTGCCGAAAGCTGACGGTGCCCGTCGAGGATGCGCCAAGATTAACTCTGAATTTGTACCTTCTCATTGTATTTAACAATGGAGCTTTTGTGCAGATCAGCGAGAGAAAACTGTGGGCACCTGTACAAACAAAAAGTGAAAACTTTAATACACACTAAACTGAAGTATCTACTAGCCCTGATTTAAATAATCATTGTGACTGTAACAACCAGACATAATGAAATAAATCTGGAAGATGCAATAAGGTGTTACATTTTTCTATAAGCTACTCTATACACCTGCAGAAACACTTTCACCTATTAACTCTGCCAACCATTGCAGTTCTCTCCTTCAGATCAACCACATACAGGGTTCAAATGTTTGTGAAGCTTATGGGATTTAACTGCAGGGTCATCAGTCAGAACACCTGAATCTCTCTGTTCGAGCTCTGATTTCTCGTATTTTATTCTGATGATCATTTCTACCTATGTAAGTGGGTGTCAACAATATATTTTCGTATTTGGAGGAGAATGTTGGCGTTTGCAGTTTTGCAAGTAGCCCACGCCGCAGCGATAAGCGCCGTTGTTGTAATGATTCCCACCCCAGATCCTGTATCATTTCCGTAACGCTGCCTCCCCTGTATCGTGACAATACGAAATGAGCTGCCATTCTTTGGACTCTTTCGATGTACTCCATCAAACCCACCTGATAAGGATCCCACACTGGGCTGCAATACTCCAAAAATGGACGGGCAAGCGTAGTGTATGCAGTTTCTTTTGTAGTTCTGTTGCATGTTTTAAGGGTTCTGCCAATAAAACGCAGTCTCTGGTTCGCCTTTCCCACAATATTATCTACGTGTTCTTTCCAATTTAAGTCTGAAGTAATAGTAATTCCTAGGTATTTTGTGGAGTTTAGGCCTTCACATTTGATTGATTTATCTAGTAAACAAAGTTTAACAGATTTCTTTTCGTACTCATGTGGACGACTTCACACTTCTCATTATTTAGTGTCAATTGCCAATTTTTACACCATACTGATATCTTATTCAGTAAGGCAGGGGCTTCTGAATAAATATTTTTAAACATTCTAAAATGAAAGTATGTGTGTTTTTTAACATAAACTTTTTAAATTGCACCCTATACTATGCCATCAGCAATTTTTAGCATGACAAATCACAAACTATGGCACTGATTTCATAACGATATGCCAATTACATCCCGAGGTATTGCAAAGCAAAATTGACGCTTGCAACACGCGACTAGCACATGTTTTGAGACTCGGCCTCGAGTCTCGCTTTTGCCTCGGGAAGCGCTAACTGTGATCTTCATGTATCTCAAATGTGAACTTTGCTTCGTAATAAGTTATCTAGTGATGTAATTGGCGTATTGTGCTGCAATCAATGCCGTTGTTTATGTGATTTGTCATACCACAGATTCCGATGAAATAATATAGGGTGTCAATTTAAAAACATATAAGTTTGTGTTAAAAATCACATACACTTTCATTTTAGAATGTTTCAAACTATTTACATTCATGAGTCCCTGCCCCAGGAACACCCACTGTTTTAATTTTTTAATACCAGTTCTGTACATTAATTATATGTGTATATATGGCAATTTCATGCTGTTGTTTATCTATGAAGTAGGGACTTAGGATGTTATTCTTTGCAACTAAGATTGCTACCAAATATGTGAACATTTCAGCAAAAAATCAAGTTCAGATTCAACTACCTACTTGCCCATCCAGGAGTTTTGAAGTTCATAAAATTCAAACTTTCTTCCTTATGAGTCAACTTTAACTTAAAGTAATTATAGAAGGAAACTTTCCTCGTGGGATACACATATATAAAAAATAGAAAACGGATGACTTACCCAAAGGACAGGCTGGTCGACAGACACAAATAAAAATCACACACAAACATACATACAAGCTTTCGCAACCGTTGGTCGCTTCGCCAGGAAAAGAGGAAGAAAGCGAAGGATATGGGTTTTAAGGAAGTGGAAAAGGAGTCGTTCCAATCCCAGGAGTGGAAGGACTTACCTTAGGGGGAAAAAAGGAAGGTAAACAAATACACACACACACTCACACATATCAAAACGCCTGTCTAGCTGTGTTTGCGTTTGTGTGTGTGTGTGTGTGTGTGTGTGTGTGTGTTTACCTTCCTTTTTTTCCCCCCTAAGGTAAGTCCTTCCACTCCTGGGATTGGAATGACTCCTTTTCCACTTCCTTAGAACCCATATCCTTCCCTTTCTCCTCTCCTTTCTTCCTGTTTTCCTGACAAAGCGACCAACGGTTGCAAAAGCTTGTATGTGTGTTTGTGTGTGATTTTATTTGTGTCTGTCAACCAGCCTGTCCTTTGGGTAAGTCATCCGTTTTCTATTTTTTATATTTGTTTAACTGAAAGTAAGAACTATTCAATGCAATGCAATATGCTTTCCATTATTTTTTTATAATTAATACTAGGACTGAAAAGCCACATAGCAAAATTGAAGGCTGTGCTGTTTCCATAGGCAGAATTACATTAAAAAAATCAAAATTAAAAAAAAAAAATCATGAATTTAAAAAGCAACATGATGAAAGTTTATTTTTCAACATTTTTCATAAATCTAAATTATGTATCTTACTTTTTGTGTGTTAACATTGTACTTCATATACAGTATGCATAAATAATTGAGGGCTATACATCAACTCATCACTAAGCAGTAGCCCTCTGAAAAAGGTGCAATTGGTGCCTGACCAATGATCACATAAACTCCTTTCAACCTTCAAACACAATTTTCTCAGAAGTGATTAGAGGTAGGAGAGTGAAATTTGGTATTTTTGTTATTTAGACCTGTAGGTAATACCAAATATGATCAAATACTAAAATGGTCACATTATCATTCACCAAAAAATCTGATTATTTGTGAAATGACCCTTACAGCTTACTCGACTGCAATGAGATCACACCATTTTCAATATCTTTCAATTAGCTCTGTCTGTCAGCATTAATCTTTGCTGACTTTCCAGTATGCCATTTGTTATGTCACTGTAGTCCAGAGAACACCGAAGTTACAATCTTGTTGCAATCAACAATTCATAAGAGTAATTATACGAGTATTATAGACGAAAAATTCCTAGCAGGAAAAATTATATATAAGAAATAGAGTAAGATTACTCACCAGGCGAAGGAGCACAGGTGTGATAGTAGCACAAATAAATAAAACACACACACAAACGCAAGCTTTCGCAACCCAGTTGCTTCTTCAGGCAGAAGGGAAGGAGAGGGAAAAGGAAATGATGAGGGTTTTAAGGAAGGGGGTAAGGAGCCATTCCAATCCCACGAGAGGAAAGACTTACCTTGGGGGAAGAAAAGGAAGGTAAACAAATACACACACATCCACACATTTACATAGACACAAACACACCTAGAAAGCGTTCTACAGTATGAATAAAGAAAAGAAGAAATTAGTTTGGAATGCAATGCCAACTTTGTTCGATGTTCCAAACAAACCCCCAATGATCACACTCAAGCGCAAATTGCCCAACAGGTGTACTGTGCCAGCAAAGAAGAAACAGAAAGCACGACATTCTCGCAGTGTCGGTGTGGGAGGTGAATCGAGTGCAGCAGTAAGTACGGCACCTAGCATACGTATTACAGTACACAGACACCAGTGCTGCTGCTTGATTCAGATGTGGCACCACTTGTTTTGTATAGAGAAGATATAAATTATTGTCGTGGTCTTCACTCTGGAGAATTTTTGATCCAGTTCTTCGCTCGTTTCCTGTGCAATCCTCTTCATGTATTCAAAGAAGTTCTTTGCTTTCCACAGTATGTCTGCCTAGGTGTGTTTGCATCTCTGTGTGTGTGTGTGTGTGTGTGTGTGTGTGTGTATTAGTTTACCTTCTTTTTCTTCCCCCATGTAAGTCTTCCCTCTCCTGGGATTGGAATGGCCCAATACCCCCTCCCTTAAAACCCTCATCATTTCCTTTTCCCTCTCCTTCCCTTCTGCCTGAAGAAGCAACTGGGTTGCAAAAGTTTGTGTGTGTGTGTGTTTTATTTATTTGTGCTAATTTTCATCTATTTTTTATACTTAAGAGTAATTACATACATAGTGAAACTGATCACAGTTAGTCTCCTGTTTGCACAAAATTCTCTCTATTTATGCTTTGTGGAAGTGATGTCAAAGGGGGAGGGGGGCAGGGGGGGGGGGAAGGACTCAAAGTTTTGTAGACCCCCTAATTTATGGCTGGAATGGTTACATGAGCTTACTGATGAAGGTTGTCACAGTGAAAGAAGATTGTGTACATGCAAGCTCTCATAGTTCAGGAACAGAACAAAAAGGGTCAGAAAAAGATGAATGAGAATCACAGGAAGTAATTATTGATGGAGAAGCGTATTTTCTTTTTTTAATATAATATAATTTAATTTATTTATTTGTTTATGTTTTTTGGAGGGGAAGATGTTTAAATACCACAAAAGTAAATATCCTCCCCATGTTAGAACAAGATCTTTTATTTTAAATTGGCCCAAAAATTAAGCTCATATTACAAATACAGAAATAGATTTATTCTGAAACACAAATACATCAAAACATTATCAGAAGTTCTTGGTGCTTCTGTAGAAGAGCAAGACATGAAACAGATTTTGAATGATGTACAATACATGATAAATGGACACATGTAGAACATTTCAGACAAACATATACTGTGTTGCTAAATAGTGTGCAGCTTTCTCCATTTGGTTTCCAATTTTATCACATAAATTACTGTACAAGCTAATTAGCAAGGTCCTTGTTTTGGAATGTTCTTTGGATAAGTACATACACCTCAATGTTTTCTTAGAAAAAAGATTGAACTTTATTATGTTTTAACAATGGAAAATCTGATAGGAATATCAATAATGGACAGGTAACAACTCACTGTAAGGAGGCTCACTGAGTTGCTGACAGACACAATAATAGATAGTAACAGTCACACAACTTAAATTTTCGGCCACGGCCATCGTCAGAAAAAGAAACACGTACATTCACACAATCACACTGACAGCTACAAATATTTTGGGATTATCAGATGGATGGGTAATGTGTAACAACTGCTGTCTGTAGGCCTAATCTGTGAAATGGAGATGTTTCCTTAAAACTTTATAGACTGTAGGAAAAATCAAACAATGGAATTTCCAGGAAGGATTCAACAATATTTTTGAAAAGAATAGGTTGCTTACTTACCACATGTAAGTGGCCGTCCCTTTATATACTGTAGTATTATTTAAGTCTAGTTCTCAAGCACATGTACATTCAGATTTCTTGGGGTCCTTATGTACGGACAACTATATCTTCTAAAGATTAGTGTCTGTTCAAAGATAAACTGGAATGATTTTTGTGCAACTAACTGGCAGTTTTCTTCAACTGCTGATCCTACCATGTGATGTTATTTCTATGAGGCAGGACTTCATTTATACTTGCTGAACATGTGTCAAAGATTTCATTTGGTAGGTCACAGAACAGGGCACTTAAACTTTCCTCTGCACCCTCTTCATCTACAATGAAAAGGTCTGAACTGCTGCAGCTACATAGTTCCCTTAATTTCATTGTAGCATCACCATTTGTGCGCAAACATATTGATGAAAATTATGCAGTTTAAGAATCCCCCACCCCCCTCTCTCATTTGGCTAAAGTTTCACATTCTATCTCCTTTAACTGCCTTTCTGGGACTGACGAGAATGGTACTACGACTTAAGGGACACAACGTATGTGGTTTATGTTCGATGGAGCACGAGCGCATTTCACAAGACGCATTGCCTCTTCTTACCGTGGCAGTTGCAAGTCCAATTCCTTGGGCTCCCGGGCATTCCTTTGGTCAGCAATCTCTGGGGCCCCCTTACACCTTGTCTCTGTGCACCAGACAATTTGGATGCCGAAACTCTTTAATGTGCCATGGTAGCCTGAAAAACCATTCAAAATCATCAGCTTGTGACAATCCTTGACAAACAAGTTCATACATGTTCAGAAGCAAGAGCACATTTAGGGTATTCATTCTGAATGATTGTGTCGATAACCTTCAATCAAACTTTCCATTAATAACTAAAAAGAAGAGAGAGAGAGAGAGAGAGAGAGAGAGAGAGAGAGAGAGAGAGAGAGAGAGAGAGAGAGAGAGAGAGTGTGTGTGTGTGTGTGTGTGTGTGTTTGTATTTTACATATTTTTGAAACATTTGTACATACTTTTAGGTAGAATTGTAGTATTGTAAATTTGTACATTTGTTAATATTTTATTTTTGTCTGCATCTGCACATAAATTACTACCACAGTTCTCACAAGCCTAAATTGTTGGTGGTGACTCCTTTTTCGTGTAAACTTTGGCGACAATGTTTTTCTAACCGCTATCCATTTATCCTTGTCAGGAAATCTTCCGTCTGGTCTTTGTCGATGTAAACACCTTAACGCTGCAGAGCTTTATTTAGGTCGTGATTCTTAGTACCAATATGTGTAGTTAGTAATGAAAATTAATGGCAATCAGCTGATTTATTTGAAGTATTAAAGGGAATTCTTCACAATAGTAATGGTAGTGTTAAGGGGGGAAGAGGTGCAGTGTAGTCGAGTCCATATTGGACTAATTTCACTTTTAAGGGGCTTCTTTCAGATCATAAAAGATTCAAGGCTTGATAAAGAAGGCTGACCACATCCAACAAGGATCTTTATACACAAAAGGTAACCAAAAACAAAAGTGAAGAGAAAGGATATGCAGGATTCACTGTCATACCTACTGGGTCTGATTATCACCCCCCACCCCAAGAACTACGATGAATTTACACTAGCAAGCAGATGAAAGCTAAAACATTCTTTGAATTTGAAATAGATAACTTCCTGAATGAAATATTCACTCTGCAGCGGAGTGTGCACTGATATGAAACTTCCTGGCAGATTAAAATTGTGTGCCAGAACAGAGACTCAAACCTGGGACCTCTGCCTTTCGCCGACAAGTGCACTACCGACCGAGCTATCCCGACACAACTCACGATGCCGCCTCACAACTCCACTTCCGCCAGTACCTCGCCTCCTACTTTCCAAACTTCACAGAAGCTCTCCTGCGAAACATGCAAGGCTAGCACTCGTGGAAGAAAGGATATGGTGGAGGCATGGCTTAGCCACAGCCAAAGGGTTGTTTCCAGAATGAAATATTCACTCTGCAGCAGAGTGTGCGCTGATATGATAACTTCCTGTTTGTAAATATTTGTTATAAGCACATACACAATAAAATTATTATGTATTTCTTTACTGTTTCATTTATAAAAGTTTAAGACTAGACTTTAGATTTCAATTAATGTGGTAGCACTATGTTAAAAATATTGTTTGTATTACTGTTATTCTGAATGAAAATAACATTCAACACCATTTCAGTCAATATTCTAACTATGAGTAATTTTTGTCTAATTAAAGCTTAATAATCATAAAATTTCAAAGTTTGGTCACGTGATCAAAATGGCTCTGTTGTTACGGCCACACGGAAAGCCAAGTCTGAGAGCGGGAAATAAATGGATAAAAACATTTGTACAAGTGGCAGGGACAGTCGTAAAGTTTAACGACACAAGCCACACTCGCGGTAGCCAGGCCGATCACGTGCCGAGCAGACGGGCAGCTGTGCGCAGGAAAAGCGAGAAGCCACTGTAGATGAACGAACAAAGGCGGATCTTGTTTGTATACTAATTTGGGAGCCTTCTGCAGAGGTTCCAACTTTTGAGTGTGGCAAATAGTAATGCGATCTAATACGTATAAACGGAAAGGGAGAGAGGGGTTAGAAGGGATCTAAGTGGAATAAGGAATGAAATTGTGAAAACGGATTTGGAAGGTTGCAGATGAGATAAAGGCAGCATATTACTTACATCATTCCGATTTATACAGCAGGAATGTGTGCGAGTGGATGGGTGGGTTGGGGGCAGGGGGGAAGCAAAACTAATTATTTTCTTCCTCAGAACTGAACATCTTACATATTGTGATTTCCAGAGATATGTATAAGAATCTACTCATTAAAATTGCCCACAAACACAAGATAACATAAAATCATAACTGGCCACAGTAACAGTGTAGGTTAAGATATGTCGGTCAGTGTCCAGGTTAAGAAAACTAGGAGTCAAATGACATGCCTCATTTTCATTGGCTGCTGCTAGATTCCACAATGGTGCGACTTTGTGGATACATCCGGAATGCCGTATTATGCAGTTTTCGAGTTAGTAGAAGTTACTGTCAAAACTGGTGATTTCCACAAAAACACGCAAGAGGATGTCGCTCGCAACCAGTTCATTTTTGTCGATAACATCACACGAACGAACTCTAAAGGAACCGAATTTTGGTGCCGGAAAAAAATGACACCGATTTGTTATTTAAACCTGAAAATCGGAATCCAAACCACTCCAATCATAAACTCTTAATTGTAAACAATTTTTGCAACAATTACAATTAAATCATAATGGTTGGAACCTCTGCTTCTGGGATGGGCCACAATTAAAATAATGGAAGCCAAATGGTGGCTAGAGAGAGAGAGAGAGAGAGAGAGAGAGCCGGACAAGAGGGAGAAACAGAGGCAGCTTCTGGTGGGGACAGCACTACGGCATGAAAAGCCAATGAAGTGCATAGGACACAGTGTGTCACCATGGGTCGTATGAATAAAAAAGAGCACATGCTCCAGAGAAGATTCTCATAGCAAAAGAACGTTCTCCAAGTAAGTTCTCAAATTCGTATGAATAAAAACTTCGAAGCATATGCTCTGAGCAGGTAGTTCATTCTCGCTACCTCCCCTCCTCGTCGAGTAAGTTCTCCGCGTGTCGTGTCCGCCACAGATCAGCTTTCCAATTGTGTATTTCTTTAAACTAGCCCAATCAGGCAAACTATTAAATGTACAAATATGGAGTAGGCATCTACGTGTTCAGAAAGAACTGGACTGTGTTTAGGTATTAGTTTGTTGTGAAGGAGCATATTATTAAGACTAAATATGCACTTCTTACGAAAATGTATTCTGCTGGCGATACAAAATTTTCGTCGCGCAAGAAACTCGTTTGTTAATGAAGTAGGGTTAGCACAATTTGGGAACGATATAATAAGAATGCATCACATATTCATCTGTTACAACGTGGAATGCTGTCGGAGTGTTCTAACATGAGATAGGCCTTACTTGTTGTTGAATATGACACCCAATGGTTTGCTCATAAGCGTTAGGCCATGCGATTTTGAACAAGAAACACGCTGCTAGGTATGTAATTAATCAGTTATTAATTTTCCTGTCGTGTTTACTTACTTCTAACATGACAGAAGTTACGAGTACGAAGTCAGAACACGCATCATAAATAGCCAAGCGGTTTGGATAGAAACAGTACTTCAGTAGGCCTACCTGGTATTGCAGCAATATTTATTTTGTGATAGAAACTGTGAAGTCCTGGGATACACTTTATTTGGAACTAACAGCATAAGGTCTTACTAATAGACCCTATTTTAAAACAATATTATTTTGCTATGTGACTGTTTACAACTGTAAATATACACGCCAAACAAATGAGTAAACACGCAGCTGAATCCATTTGTGTTTCACTTTTATGTCGGTAATGAAAACACCTCGTACATCACTCTCGTCACTGTATAAAATGCTGGAAGTGTCACACGATTTTTGCGAAGGAAGATGCTCGTCAACAAAATGTTTTTATTTGTATTAACTTTATAGATCGCCTCGTATTTCTTAAAGGCTACATATAAAGGAACTTCCTTTATAATATATATACTTTATATATACTTCCTTGCTTTTGCCTTCTAAGTAACAAAATTGTTGTAATTTTTATTATAAACCTCAGTAAAACGTAACCTTAATAGAAGTTACTCAGCTTGGTGTATGCCATAGAGCTCACTCCAGAAATCTGAGAATGTTCTCCCGTCGTGAGAAACTTCTGTAGTTTTATTCATATGAAACTGGAGAATGTTCTCTGCTGTGAGCAACTTCTCCCACCCCGTTACTCACACCGAGAATATACTCGGCTGAAGTATATTCTCCGACTCACTTTATTCGTGCGAATCTGAGTACGTTCCCTGGAATCCAGAGTATAAAGTAGATACTCCATTTTATTCATACGGCCCCATATTATGAGAAGCATCTCTGCCCCTCCACCCAACTTCTGAAGAAACACTGAACAAAATGCACAATTACAGCCGAGATGGCGAGCAGCCCTCGACGCCACGTCGCCCGAGGCGCTGGCGCTCTACGAGGCGTGTGGGCACAGAGCGGAGAGGCACCGCCGCTAGGAGGCCGTGCCAGGTCCACACTGCAGGACGGCGGGTGGACTTAGCCGACGGGCTGTGGGCAGGAGCCGCCGGACTCCATTTCTGTTTTAGTCGTGAGGGTTTGAACTTAGAGAAATTTCATGTGCACAGGTGGAAGGGTGCACAGTCAGTCACCGTCTCTGCAATCAAACTCGATCGCACAGGTGGACACCTCGCAGCCAGAGAGCGTTAGGAACCACTATTTTTAACTTCTCGAAATAAACTTTGGTGTTCATTATCTCGAGGGTTCTTTCGTTCGGCGACCTTCCTGACACTTTTGTAACTTCTTAGCCGTGTCAAAGTCTCCCTCTCAACTGGGCGAACCAGCTAAGACTTCAGTTACAAACCCGTGTCACTCAATCCTGGGCAAAACACGTTTGGATTGCAGCCTAAACTTCTGGCCACATCACAGACTAGGCTTAAGACAAAGCTACGCATCCGTCATAGGATGCGAGCCATAGTTACTAATGTTTTGCAAACAGTTTGGATTTTTAGTAACACAAATGAAAATTACATTTTAAGTAAAATATGCCAATATTTTCGAGCTAATTATGCCTAGAGATGTTTTTATAAAATCTCCGTAATAATATAATTGTTTGTGTCAACACAATGACTCTAAAGCCACTGTAAACTATTATATTATCAACATAAGGGGAACATTTTATTACCAACATTAGCTCACATGCCATATTGTGAAAAAACTAAACAGACAACCAGACAACCAGACAACAAAAACCATTCATTTATTCCGTAAGAAAACAGCAAATCTCATTAGATATTGCACACTGTCATGTGACTAGGTAATGTCAATACCAATGTCTTGCCAACAGAATCCTTCGAGGCCGCCAGAACAGTAAGAAAAATTTAAACCAAAGTATTCTTATATGTACTGCGTAACGCAGGACGTCCTGAGTCACGAGTTTTCATGGCTCTCCCAAAGATGACTAGCAGGTGTCCAGTCAAACCATTGTATTTGGTGTTAGACGACTGTAAGTCCAAAATGCCTTCAATCAGCTTACATACTGTCTGTCCACAATAAGTTGACAATTCCCAAGGGAGGGGCAGGAGGCATGTCCCAACATAAGGACTACCACAATGCTGGAATCACTAACAGTAACAATGACTGCACAGTAATACTTTGCATCTAAGGGCAGCTAAACATTGGTAGCACTCCAAGGTTAATTAATATCTTACAAAATCAAGTTTTCGGGACAAACAGAGGGTTCAAGATGACCAATCACAGTTAAAGTCTAGTTTATGAGTCCCAGACTGGTTCTTGGCGTGTAGATGTTGGCAGTGGTGTGAAGGCAGCCAATCAAGAGTCGCATGTCTGGTTCACTGACGGGTCAAAATCAGACCAAGGTGTTGGGGCCGGGGTATATGGGGTGCAGCCAAGACTGGAAGGGGTCGTCTGTCTAGGGAAACTGGCCTCAGTATTCCAGGCGAAAATCACTGCCATCAGGGCATGTGTGGAGGAGAATTTGCGTAGGTGCTACAAAGACCGTAGCATCTATATCTATTCAGACAGCCAGGCAGCCCTGAGATTACTGGCAGCTCCTGCAACAAGGTCTAAAATTGTTGCAGAATGTCACAGGGTTCTGGTGGAGCTAGGGGAAAGCAATAGAGTAAACCTATTGTGGGTCGTTGGCCACTCGGGGATCAGTGGCAACGAACATGTGGACAGATTAGCCACGATGGGGGCAGAGACTCCATTTATTGGACCGGAACCTGTCCTGACAATCACCAAGGCAATGATCAAATTGGAGCTACGTAACTGGCTCAGAAGACAGCACGCGGAATATTGGACCAAAGTCCATCAACAAAAACATGGCAAGGTAATGATGCCAAAGCCTTGTTTTAATAGAAGCTCTGCAATCCTGGGTCTGAACAGGAGAGAGATTAGACTCATGGTTGGATTGCTGACAGGCCATGGGAATTTCAAAAAACACCTAAATACAATGGAAATAACAAAAGAGGACCCTAAATATAGGATCTGTGATGACGGTGATGAAACTGCATCACATCTAATCTTCAAATGCATTGCATTGGAGAGTAAAAGGCACAGAACATTTGGGACAACCAGACCTGAAGAAATGGAAGATTTCGTTACAAATTTCAGTGATCTCATGATTAAAGATTATAAGGTTTGATAATATTGATGTAGTTTTCAAGGGTAGTGTTTCACGAGGATAGCTGATTTATTGACTGGACAAGGGTACATCAAGAACCTGTCAAACATACAGCAGGCAGGAACAGCATTAATTAATTTCCACAAATTTGTTGCGAATTCTGAGAACACCATTGCATAGAGACTGAAATTACAAAAGGGTGAAAATTCATGACGAGAAAACCTGTAAAATTCATGTCCAGCATGAGCAGGTATGTGATAGCACCCCTTTGTCTATTACTATTATTTGTTTACAAACCATAAACACTAAAGTTGTTTCTTATTGGCCACTATACGCTACTCCTGATTGGCTGCCTTCACTTGCCTCATTCATCACACCATTACCAACATCAACATGTCGCGGACTCATAAACTAGACTTATCACAATTACACCAGCTTATTCAAATTCCATGGTCAAGTGTAGAGGAAACACGACATTATACTCCACTTACATGGGCGTAACTGAAGACTGGGATAGTATCCGTCAGCTTTGACCCACGTTGTCGATAACATGTCGGAAAACACATATCAGGATATCTTAATACCTAAGTATTGTAGATAAAAAATAATTTGACGTTATTCTCGGCAATTACAAATAACAGAATGAACCATCAATGACAGGTCTCAGCCCAAAAATTCGCGCCTTTGGAGCTCAGATGCAGGGGGAAAAGAAAACACTCTAACCTAAACTATACCTTAGCAGTAGATAGACACTGTAAAAAGTCTCGATAAGCAGCATGGCCTAATGAATTTATGTGACGTGAAGTGGCAGTGTTGGCAACAGTCGCTGTGGATGCTGGGATGAATGACACACATTGTTTACAAGATGTGAAAATGAATGTGTTAACATCATGTTTTAATGATTTTATTTTTGAAATGAATCACAGCATTCGAATGTAGAAGATCGCACACTACAAAACTACATTTCTCCACATGCACTGTCTCTCTATTCAGATGTAACACTTTGTTGTTACGTAAATCGAAATACATGTGTGTGTGTGTGTGTGTGTGTGTGTGTGTGTGTGTGTGTGTGTATCTCAAATGATATGAATTACAATAATTTTATCAATGTTCATAATTTGGTAAAACGCTCACAAATTAAGTTGTACTCTTAGATTCCTACCTAACCGCAACCCTTAAAATCATGACATGTTTGTAAAAATAATAATAATATTCATTGATGTATCCTTGTACAGTCAGTAATTGAATTATCGTACATGCCATACCGGTAGGCTACTCGAAATGTACTACATTGCCAACTTAACACTGCTATGGACGCACTGCGACGCTACCCATGCCGCTGATCGAGACTTTAGCCGGGATGCTACAGATCACTTTTTAAACACAAAATAATAATCTGTTCTGTCTGTAAACAAACTATCGTCTTTAACTCAGCCACCACATAATTACTCACACATACAAACATGCACCCACCTCAAAACTACCACGCTGTGATAACGTCACAGGTCAAAGCTGACGGGCGGTATCCCCATCTTCAGATAAGACCTGCAGTGTTAGCACTGATGTTGAAACAAAGGAGGAACAGTACATAACGAATTTAGATTCCATATAGAAGGGAAAGCAAATCGTTTGGTTAAGATGTTACAAGAGCATTCAATACCAGTACGTCCCATCAGTCTCAGAACATCAATAACCAAGTCACGAATTTCCTTTTTAACAATTTCAGGAAACAAACTCACCTTGGCCTTGTATTTAATGTAATCCATACTGATTGATACTCTTTGCTGCTTCATACCTGCACTTTACTTCCTGAAACAGAAACACAGGCGTAAGCTTAGAAAAGAACTTGCCGATATAACCTATTCATCTGCACATATGACTTTACGGCTAAAAACAGATTTATAACAGAATGATAGTATCACTTTTGCATTCTTACTACCAGCCGTTTCATGTTTAAGATCAAATTGCCAAAGAACCTCCGTTTGGGGCAATGAAAACGTTTATTAAGTTTGCTATTTATTTGCCGTTTACGACAAAAGCATTATATAGCCAACCTTGAATTAAGGAGTATTGTGATGAATTTTATGGGCCAACGATCTGTCAGTCCTTGAAAAGCAGAGTTAATTACATGCGCATCTCTTAAATCAGAATATGGGATTAACTCTACATTTTTACAATAGTTAAGTCTGCGAAAAACGAAGCCTCACATATTATTCAACGCACACACTTTCTTATCGAAGACCTTCAATTAACATACGTCATCAATTATATCATCCATAGATTAGAAGTCTCCCCACTTTCACGATGTCAGCCTTCGCGGTGACGTCAAAATGACGTAACGTCAAAGTCGAATATCTATCGACTGCTGTCGAGTTTTTGTGGTCGAATCGAGTAAGCCGTGAGGGGTGCGAATGCGAAATGCTTATCACTACACAGTACACTGTTTAGTGTTTACCACAGAACACCAAAAATACACTCTACAGTACATTGACCGTAGTGGGCAGTCGTACGTGTGTTATTATTAGGAAATACTTCCGAAACGAGCGGAGACTTTGATTGCAGAGCAAACCAGGTGTTACTCATAGTGGCTGGTGTAGTTAATCGATTTTTTACTTGTTTCTTTGCCCGATTGGATTGATCTGTTTGTGACTTTGTGTATTGAAGTAACAGATATGTTGCATAATGTGTACTTTACATAAGCTTGTAAAAATTTATACACCTAAATAATAAATACACCTCAGAAACCAATATGTAGTACAGTAAGAAGAATTGAAACTGACATTGCGTACTAAACGTGATTATGTCGGTTATACAGTCCAAATTTTTTTTTTTAAAAAAAAAAAGAATTCAGTAAGTGTTTCATAGAAGTGTCGTTACAGAGCGGGTAAATTTTTCATTTTAGTAAACATCAGAGCTCATTTCTCACTTCTATATTGTCCGTCTATCTTGCTCATTGTCTTTTGAACTAGCCAGCGATAGAAAATGTGCGAAGTATACGACAGTATATTTCGTGAATTTCTGGAACAGTTTAGTGTTTCAAAAGGAGGCCAGATTTCTGGCTACTATGATTCTTCAGAGGAGATTATAATACCTTTATTTTAACTATTAGAAGTCGCTGGTGAATGTGGGTGCCCTTAGGCCTAAACACACACACACATATGACCAGAACACGAGCTTGGTATTACATTGCCTAGTTCAGTTGCGTTTCCCCATTGCAAAATTTTAAATTAGATAAGTAGAATACGGTACTGGTTATCAGACCACAGAAGAATTCGACAGTGTTTAAATATGGGCCTGTTAACATAGCAGAATGACAATGTAGCACCTCACACATAGAAAACGTCGTACAAAAGAACATAAAAAAGAAATCATTAACTATAGAATAATGTTAATATAGCAGTACATTGTTTCTAGGCCTGTACAACACACACTTTCACAGCCTCTTACAAATTAGTATAACCCACAAAAACGTACTGAACACACGAAAAACAATTAACTACCTTGAATGCATTGTACAAAAGGAAAATCTTTGCAGAAGAAAAAAGTTCTCATAAGCCAATCCATTGTCTCCAGCCCTAAAGGCACCCACATTCACCAGCGACTATTAATAGTTAACCTAAAGCTATTACTACATCCTCCGACGAATCACAGTAGGCAGAAATCTGGCCTACTCCTAAAATGCTAAACTCTTTCAGAAAGAATTTCACAAAATATACTTTCGTAAACTTTGCACATTTTCGATAGCTAGCTAATTCAAAAGATAACAAGCAAGATACTGTCAATATGGAAGTGATAAATGAGCTTTCCTTGCATCGTAGCTGTATTTGACAACAAAACTCGTCAGCAGTCGACACGTATGCGACTTGGACGCCATTCGTCATTTTGACGTCACTGCGGAGGCCAACACCGTGAAAGCACAGACAAATATATACAGACAGGAAACCTCCGTAAGGGTCCGGTCACACACTCAGGGATGCAGGGCGGGAGGGCTACCAGCAGTTCCGTAAGATGTCCCGTGATGGCACTGCGGTCAGAAGCAGCCCTTTAAACTGGCCAGAGCAGTTGGCAGGTAGCAGCTGTCCTCACCACCACCTCCCCTCAAACGCCAGCACACCGGACACAGCCGTGGCAGGCGACACGAGCTCTCCCCTCCACGCTACCCTCTGACGTGCCAGAGGCACCCTCACAAGTGCCTCTGTCATCTACAGGTACTAAGCCGGTGAACCGCCTGACATATGGTGGCATCTTACGGAACTACGAGGACAGGGGTTTAGGGGGGGCTTCTTCACTGTATATGTTACTCTGCGGTGAAAGTAGGGAGACCCTTTTCGGCCACACTGAGCGTTCCATTTTAACTTCGTTGCTGCTTATTTATTTCGTTGTTCCTGCCTTTTGATGAACATGAGTGATTCTCACAAAACGTTCCAAAAGTGTGAGGTATGCAGTTCTGAGTTCAATATGCGTTAGAACCTCTACACTCACTATAAAGTTCATTTATCTGAGAACATTCGTGTGACGAAAAATGGAAAAGGAAGTGTCAATATGTGGAATTGCATTATCAACAAGCAGTTCCTTAAAACGCAAAACGCCATCAAATAAAATGTTAATCCACTATAATCCATTCCAGTAACGTCCTACCCTGTAATTTTATGACATCTGTTTACCTGACATGAAACTGTACTGGACAATGAAATATGGCTATTATTGTAGATAGCTCTAGTACAGTATTTCAATAAATAAAAGATTATAAAGTAATAGTATTTCTGTCATGTTTTTACCGAAGTGCATTGAGAACCAAATACGAAAAATTGGATGATTGAATTTCTGTGTATAAACGAAGTAGTCAGATATTTCCAATGTTTAACTGTCATGTTTGTTATGTCAAAATATGCATACGTGCACACACACATAGCAATATTATTTGCTAACGTCTGTAATTTACGAGGATAACTACAGATTATTTATTATCTAGCCTACAATCCAGAATCAATTAAGATATCCTGTACACCAGTTTTCCGACATGTTGTTGTCATGGGTCATAGCTGACGGATGGTATCCCAGTCTTCAGTTATGCCCGATTGTGTATTCAGAAGATAAATTGCTGTTGTTGTTGTGGTCTTCAGTCTGGAGACTGGTTTGATGCAGCTCTCCACAATACCCTATCCTGAGCAAGCCTCTTCATCTCCACGTAAGAGTGACTACCTACATCTGTCTGAATCTGCTTACTGTATCCATCTCTTGGTTTTCCCCTGCGATTTTTTCCCCATACACTTCCCTCCAACGCTCAATTCACAATTCCTTGATGTCTAAGAATGTGTCCTACCAATCTATCCCTTCTTTTAGTCAAGGTATGCCAGAAATTCCTTTTCTCCCCAATTCTGTTCAGTACCTCCTCATTAGTTACACGATCCACTCACCTAATCTTCAGCATTATTCTGTAGCACCATATTTCAAAAGCCTCAATCCTCTTCCTGTCCGCACTGTTTATCATCCATGTCTCACTCCCATACAAGGCAACACTCCACACAAATGCCTTCAGAAAGGACTTCCTTAGGTTTAAATCAATATTCGATGTTAACAAATTTCTCTTTTTCAAGAACGCTTTTCTACCCATTGGCATTCTGCATTTTATATCCTATGTACTGCGACCATCATTTGTTATTTTACTGCCCAAGTAACAAAACTCATCTACCTCCTTTATTGCTTCGTTTCCCAATCTAATTCCTTCAGCATCACCTGATTTTCTTACACTGCACTCCATTACCCTAGTTTTGCTCTTGTTAATGTTCATCTTACATATGCAACTTTCAGAACACTGTCCATTTCGTTCAATTGCTCTTCCAGGTCCTTTGCTGTATCTGACAGAATTACTATATCGTCGGCAAAAGGCAA
The DNA here is from genome assembly GCA_026315105.1 of Locusta migratoria. Lineage (NCBI taxonomy): Eukaryota > Metazoa > Arthropoda > Insecta > Orthoptera > Acrididae > Locusta > Locusta migratoria. Next base: position 76,211,443 of record CM048752.1, on the reverse strand, counting down.
TGTTCTTAATTCTTCCCCCTGAACTTTAATTCCTTCACCAAATTTTTCTTTGCTTTCCTTTATAGTTTGCTCAATGTACAAATTGAACAACAATGGAGAAAGACTACAACCCTGTCTTACTCCCTTTCTAACCACTGCATCCCTTTCATGCCCATCAACTCTGACAACTGCAGTCTGGTTTTTGTACAAGTTGTAAATAACCTTACGTTCCCTATATTTTACTCCTGCTTGCTTCAGAACTTGAAAGAGTTTATACCAATCAACATTGTCAAAAGCCGTGTCCAAATCTACAAAAGCTAGAAATGTAGGTTTGCATTTCCTTAATCTATCTTCTAAGATAAGACGTAAGTGAGTATTGCCTCCCGTGTTCCTACATGTCTCCTGAACCCAAACTGATCTTCCCCGAGGTCGGCTTCTACCAGCTTTTCCATCCTTCTGTATATAACTGGCGTTAATATTTTGCAACCATGAATTATTAAACTGATGGTTCTGTAGTTTTCACACCTGTCTGCACCTGCTTTCTTAGGGATGGGGATTATAACATTTTTCTTAAAGTCTGAGGGTATTTCACCTGTCTCATCCATCTTACACACCAGGTGAAACAATTTTGTCATGGCTGGTTCTCCCAGAGACTTCAGTAGCTCTGAGGGAATATCATCTACTCCAGGGGCCTTGTTTCGACTTAGGTCTTTCAGGGCTCTGTCAAATTCTTCTCTCAGTACAGTATCTCCTATTTCATCTTCATCTACATCCTCTTCCCTTCCTACAATATTGTCTCAAAGTTCATTTCCTTTGTAGAGCCCCTCTATATACTCTTTCCACCTTTCGGCTTTCCCTTCTTTGCTGAGAACTGGTTTTCCATCAGTGTCCTTGATATTCATATAGCTGTTTTTCTTATCTCCAAATGTTTCTTTTATTTTCCTGTAGGCTGTATCTATTTTTCCCCTATTTATACATTCTTCTACATCCTTGCATCTGCCTTCTAGCCACTCCTGCTCAGCCATTTTGCACTTCCTGTCAATCTCATTTCTTAGTCGTCTGTACTCCATTTTGCCTGTTTCATTTACTGCATTTTTATATTTTTTCCTTTCATCGATTAAATTTAGTATCTCCTGTGATATCCAAGGATTTTTTGTAGGTCTTTCCTTCCTACCTACTTTTTCCTCTGCTACCTTTACTATTTCATCTCTCAATTTTACACATTCCTCCTCTACTGTTTTATTTTCCCCAGTTTCTGTCAATTGTTGCCTAAAGCTACCTCTGAAATTCTTAAGAACCTCAGGTTCCTTCAATTTATCCAGGTCCCATCTCCTTATTTTCCTATGTTTTAGTAATTTCTTTAGTTTCAGCCTACAGTTCATAACCAACAAGTTATGGTTAGAGTCTATATCGGCCTCTGGGTATGTTTTACACTGTAGAACCTGGTTCCGAAATATATGTCTTACCATTATAAAATCTATCTGGTATCGTCCAGTGTCTCCTGGTCTCTTCCACGTATACAACCTTCTTTTGTGATTCTTGAACCAGGTGTTTGTTATAACTAAATTATGTTCTGTGCAAAATTCTACCAGGCGGCTTCCTCTTTCATTCCTTTTGCCCAGACCATATTCACCTACTATCCTCCCTTTCCTTCTTTGTCCTACTACCGAATTCCAGTCTCCCATACCAATTAAGTTTTCCTCTCCCTTAATTGTCTGAATAATTTCCTTTAGCTCCTCATATATTTCTTCGATTTCCTCGTCATCGGCAGTGCTAGTTGGCATATAAACCTGTACTACTGTTGTCGGTGTTGGCTTCGTATCTATCTTGACAATGATAATGCGATCACTGTGCTGGTCATAGTAGTTTACCCGCATTCCTATTTTCTTATTCATTATCAATCCTACTCCTGTGATACCCCCAATTGATTTTGTATTTATAATCTTGTACTCACCTGACCAGAAATCCTGTTCATCCTGCCACCGAACTTCACTAATCCCCACTATATCTAACTTCAACCTATCCATTTCCCTTTTTAAATTTTTTAATTTTCCTACTCGATTAAGGGATCTAACATTCCACGCTCTGACCCGTAGAATGCCAGTATTGTGTTTCCTGATGATCACATCCTCCTGAGTAGTCCCCACCCGGATATCCAAATGGGGGACTATTTTACCTCCGGAATATTTTACCCGAGAGGATGCCATCATCATATGTTCATACAGTAGAGCTGCATGTCCTCGGGAAAGGTAACGGCTGTAGTTTCCCCTGGTTTTCAGCCGTTCGCAGTAGCTGTGTGGCAAAGCCACATTAGCTGATGTTACAAGGCCAGCTCAGTCAATCATCCAGACTGTTGCCCCTGTAACTACTGAAAAGGCTGCTGCCCCTCTTCAGGAACCGCACGTTTGTCTGGCCTCTCCACAGATACCCCTCCGCTGTGGTTGCACCTACGGTACGGCTATCTGTATTGTTGAGGCACGCAAGCCACCCCACCTCAGCAATGTCTGTGGTTCATGGGAGTGGGATAAATTGCTATACTTCATTAAGTTCAATAACTACATGTCCACATTTACCCATTTGAGGCATAACTGAAAAAAGTTAATCGAGTACTTCTTAATCATTTAAGGATGTTGTCTGTTTTGGCCAAATGTGACAGTGCACAGCTGAAATCATGAATGTATTCCCAGTCATCCATAGTTCAGGTTATGTTGAACAGTGACAACTAATTTGAGTTGGCAAAGCCAAGAAATGTGCATGTGAAATAAGTTATGGTAGTAAGCTGATCTGCAGTGTAATACAGTGTCAACATTTTCGCAACATTTAATTTGAAACGTAATCACATTACATTATAAGTATTAAAAGTTCCAGTTAGTCACAGGAAAAAAACACATTTCCGTTGAGTATTTTGGACATCCTCTGCACATGTAATATAAGCTAAGAAAATTGTAATGTAGGCTTATTGCTTAACTTTTAACCCATTTTGTTTATTGTAGATGAACGACTATAATATGAGGTGGGAATTACACAGCGCAAGTTAAACTGAATCCTTCAGGTGCAGGACTGCAGCCTCGTGTTTACATATGGGACGGTCACGTGATGTAAATTTCCGGCAGCTAAACGTCCGAACAGCGAAGTGCATACTGCCGCGACACAGACCCAATGAGGGTGTGTACAAACGTTCGAGCAATTTGGTATTGCATTGTGCAAGCGACAATAGTTCTCGATGCCAGTAAGTTATCATACACTGACGTCAATTCTAAGTTTTCAGTTCTTGCTTTGTAATGTTAGAAAATTGGGAGAAATGTTTTACCTCCAGACACTGAGCGATGCAAGTAATGTGAGGTTAGAAGCCTACGGGGAACGGGATTATTGGTGAGGTGCCAAATAACGTTGCACATTTAAGTTTAGCAAAACACGTGTATTAGGTATACATCAGTACATGTAGAGCGTAGTGGTCGATACAGGACGTATCTGCCCTGTCCAAAGAAGCTAAGCGGCAGATTCACTGTTCGCTGAAGGTCGATTTATGGGTCGATCTCCCCCCCTTACAGTATGGAGTACCAGTCATGAGAGGGTAGAAGGAGGGGGGGCGGTGGCAGTGTGGTGTCCTCGAGGTTAAGGACGTGCAGCTCCTCAGCATCAGGCGGCAGAGGATCGGTGCAGGTCGGTCGAGGGGGCCACCCTACCTCGTAGTCGGCAAAGAGATGCGAGCGACGGAGGCTGCGCCCGATGCGGGAGTGAGGTGGTCGAGGAGCACACGGAAACCTCGTTATAACCTCGCCTGGTGGGCACACGAATGCCTTCACACGGTCGGCTGCCATCCCTCGAGGCAGTGGGAAACGTCACACAACAAGTCGGGACGGGAGGGAGCTTCCGTCGCACGCATACACTGACACCGCGAAGACTGCGTGCTGTTGCACCGTAACGGACACGTTTGTGACGTCCTCTGCTGGGAGTCAGTTGAGGCTTCCACACACGTCTCGTCATCGTCACACGTGAAAACCACTGAATCGTCTGCGTCAGAGAAACCTGAGAGGGGAGAAGATTCTGGCGACACTGGAGGATTGTTAGGTAGAGTGGGGGTGGCAGATGCAGGCCGATAGCTGTGCTGGCTCGGGTTAGAGCGTTGGTTACCTGATGGACCACTTGAATTGAGGTCAGTAAGAGAGCTCGGGGATGAGGAGGAGGTCGATAGCGGCTCGAGGAACGTGCTCGACTGGGAGTGGAAAGAATTGAACCTTCGAAAAGGTGAATCGATCGACTGCCGGCCCAGGTTGTAGGCGGGGGTCTCGTGAGGGTGATGTGGAGGCATTGGCCCGTCGTCGTCGGGGGATAACGGTAGTGGGTCGAGCTCCACGAAGGCAGGTTTTATCATGTGGAGGGAAACTGTGGTGACACAGTCATCGATCGGGATATCCGTAGTTTGTTCTTTAGCCGATACCACCCTATAAGGGCCAGTGTACGGTGCCTGGAGGGGGGCTCGATTGTGTCGTCACGTAAGAGAACAAACTCGCGAGGCACGTACGTTCGGGGAGGGGTGTGACTAGTGGGAGGTGTGATATTGCGGTTTGCACAGTGGGTCCTCACTCTCTCTACCGGGTTAGGTAGCTCCTCGATGAGGGGGAGAGGGGAGGGCGCACCGAGCTCACCGAGGAGCACCAGATTCTGGCCAAAGACGAACTCTGTGCATGAACCATTTAAATCTTCCTTTAAAGTAGCTCGGAGTCCGAGCAGAACGAGTGGCAGAGCTTCTATCCACATGTTGCCGTGGCAACGAAGAGAGGCTTTTAGGGATCTATACCATCTCTCTACCAAACCGTTGCTTTTAGGATGGTAGGCCGTGGTGTGTACTTCATTAATGCCGCACAGTTGGCATAGGTGGGAGAACAAATTTGATTCGAACTGCCGACCCTGGTCTGTGGTAATAACAGCTGGACACCCAAATCTGGCAATCCGATAGGCAAAAAAACGTGTGTGCCACTATTGCTGCTGTCATGTTTGAGAAGGGGCAGCTTCAATCCAGCGGGTAGTTCTGTCTATCAGAGAGAGGATGTAACGGAACCCGTCAGAGGGTGGGAGGGGGCTGACAATGTCCATGTGAATGTGCTGAAACCTACCCTTAGGCACGGGGAATGAGCCGAGAGGGGATGATGTGTGTGTATTGATTTTGCAGCGTTGGCATTGTAAACACTTTTTGCCCATACCTGACAGTCCCACCGGACATTGCGCCAAACGAAACGTTACCAGCCTAGTAGAGGCACGAATACTGGGGTGCACAAGGTTATGAAGGGAATTAAAGACATCACGACATAGTGATTGGGGTACGAAAGGACGAAGGGTCCCCAACGATTCGTCGCACCACACCTCTCCGTTGACACCTGGTAAGGAGACCCGCACTGGCTTAAGTGATGAACTATGGTCGGAGATAAGGGCCATTGTGTCATCGTCACTTGACTGGAGTGTGGCAAGGTTTGAAAAATCTAGCAATGTAGAAACTAAACTGACGCCCGACAAAAAATCTGTGACCACATTGTCTGCACCCTCGATATATCGCACATCTGTTGTGAACTGTGATATGACATCAAGGTGTCTGAAGCACCACGGCGGAGGGTCTGCAGGAGGGTTTTTAATTGCTGCTGCGAGTGGTTTGTGGTCGGTGAGTATATAAGTTTCTACCGTCTAGTTCAACTCTGAAATGTTTGATGGCTTCGTGTACAGCCAATAATTCACGGTCAAAAGCATAGTATTTTCTTTGTGCCCCATTCAGGTTTTTGAAGAAGAAACAAAGTGGGGAGGTGGTGGTGTTCACGGTCTAAGAACTGCACCCACAGCTGTCTCACTAGCATCTGCGGTTATGAAAAGTTCTGCCTCAGAGTGAGGGTGTGCGATCGTGACAGCATTGGCGAGAAGTTCCTTCAGTTTGTGAAATGCTTCCTCCAACTCTGAGTTCCAAGGAACAGGGCGTGTGCCAGAAGTATTTGGGCCTGCTAGGGTGTCTGTGAGTGGGGCCCGAACTTGGGCAGCAGCCAGTAAATGGTTTCTTTAGCAGTTAATTGTACCTAAAAAACGGCGAAGCTCCTTGTACGTGGAGGGGCGTTGCATGTCCAGGACTGGGGCGACTTTGTCTTTCGGCGGGGAGATGCCCGTCGCAGAAACGGTGAAGCCTAAAAAAACGACTGTCGGCTGGTGCAGCTGAAGTTTTTTTTAGTTCAGTTCAATGCTGGCCTTTGCGAGGGTCTCCACTACTACTTGCACACGACTTTTATTATCATCGAGTGAGGGGCAGAAGATTAAAGTGCCATCAAGATAGACAAAGCAAAACTCTAAATTAAAGAGTACCTGGTTAATAAACCTCTGCCAAGTTTGGGTGGCATTATTTAACCTGAATAGCATGAACCGAAATTGAAACAGTCCGAAGGGGGTGGTAATTGCTGTATTTTCTATGTCCTCTGGTGCCATAGGGACTTGGTGGTATGCTCGCTTGCAGTCGACTACTGAGAAGAATGTTGTGCCTGCCAGTGCATGTGTAAAATCCGCAATGTTTGGTACCAGATATTTGTACATAATGGTTCGTGCATTTAAACGTCTGTAGTCCCCGCACATATGTAACGAACCATAACTTTTTGGCACGAAACGAATAGGTGACAACCGGCAACCAGACGACGGTTCAAGTACGCCAATGTTCAGAAGTTCGTCAATCTGCTCCCTCTCTATTTTCATGCGTTCTGGCGTAAGGTGACGTGGCTTACTAGAAATAGGATGGCCGTCTATTAGGCGCACCTTGTGAACCGTTCTGTTTGTGACAATAGCAACTGTATATGGTGAGCGCGAGTCGGCTGTCTCAGACGTTAAGTGTTGCGCAGCGGGAGCGGTAAACTGCGGCGCTGCTGTCTGGGTTCTACAGCGCTGCCAACTGTCCGAAGTCCCTACTGTCTCAACTTGGGCATTTTTGCCAGGAAGGTTGGTACACTGCTTCTCCAAGAGAGTTTACAGGAGGTGCCGCAGCCACTGTGGGCAGCGTTGGCTGCAGTAGCCGACTAGCAGCCCGCAACTGAACATCGGACTGCGAGCACAAAAAATCGTCTGCTTCGTGTACTGAAATGTTAACACGAGTAGCGTAACAGGAATGTTTTACATGTTCACTATCACAATCTAACCCGTGCGCGGGCGTGTTAGCTCTATTATTGCACTGACTGACCTGTTTATGAATCTCCAGAAAATCCTTGTGAGCTGTAGCGAGTTGACGGAGGGTCGACTCGATTTCTGCCGAGACAGCCGACACTCGAAGGAGTAGTTTGTTGTGTTCTTACCCGAGTTTCTCGGTGGATTCCTGCTCGGCGGAACACTGGTCAGTAGAGGCGTTGTTTACTGTCACTGTCCTTTAGATGGAATGCTCAATGATGCACACGGATAGTGTTTATCCGTGGCATAGTGGAAAACTATATTATTCACAAGGTCAGGCCAAATTTTGTGATAGCGAAGAAAATCGATTCCTAATATTGGATCGGCTATGTTAGCCACTAAAAAAGTCCACTTGAGTTGGCAGGCTGGCACAATGTTCACAATGTAAGAGGTCGTACTTGCACACTCCAAACACGTAGTGTTTACGGCCTGTAATAAAGTGCGGTGCGGCGTAATGTCATCTTTCGCTAAAGAGGAGGGCAGGATTGAAACATCTGCTCCCGTGTCGATCAGAAAGCGGCGGACACTCGACTGGAGGTGTCGTTCTCGTGTGCTACCGAGTGCAGGGTAGGTCGGCGCCCGGCGACGTCTTGGCAGGAGGTGGCGCCGCTGTCTACCTGCGACCGGTGTTTGGGTACTCGCACGGTGCTCTGCATCTTTCCGCTGCTCCGCCAAACTTGGTGTGGAAGTAGCAGTAATTATAGTCCGGTCGTTTCTCCTGCTGGGACTTGGTAGCTTCACTAGGTGGCGACTGAGCTGCTCGTGTCAGGTTGGAGCGGCGGGGTGGGCGTCTCCCAGTGTCGAAGTCTCGGAGTCGGTCGTGATGGAATGAAGCTGAGCACGGCATTCCCACTGGAGAGCGGCACGCACTCTATCGGCGGCATGGATGCGTTTGCTGACCGACCTGTCATCGTGATCAGATATTGCGGTTTGGACGGGAAGGGGCAGTTTTTCTGTCCAGATTGCCACGAGGGTGTCGTCGGGCACAGCTCGGTCGTTGGCAAGGCGTCGAAGGCACCGCCACAGTTGTGACGGAGAGTTGTCACCCAGGTGTTCTCGTAGATTAGGTGCAGTACATTTTCTTTCGTTGACTTGGTGACCCGCTCCGTATCGTCTTTTTGGCTGTTGCATACTTGGCTACCAGCGGTGGTGTACTGACCAGGTCGTAGATCAAATCTACCTGTTCATGAAGATTGTTCAACAGGCAGATGAAGCATGAGTTGTCACCCAATGTGTAATGTTGGAAAGTTTGATCAAAGAGAGCAAACCAGAAGTCAGGTGCTCGATCGTGAATGCTGGCAGTTTTGGAAGACGCTCACACGGCAGCGATCTGGCTGCGGCCGGTAGGTGCGGTGCGAGCAGGGACGTCGGGTGCCAGGCGTGGATGAATTCTGCATTTACGAAGCCTCGTGTCGCTGCCGGAGTGCTGTTAGATGGAACGGAGTGGTCAACCAGTGGAGTAGAAAGTCACGATTGAGTTGGCAATGTCGGCAGTAGCAGCTTTTACGAGGTCGGGAAAGACTGCAGGGAAACCGATTCACATGTTAGGTTACATTGTCCGTTAACAGGCGCGTTTCCAGTACTCGAATGTAGGGCTACATTACCACTTAGCTTTTGCACAGTGTTTACATTGTTCACCTGGTGCATATAAAAAAAGTTCCAGGAACTGGCACAAAAGGTCACCGTTTTGGGGCTCCTGCACCGGAGGGCTGATAATATCACTCGAAATAGCTGCGTGAGAGTTCTGAGAGGCGACAGGGGTGCTCGGAAAATGTTCGTGCAGTCGATGTGCCAGCGGGCGCAGACAGATATTGTTGAAAACTGCGCTCGGTACAAAATAAACTGTCCACAAATATTGAATTACTCGTTTGTGCATTGCTACTACTCGTGTCTGTATGGTACAGACAATGCAAAAGGATTGTTCTGATGGCTGCTTGTAGTCATACGGGGCACACGTGGCGTAACGAAACCTGAGTTGCTAAAAAAATTTTTTCCTCAAAATGGTGAGGAGAACGGTTCTGTTGAAATCGTCTGAGATGGTTGCACACCAGCAGCACTGTTGAGATCCAGCGGGTTAAACACGCCTTCTTCTTTGCACTGGTCACTGTTGAGACTAAAGGGCGAGTTGCTCAAAGCCATCGTCTTTGTGTAACGGAAGATGCGGCGGTTGTAAACAAGAGTTTCGTGATGCGGCAGGCACGTGCACTGTATGTTTCGTTCAGTGCGAATTCCAGAAAACGAGGGGTCGCCACTATAGGGAACGGGATTATTGGTGAGGTGCCAAATAATGTTCCACATTTAAGTTTAGCAAAACACGTGTATTAGGTATACATCAGTACAGGTAGAGTGTAAAAACACAACCAATTACAGGAAGTATCTGTCTGAAGAAGCTAAGCGGCAGATCCACTGTTTGGTGAAGGTCGACTTATGGGTCGATCTCCACCACTCCTACCTGTCACAATATTGGAGGTTTGAGCAAATTTGTTCAATAATAAACACTGCCACAGAGTTTTTGGTATACGCCACAACAGCAGCACTCAAAGTGTCTGGCAAAGTACATTACTGAATATGATATGGGATGAGTGTGAATATTGTTGTTTATACTGATGTTAACATACTTTTAGAAGTGGGAAGGTAGTTTGTGACATGAAAATTGGTAATAACCAGAACATAAGTCCATCTTTGTCTCTATTAGGTTTCCTAAGAATCATTGGAAGATACTAAATGGTACTTTCGAGACATAGTTATCTTGAAATTTGTGACTGTTTATTTAAGTATTTTATTTCCTGTTAAGAAAAAAATGGCTAATGAACAACAGCAAACCCAACCTTCTGCAGAAAGAAGTCGGTTTTCTTCCCAGAAATGTTACGGTTTCTTCAGTACAATTCCAGTCAAATCAGTTAGAGTTGAACGTAAAAATAGATAAAAAATAAAAAGGTCGCCAACAGAGCAGAAGCCAATTCCACAATTGCTGCTACATCTGAACCACAAACAGCATATAGAACAGACCACAACAGGAACGCGTTCCGTCTGTTTAATTCTCTTACTTTCTGTGGAGGGGCTGCAAGATATACACATATTCGTATGTATTTCTTCACGAATAATTTGTTTATATCACTGAATGGAGGTAAATTCGGCTGTTTTTATAGTTATTTCACGATGATTTATGCTTTCGATATTTTACTAATGCTTGAAACGAAAAAATTACAGAAACTATTTGGTTAATTACATGGAAAAGCAATTATTAAAAAAAAAAAAAAAAAAAATTATTCTTATGGCGCCTTGCCCACCACTAGGAGCACTAGCGTGATTGCAGCTGTCAGTTGGTAACAACTTTTGCAGCAGTATTAGACTGTGTTGTCATGAATTTATAGCATGTAGCCCCAGAGAAACCACCAATGCTATAGAGACACACTTAATTCTAATTCCATTTAGGTACAGAATGAATACAAAAATGTTATGGCGGTCGAGATGCGGCTCACCAGGCGAAGGAGCACAGGTGTGACAGCAACACAAATAAATAAATGAATACACACACACACACACACACACACACACACACACACAATCGCAAGCTTTCGCAACCCAGTTGCGTCTTCAGGCAGTAGGGAAGGAGAGGGAAAAGGAAATGATGAGGGTTTTAAGGAAGGGGGTAAGGAGCCAGCAGTAAATTCCATAAATTAACAGGGAGTAGGCATTTGGAGTGATTTAAAGTGGAACGACCATATAAAATCAATCGTCAGTAAAGCAGATGCCACTCTTGGATTCATTGGAAGAATGCAGTCTGAGAACAAAGGAAGTAGGTTACAGTACACTTGTTCGCCCACAGCTCGAATACTGCTCACCGGTGTGGGATCCGTACCAGGTAGGGTTGATAGAGGAACTGGAGAAGATCCAACGGAGAGCAGCGCGCTTCGTTACAGGATCATTTGGTAACCGTGACAGCGTTACGGAGATGATCGATAAACTCCAGTGGAAGACTCTGCAGGAGAGACACTCTGTCGCTCGGTACGGGCTTTTGTCGAAGTTTCGAGAACATACCTTTACCGAGGAGTCTAGCAGTATATTGCTTGCTCGTACGTATATCTCTCGAAGAGATCACGAAGATAAAATCGGAAAGATTAGAGCCCACACAGAGGCATACTGACAATCTTTCTTTCCGCAAACAGTACGTGACTGGAATAGGAGGGAGAACCGATAGTGGTACTCGAGGAACCCTCTGCAACACACCGTCGGGTGGCTTGCGGAGTACGGATGTAGATGTCGGCGTAGGAAGCGAGCGGTGGAGCCGGGGACCGAGAAGTCCGCCAAGTGTCGTGGGGACGGACCTGTCGACCCAGAATGCGTGTGGGAGAGTGTGCAGAAGACCGGAATGGGGTGACGACACATACTAAACATGGAGGAAGGAGAAAAGCATGTGAGGCATCCACTTCCACTGAAGGGGGGTATCAAAGCACTTGAGGAGTTCACACATAGTTTGGTGGGGAGGGCAGGAACCACTCGTGACTCTCCAACTACGTAGATCGAGCCTTCCAGCGACAGGATTGACAAATCGGTGGGAACGGGGAAGAGAATGGGAAGTTCAAACTCCAATATGGGGACACAGGGCAGGAAAAGGTGCCGGAAACCGTGAAAGGGGAAGGAGAGGGACGGTGGGAAACCCGAGGCGGAGGATAAATGAGGGAGGGCGAACTGCTCGAGCCGCGAGCAGGAGAAGTGGCAAGAAGAGGGGGGGGGGGGGCCTCGTGTGAGGTGAGCAGAGTGGGCGATGACATTGACCCGAGGAGGTGAGGCAGGTTTGACGTGAGCCGGTTTAATGCGGCTGACTGAAACTGTTGAAGGCTTGCCATAGACTAAGTGATGAAGGTATTAGGCTATCTTTTGAGCACCCGAAGTGGGCCGGAATATGGAGGGCTGAGAGGAGGGCACAGTGTGATCGTGTAGCATGATGAATTCACAGTCTTCCAGCTCCCGTGGTATTTGGATAGAAGGGCAGTGTGACTTGCTGAGGACAGGGACGATTTACATTTCCACAATGTCAATCAGAGTGGGCAGTTCGCTCGGATATGGACGGGGGGGGGGGGGGAGGGAGGGTTAATGAGCTCCCCTGGTAAAGCAGGCGGCCAGGGATCAATAATGCCAAGTTCCAAAAGTTCAGCAATTTGTTGCTTGATGGCTGCAAGTTTCTCAGGGCAGGGACAGTGCAGTTTGCTAGAAGTGGGGAGGCCATCTATTAGATGAAATCTGTGCACAGATCCGCTCGTGCTGACTGAAACATCTTCGGGAGAGGTAGCGAGTGTTTGTTTACCGACACGTGCAACGTCTGTTGTGACAATGCGAGGCAGTACAGCGTCGAGGGTGTCGAGGGGCTCGGAACTGAGTCACTCGGCGGAAGGTATCTCGGGAGCTTTCGTGACAGCCGAGAAAAGCTGAGGCACTGAAATAGTAGCCCTGCCGGCCACAGGAGTGCGCGACGATAGCGGGGTAGCAGGAGGCAGCTTGGAAGCTTTCGTGGCAGCTGAGGAGAGCTGAAGCACCGAGGTAGTTACCGTGTAGGACACCGACGTGTGCGAGGGAGGCACTGTTGCGCGAGCACGAGATGTGACACACGAGATGTGTTTGAGCAACACGCAGGGGTGACGGCGTGCGAGTCGGAAAAAGTTCCAGATGCGCGCTCGACCCTCGGGGCAGATGAGCGCAAAACGGAATAAGATTGCTGTGTGGGTGAGAGAGGTAATGCAGCAATACAGAAGATGGCCGCTGGAGTAGAACGGAGTGCTGATGAAGCATCCAAATAGGGCGTCGGTGTGGCAAGGAAGTTTTATTTACAAACGTTCGCATAGGAGTGGCGCAGGGACACAGAGGTGACACGTGTACCGGTTAACCTTCACACAGGTGCGAAAGCACTGAAAAATTTGCAGGGGGGAACACAAGTGCGGTACTGCATGCGATTATCCCTCGAAGGTACACGACGCTTTGTGATAACTCGCTGCGAGGCACTCGGCTCCTACACCGGCGAAGGAGACGGTGAAGCTGGAATTAGGGCAGCATGTGGGCGGCGAGACAAGCCAGGTTACTTGTGTATGACGTCCACATTGCGGGAGCGACTTCGACCGCCAGCGAGGAGACGAGGTGTCGCACGAAGCGTAGGCACACGTCGATTCTGACAGTCTTCGTGTAAGTGGGCTTTGCAGATTCTGTCTGCAAAGTGTATGCACTCACAGGGTGTCTAGGGAAAGTTGCAAGTGACACAGTTTGGACAGTGGCACGAAGCTCGCCGGATCGTACTGCCGTGAGAGTCGAGTCCGGATTGTCGTGCTCATTGACGAGCAGTCAGAGAGGGCACCACAGTTGGGAAGGCATCTCGTCACTGAGGTTCTGTTAGTAACATTCGAGGATGGTGCGTTTGGCGATTACGTAGCGGTCAGCCATCAGAGGTGACGTTACTAAATCACAGATGAGGTGATTTAGTAATGTCACCTCTGATGGCTGAAGGTATGAAATGCCTCACGGAGGTGGGTAATGAGGTACAGGTGATGCGCTGCACCATCCAGCAATTAGTGATCACAGATATGCTACAGCGATGTGAACTGAGAGGTCGGCGCATCGAAAGATATAGGTGGCAGTTCGTGTAGCCAACCACGCGGCAGAGAAGATAGCAGGTCGGGTGCCTGAAATAGAGCTTGGACGGTAGTGGAATCACAGAACACTCGTTAAGGGAAGGTTTGAAGTTCACGTGGCACAGCATACATTCCCAGCGGAACAGAAAATGACAGCAGTTCATCGGGGACACGGTGCGACGAGATGCCATTGTAGACCGACGTTGCAGAGGCACTGAGATGTGCCGAATAAATGGGTGGTTGCATGAACAGCTGCATTTGTCTCAACACGTTGACTGCCACAGTGAAACCAGAGGCGTGTCAGAGCCGCCTGCCGTGGCCGCTGGCGGCCACACAGCAGGCAACGTGTTAGCCATGTGTATGTGTGTGTGTGTGTGTGTGTGTGTGTGTGTGTGTGTGTGTTGAGGCGTGTACGTTCGGAAATGACCCTGTTGTGGTCGCAGCGCAGCAGTGGCTGCACTAAAAAAGGATTTGAAAATGCAACATCACTAGAATGATAGTTTGAAGCAGAAACACTTTCATTGTTATTATTTTGGTGTGGTGTCTGTTCTTTCGGACATGTCCAAAAGAACAGACACCACACCTGCTTCGCAGCCAATTGCATTTGCAAATTAGTGTTAAAGGAGAGGAAGGAAGAAGGATTAGGAAAGAAAGGATTGACAGTGGCTGCTTTAAGGCATTGAACTGAAACAATGGCGACAAGTGCAAATGTGAGCCGGACAGGGAATCGAACCCGGGTCTCCCACTTTGGGCCAGCGGTCACCTCCCGGCCGTCTCAAACTCCCACGTGTCGCACGCTATGTTTGTAGCGCCCCTATCGTTTGTACCTTCATACACTCACCATTTCGGATTCTCGTGCGAGGTCAAACGTATGACCGCATCTGCGGTGAGGTAATCGAAGCTGACGCCGTCATCGCATCTAAATACTTATTACTTTGCTGTGGTGTCTGTTCTTTCTGACATGTCTGAAAGAACAGACACCACACCAAGATAATAAGTATTTAGACGCGCCGACAGCGTCAGCTTCGATTACCTCACCGCAGATGCGGTCATACGTTCTACCTCGCACAGGAATCCGAAATGGCAAGTGTAAGAGGGCACGAACGATAGGGGCGCTACAGCCATAGCGTGCAACTTGTGGGAGTTCGAGCACGGCGAGCACGGATGGCCAAGTGGTTAAGGTGACCGCCGGCCCAAAGCGGGAGACCCGGGTTCGATTCCCGGTCGGGCTCACATTTTCACTTGTCGCCACTGTTTCAGTTCGATGCCCTAAAGCAGCCACTGTCAATCCTTTCTTTCCTAATCCTTCTTCCTTCCTCTCCTTTAACATTAATTTGCAAACTTTCATTGTTCACACTCTGGAAAGACGGTTGCACCAAACTTGCAGCAAAAGCTTCGTCTGGAATTTTTATTCCGCATGCAGAAAAAGGTGCACTTGGAGCACAAGAAAACTGCTCCGAACTGAAAGAATAATTCAAAGGAAAAACTTAAACGGCATAATCAGTGAAGTCACCCAGACCCAAGGGCTGAATAAAGTTCATTTTTGGTGGCTGATGAGCACTTTGATGACCGATCCCGTGGCCAGTGTAGGGATACCACAGCATCCGTGGTGGAGCAATTGAAGGACTATCGTGCAAAGTTTACAAGTCTGAAATATAGACATTTGGAAAATTAGAATCACACGGTAGAACTTAATACAAATACACAATCCCTGAGACGGATTTTAGTCTCAAATATGTCAAAGACATTAATGATAAATCTGATGCATAGAATTAAAATTTTTGATGCGGCTGAGAATCGAACCCGGACCTCTGTGCTTACTAGGCAGACGTCTAGTAAGCACGGATGTCCAGGTTCGATTCCCGGCCGCATCACAAATTTTAATTCAATGCTTCAGATTTATCATTAATGTCTTTGACACGGTAGAACGTTCAGTCATCCGTCAGCTCTATATGAAGGCAAAACATTGGCAAGCACATTGGGCGTAACAAAGCTGGAGTCATTACAAAACGACACTGTACTTTTAGGAAGCGGTGTGGAGAAAAAATCCTGCGAAAAACATTGTGGCGTGGACAAAGATGAAGCAGTTGCCGTACAATGCAGATTAGGCACTCGTGGAGCAGATGAGGTTTGAAATGAAATCTAGGGGAAATCTGGAATGGCAAAGTCATTGTGGCCATTGATTTCTGTCTGGTGGCAAGTCATATTTTCAAGAAGGAAAAAAAAAGGGGGGGTGCCAAAGTTGCAAAATTCACTTACGCGATTGAAAAGAAGGGAAAAAGATAAACTCTGAGTCACCAGTAGGAAATTGTTGGGGTTTGAACTAGACAGAAACCACATAAATAAATATACAGAAATTCACTTTATTATTAAGCACAATACCAGACTGACTCAGACATGTCCGATGAAATCAGGGAAGCTGCTGTTCAAATAACTTAGCCAACAAAGATAAACATTGTTCCTACTATCCCAGTGATCAATGTGGTCACGCCGCCAAAGATCGATCGGGAAACTGATCGGTAAAAATATAATACATTCTGCAGAGACTGAGCTCTGGATGCAGACATTCTTTTGAAGTTTCAATCCTGCTGTAATGGCCCCCTATGTTGTGAAATGCCAAATGTATTACTGAATCAGATTCCTATTATTTTATAAGGCATGTGGCACACTGAAATTTTTTCCATGACCATCCTAGAAGGGGTTATTGTAGCTTCTAGTTTACTTTGAAGAGTCTGTATTCGTCACTGGGTAAAGCAGAATGTGTCAATCAATATTTTGTGGCACACTTCTTTTTGAGTGGACTTTGTATTTGAAAGTAATTTGTTTCTATGAAGTATCATCTGTCTTACCTATCTTCTTTCTGGCTGGCACACCTATTTCTATGGATTTTATCAAGTAAATACACTGTTCATCATTTTTTACGGCGTGATACTCTTTGTATAGCTTTAACTAAATTTCCGAGTTGCATTGCACTGCATGCACAATCATGTTTCATGCAAACAATCAATAGTGTTACCTAATTGTCATATATTGTCATATTATTGTATTTCATATACTCTTTTAGTAATAAAGGGATGCTTACATTGTGTGTTTCTATTTGGTGATGACATTACAAAACTGTAATTACTTTAATTTGGGTTGCATAATTATTTATATGTAATATTTTAAAAGGTACATGTAACATACGTTGTTAGTGCCATGTCTTTTCCCACATATTATTTGCACATTTCAAACCACGTGCAGAAGCATCACTTTGCTACACTTCAATATTCTTGTTACATATAGCATTGTAACACAGATGCACAAAAACTGTGTGTGTCTTATAGTGGTTTTGGTACCCGGAAATACTATTTTGAAGTGTACGATACCATCTTGTATCGAAGCCTTATACACTAATATTCTAAAATACCGAGGCATTTTATATAAACATTTTACTACACCACTGTCTGATCACAATCATTATATTGGGTTCATAATGTCGATCTTCTGATAAACTAAATTAGTTAATTTATTATATATTAAATTGTGACATTGTGCAATTATTATTGTTTGATGACAAATTCTGGTACGGACATTTTCTGATGTCTTTTGCCATGTGCTGATCAGTTTGAGATGCTCTGCTCACCTTAAAACTGTGTAATTACTTTAATTTAACTATTATAAACAATGTAAACAAATTGTAATACTGCTCTAATCATAAATTACTTATATACCAGGTGATAAAAAAGTCAGTATAAATTTGAAAACGTAATAAATCGCGGAATAATGTAGATAGAGAGGTAAAAATTGACACACATGCTTGGAACGACATGGGGTTTTATTTGGGGGGGGGGGGGGGGGGAGGTTCAATAAATGTCCGACAGATGGTGCTTCATCTGATCAGAAAAGCAATAATTAGCATAACAAAATTTCTTTACAGGAAATGCTCAATATATGCAACAATAGCTGTAGTTGAGGAATAATGTTGTGAACAGCACTGTAAAGCATGTCCAGAATTACGGTGAGGCATTGGCATCGGATGTTGTCTTTCAGCATCCCTACAGATGTCGGTCGAAACCTAAAATTTAGCTGGATGTGTATAACAACAGCATAAATCTACTTACACTCTTATTGCATCCAAGCCCTCAATTACTGAATAATGTTACATAAAATTAAAATCCTGTCATTTTTATGACTTCAGTTCAACAGTTCAACATTCAAAAGAAAAATACATTGCTCTAAACAGGGTGATTTTTTCCACCATGTACATCTACGACAGTAGTTAATTTTACAGCTAACAGTGACAAGACAAAGTGTTTTAAATTAAGAAAAAAGCTTTTTCGTCCCACAGTCATTGCATTGGCAGCTAATGTCAGGTGGAGACTTCTGCTACTTAAGTACACCACACCTGACTGCCTTCTCTCCAGCAGTGACACCACTTTGAGGCGTGTGTACACCATTAATTCGTCAACCCAGTAGAGGAAAATTTTATTGACACACTCTTGAGGATGTATAAAACACACGATCACACAAACAAAGCCGTACTTATGTGAGTACAGACACCAGAGAGTGTGCAATGTTGACGGTAGTACTCTGAATACCATCCTTTTGCAGATATGCGAGCTGCAATTCGCCAAGGGGACGGTCGAAGAGGTGCCAGATGTAGCCTTACGGAATGGCCTGCCGTGCAATTTCCACCTGGTGCCTCAGCTGGCCCAGATTTAGCACCGGTAGTGCAGATTGCACCAAGATGACGTTTCATCCACTCCCAAATATGCTCAACGAGGGACAGATCTGAGGATCGTGACGGCCAGGTTAGTCGACATACACCTCGAAGAGCGAGTCGAGTGGTACGGGAACGTGTGAACGTGCACTGTCCTATCAAAAAAGCGTATCTCCTTCTCGGAGCACGAGTGACAGCGAGATGGGTTGAATGATGGTTTCAATGTACTGTGCACTATTCAATGTTCTCTAAATGACCACTGGAGGAGAACGGCCAGTGTAGGACACGGCTTCCCAAACAATCATGTGTGCCATTAAGGAGTCCACTCATGCCCCCAACCTTCAGCATGCCTCCAGTGGTGTCACATATAACATATTTCTGTCACACATGACAATCACATGGGCTACTAATACTACACGTAATATTTACCGGAAATATTCTAGTAAAATGTTATTTCATCAGAATGATTTTTAATAATTCATATAATTTAACATGTCTGGGCACTACTGATACTGAATGTAACGGGTTCGGGTGTGCGTTTGATGGTTTCGACACCAAATGATGGAACGTTCTACTCACAGACTTCGTCTACGTCAGGATAGCGACACTAGTTTGTTCCGTATGGGCTGTGAGCCCGGTCTTGACTCGGGAGATAGCTTGGCAATGAAAAAGTGGTCCAGTATAACAAAATATTTTATTGACATTCATGCGTACAAAATGGCAGGAGACGAGTGGAGTGTGCGCGCGCCGTATCGCGCTAAGGTGGCATTCAACTGACGCCACGAACCTCGTACCGAATGACACAGCTGGTGCAGCTGCCTGCCGACCACTAAGCCTCCGTGTTGCGTAAGGTGAGGTATCATCCTCACGCTGCCCCACTCCGCCGCCGCTGCCACGGTGGACGTAGCGCACTCGGCGCTGCCCGAGAGTTGAACCCAGTTCCTCCTTCACCTGCAGACAGTCACAGGAGCGCTTCAGGTGTGGCCGCATCCTTTCGTCCAGACCGCACCCCTGGCTGAGTAACTGGCTGCAGTCTTACCGCGCCACGCATAGGTTCGACACCAGATTGTGCTGCTGTCGAGGCCGGGATCCCGCTGCCCGTCGCGTCAGGCTGTGCCGCCGCTACTCCGCAGGATGCGTCTCCCGTCGGGGATGCCGCGTCGATCGTGACGATCGGCTGCTGGCCGCAATGCGTCAAAATGCGTCCGGCTGGTGACGGACTCGGTTTTGTGATAACAATAACAACAATTGTTGTCGACGAGTAGCACAGTCTGTGTGGCAGGTGACTGCCCAGCCGTGGCTGCCTGGCTGCCTACTGAACCTGTCTTTTTCACCTGTATTTATATGATGATGTTTGTGTTTCACAAATGTGGTATAGCTGATCTTTGCTACACGTGACCGCATCACACGATAAAATGAATTCTTTGTTCTAGTCCAGATACACTAGTACTGGGCTTATGATAAGTTTGGAAAGCTGTATCACACTCCGCTGTCCATTGACATTTTGCCCCCTTCCTTTGTAACTGTGTCAGGGGTCGTGCTATTTTGACAAAATTCTGCACGTAGCGACGATAATAAGACGCGAGCCCGATGAAAGATTGCACTTTCTCAATGCACTGTTATCAGACGTGGATCTGTCCTATCTCCCTGTTCACTAATTACATTACTTCCTTTAAAGCAAAATTACACTTTTATAGATTGGCCCCTAGCACACAAACTGCATTTTCCAACTAAGTTCATTAGACTTTTTTGTTCGTATATTCTCCTCAATCAATCCCTGGAGTTTGTACACTGTAACGTTTCTGCATGTTGCACATCCCGTACATCAAGAGTTATTTAGCATTGCCAACATCTCAAACACAATATTCTAGAAACCTTAAATAAAACTTTACCACCAGACATGTAATATTCTTATACTCTGTTTACCATACTATATTGCTCACACAGGAACATGTATGAATATGGTACTGCAGTTTTTATTTAAAAAACTTATTAACTTTGACAAGTGATATGTAATATTGAGCTTTATTGTTGCTGTGGTATTCAACTAAAAAGCTGAATATGACATATTACTTGTCAGAGTTAATAAATTATTTAAATAAACACTGCAGTACCATGTACATACCTGTTCCTGTATGAACAATATAGTATTTTAGTATTGAGTTTTAATACTTTCATAAATAACAATTACAAATACTAAAAATACATTATGCATAGTAATAGAATATTTTGAGTCCATAAGTCTGTGTACTAATACAAGTGTAACATTATATGTTGTAAATATTGCACAAAATTATTACATATTTACCGTTTGTTTGAATAAATTAGGGCAGACCATGTTTCATAGATCACTGAATCCTAAATCAAATATTTATTACAATTTTGTCACCCATTTCAACTATGATACTAAGAAGTTATGGACGAAATTAACTACAATACTATGCCAATAAGCAAATCTGTATTTATAAAAAAATAAACCATAAGTTGAAATACATTAAAATTACAAATCTAAATAACAGTACACTGAAATAATAATTATAAACTATTGACTTACCTAAGTAAAAACCATAAATAAACCAATAATTTCAGTATGTCAGACATTTAAATTTATAAAGTCAAATGAAGACTTGTATGTATGCAACTAATTTAAATAAAATTACTGTAATTATGTGCATCCATGTTGTCACAATAAGTAATTGTTACAAATAAGAACTAAACAACAATATTTATAACCTATTCCAAATGTTAATTTAGTATTTGTATAAAAAATGAATAATGCAATTAATTTATGACCATGGTGGCACATCTGGAAATGTATGGAGAGAAGCCATATTCTGGCAGAACAGTTTGAGCAGATGGTTTTGCCTCATTATCCATTAATTTTTGTTGTGCACCAAGTATAGAAATGTTTTAATAGAAATAAACGTATATAAAAAAAGAAAGAACAACTGCAAGAGTTCGTCATTTAACCTCCATCATCTTCCATTTCCACGTATAAGATGAACTGTACTGCCGCAAGATCCTGGATCGGCGAATTTTTCAATGCGACGGCCATCGAATAAAAGTTAAGTGCTTTTCTGTAACACACTCCTTGCGTCCTCCTAATAAAACTGTGTCTCGTAGTTCGGACACAGTTTGTCCGGACCTATTATTGTGAGCAGCAAAGGAAAGGACTCTTACAATATGGTGGGAACAAGGAGGAAACAATCCCCCTGTGTAAAATGCACTGTAAGGAAAGGGCCTCACAAAGTTTACCCTGCCCACATCAGATTCTGATGTCTCCACTGCAAGTCACGCACCAGTCCACACCAGACGTGTCGCCCCACACACCTTCATTGTTCTCCGAGGGCTGTCCGCGAGTGTCTTTCCGGTGGCACGTCTGCCCCATTCTGAAGTAATGTCACCTCACTAGTCCCTCCCTCTGTATCGGTGCTTCGTACTCTTATCACAGTTGTGCTACGTCACAAAGCGATGGCGCGGATGAAGACTCTTTGCACTGAACTTGCAGACTGTTGCAGCCAGCAGTCTCTGACACGTCTGGGCCAGAAATGAGAAGCGAGTCGGTGCCGGAGCTCCGAGCGAACGTTCACCAGGCGGACAGCGCGTCCCACTGTTTACCGCCCGAGTCGGTCGCCTCGTCCGCCTCGAGAGGTTCTCCCTTCACTTCTATGTATTCGGACTCCTGCAACACGATAAAATCATTACCTGGGTGTAACTACACGACTGCCGAATTTTACCGTACGAGTGTCGTTTGATAAGTCTGGTAAAAATAGAATAAAAATTGTTTTAAAAGCAAAAACTCACTTATAGTCTCTTTGCGAGGCTATACACTCGGTCCAGCAAGTTTCCAATTTTTTGACCGCTTCGGCAAAGTAGCCTTTGTCAAACTCTGCAAAGTAACCTGTCACAGCAATGGACCTTTCCTCATTCGACAAAAAATTCTTCCCGCTGAGTCCAATTTTCGAGTTTGGGAATAAGAAGAAGTCACTTGGAGCCAAGTCTGGTGAATATGGTGGGTGAGGAACTAATTCGAATCCCAAGTTGTGCACTTTTGTCATTGCTCTGGTATCCCTGCCGAACGAGTTCGAGAGCCCACCGGACCGCACGGACTTTGACAGCGGCCATCGGGCGGCCCGCACGACCCGCGAGCGCTGTCGTCGCCGACACGGCGCTCTCTCGTCTGCGCGGGCAGCCACGCTCTTTAGGGTCCCGAGCCGCGGCACACTCCTCGGTCGTGTCTCGACTGCGCTCCGTATACTTTTCTTGTACTACGTCGTCATCTGGCATCTTAGTCGGCTACGTTGTGCTCTCGATTTGTTCACGCTTTGGTCCGACAGTTCTATTTAGTTGTCATCACCGTTTTCACCTCTGATTGTCTCGTTAAGTGTCGACTATTAGCAGTCACTCTCCGTCGACTCCCTCGGTCGGTAGGTCTTCCTCTAGTCGCCCCGTCAGTAGTCCGGTCTGACGTCAGTCGCAATTCTACCGACACCCTCAGTCATTCGGACATCTGCGGGTCGCTCCCGACTCGGTCCGACTTTTGGTCCCAATGACTGCCGAGTGGACCGGAGCACTGTCCTGATAAACGGCACTTTCTACTGTGCCAATCTTGGAAATTTTTCAATCAGTTTCTGTATCAAATGATCCAGCAGAGCAGCGTAATAGGGCGCAATTATGCATCTGGCTTTTTCAAAATAATCAGGCTTACACAGTGGCCGTCACCTTTCCAGCTGACAAAACAGCCTTCGCCTCCTTTGGTGCACTCTCGCCACTGTTTGTCCGTTGTTTGCTCTCTGGAGTGTAATGGTCAATGCAAGTTTCATCGACGGCTATGAATATGCAAAAATGTGTTATGGATTACGCCTGAACAGTTTGAGATTCTGAACAGAAATGTTCTTTCGTTTCCATTTCTGGACCAAAGTGAGCAGGTGCGGCACCCGTCGCACACAGACCTCCTTCGTGGCCAGTTTTTGATGAAGGGTGTAATGTACTCATTCAATCACCACTAGGGGTTGCCCGCAAGGACGAGTTCTTTCCCCTTTACTGTGGAATCTAGTGGTGAATGATCTCATGGAGAATTAAACTCTAGGCAGTACTTTTATAAAGGATACGCAGATGATCTTGTCATAGTAATACTTGGCAAATTTGCTGACACAGTGAAGAATATGGCACAAGGTGCGTTGGACATTGTGCAAGACTGGTGCAGAAAACAGGATCTGGGGGTTAGTCCTAAGAAGACTGTTGTTGTACCATTCACAAAGAAGCATATACAACATTCAAGTTGGAATCTAAAGCTTTTCAATGAAGCGCTACCTGTGAAGGGGACAGTGAAATATCTAGGGGTTACCCTAGATGAGAAACTGACATGGACCCCTCACATTAGGAATATTTGCTCCAAGGCAAAAGGTACTTTAGTAAGTACCAGGAGAGCTTGTGGCAAAAATTGGGGCCTGAGCCCCAAGGGTATGCACTGGATATACACCACAGTGATCAGACCCAGGATCACCTATGGGGCGGCCGTGTGGTGGAAGAAGGTAGAACAGCAGGTTGCTGCTAAGGAGCTTGGTAAGGTGCAGAGATTAGCCTGCTTAGCCATAAGAGGCGGAATTAGCAGAACACCAACTGCTGGGATGGAAACCATGCTGGATATGCCCCCATTATACCTTTGGGTCAAGATGGAGGCAGCAACTGGTGCATACAGACTCAAAACTGGCAACAACTGGAACTCTTTGGGATATCCAGAATCACACACTAAAATAGTGAGTGAGGTAAATATAGGAAAGGTTGGGGAAATGCCAGCCGACTATATTATAACCCCATACTGCTTCAACAAGACTTTCAATATAACAATTGGAAGTAGGGAGCAGTGGGAGAAAATAGTTCAACACTGTACAGTGGATATTGTCTGGTTCACTGACGGGTCAAAATCGGACCAAGGCATTGGGGCCGGGGTGTACGGGGTGCAGCCAAGACTGGAGGGCGTCATCTCTCTAGGGAAACTGACCTCAGTATTCCAGGCCGAAATCACTGCCATCAGGGCGTGTGTGGAGGAGAATTTGCGTAGGTGCTACAAAGACCGTAGCATCTATATCTATTCAGACAGCCAGGCAGCCCTGAGATCACTGGCAGCTCCTGCACCAATGTCTAAAACTGTTGCAGAATATCACAGGGTTCTAGTGGAGCTAGAGGAAAGCAATAGGATGAACCTATTGTGGGTCCCTGGCCACTCGGGCATCAGTGGCAACGCACATGCCGACAGATTAGCCAGGATGGGGGCAGAGACTCCATTTATTGGACCGGAACCTGTCCTAACAATCAAAAAGGCAATGATCAAATTGGAGCTACGTAACTGGCTCAGAAGACAGTATGTAGAACATTGGACCAAAGTCTATCAACAAAAACATGGCAAGGTAATGATGCCAAAGCCATGTTTTAAAAGAAGCTCTGCAATCCTGGGCCTGAACAGGAGAGAGATTAGACTCATGGTTGGATTGCTGACAGGCCATGGGAATTTCAAAAAACACCTACATACAATGGGAATAACAGAAGAGGGCCCTAAATGTAGGATCTGTGATGACGGTGATGAAACTGCATCACATCTAATCTTTGAATGCATTGCATTGGAGAGTAAAAGGCACAGAACATTTGGGACAACCAGACCCGAAGAAATTGTGTCTAATAAAGAACTGGTAAAGGGACTCCTTGCACTGTTCAAGGGCATTGGTTGGCTTTACTAGATATACAGGGAGCGAAACCACACAATAAACTTAGTTTCAGTGCGGGTAGTGGTGGGTTGGACCAAGACTGTTTTAGGGATGGGAAAAACCGACCGGTTAAAACCAATACTGGTATTTTAATTTTGAATAACCCTTTTTTTTGGTATTTATTTGGTGTCGGTTGTAACCGGTTATTGCCAAGAACCGGGTAAAAAAACCGGTACGAC
The DNA here is from genome assembly GCA_026315105.1 of Locusta migratoria. Taxonomy (NCBI): domain Eukaryota; kingdom Metazoa; phylum Arthropoda; class Insecta; order Orthoptera; family Acrididae; genus Locusta; species Locusta migratoria. The sequence goes on along the minus strand of CM048752.1, from coordinate 76,186,017 downwards.
TACTTCCTGTAGTAGTGGTTCAAAATTTTTTTTGTAAATAATTATAAAAAATTAAATCTACTAGAACATAATATTTAGGGGTATTCCTAAAATTTCCACTGCTGTGAAATATTAGAAACTACGAAAAGCGATCAGTGTTAATTTATGAACAATCCCGGCAATCAGAAGTGCGCAACAAACGCGTGGCATAAGAACTTAAGGACTGGTGCAGCTATTGAGGCATTGATGCACCTGTTGTTATGTGGCGTGGCCTATTAGACGACGCGCGTGCACCGGCAGTGTGCAAGACTAGCTTCCGTCTGGTCATGCAGCAGTTCCTTGCTGTCATCGTCAGACATCGGTTGTGTCTTAAATGGCACCATCCCGAGTGTGGAAGTACTTCACGAAGTACGGCAGCAGTGAGGTGCTCCATTTGCTTAAAAAAGCTGAAAACGAGTGGAGGTACTACAAAGATGCAGTGTCATTTAAGGAGAAAGCATCGAATAAGTTTCTTGGAAGAAAAGGTAAATTCGATTCATTACCTATTATGTAAGCTTGGAATACCAACTTTTAATGTATTATCATATTGTTAAGCTAACAAATTTTATTAATGTGATGCCTTGTAAGCGAGGGGCTTTTTTAATAACCAATATGGGTTTAGGTAACATTGATCAGGTGGTGCCTTGCGAGGTAGCCGTGCGGTCTGAGGCTCCATGTCACGGACTGTGCGGCTGTTCCAGTCGAGGTTTGAGTCCTCCCTCGGTCATTGGTGTGTATGTTGTCCTTGGCGTAAGTTAGTTTAAGTTAGATTAAGTAGTTTTTAAGTCTAGGAACTGATGACCTAAGCAGTTAGGTCTCATAAGAACTCACACTCATTCGAACATTATTTGATCACGTGGTACACAGCTTTCCTAGTTCAATTTGCATAAATTTACACTGACAACAATCATACTGTTAGTCGGAACTGTGACTTTATTTTTCGAAATACTTGAAGTTCATTTACTGACTGTAACTTATATATATTGTGTATATAACGAGATATTCGTATGCGCTGGCTCACAAGTCCAACTTACAGAGTGGTTGGCTCAATATTCGCAACCACCGGATGGAAATACTGGGCCAGTAAATCTGTATGCTTCGTATATCGTCTTCAACGAACTCCTGGCTAGGCTTACACACACTCAAGAAGGTGTAGTATTGGGAGGGTATCTTGCAAAATATGGAAAGACTAGTAATTTGTCGTATAACGTAAATTTACTTAAATATTAACTAAATTTCGTAAGTTTCGGTTTCGGCCGAAACTAGAAGAGCCGATGATTACGGTTTCTGTTTCGGCCGCAAAATATGTTTCCTTCCAACTCTACTGGAAATAATAGCAATAAAAACCGAAAACCGGTTATTTAAAAAACTGGTTATCTTGAGCAATTATTACAGTGCGGTTAAACTGGAGATGAAAAGACCCGGTGCAACCAAAAACTGGTTGCTTCAGCGATAACCGCCATCCCTAGAGTGTTTTGGCTTCCCTGAGAAAATCAATCAATCAACTCATTCAATTGAGATGCCTTATCGATGGTTTCCAGTGTGGCAATTTCAGTGGGCTGACTGGAGCGTGCTACATCATCTGTGTTTCATTGACCACATTCAAACTCATTGATCTACAAGTAAACGGTCTTCAGAAGCCACATGGACCTCCTCCAACTCAGATTTGACCTGTGCAGCTGTCCAATCCTTCAAATGAAAATGTTTAATGACTGCATGAAATACGTTTTTCTCCTAACTAAGTATGTAGTTAACATTTCAGCTGGCAGTCAACAATCATTAACAGTTGTCATTCAAAACCAGCTGTAAAATCTGTGAAACTATCACGCTTACCAACAACAGTGCGGGTTCTGAAAACTTGCCGCTCTTTCATGCAAATTTACCAGACTTATCCAACCACCCTCGTACGTTGCAACCGCACCTTGCTGTGCAGACAAATACGTCTCACTGTCATTGACATCTTACCTAATGAACCTCGTGGGGGTCATTTGCATAATGGTTTTTAGTAAAGGAAACCTATGTTCTCTCAATAAAATGCAGAAGTTGCAAAAATATTACACATTTATCAGACATTAGATGCAATAAAAACAATCAACTTTTATCAATTTAATATACGTTGACAGATAAAAAAATCACACCAAGGAGAAGCCACAACAGCGGCATAAGCAGCAAACACACAACAGTCAGGTAAATACACAAGCTGTCAGACCGAGTGTCTCCATATTATGGTCAAAGAATTGAAATGACAGGGAGAGGAATGAAGGATGTGGATTAGTGAGGCTCAGGAAATGGTCTTGGGCCATGGAAAAGTCTTATGGGGACTGGAGTCTTTATTTCCCACCCTGACATGTAAGTCTCCTCAGTTCCAGATTGTGACTTCTCTAAAACTCTCGGACTTCTTAAATTTCTCCAGTTTGCTTCCTTCATCCCCCTTCACCTCCCTTGTGCTAGGAGGAGGAACCACACACTTTTTTCCTAACTGATTTGCTTGTTTTCTCCTACCACCACTTGATGATGACATTTTTATCTATCAATAATTTCAGATTTAATAATGATTAATGCTTCTCTTTAGGAGCAATAAATGAATAGTAAATAAAAGATTAGAAGACTCTTGGGATAAATATATTGTATACATCAAGAATAACATGCAGTTCCATTCACTACATTAGAATGTAGATATTTATGTAATCAGTCTCTGCAACTGAATAATAAAATTTTTATATTGCCACATGCATTTCTCCTCTATTTGGAAGGCATCATCAGTGACAATATTTGGTGGATGCAGCTTTACATGTAGTGTGGATGGGTGACTTTAGGTTGTTTTATTTCCAATTATATTCCCTTGGCGTTTTTCTTTTTAGCACTTCACTACTAGCTCAATGTAGACAAGTGTAATGTGCTACGAATACATAGAAAGATCCTTTATCATTTAGCTACACGATAGCAATCAGCAACTGGAAGCAGTTAATTCCATAAATTATCTGGGAATATGCATTAGGAGTGATTTAAAATAGAACAACCATATAAAATCAATTGTCGGTAAAGCAGATGCCAGACTTAGGTACATTGGAAGAGTCCTAATGAAATGCAGTCCGGAAACAAATGAAGTAGGTTACAGTACACTTGTTCGTCCATTGCTCGAATACTCCTCACCAGTGTGGGATCCATACCAACAAAACCTTAATGAAGAGTCAGCACATTACTTTTTCTTTAAAACCTTCCAAGACATTCTAGCACCTAGACAGTGTAATAGATACTCCTCACCAGTGTGGGATCCATACCAACAAAACCTTAATGAAGAGTCAGCACATTACTTTTTCTTTAAAACCTTCCAAGACATTCTAGCACCTAGACAGTGTAATAGATCCACCCATTCCCATTCATATTAAGCTCTATTAGTAATGTCTGTCAGCAAAAATATTAAATGTCTTGTTGTCGTTCGATCTGTTTATATTAGCAGAGCCACATTAGTCATTGTCTAACCACTTTGTAAATATTTCATCTTTTATATATTTCATCTTTTCTATATTTATTAATGTATCCCACTTGTTTCATTACTAATGCAGCTATATACTAGCAAAATTCAATACAATGTGTACAATATAATTTAGTCCCTTATATACTTTTTATGCATATGCAATGTCTCAAAACAAAGAACATTAATTAGTGAAGTGCATTATCCAGCATAGCCTTCCTCTTTGCACCACATCCCATGTTTATATTTTGTGCACTCATTACACTAAGTGTAGCACAAAATACTGTTATGTGTGAAATAGTCGCTGCCCAATGCACAACATGGTTACGCTTATACCTGTAATAAAAACACGAACCACCATGACGGTGTGAACCTACATTGGTGCAACATAATACATGTCCCTGTAATGCTTCCAGTTGCTGATTGCTATCGTGTAGCTAAATGATAAAGGATCTTTCTATGTATTCGTAGCACATTACACTTGTCTACATTGAGCTAGTAGTGAAGTGCTAAAAAGAAAAACGCCAAGGCAATATAATTGGAAATAAAACAACCTAAAGTCACCCATCCACACTACATGTAAACCTGCATCCACCAAATATTGTCACTGATGATGCCTTCCAAATAGAGCAGAAATGCATGTACCCACTGAAGATGTGCCCTGCAGTGGCTCGAAAGCTAGTTACATCCATAAAAGCAGCTGGTTGCATTTTTTAACCAAAATAAACTGCCAATACTTGTTTATCTCTTTTCCTTCATATTTATGTACAAAGTGAAGAAAAAACAGAGTGAACAACATAACAACATTTAAGAAGACACTGTAGTATTTGTGTAATAGGTACGAGCTGGACAGAATAAGTTAACTTTCGATGTTAGCAGACAGGCACTTGGAAATTTTGAACTCTGCGCTCGGATGTCTACAGATCAGTGGGGTTCCCAAACTTTTTTGTTGCGGAAACCACAGTTTTAGTGGACAAATTTTTGCGACCCATTACAGCAACTTCATATGAGTGCCAAATTATATGTGCAAATGCTATGCTCAGCAAGAATTTTTAAAGTGCTGGAGGGACCATTACTAAAGAAGAGAAACCATTATTTTATAAAAACTAAATGGTAAACTCAAATATATTTTGGAACTGTTTAGTCTCGGTCTCAATATTAATGATACTTTCTCTACCTGTGTGAAGTTCGCTAGTTTTACGCATAAAATGTTTTTGGACACAAAGACTTTCTATATTAATTTAATTTTTAATCTTGGCAATGTATGGCATGTGCGTGATTAGTTGTGGATGCCAGTAACTCAATCAAAGCTGTATTTGCAACAACTCCCAGATCTCCCTTTATTTTTATCCAGAATGGAAAAATGCTCGAGGCTTTAAAGAAAATATTTCAAAGAAAACTCGCATGATATTTCCTTTAGATAGTCTTCCTTAACCCAGATGTTCTTGAATTTTTTGTCGGTTACTTTTGGTTTAAAAAATATTTTATTATATCTCTAATACATCATTCAAATGCTGCAACATTGATTTTACTTTAATTGCATCCTTAGTCTCTGGAACGAAGTAAAAATTAGAACACATGTTAGATTTGACATTTTAATTGTAAATCCATCCATATGTTTCTGAATAATAGAAATTAAATTGATATGTTAATACTTACACACCCAAAATCATGAGTTAACTGATACGTTTCTTTGGAATCCCTCTCTTCAAAGGGGACTAACATATAATGACATGCTAACACAATGATTGTTAGAACACGAAGGTCAATGACCGACATTCAAATGACAGTCCGATGTTGAAGAAAGTGTTTTGTGCCAAAAGGAAACAATTTACCTTAACTGTTTAAAAAAACGAAACACCATCCTTCTGGAAGGACGTCGGGATCATCTGGGTTAAATGCTGACAATTTTTATTTTATATGTTTGTCATGTACACATGAATTTGTTATTTATAATTAATTATTTAGAATTCTTGGAAAGTAAGTCCTAAAACAAGAAGAAATTTACACTTGCAGGAAAAAAAAGATAAATAAACAAATAAACTACTTGTAAAAACCTTACATATTGTTAATTGCCGAGGGGTGTGCCAGATTGTATACAGTGTCTTTATTATTCCTCTCAGCAAGCCTTACCTGTTTTCTCCACTCCTCAGAAGAGTTTTCTTCGTATTCAGCCACTGGTTCCACCTTCACAGTTATCGTTTCACACGCCTGCAACACCCACAACTGTACATTAATTCTACTACAACATTAGCCATGGAAAACATACAGTACTGACACTACTATCAAGGGCAGATCACTGCTGTTTTGTGTGTTACTATGTGGGAAAAAAAGTTTCTGTCTTAGTGGGAACACAGCAAGACAAATAGATGATAGAAGCTTTCAAAACGTGGTGCTACAGACGAATGATTAAGATTAGATGGGTAGATCATGTAACTAATGATGAGGTGCTCAACAGAATTGGGGAGAAAAGGACTTTCTAGCATATCCAGACTAAGAGAAGGGTTAGATTGGTGGGACACATTCTGAAACATCAAGGAATTGTCAGCATAACATTACAAGGAAGTGTGTGGGGTAAAAATCACAGAGGGAGACTGAGGGACAAATACAGTCAGCAGATTCAGAAGGATGTAGGTTGCCGTTCGTATTCTCAGATGAAGAGACTTGCACAGGACAGGGTAGCGTGGAGAGCTGCATCAAACCAGTCTTCAGACTGAAGACCACAACAAAATGTTTGTCATCTACAAACAGATTTGTTATTTATAATTACTGATTTAGAATTCTTGGAAAGTGAGTCCTAAAACAGGAACAAATTTACTCTTGCAGCAAACCAAAATTCTATTTGTAAAAACCTTACACTGTAATAATCGCTGAGGGGTGTGGCAGATTGTGTTGGTATTATTGCTGGAACCACGACCACTACTTCCTCTCTCAGCAAGCCTTACCTGTCTTCTCCACTCCTCAGAAGAGTTGTCTTCGTATTCAGCTTCTGGTTCCACCTTCACAGTTATCGTTTCACATGCCTGCAAACACACACAACTGTACATTAAATTTACAACAACATTAGCCACGGAAAACATACAGTACTGACACTACTATGTTGTGTAGGGTAACACTTTGCTTTGTTATATTGGTGTATTACAAGGAGAAATTAGCACTGATGAATGATGATTATCTACTACTAATTAAATTTGCAATGATACGTCTGTCCTTAAAGAACAGATGTTGCCGATGGCCGGCAGCTATAAATGTTAAATATACATTCATTACATCAGAATATGCGATAATTTCCGACTTTAGCTACTCCTCGTTAGTTGTTCTATCATTTTGTAACATATCTGCTTCTCTTGTAAAGTTCTCCACGTGCCTGAAATTCGGGTTAATTTGAGTGCTGGGTGATATCTTACAGACCTACATCACTTAATGTGAACTCACAACAGAAGTCGCACTTTTCATAAAACTATATTCAATGATACATTACATTGTTGATCTGCATACTGACATACATAGTGACTGCCCAAAGACAGCCTTAATAATGACGCCCCGAGTCTCTCTGCTCGGATCCTTATATACTATTTTGACATGTGACAACAATACATATTATTGTTAGAACCAGGAAGTTATACATTTATCATTAACAACGGATTTGTTACAAAATATACTTAATATTGGTAAGTAGAGCATTAAATGTTTACTCTTTTAAATACAATAACTTTGATAAGAATTGCCACAGTTAAGCAATATATGATATTACATGTATTTGAACAATTGAATTCATAAAGACGTTAATAACATGAGAATTATGTTATGAATATAATTCCTAACATGTACAGATTTACATTTTTGCAAGCTTAACTATTGACAGTTTCTTTTAGTTCTATAAATATCATAGTTTCCAAGTAATGCTTAAAAGCTGACCATGTGGTCATGTTGGTTTCAGATTAAGTCTTCAGAATTCACATAATAAATTATTGCCAGTATTACATTAATGTACCAAACGGCATTTTAAGTCCATGTACTGAGTTTGATGAGAATCTAATATAATTTAATATTCTTGTTACTAGAATCCATTTTGTGCCAGCCCACCACAGAATTATAACGAAATAAAAGGTTTCCGCTTGGTAGGCAATGTGAGATGTTTCTTTTATTAAACTTCAAAACCTATCGATTTCATCCCTATGATGGGACATCATCAGTGCAGAATTGCAAGTCATGATGACCTATGTGCTCTGCTTACAACATTTTTATCAGTCATGTCATAAAAAACCATAGGTCATCATGACTTGCAATTCTGCACTGATGATGTCCCATCATAGGGATGAAATCGATAGGTTTTGAAGTTTAATAAAAGAAACATCTCACATCGCCTACCAAGCGGAAACCTTTTATTTCATTATAATTTAATATGTTTTCTGTTACTACCTGTTAATTCTACACGTGCTTACTTTACATTCCAGAATACAGCTTTAATATGCAATAACTCTGCCTTTTACCAATGGATGAACATTAACTCAGTAGTTATTAGTTTCTGTGGTGTGTTTACAATCTGGTAACATTCTTAAACCAAAGTTATATGATATCTGTAGATCAGCATAGGGCTAATACACAGGGATTTTTTTACAAGAGTTACAAATTGTATTGGTGTTGCCTACATGCAAATGTGCAGTCTTTAGGTGTTTCCCTAAGTGGTCTGTTACGTCTCAATATGTTACAGTTGTCTTTTTCCCTTATTGCTCGCATGTATTAAGCACTGATTCCCGTGATGAGGAGAGACATGCTACACCATCATAAGGCTGTCTTGGCTGTGATGTTTACAATGATACGTCTGTTCTTAAAGAACAGTCCAGCGCAAATTTTCGTATGTTACAAAATGATAGACCAACTAACGAGGAGCAGCTAAAGTCAGAAATTGTCGCAAATTGCGATGTAATGAATGTATATTTAATTAAATTTAATTTATTTAGTTTGAGGATGTGTGGAATGCACACAACTCTAGCGCACCATTTTTCTGTTTTTGCACAAAACTAACAGCCGCGCAGATGGCATTTGACACTGGCCATGGTTCACGTTTGGCGAAAGTGGCCTTTCTCATTGTTTTATTCACGAACCTGACCTTGCCTCTGAGTTGTTGTGGAGCATGCAGCACCCCAAAAGGGAGAAGAAGTTGAAGATATGAGACTTGCATGGTAATGCGGGATGCCAATTTGGACAGATTTTAAGGCCAGACACAGTTCATAAGATAGTGTTTCTAAATTATAAGACAAGTTAAAGGCGAAGAAAACTTAATTGTGATGGGGACTGGAACTTTATAGTAGTAAAGGGAAGAGAAGGAAATGCAGTAGGTGAATATGGACTGTGGAAAAGGAATGAAAGAGGAGATCGTCTTGTAGAATTTTGTGCAGAACACTATTTAATAAACACAAACACTTGGTTTGATCATCATGAGAGCAGGTTATGTATGTGGAAGAGACTAGGAGACACTGGGAGATACCAGATTGACTTTATAGTGGTAAGGCAAAGGTTTAGAAACCAGGTTTTAAATTGTAAGATATATCCAAGGGCAGATATAGACAGACCGTAACTAATTGGTTATGAATTGTAGATTAAAACTCAAGAGACTGCAGAAAGGTAGAAAATTAGGGAGACAGAATCTGGAAAATTAAAAGAAGGGGTGGTGTAGAGTTTTAGACGGAGTATTAGGCAAGGATTGTCTGAAATGGGGGAAAGTAATACAGTAGAAGGAGAATGGGTAGCTCTGAGAGATAGGGTAGTGAAGACTGCAGAGAATCATATATGCAGAAGAAGAAGGCCTAATACAAATCCTTCAATAACACAGTAGATACTGAACTTAATTGAGCAAAGGAGAAAATATAAAAATGCATCAAGTCAAAGGAAGGCAATGGCATACCACCTCCAAACAGGACCGTTCCTAGTAAAGCTCTGAGGTGTTCCAACTAAACTTTGGACTGATGACTTCTTCACAAGCAACAATCTCATGGCAGGTCCTTTCTGGAGTTTCATGCCTCTGCCTCCCCTGTGTCAACTGTGTAAAACAAAATAAGTATTTGTAAAATAAAATGAATAAGGCTTCAGTCACTAAATGATGATTCATTAGTGCACAATGTATTTCCAGCCCTACAGGGTTGTCTTCAGATGCCTCTTTGATGCTTTACATATATTTGAAGACCTGCGCCCCTAAGTACCAAATATGGGTGGTAACACTGTGGCAAATTTTAAATACAGGTTCACATAATTAAAGAGATTGAACAAGTAACTTGCTTATTAACAGTGATGTTCAAACAAGTCTGGAGCAGCACGAGATATGTGCATTGTCTGCCCTGCATCACACTTGCAGGTATAAACAAACTTTTTTATTTATTGTGATGTTGTTGTGACTTCTTAGGCTTTCCCAGTATAATAATATTCTTCTCAGGTCTTCTGCCAAATAAAGACGTCATCCGGAAACAATATTTTGGCGATTCATCTCGCTGCCATCCTCAAGTGAATGTGTCAGTACACTGACTCGCCAAGACTGAGTACGAGCGGCGAACGGAGCCCCAATATACGTCGCAATACACCGAGACCACGTGTGCAATAATGGACAGTTGTAGAAGCCACATAAATGATAGATTGGTATTCAGCAGGTCAAGAGAGACTTTTTTTTAATGTCAAACAATAAAGGGTTCCACATTTTCCTTAAGGCAAAACCCTTGTCTCTATTTATAATATTGTCAGCAAGACGAATTTCGATCAACTCTTTTAAAACCCACAAGTGTCTGGAGGTTCGTTGACGATACTTTCATGGCATGGTCACATGAGAGAGATGCTCTAAACCATTTTCTGGACCATGTTAATTGTCTTAATACCAGGATTAAGTTCTCGATGGAGGTGGAGAGCAATGGAATGCTTCCATTTTTAGGTGTTGCGGTGAACATGAAGCGTGACGGAACATTGGTACATAGCAGAGTTGCCCCCCCCCCCCCAAAAAAAAATATTAGGTCTTGTTTGCCATTTAATATTGAAATAAAATTTGTTTTATTTCATGTTTTGTAAAATGTGTTATAAAGCCCCCCCCCCAGCTAAAAGTACTATTTTTTCACCCCCCACGCAGTAATTTCAATGATGCAATTTGCATCATGCCCCCCCCTCCCCCCCCCCATGGGCATCTCTGGGACACAGCCGCTGCTTGCATGCAACAAGTTGTCATCCTCCATACCCGCGCACTCGTGTCCTGTGTACACTGACAAAAAAAGCTTTTGCCATTTCAGCCTCTGAAGGTCTGACTAAAAAACTGGACCACCTGAGAGTGGTATTCAAGCAGAATGGTTACAATGACCAACAGATCTGCCACACTTTCCAGTTTGGACCGTTGCACGAACCACAAGAAGAAACTTGCAAATCACTCTCTTTCCTATATTTCGCTGGAAACATTTCTTCGAAAATAGGAAGATGTTTGAAAAGACATGACAGCCAATGTATTTTTCATTCACCAACTGGTTAGAGCGCTCCTGGGGTCAGTAAAGGATGACTTAGGATCGAGGAAGACCAATGTATACAAAATTCCTTGTCCCTGTGGAAAAGTTTACATCGGTAAGACAATTCGAACAATTCAAGATTGATGTACTAAACACCATTGACACACACAAGATTGTCAGAGAAATCTGCAGTGGCCGAGCACTGTCTTACTGGTTTAACTTGCCAGGCGAAAAAGCGCAGGTTTGTTGATAGCGACACAAATAAACACACACACACACACACACACACACACACACACACACCATACTTTTGGCCTTACAGCCACCTTTCAGTTTTTTATTTTACAAAGAAATATGACATTTATCTAAAGATTTCATTATTAGTTTTATAACTAGTTTATTATTTTAATGCAGGAGAGTTGACATGGGGACTCTAGTAGCTTTAGATTTACTGAATAGCGATCTATAAATTACGCGACTTCTACCATTAGTGGCGATGTAACGAAGACCGTGGAACTGTACATTCTCGCGCTCGCGCTCTCGCCCTACCGTGGTGTATATAGGGCCCTCCGCTCACGGCTCGTACTCGGTCTCAGCGGGTTGGTGTACCGGCACACTCACCTGAGGACAGTGGCCACGTGGATCGCCAAAATATCAGTCCCAGATAATGTCTCTGTCCGGCAGGCGCCCCGAGAGGAATATCATCAATTATTACACCGGGAAAGCGTTTGTAATCACAACAAACATCAAAATTAATAAATAAAAGTTTATATTTTTAAAAAACACAGTCTCCACAGCAAGATAATTGTTATTGTTATTAGGCAACCGGTTTCAGTCTGTTTGTGAGGCTATCTTCAGGCCGACTGCAATACAATAATATTATAGTAATAACGACGGTTTACAACTCACTGCAAAGACGTGGCAATGAGCTGCGACAGGCACATACAAAAGACACACACATACAACACTTTCAGCTATCAGCCATGGCCTTCTTCAGAAAATCTCCAATAACTATAGCAACTTAAATCCACTAGAACTAGTTGTATTTGTCTCTTGATATCCATCTGTTTTCTAAAACCGCACCTCCCCCTCTCAACCCCCCCCCCCCCTCCACACACACATACTTACTTCACTGCAATGCTAAAGTAATGATTTCTTGTCTCAAAATATGGTGGAAATATAATTATAATCATAAATTCATCCATGTTATTAGGATTGTTTTGAGGTCTGTGACTGTATTATAAACTTTTTTGGAATAATTAATGCTGCAGCAGTCACTTTTTTTTTATATTTTTATTAGCATGACACATTTTGGCAGCACACTGCCATCATCGGGTACATTTTTACAGTTCATTATTGACTTCTTATGTTTTGTGTTGTGGATGCTAGTGAGGTTATGTTTGGACATTTTTAACCTGTTCAGGAAGATATAGTTTCCTGAACAGGTTAAAAATGTCCAAACATAACCTCACTGGCATCCACAAAACAAAACATAAGAAGTCAATAATGAACCAGTAACTGTAAAAACGCACCTGATGATGGCAACATGCTGCCAAAATGCATCGTGACAATAAAAATATTAATAAAAAGTGACTACTGCAGCATTGATTATTCCAAAAAAAATTATAATCAACCAATCCCTTCTTTTATTTAAGTTATGCCACAAACTTCATTCTCTCCTTATTACTTGGTCATCTAACTTTCAGCACATAATTTTTTTGTAACAAACTCAGTTGTTTGAGACAATTATTATCTTTTACTCAATTAATTATGAAAATTCTCCTCAGAGATGGTAAATATTGTTGAGACGAGATAGAATGGCTGGCCAGTACTTGCCTTTGTGCTGTACCGCCGATAGTAACACAAATGAAGAAACAGAAAAGAGGGGACAAAAAGGACAAGCTTTCGGAACAAAGTTCCTTCATCAGGTGGGAGAGAAGGGAAGAAGAAAGGATGGGAACAGAAGGTAAAGGTGGTCCACGACCTAGGTCATGAAGGTGGTGTTTCGGAAGTGTGGACGTCAGAGATACTGCATGTATGTACTGAGCCAAGCCAGAGAGGATAAATATAACCAAAGACGAAAGATCAAGTAGTAAAGAGAAGAGAAGATGAGTGAAATGAATGATGCTGAGGGGTGAAGGAGAGGCGGGGGGTTGGCTAAAGCGTTTTTCATTAACAGGGAAAGATGGATGAACACACACACACACACACACACACACACACACACAGAGAGAGAGAGAGAGAGAGAGAGAGAGAGAGAGAGAGAGAGAGAGAGAGAGAGAGAGAGAGAGGTAAGGAAGGGATAATGAATAGGTGAGCTGAGGATGGAGGAAGGGGAGGGGTTAGCGTAGATTTAGGCCAGGGGGGCGGTGGGAGGAGAGGATATGTTGGAGGGCAAGTTCTCACCTCCGTAGCTCTGAGGGACTGGTGTTGGTTGGTACTATCCAAATGGCACGTGTGGTGTAACACATGCCCAGGTCCCTGGAGTTATGCTGGAGGGCCTGTTCTGCCACAGGATATTGGGTGTCCCCCAGGCAAACAGTCCGTCTGTGCCCATTCATCCGCTCAGCCAATTTGTTAGTCGTCATACCAACATAAAAGGCTGAACAGTGGACACATGTCAGCTGGTATATGACGTGTGTTGTCTCGCATGTGGGCCCTGCCTTGAATCGGGTAGGTTTTTCCTGTGGTGGGGCTGGAGTATGTGGTAGTCGGAGGATGCATTGGACAGGTTTTGCAGCGGGATCGGTTGCAGGGGTAGGAACCATTAGGTAGGGAGGGTGGTTTTGGGATGTTGTAAGGTTGGACAAGGATGTTGCAGAGGTTGGGAGGACGGCGGAAGGCTACTCTGGGTGGTGTGGGAAGAACAGTTTGGAGTGATGGTCTCATTTCAGGGCATGACTTGAGAAAGTCATAGCGCTGTTTGAGGAATTTGTTGAGGCATTCCAGGCCAGGATGGTACTGGGTGACTAAGGGGGTACATCTGGGTGGTCTGGGGTTAGGAACATTGTTTTTGGAGGGAGAGAAATGGTCAGCTCGGGAGATCTGTTTGTGGACGAGGTCTTTCGGGTAGTTGCGGGAGAGGAAAGCATTGGATAGATTGTTGTTGTAGCTGGTGAGGGAGTCGGAACTCGAACAGATACGTTTCCCACGGATGCCCAGGCTGTAGGGAAGGAGTCGTTTAATATCCTAAATCTACGCTAACCCCTCCCCTTCCTCCATCCTCAGCTCACCTATTCATTATCCCTTCCTTACCCCTCTCTCTCTCTCTCTCTCTCTCTCTCTCTCTCTCTCTCTCTCTCTCTCTCTCTCTCTCTCTCTCTGTGTGTGTGTGTGTGTGTGTGTGTGTGTGTGTGTGTGTGTGTGTGTGTGTGTTTTCATCCATCTTTCCCTGTTAATGAAAAACGCTTTAGCCAACCCCCCCCCCCCCTCTCCTTCACCCCTCAGCATCATTCATTTCACTCATCTTCTCTTCTCTTTACTACTTGATCTTTCGTCTTTGGTTATATTTATCCTCTCTGGCTTGGCTCAGTACATACATGCAGTATCTCTGAGGTCCACACTCCCGAAACATCACCTTCATGACCTAGGTCGTGGACCACCTTTACCTTCTGTTCCCATCCTTTCTTCTTCCCTTCTCTCCCACCTGATGAAGGAACTTTGTTCCGAAAGCTTGTCCTTTTTGTCCCCTCTTTTCTGTTTCTTCATTTGTGTTACTATCGGCGGTACAGCAGAAAGGTAAGTACTGGCCAGTTATCTTTTACTGTTCATCAACTCTTGCAAAGGGCAAAAACGATTTGCAACAGTTGACAGACAATACATTCTTTTAAACATTAGTACAGTTGATGACTCAAGTCAGTTACATTGACTATGGTTGATATATTTGATGCTTATGATAAAAGAACTGAAGTTTTTAATGTATTTCTTGAAAAATTAAATTGTTATTAAGGCTCTATGTGAACAAAGCTTTTGAAAGAGAGCTTTCTCATTAACTAAAGGATTCAAAAATAAACTAGCAACACTGGGAAAAAATTAATTAAATAAATAAAAGTGGCCATGAACAAATAAAACACACGGTTCCCACCTGTTCAGCAGTTGCAGATGTGGACTCACTGTAGTTGTCTGCCGGCTCCTTCTTCACGGAGGAGATCTCACATGCCTGGAAGACATTAGTTTGACATGCTAAACCAGTATGAGGAGTAGTCAGAGTAATAACAAATTGTTTTTGAGTGATGTAATACCAAACAAACTTTAGGATTTGGCAATGACATTGTAAGCCTGTCAAATGCTGAACAAGGCCACAAAGGATCTGTCTGTTGGAAAGCATCACAAAAACGGGTGACATGAACCTCAACAACAACAAAGAAGATTAATGGAAGATAGTCATATTAAATTTGGCAGTCTTGAACGAAATAGGTGAAAAAATGGGACACTAAAATTACTAGACAAGTTCTGATGTTTGGATATCTAATGTAACACATTACACTACACATTCTCTAGATTGACTCAAGAGCATCAAATAATTTACCTTGTGTAAAGTTTATTGTTTAGGAACAGTAACTGGTAGAGGAACCTCGTTTTTGCACAGGTTCCTGGTGTCAGAGGACTGACAAAAAATTAATGGTGATGCTGAAAATCATGAAGCATTTTTCCATGGAAATATGTACCTTCTATGATCTTGAAAAATATTAATTTCCATTGTCTTTTTAATCAGTGTGTCAAGACAGATGTATGAGCTCTCCAGTGTGATGCATTGCATTGGAGAGCAAGAGGCACAGAACATTCGGGACGACCAGACCCGAAGAACTAGTAAAGGGACTCCTATCACTATTTAAGGCATTGGTTGGCCTTACTGGATATACAGGGAGTGATACCACACAATAAACTCAGATTTGATGGGGGCAGTGGTGGGTTGGACCACAACTGTTTTGGCTTCCCGGCTAAAATCGATCACTCAATCAAAGCTCCATTTGGTTATATTACAGAAATGTGTACAGGTACAGAAAATTATTTGTTGTTGTTGTGGTCTTCAGTCCGGAGACTGGTTTGATGCAGCTCTCCACAATACCCTATCCTGAGCAAGCCTCTTCATCTCCACATAAGAACGACAACCTACATCTGTCTGAATCTGCTTACTGTATCCATCTCTTGGTCTTCCCCTGCGATTTTTTCCCCACACACTTCCCTCCAACGCTAAATTAACAATTCCTTGATGTCTAAGAATGTGTCCTACCAATCTATCCCTTCTTTTAGTCAAGGTATGCCAGAAATTTCTTTTCTCCCCAATTCTGTTCAGTACCTCCTCATTAGTTACGCGATCCACCCACCTAATCTTCAGCATTCTTCTGTAGCACCATATTTCAAAAGCCTCAATCCTCTTCCTGTTCACACTGTTTATCGTCCATGTCTCACTCCCATACAAGGCAACACTCCATACAAATGCCCTCAGAAAGGACTTCCTTAGGCCTAAATCAATATTCGATGTTAACAAATTTCTCTTTTTCAAAAACGCTTTTCTACCCATTGCCATTCTGCATTTTATATCCTCTGTACTGCGACCATCATTTGTTATTTTACTGCCCAAGTAACAAAACTCATCTACCTCCTTTATAGCTTCGTTTCCCAATCTAATTCCTTCAGCATCACCTGATTTTCTTACACTGCACTCCATTACCCTAGTTTTGCTCTTGTTAATGCCCATCTTATATGCACCTTTCAGCACACTGTCCATTCCATTCAATTGCTCTTCCAGGTCCTTTGCTGTATCTGACAGAATTACTATGTCATCGGCAAAACGCAATGTTTTTAATTCTTCCCCCTGAACTTTTATTCCTTCACCAAATTTCTCCTTGCTTTCCTTTATAGATTGTTCAATGTACAAATTGAATAACATTGGAGAAAGGCTACAACCCTGTCTCACTCCCTTCCCAACCACTGCATCCCTTTCATGCCCTTCAACTCTGACAACCGCTGTCTGGTTTTTGTACAAGTTGTAAATAACCTTACGCTCCCTATAATTTACTCCTGCTTTTTTCAGAACTTTAAAGAGTTTATTCCAATCAACATTGTCAAAAGCCTTCTCCAAATCTACAAAAGCTAGAAATGTAGGTTTGCCTTTTCTTAATCTATCTTCTAGGATAAGCCGTAAAGTGAGTATTGCCTCCCGTGTTCCTACATTTCTCCTGAACCCAAACTGATCTTCCCCGAGGTCGGCTTCTACCAGCTTTTCCATCCTTCTGTATATAATTCGCGTTAATATTTTGCAGCCATGACTTATTAAACTGATGGTTCTGTAGTTTTCACACCTGTCTGCACCTGCTTTCTTAGGGATGGGGATTATAACATTTTTCTTAAAGTCTGAGGGTACTTCACCTGTCTCATACATCTTACACACCAGGTGAAACAATTTTGTCATGGCTGGTTCTCCCAGAGACTTCAGTAGCTCTGAGGGAATATCATCTACTCCAGGGGCCTTGTTTCGACTTAGGTCTTTCAGGGCTCTGTCAAATTCTTCTCTCAGTACAGTATCTCCTATTTCATCTTCATCTACATCCTCTTCCCTTCCTACAATATTGTCTCTAAGTTCATTTCCTTTGTAGAGCCCCTCTATATATTCTTTCCACCTTTCAGCTTTCCCTTCTTTGCTGAGAACTGGTTTTCCATCAGTGTCCTTGATATTCATAGAGCTGTTTTTCTTATCTCCAAATGTTTCTTTTATTTTCCTGTAGGCTGTATCTATTTTTCCCCTATTTATACATTCTTCTACATCCTTGCATTTGCCTTCTAGCCACTCCTGCTTAGCCATTTTGCACTTCCTGACAATCTCATTTCTTAGTCGTCTGTACTCCATTTTGCCTGTTTCATTTACTGCATTTTTATATTTTCTCCTTTCATCGATTAAATTTAGTATCTCCTGTGATATCCAAGGATTTTTTGTAGGTCTTTCCTTCCTACCTATTTTGTCCTCTGCTACCTTCACTATTTCATCTCTCAATTTTACCCATTCCTCCTCTACTGTTTTATTTTCCCCCGTTTCTGTCAATTGTTGCCTAAAGCTCCCTCTGAAATTTTTAAGAACCTCAGGTTCCTTCAATTTATCCAGGTCCCATCTCCTTATTTTCCTACCTTTTTGTAGTTTCTTTAGTTTCAGCCTACAGTTCATAACCAACAAGTTATGGTCAGAGTCTATATCTGCCCCTGGGTATGTCTTACACTGTAGAACCTGATTCCGAAATCTATGTCTTACCATTATAAAATCTATCTGATATCTTCCGGTGTCTCCTGGTCTCTTCCACGTATACAACCTTCTTTTGTGATTCTTGAACCAGGTGTTTGTTATAACTAAATTATGTTCTGTGCAAAATTCTACCAGGCGGCTTCCTCTTTCATTCCTTTTGCCCAGACCATATTCACCTACTATCTTCCCTTCACTGCCTTGTCCTACTACCGAATTCGAGTCTCCCATAACAATTAAATTTTCCTCTCCCTTAATTGTCTGAATAATTTCCTTTAGCTCCTCATATATTTCTTCGATTTCCTCATCATCGGCAGAGCTAGTTGGCATATAAACCTGTACTACTGTTGTCGGTGTTGGCTTCGTATCTATCTTGACAATGATAATGCGATCACTGTGCTGGTCATAGTAGTTTACCCGCATTCCTATTTTCTTATTCATTATCAATCCTACTCCTGTGATACCCCCAACTGATTTTGTATTTATAATCCTGTACTCACCTGACCAGAAATCCTGTTCATCCTGCCACCGAACTTCACTAATCCCCACTATATCTAACTTCAACCTATCCATTTCCCTTTTTAAATTTTCTGATTTTCCTACACGATTAAGGGATCTAACATTCCACGCTCCGACCCGTAGAATGCCAGTATTGTCTTTCCTGATGATCACATCCTCCTGAGTAGTCCCCGCCCGGAGATCCGAATGGGGGACTATTTTACCTCCGGAATATTTTACCCGAGAGGATGCCATCATCATATGTTCATACAGTAGAGCTGCATGTCCTCGGGAAAGGTAACGGCTGTAGTTTCCCCTTGCTTTCAGCCGTTCGCAGTAGCTGTGTGGCAAAGCCACATTAGCTGATGTTACAAGGCCAGCTCAGTCAATCATCCAGACTGTTGCCCCTGTAACTACTGAAGAGGCTGCTGCCCCTCTTCAGGAACCACACGTTTGTCTGGCCTCTCCACAGATACCCCTCCGCTGTGGTTGCACCTACAGTACGGCTATCTGTATCGTTGAGGCACGCAAGCCACCCCACCTCGGCAATGTCTGTGGTTCATGGGAGTGGAGAAAATTATTTACTATACAAGAATCTACAACTGTCAAACATTTCTACATAGCTTCTGAAACTTTATAGGTTGGCACAATTTTTTGTACATCTTCTTCAAAGAAGGTTGCCAGCTGTGTATTCCACCATGTGGTAACATGTTTTTTCAGCTCGTCACCATTGTTGAAGTGTCGATCACTGAGGACAGATTTTGCGTGTAAGGCGAGATGAAAGTTGCTAGGAGTGAGGGCCGGGCTGTATTGAGGATCATCAAACACATCCCAGTGAAACTCCTGCAAGAGTTGTTTGGTCACATTTCCTGTGTGAGGTCAGGCATTATCGTGGAAACAACACCTTTTGACAGTAACCCACGGTGCTCATTCTGTATTGCACGGTGCAATTTCTTAATGGTCTCGCAGTAATTGTGTGCGTTGTTTGATTTCTTACCACGAGGCCACACAATCAGCAGAATGCCTTTTCTGCCCAAAAGTTACGCAATCCACCCACCTAATCTACACCGATTCTTCTGTAGCACCACATTTCAAAAGCCTCTATCCTCTTCCAGTCCACACAGTTTATCGTTCATGTTTCACTCCCATACAAGGCAATACTACACACAAATGCCTTCAGAAAGGTCTTCCTTAGGCTTAAACCAATATTTGATGCTAACAAATTTCTCTTTTTCAAGAATGCTTTTCTACCCATTGCCGTTCTGCATTTTATATCCTCTGTACTACAACCTTCATTTGTTATTATACTGCCCAAGTAACAAAACTCATCTACTTTTATTGTTTCGTTACCTAATCTAATTCCTTCAGCATCACCTGATTTTCTTACACTGCACTCTATTACCCTAGTTTTGCTCTTGTTAATGTTCAATTGCTCTTCCAGGTCCTTTGCTGTATCTGACAGAATTACTATGTTGTCGGCAAAATGCAATGATTTAATTCTTCACCCTGAACTTTAATTCCTTCTCCAAATTTCTTGTTGCTTTCCTTTATAGCTTGTTCAACTTACAAATTGAATAACATTGGAGAAAGGCTACAACCCTGTCTTACTCCCTTCCCAACCACTGCATCCCTTTCATGCCCTTCAACTCTGACAACCGCTGTCTGGTTTTTGTACAAGTTGTAAATAACCTTAGGCTCCCTATATTTCACTCCTGCTTTAGTACTTGAAAGAGTTTATTCCAATCAACATTGTCAAAAGCCTTCTCCAAATCTACAAAAGCTAGATATGTAAGTTTGCCTTTTCTTAATTTATCTTCTAGGATAAGCCGTAAAGTGAGTATTGCCTCCCGTGTTCCTACATTTCTCTTGAACCCAAACTGATCTTCCCCGAGGTCGGCTTCTACCAGCTTGTCCATCCTTCTGTAAATAATTCGTGTTAATATTTTGAACCATGACTTATCAAACTGATGGTTCTGTAATTTTCACACCTGTCTGCACCTGTTTTTTTTTTTTTTTTTTTTTTTTTTTTTTTTTTTTTGGGATGGGGATTATAACATTTTTCTTAAAGTCTGAAGGTACTTCGCCTGTCTCATACATCTTACACACCAGGTGAAACAATTTTGTCATGGCTGGTTCTCCCAGAGCCTTCAGTAGCTCTGAGGGAATATCATCTACTCCAGGGGCCTTGTTTAGGTCTTTCAGGGCTCTGTCAAATTCTTCTCTCAGTACAGTATCTCCTATTTCATCTCCATCTACATCCTCTTCCCTTCCTACAATATTTCCTTTGTAGAGCCCCTCTATATACTCTTTCCACCTTTCAGCTTTCCCTTCTTTGCTGAGAACTGGTTTCCCATCAGTGTCCTTGATAGTCATAGAGCAGTTTTACTTATCTCCAAATGTTTCTTTTATTTTCCTGTAAGCTGTATCTATTTTTCCCCTATTTATACACTCTTCTACATACTTGCATTTGCCTTCTAGCCACTCCTGCTTAGCCATTTTGCACTTCCTGTCAATCTCATTTCTTAGTCGTCTGTACTCCATTTTGCCTGTTTCATTTACTGCATTTTTATATTTTCTCCTTTCATCGATTAAATTTAGTATCTCCTGTGATATCCAAGGATTTTTTGTAGGTCTTGCCTTTCTACCTATTTTGTCCTCTGCTGCCTTCACTATTTCATCTCTCAATGCTACCCATCCCTCCTCTACTGTTTTATTTTTCCCAGTTTCTGTCAATTGTGGCCTAAAGCTCCCTCCGAAATTCTCAAGAACTTCAGGTTCCTTCAGTTTATCCAGGTCCCATCTCCTTATTTCCCTCCCTTTCTACAGTTTTTTCAGTTTCAGCCTACAATAATCATGACTAATAAGTTATGGTCAGAGTTTATATCTGCCCCTGGGTATGTCTTACAGTTTAAAACCTGGTTCCGAAATCTATGTCTTACCATTATAAAATCTATCTGGTATCTCCTGGTCTCTTCCATGTATACAAACTTCTTTCGTAATTCTTAAACTAGGTGTTTATTATAACTAAATTATCTTCAGTGCAAAATTCTACCAGACGGCTTCCTCTTTCATTCATTTTGCCTAGACCATATTCACCTACTACCTTCCCTTCCCTTCCTTGTCCTACTACCGAATTCCAGTTTCCCAGAACAATTAAGTTTTCCTCTCCCTTAATTGTTTGAATAATTTCCTTTAGCTCCTCATATATTTCTTCGATTTCCTCATCATCAGCAGAGCTAGTTGGCATATAAACCTGTACTACTGTTGTCGGTGTTGGCTTCGTATCTATCTTGACTACGATAATGCGATCACTGTGTTGCTCATAGTAGTTTACCCGCATTCCTATTTTCTTATTCATTATTAGACCTACTTCTGTAATACCCCCAATTGGTTTTGTATTTATAATCCTGTACTCGCCTGACCAGAAATCCTGTTCATCCTGCCACCGAACTTCACTAATCCCCACTATATCTAACTTCAACCTATTCATTTCCCTTTTTAAATTTTCTAATTTTCCTACTCGATTAAGGGATCTAACATTCCACACTCCGAACTGTAGAATGCCAGTATTGTCTTTCCTGATGATCACATCCTCCTGAGTAGTCCCCACCCAGAGATCCGAATGGGGAGCTATTTTACCTCCGGAATATTTTACCCGAGAGGATGCCATCATCATATGTTCATACAGTAGAGCTGCATGTCCTCGGGAAAGTTAATGGCTGTAGTTTCCCCTTGCTTTCAGCCATTCGCAGTAACCGTGTGGCAAAGCCACTGTAGCTGATGTTACAAGGCCAGCTCAGTCAATCATCCAGACTGTTGCCCCTGTAACTACTGAAAAGGCTGCTGCCCCTCTTCAGGAACCACACGTTTGTCTGGCCTCTCCACAGATACCCCTCCGCTGTGGTTGCACCTACAGTACGGCTATCTGTATCATTGAGGCACGCAAACCACCCCACCTCGGCAATGTCTGTGGATCATGGCAGTGGTTAAAATGTTTTAAATAAGAAAATTAAGTAATATAGAAGGGTTTGTGGTAACCCAAAATATTTCTCATGTCATTGTCCATGGCTCAGCGTCCTTCCAATGTCAACATGTATGAAATCATATGTCTCTTTAATGTTACTTGAGAGACCTGTCATCCCTTGTAGATATTGTTTCAGTTACAAGTATTATTCGCCAACTTACAGTATGCAAGGGACACACAATTACCGACAATGTGACTGGGAAAGTTTTCATAAACTTTTCCCGCATAGAGAAATTACGTGGCCATGATATATTAAAAATAACATACTGAAAAGCAATTTTAATGTTCTGAGCACTATTACTTTACGTGCCTCTGTGACAAAGAGTAACATCAGCTGCCATATCATCGATTTGCACAACATTAATCTGAATTTCAATATATTAGTTTATGAGAGATTTGCAAGAGGTTATAAAATTTTCATAACCTGTAATGAATCATGTTGGGATTTATTCCCACCAGCTTGCTTTACGTAACCTCCCCTTACCATTGTTGGATAATCATACCGCGCACGGCGCGTAAATGGCAAGTGTGAATTCTGATTCATTAGGGGCACATATCTCAGGATCTATTCATCTTAGAGTGAAGGGGTAAAGTGTTTGGGATAGATCTTGGCCTAGTGATCATTTGTGTACATATTAGAAGAATGGGTATGCTATAGCTATCATACAGTACATCGTCAAAATTTTCACTTACACACTTCCTGGAGCCCATCCAAATTGAGCAAATCAGTTGGCTTTTATACATGACGTGTACTCTATGGTGGGCTTTAAATGGCTTACAAAAGCACCATTCATTCATGGGCAGTTCCTGAGAATATCTCAAAAACCATGATTTTTGGGTACCAAAAGAAACTAATTGTGGGGATGGTCAGTCCGACACTTTCTATTCACTGCAAATCTTCGAAATTTGTACCGTATGTTCTTATGATGATATTCTTGAGGCCATTTTTAAATTTTTTCGATATTGTTATCCGTTACCGAGATCTAGAGGTTGAAACTGATCACAGTTTTGCACAAAATCACAAAACCTGATTTTTAGTTGTTTAAATATCTAAATACCTAACCATAAAAAATTATTCAAATATTTATTACAATACATCCTGTAGACATTTATCTATAAACTGCATTTTTCAGTTTTAGTAAATCTTAGTCCGTTAGCAAGATATGGCCAAAAAACAGTGATATTTTGCTAGAAAAAGTGCGTATTGTGCTGAAAGACGGCGTTCGGTCAGCTCTGAAACTTACCATGCAATTTGAAAACAGGTACTTGGCGAAAAAATTTTATTTTTGTACATCTTAAAGATTGAAATCTTCAGTCGATGAGGGGGTGATTTTTGTTTTCGTTTATTTTACAGTTAATATGCAGCATCCGGTTTAGTGAACTATTGCAACATATTTTAAAGAATTTGCAGAGGTAAAAACACATTGCATAGACTTCTCGTATGGTTGATTTTAGGATACACATACCTGCGTATGAAATGAAGATAACATATCGAAATTTTATTTAAAGTTTAGAGCAGAATGATATCTTATGTGGTTCTTGAGATATCGGTCCACGAATGATAGCATGCGACAATAATAGGTTCGAAAACACTATGTCAGATTGTGTGCTAACTTATCTTGAGGAATAGGAAATGAGTAAAATGTTAAGTGTATGTTGTTTAGGTGTTTATCTGGTAAATACATTTCCCTTCTTTATAAATGTGTATTTGTTATCATGATACACTACAAAAATCATAATTTTTGGTATTAAAAGATCCAACTGCGTGCATTGGCAAATCTACACTTCTATTCATGGCAAATCGTCGAAATTTTTACAATGCGTTATTATCTCGAAATAGTATCATCATATAAAAATAAATTCTCAGCTGGACTCAAAAATATTTGCACGCTTTTTATGGAATGATATTGATCGTGTTTAACAATGTTCTTTGAAATAGTTAAGCTTGTTTAGCAATCATCTGAATGTGGAGCTTGTTTCAGAAAGTAAACTGCTACACAGTCAAATCGGTCTGACGTTTGTACAAATTTATCAAGGTGTATAAAATACTATACAAATTTTACTCACCATTGATTTCATGTTATACAAGCAGTAGACTCTGACGTTACAGGAAAAAGTCGGGAACCAGCTGAAAAATGAAAATGCTGGAGAACAGAAAAGGCGAATGTTATCTGACACAAAAGTGTGGAACCAGCTGCCTCAATTCTCATTCCGACTTCCTCGCCGAGGTTCAGATCCCGCCTCCTTTTGTCCGTTGTCTGGGCGTTGCCTCCTAGATCTCCAAGTCCGCACCCGAGTGGGTCTGCCGGCGGAGGTGTTCCGTCTGTTTCTCCTCCCGCCGTCAGTACACTATGGGATGTTTTATTCTTCATCTTAATCTGGTTCCCCAGCTTTACTGAGAAAATAGCTGTTGTCTAGATTCAGTTTAGGTTTCCTTTTTCTGATCTCTATAGCCTCTTTGATGATGCAGTCCCAGTATTTCGAAGTTTGTGCTAGGAACTTGGTCTCGTCATAATCCATACCGTGGAGGTTCGACAGGCAATGCTCGGAGATTGTCGACTTATTTGTAATCTTGTGTGCCTTTGGTGTTCGCGGCATTATTCTTCAGTGGTACGAATAGTCTGTCCTATGTATTCCTCGCCACATCTTCTAAACTCCTGATTTATGTAGACCAAGTTTCTGCTTAAAACTGCCAAGAAGAGCTCTGGTTTTTACCAGAGGGCAGAAGATGGTTTTAACTTGGTATCTGCGTAAAATGCATCCATTTTTTCCCATTAAGGCCCTACAAAATGGAATGAAAGCCATGGCCATTTTCCTCAGGTTCAACATTAGTTTCTGACGGACGAGAGGAGGCAGGATCTTAACCGTGGACCGGACGCGGACCACAATGGGCTCAGACGAAGCACTCGGAGGAGGAGGGGGGTGTCTGATATATACCCCACCCAGGCCACGCCCACGGCAGTACATCAACACACCTGATGATGGCAACATGGTCGATTGCCGAAATATTGTGTCCTATATACACACAAACCAGGCTGTTCACCCGAGATCTATTTCATCATTCACTAACCTTCTTGGTGGGTCTAAAGACTGTTTCCACTTTAAATTTGGCCACTACTTTCCCAATACAATCCGTGACAATGTGAATAAACGGAAGAAAAACTTTCCCAGCCGACAGTTGTTGTTGTCCAATGGATTCTGACACTTTTCTTCTAGGATGGAGTGCTCGATCTATTTCTTTATTGGAATATCCATTTTTCTTGAAAGCTGTTCATAAATGGTTTAATTCCTCTTCCAGATAAATTGACTAACAGATATTATTGGATCACTCCACCTCTCTTCTGCCTAGGATGATGATTGGAGTCCTTATGGAGGTAACGATCTCTGTGTGTTTCTTTTCCCTCTATATAAGCAGGACCTCCAGTAATTAGCAGCCAGTCGTCGACTCACCCTTGAAGCTGTTGCCTGCAGTAGGCAACAAAATGTTGGGAGAAGAAAGGTTTACAGATGGACCACAGTAACTTAGCCCGGAAGTTTCAATTAATGAGTTACTTTAAATATTTTTATTTTACTATCGATGTTCTAAGCAGTTCCGGAAACATGGGCCCAAAGAAATACCAACAATAGTCTACTGATGCAGTGAACCGTGTAATGAGCTTTTTTCTGCTTCAAAACAATTTCCAGCCCATGAGTAACTTTGATGGGTAAACCTGGTATGCCTCCAGAAGCAACCTCAACACCACTATCATCTGCAGCGCACAATGTCTTTCTAAGCGTTCCACAAGTTTCATCACCAGAACTAATTTCTTAGCTTCAAGAAGAGGCAAATACATTGCAGTCAGTGACACTCCAAGAGCCTAGTACTCCACAAAAAGACTTAATAACAACTAATGAATCAAAGACGTCAATTTGTGCAAGTTGTGTAACAGTGCCATTTAAAAGAGCTTTGTCTTGGGCTAGTCAAGCTATTTCAACTAAAGAGGAAGAAAAAGAAACTTGCATCTCTTCTCCTATCTCCTCAAATGACACATTAGTGATATCATTACTAATATAAACCCTAGGTATGGAAAGAAAAACTAGCCAGGAAAGGGAGGACGAAACTGGCGGTGTCCGATTTGGAAACTTCAGATAAAAGTTTAGTTCCATTAATGGGCAGAAACTCAGATTTGTATCAGAATTTATCGGTGAAAACAAAATACCTCAATACTCAATTGCCTTTGCATATTCGAGGGGTGCCTGACAAGTATTGATAAAATTAAAACAGAGTTTGTAGCTACTGAAAAAGATTTTCTTTCGTATCACAACATCAAATAAAGGACATTGTAGAAATGCATGAACTGACCATGACAGGAAAAAGAATCAAACGTTTTTTCAAAAAGCCTCTTAATGTAAAAGAAAAGTAGGTCTATAACGGAGGGTAGATAACTCGCCATGAAGATGCTAGCCGAGCTGCTAACATGCTTGAGTAACAGACAATTAGGGGTATATTCACATAACTTTCATTTTCAGCCATGGCCTTCATCAGAAAATGAATCACATATGTTCACACAATCACTCTGACAACCACACACTCACAACCACCATCTCTAGCTAGCCAGCATGGCTGTATGTGTACTTGCTTTATGATGAAGGCCATGTCAGAAAATTTAAGTCGTGTGAATGTGATTGACTATTTTACGTGCCTATCAGCAGCTCAGTGAGCGTCTTTACGGTCAGTTGTTATCTATCCTCCATTACTGACTTCCCACTCATATTTTCCATTAGAAAAGTAGGTTTAGTAGATTTGGTTAGCTGAAGTTCTTTTGCAAGCATTATCGTTCAGTAGTAGACCTGCATTCTTTGCACATTTCCATTGTTGTTTAAATATAATCAACAATTTGGTGAGGAATGCTAATTTTAACGACTGTATTTAAATGAATTTAGGGAGGTTTACATCTTATGAAAATATTTGCATCTAAACTCAGATAAAAAGTGTTTTATGTGACTATCATCAGTGTGTGTGTCTTCCAAGCCTTGTCTAATATTGAGGATACGGGTATTGTGTCAACTATAGGTGACACAATTGACAACTTCAGGAACAAGCACATTTTTGGGTGTCAATTGGAAGGGCAATTCAAAGGTTCATGTACCACCTTTATTCTCCTTCTCTCTTCTTTTTAACAAAACATGATATTTTAGGTGAAAGTTTAGACTCCATAATCTAACAACTTAATTTAAGAATCCACCGTTATTTCATGACCGTAATATTAGACAGAGAAAAAAATTCTCTTTACGCGTCGACTATACATGCTCTTACCTAAAGTTCTTTGGGCACTAAAATAACTAGCTAAAGGTGAAGTAAAGATGATATAAAACATAACATGGCAATGCAAAGGATTTCTGAGGGGGGGGGGGGGGGAATTTGGTATACATTATAATATCTATGTACACGGTGTCTTATGAAAGACGCCTGCCAGGTGTCCGCGGATCTTGCCATCTGAGTAACCTAAGCTTCCCTTTATTCACAGTAGATGTTCAAAATGATGTCCCTCTATGGAAAGAGCGGCCTGACACCTCTCTAACAAATTTGCGAACACTCGAGGAATTTTGGCTGCCGAAATCTGGGAAATGACTAGTCGAATCTTTTTTCACAAAACAAATTCTGACAGGTATGTGAACAATATCCTGCATTCATTTTTTTTTCAAAAACTTTCACCCAATGAAAAGCTGTACAGTTATTTCATGCAGGACAATGCTCCTATGGCAGCAATACGAAGTGTTTTTTGATGATAGGATAGTTGAATGGCCTCCTCGTTCTCGAAATCTAAATCCCAGTGACTTATCTTTGGGGAATGTTAAAAGACAATGTATATGCAAGCAATCCCCATACACTCTAAGAGTTGGAAGACAGGATTCGACTAGTCATTTCCCAGATTTCGACAGCCGAAGTTCTTCACGTGTTCGCAGATGTGTTCAGGAGATGTCAGGCCGCTCTTTCCATAGAGGGACATCATTTTGAACATCTACTGTGAATAAAGAAAAACTTAGGTTACTCAGATGGCAATGTTTTTTAGACTTTAACTCAGTGTATCCGCCCGCGGAACAATTAGAGTCCGAGAATCGGGTGCTGCCGTGGCGCGCGGCCTGGTGCCGTGCCACGCGATCTGCGGATGTCTGGCAGGTGTCTTTCGTGAACCACCCTGTATTAGTAAGCATTTTCTGGAATAGGCCTATAGCCTTGTATGTAAGTGAAATATGATAAAGCAGTTGAAAGAAGAAGAGAATAGAAACTTTTGAAATGTGGTGCTACAAAATAATTCTTACAATTCGTTAGTAGGTTGTGTCACAGATGAGGCTCAGGTACTGAATACAACTGGGGTGAACATAAATTTGTGGCAAAGGGAAGTGGGGGGGGGGGGGGGAGAGAGAGAGATGGATGTATATGCGAGGCACAAGGTGCTTAAAAATACAGAGGGAGTATAACGCAGCAGTGCTGTTTCACTTAGTGGAAATGGGCATGCATTGTAGTAGTTATAGGTGAAGAGGATTGCACAGGAAATAAGAGTGAAGAACTGGAACAAAAATTCTCCAGAGTGAAGACCACAATAATAATTTATATCTTCTTCACACAAAACAAGTGGTGCCACAACTGAATCAAGCAGCAGCACTGGTGTCTGTGTACTGTAATACGTATGGTAGGTGCCGTACTTACTGCTGCACTCGATTCACCTCCCACACCGACACTGCGAGAATGTCGTGCTTTCTGTTTCTTCTTTGGTGGCACAGTACACCTGTTGGGCAATTTGCGCTTGAGTGTGATCGTTGGGGGTTTGTTCGGAACGTCGAACAAAGTTGGCACTGCATTCCAAACTAATTTCTTCTTTTGTGTATTCATGAACTGGCTATCCTCAAAATGGAGAGCACAGATCTTAATATTGTTGTATAGATACATTCTATCCTTTTTCATAAGGTCTGCCCTCCTCGTATTTATAAGCCATTTCTTGCTCCTGGAGAGTGAAAAAGACATATTCATGGCACAGCACAATACTATGTTACATTGCCCATAAAATGTTATAATTATGTATTCTTTTATAATTCCTTAGAGTTGCATGATGAAATAAATATTTTTCCCTGTTTTATGAACATTTTAATAGATTAGATTTACATTATGTTCCAAAAGCTCCACAGTGAGGAGATCCTCTTGGATACAGAACATGTCAAAAACAATCCTCCACCAAGAGTGTCTTTCCACTGCCCCCTAACCCTCGTAACCTCCTAGTCCATCCCTATGAAATCCCCAAACCACATTCCCTACCTTCTGGCTCCTACCCTTGTAACCGCCCCCGTTGTAAAACCTGGCCTATGCACCCTTCCACCACCACTTACTCCAATCCAGTAATCCGGAAGGTGTACACGATCGAGGGCAGAGCGACTTGCGATAGCACACACGTGATTTACCAACTGACATGCCTGCACTGTGAAGCGTTCTATGTGGGAATGACCAGCAACAAACTGTCCATTCGCATGAACGGTCACAGGCGGACAGTGTTTGTTGGTAATGAGGATCACCCTGTGGCTAAAAACGCCTCGGTGCACGGCCAGTACATCTTGGCACAGTGTTACTCCGTCCGGGTTATCTGGATACTTCCCACTAACACCAATCTTTCAGAACTCCGGAGATGGGAACTAGCCCTTCAGCATATTCTCTCTTCCCACTGCCCACCTGGTCTCAACCTCCGCTAAATTCAAATTCCCACCCACCATTCTACAACATCTTTGCCCCTGATCTCTGGACAGAGCCTCTGCCTCAAATGGCATCTCTGTCCAACTTCTTTGATTTCTACAAATGTCTCCCAGGTGTTTGCATGTGTATATATATAAGCGTATTTGTTTACCTTCCTTTTTTTCCCCTAAGGTAAGTCCTTCGACTCCCAGGATTAGAATGACGCCTCATCCACTCCCTTAAAACCCACATCCTTCCCTTTTCCCCCCTCCTTCCTTTCTCTTTTCCTGACGAAGCGGGCAACGGTAGCAAAAGCTTGAATGTTTGTGTGTGTTTTTATTTGTGTTTTTTGTATCTATCAATGAGCCTGTGCTTTCGGTAATTCAAACAATCTTTATCTTTTATACAACATTTATTTATTTATTTATCAAAAAATCTTTCCAGATTGTGGGATACAAACACACACACACACACACACACACACACACACACACACACACACACACAAATGTATATAATATAAGCAGACATATGTGGCTTACGGAATGTGCACTACTGGCAGTATTGACACTGATTTGGTTCAAGCCATTTATATTTGAGGTGACCTAAAAATTCAGTTACTGAATAAAAGCAATGGTCTAATAAAAATGCCCTTAGGATTTAGCAGTAGACTGGGTATGTTGATATTATTTTTATCTTATGCAGTAGGCTATTGTAGATCTGAACAGCACTATTTATTGTGGGACATTTATAAGCTGCTGTTCTTGTTTGCTGGACATGAAAATTTTCCTTCTGCCTTGTTTCGTTCTCATGAATATTGAAATTTTTGTTTGTGTCCTTTAAAATTTTCCTAACATATTTACAAACTTCAAGTATGTACATACATGGGAGAGGGAGGATTGACGACTTCTGAAAGAATGGTTTGCAGAAATCTGTTTGCCAGGCATGGTGGATTGCTCTTATAGATCTTTTCTGGGTTAAGAAAACCACTGAGCTAGGTGGCATATTGCCCCAGAATATAATCCCATACAGTAGCATGCTGTGGAACTATGAAAAGTAGACTATTCTGGCAGTTTCAAAACTAACTTCGACAGTAAACGTAGACTATAGCATTTTACTCGGTGTTCCATTTATTTTGTTTATATGTACATGCCATTTGAAGTCATTTTGTAGCCAAATGCCTAGAAATTTTGTATGCAAAGAGGGTGGAATTTTGTTGGAGTTGATTGTTACAGTCAGATTGCATGGATCACCTTTTAGACAGAAATTTCGGTAAGTTTTTTTCTTTGTGTTTACCAGGAGTTTATTATTCTCAAACCGCTTAGTTGAGCTGTACTTTTATTTACATTTGTTTGAAGTTGGCCTGGGGTATTTCCGGGAATAAGTATGCTTGAATTGTCTGCAAAGAAAGTATTTTTTTGTGACTCAATGTTTATGTCTAGATCATTTATATATAGGAGAAAGAGGATTGGCCCAAGGTTAGATCCTTGGGGTACTCCTTTTTTTATTGTTGCTGCATCTAAGAAGCATATTTTAGTATTTCCCTTTGGCTCATGTTTTATTTCTATTTTCTGTTTGTCAGTTACGATGTAAACCATTTTAGTGTGACACCTCTGAGTCAATATGCTTCAAGCTTCTTCAGCAGTATGTTGTGATCAAGAATGTCAAAAGCTTTACTTAAATCTAAAAATATGTCAGTGGCCTTTTGTTTTTTGTCCATCACTTCCATAGCATTTTTACTAAACCATACATGGCACTAGTTGTTGACTTACTTGTTCTGAATCCATGCTAAGCATTGGTGATTATTTTGTTTTTGTCTAAAAAGTTAATTAGCCTGCTGTACATAATCTTTTGTATGATTTAATAAACCTGAGAGTAAGGCGATCGGTCTGTAGTTTTCTATATTTAACACGTTCGCTGCGACTGACGTTTCCACGATCAACATCCCAGGGCGGGTAATGCTTATAAGCGGCGTGTTCACTATCTGAGTACTCAGTTTAGTTTGTTTGGCTGTGCACTCATGTTAGTACAAGCCACCAAAAAATATCACATAATGTTTAGTTGTCTGGAGTTGTGTGTTTTCGTCTTTAGTGGTTTGCTATAAAAACATCGCTATACACTCACAAACGTATTTGTTATATGGTACCGGATTTCCATAGCACCATATTGCAGATGAGACCTGTTTCTTTTTCTCCGTTTGATAAACCTTTTGGTGCTGAATTTCATTTTCTTTCCAGTTTGCAGTAAAATCAATAAATCAGAGGCATTGTTATAATTGTTTGAGATAAAAGCATATGACGCTTATAAGTGTCAGACAGCTTGCAGCATTTATTACATAATCAGCATGCAGCTAAAGTGTACTCGTATTTCTATATTTAATGCCACCTCTTGTGCAGACGTTATATTCACTTTCAATATTACAGTTTTCGCAAGGGTAAGATTTCAGCTCTCAGTGCAAGTGCGCTTGCAAGTGTCCGCATAGACCGTCAGCGGCTCGCACTGATGACTGCTGCGAGTGTGTTAATTTATCTCCTTTCTTGTGTATAGGTACCACTTTAGCAATTTTTAGCCTCTCTGGAAACGTGCCTGTCAGGAAAGATGAATTCACTACATCTGTAATAGGCAATGAAATGTTTGTAATACATGCTTTATGATTTTATCTGGTATACCATCAATACCTGATGTAATCTTATCAAAGCTTGAAGCAACACGGATGACTTCATCTGGTGTTGTTTCGTACACATAGATTGAAGAGGAACAAGACTGCATTTTGTTCCCCTGTATGTTTCTATTATCCCCTTTGTCACAGACTATTAAATTATTTGTTATGTCTGAAAAGTAGCTTCGGAAAAGATTTGCTATATGTTTGGGATCGGTTATACACTTGTTTTCATGCTTCAGATTGATATTTTCCAGTGTTGTGGACACCTTATTTGTTTCTTTCTCGATTACTTTCCAAATTGCTTTATTAATTTTTTTTTTTTCTTTCCTGACACTCTAATGTATATATTATTGTCCAAGTTTTTGCTTGGCATATCACCCTTCTATAGATTTTAATGTACTTTTGTATGTAATTGGCCATGGGAGGGAATATGTTGTATTATTATTATTATTATTATTATTATTATTATTATATTTTTTGAGCAATTCTCTTTTCCTTTCACTTGAGATTCTTATGCCTGCAGTTATCCATACCTTTGTTTTTGTACTTTTCTCTCTTACTGTTAGTGTTTTCAGAGGGAAGGCAGTTTCAAAATACTCAGTGAAAGTACTAGAGAATTTATCAAATTTTTGGTTGGTGTCACCTATTTGTAAAATGTTTTCCCACCTTTCTCTTGATAACAGGAGTTAAATTTTTCTATATTATTTGAATTGAAATTTCTAGCTGTTACAGTTCTTTACAGCTTTGGGAGGTTATTAAGTTGACTGGAAGAGTAACAATTTGGTCTTCATGATCAGCTAGATGTGTACTCATGCATTTTGAAGTACAGTTTGTGTTTACAGATATTGGTTCTAGGGCAGTAGAAGTAGTTTTTCTTATTCATGTTGGGGTTTTTATAGTCTGACTTAAATTGAAAGTATCTGTAAGGTTCAGTAACAGTTGTTTTCTGTTGCCGGTTTCAAGAAAATCAACATTGAAGTCCCCACATAGCACTATTGACTTTTTGTTTAGATGGATCCCATTTAATACATATTCAATTTTCTTAAAAAATGAGTCAAAAGTGCCTTTTGGAGAATGATAAATAAGTGCTATGATTGTATTTATGTCACTGAGTTCAATAAGTGTGCCAACTCAAATTCCATATCTGCATTAACTTTTGGAATTTATAAATAGGTTTGTATTTTAGCCCTTGTTTGATGAGCTCCTCCATTTTTATATCTATTCCTACAGAAGTAATTTGCTAGGGTGAAGCCTGGTAGAGATAAGTTGATAATCTGATCAAAATTTAGCCAATGCTCTGTGATGCACAGAACACTAATATAGTTGAGTTCAGTATTAACCAATATCTCTAAGTCTAAAACTTTATTTGTGATAAGTAGTTAGCCTATATTGATATTTAAAGAAAATGTGCAGTAAAGAAAGTCAATATGTTTCTTTTAATAAAAGTTACAGTAGCCATTACTATATTTATTTTGTAATATGTTGGCAGCGTGAGCTAGTTGCTTTCCAGATACTGCTTGCTTTGTACTAAGAAAATTTACGAGTGCAAATAGACTGCGGTTTTCATTGAAGAAAATTTGCGCATTGTGTTTGAAGATATGGCTCCATCAGTAGATGATATGACATTAAATAACATCCCAAAATTAAAAGACACTAACAATGGGACTTAAAAATAAATGTGATGTTCATGGTAAAAGGCCTTTGTGGGTACAGCAGCGGAAGAATTGCGAAACACGAAAAAGAAACAATATAAAAAGACGCACTTTCAAAATACTTCATTTTGAGAACTATAGATGTCAATGTAAAAATACATGTCCTTACCTGTGAAAGGTCTAAACAAATGTTTGATTCACTTACGAAGATCTATCAGAAAAATACAGAACAACAGAAGATACAAGTACTTTAAGTACCTGGCAAGTTCTACAACTCACAATATGACAAAACTAGATGCAATGTCCAATATTGCTGCGAGAGACGACGAACACCGACTGCCGGCATGGCGCAGGGGATAGCGTCACTGACTGCGGTGCAGAAGGTCGCCAGTTCAATCCCGCCCACCGGCAAAAAAATTATTTCTTTGTAATTAACAATTCCAGAATGTTCTACATCTTTCTTATTTTCACTTGTAAATTCTACGTGTTTCTTATGTTAACCGTTCTTCTAATTTCTGGTAAATTCTGTCTGTGTATAAATAGCAGAGCACTCTGCCTGAGAGGCAGTCAGTGCTGCGTGTATGTTGAGTTCGTAATAAACGTGCTTTCAGTATAAGTGCTGTGTTCAGTTGCCTTCGAAGTCAAGCCTGCTCCCATTTCAACGCAACAATATTGTTAACGTGCAAACCATAGCTTTCAGATTGAACCACCTAGGGAAAAATATTGACGGCTTGAGAGTCTACTTGCAATGATGGAAAAAAGAAACTGGAAAACCTGAAATCCAGACTTCAATCTGAAGTAGATAAAATAAATAAAAATGAAGAAATGTGTGTTGCTTTTAAGGCTGAGAAGAAAGCTCAGAATAAAAAAAAGATAAGAAATCAGTGTTCAAGTGTTTTGGGTGTGGAGGTTCAGGTCACTATGTAAGTGAATGTAAAATGAAACTTAGTGATAACAAGAACAGAATACAATGTTCTACATGTGGAAAACATCATTTGGGAGAGTTGAGCAAAACAGGAACTGCCTACGTGCAAGTAGCCCTATTGCAAAAACACAAATCATCCTGCAGAAAAATGCTACTTTAAAGACATCTAATAATGGAAAGTCCAGGTTGGAATTAATAATATAATAATAGGGACAGTTTACAACTCACCACAAAGACGTGGCAAAGAGCTGTGACGGGCACATACCAAAGACACACAAGTACAACACTTTCAGTTATCGGCCTTGGCCTTCTTCACAGAATAGAACATTAAGGCAATCTCACAAGCACACAACACAGTCATACAACCGTCACCTCCGACTACTGCACTTCAAATCGTGTTCCTGAACTTTCCAGTGAGTTGTACTACTTTAAAAAGACCATGAGGATACAAAGATAGCAACAAACACAGTTTTTTCTCGGAAGTCGGAAGTCCTTGTGACAGAAAAGCTAGAAAAGGAAATTGATAAAATAGATACGGAGTTTGTTGTAGACAGTGGGAGTAATGAGCATATGTCACATGAAATGAAAATTAGGTCAAATGTGAAAAGCTGTGTAGGTACACAAATTAAGATTGCATATGGAAATTTTATATATTCTAATCTTGCTGGTGAAGTCAAATCACAGCAGTGATGTTGACGCTTGTATTGCATGTTCCTGAACTGTCAAGAAACTTGTTGTCAGTAAATGCCATTACTGAAAAAGGGGGAGTGGCAATATTTGACAAGAAGAAGGGGAAGACTGTGAAAGATGGAAGGCAGTAAAATAGAAAACGGACAGTACATCATTGATATCAAAGATGACTTTTATAAAAGAAGGAAAGCACTCAGTGGCACAAGAAACTAGGACACCTGAATTTCAATTATCTAAAGAAAATACCAGAACTGTGAGATGGGGTGGACAAAATTGTGTTAGAAGAGGAAATGGCTTGTTGTGAAATTTGTATCATGGCAAAGCAGGTAAGAAGACCATTCAACACAGTGTGGTACAGAGCAACATGACCTCTGGAAATTATTCACAATGATATATGTGGTACATAGGCCCATCAACTTATCACACTGAAGAATATTTTTAACATGTGTTGATTATACAAATTTCTTGAAAGTGTATCTTTTACATACAAAAGGTGAAACAGAAAAGCACGTCAAGGAATATGTCAGTGAAAGTGAATCTCGCTTCATCCTGAAGACAAAAGATGTGACGGAGGAGGAGAGTACAGAAGCACCGACTTTAAAGGATGGTGTAAAAAGATGGCTATAGTGAGACTACACTATTAAAGTCTACTCAACTGAATGGCAATGCAGAGAGAATAAATCTTACTGCCATGAATAAAGTAGGCCTAAGGGCCATGTTGTTTGTTTCAAAAATTGGAAATAAAATGTGGGACTATGCAGTTCTGACAGCAGATTATCTTTTGAACATAAGTCTTACTACAACTGGTAAAAATAAGTGTAAGAGGTGTTCTTATAGGATATACAGACAATGGCTATGTCATATGGAACTTAAGACTGGAAATTTTTCTGCAGCAAGAGACATTGAGTTTATCATCAGTATGAAGATAGAGAAGAGGAAAGCAAAGGAGAAGGAATACATTAATTAGATCTTTTTTTTTTTTTTATAATAAAAAAGAGACGATGATCCAGAGGAAGAAAGAAGATAAGATCCAGAAGAAGATAAACACATCAGAGACCAAGGTGTCAAATTTTCCAAAGAGATATGATGATTAAATAATGCTCACATACAAGGAATGCACTGAAAATGTAGACAAAGGAAACTGTACAAAGGCTATAAATGAAGAGGAAAAAATCAGTGAAGAAAAATGAAACATCAACTCTGGTGGATAAGGAAATAAAGGAAAAATGGATTTTCAAGAAAAATGACAATGGAAAGTTCAAAGCTAGGCTAGTTGCAAGAGGATGTCAACAGGATCAAGGAAAACTGGTTTTTAAAGATATTTTTAGTTCTGTTCTATAAACTAATTCCCCGAGATACCTATTTACACTATGATGATTTGGCAGTTATGACATTTTATGTCAAAACAGCCTTTCTTAATGTGATCTGAAAGGAGAAATTTTCATGGAAGTCCCAGGAGGATACAAAGAACCTGGGAAAATCTGCCTGCTAAAAAGGACACTGTATGGGTGAAAAAAAGCTCATTTGCAATGGAATAAGAAACTGAATGATTTTTTAAAACATGAAAATCTCGTCCAAATGAAATCTCACCAATGTGTGTAGCTATAAAGAAAAAGAAAATTTATCTATTTATATGTTGATGATGGGATTCTATTTGGAGAAGACATATGTCAAATGAAAAATCTCTTTAAAAACATACGAAAAATTTTGACATTACATCCGATGAAGAAACAACAGTGCATCTCAGAACTGAAATAAAAGTAATAAAAGAAGGTATTTATATTCATCATGAGAGATATGCTAAAATCATAGTGAAAAGGTACAAAATGGAAGATTCAAAAACTGTAACAACTCCAATTTTATCACAAGGAGATATTGAGGATAGCAATGTAACAAAGTCACATTTCCAGTATCGCATACAAAACAACATTGGATTTAGCTTATGCAGTAAAGTATGAAAGCAGATCAATGAGTAATCCAAATCATTCAGACATTCTAAATCTGAAAAGAACATTGAGGTATCTGAATTCAGTGATAGGGTGTGGAATATTCAATCCATAAAAAAAAAAAAAAAAAAAAGGTAGCTTAATGTGATGCAGATTTCACAGGTATTAGTAGACAGAAAAATCACTGCAGGGTATATATTTCTGTACAATAATTCTCTTGGTGTTGCAAGAAACAGTGTGTGGTTGCATTGTCTACAACTGAAGCAGAATACATTTCTGCATCTCAATGTTATAAAGAAATGAAGGCTTTGAAGACTGTTGCTGAATGAAAACATCAAATGACAATGTGTGTGGATAACCAAAGTGCAATTAGCAACACTCAGATCAGGTCAAATGTCAAGAAGCAAGCACATTGATGTAAAGTACCATTTCATCAGTAATGAACTGAATTGTGGCTGGTTCAAGATACAATTTAATACTGTGAAACTCAATAACAACTTGCAGACGTACTAACTAAACCTCTACAAAGTATTACTTTCAAAAGACTGGAGAAAAAGTTGTTTGATAAATATAATGACAGAGTGCTTGGTTTTTTACCAGATATCAACATATTGTTTTGTTTAAGGGAGTGTGTTGATATTTAACGACAATGTGCAGTAAACAAAGACAATATATTTCTTTTAATGAAAGCCACAGTTGGCATTACTATGGGCCTATTTATACTGCAATATGTTGGCAGTGTGAAGTAGTTGCTATGAAAAAAAGTTGTTACTAATATAGTCACTCTTTCCAGATATTGATTGCTTTGCTAAAATAAAGAAAATATTGCAACTAAGAAATACAATGCCAGATTTTTAGCCACTTACCTTGACAAGTTAAAAATTAACATATATGCTACTGTACCTTCCACAGAACAGAGATGAAATTGCCCTTGTGTATGTAGAATGTTAAGCATGTTTACATTTTAAAGTACAGTAAACACTTTTTACCTATTCAATGAAATATACAAGGTAACCATAAATAGAGGTATGTATGTCTATTGTATGGTAAACTTAAGTACTGAACAGGAATACACAAAACTGTCAACTATCTGGAAGCGTACAGACAATGAGACATTAAGTAGTGATCTGTGTGTGATTTTAACTTCTAGGAACATGCAATTACAAATTATGACGCTTGAGACACTTCCACATTTGCATCATGACGAGATGGTTCAGACTTCGCCGGTAGTCGAAGGAATAGACGCACTGGAAACACTACGCGGGAATAGAATTTTCTTCCATGCATTAAACTCAACGTAAAATTTGCGTTTGTCGTTCGTAACATAAATCACTTGCCTTTCAGCATCCTTTGGAAATCTAAAAAGTGATATATTCGAATTATAT
Organism: Locusta migratoria; assembly: GCA_026315105.1. NCBI lineage: Eukaryota > Metazoa > Arthropoda > Insecta > Orthoptera > Acrididae > Locusta > Locusta migratoria. The sequence goes on along the minus strand of CM048752.1, from coordinate 76,146,331 downwards.
TTTTGATTAGTGCCACAATTTATAGCACCACAATAAGATCCAGAATATGGCCTCATTCGCCGTTTAAGTTCATTTATCCACTCCATAGTTCACACTATTGTTACGTTTCGCACTCTGCAGTGTGTTTATACCCCATAATATATATGTAGTATGTACTATGTAGTTTATACATGTCAGTCGCTTGGCGGCGTTGCCATCGCTCCAATTGCACAACTTTCACTCACCAGCCTATTCTACCCCAGTACCCTGAACAAGCCTCCATCCATTTGAATCTGCTTACTATATGCGTCTCTTGGTCTCCCTTTGCGTTTTTAAATTATTGTTATTTTCTCCTCTCACACGACATACTTCCACCCGACTGCGATGAGTTTCGGACCTGAAATCTAATGTCACGTGATAAGATGCGTCTGCTATTCACTGGTACAACATGGGAACAGCTGAAGCAAAATTCCAGTTTCGATTCAAATATATGGTTATATATTCTTAGGTAAAAAAAAAAAAAAAATGCGCCTTATTGTGATCTTTAGTGTATCTAAATGCAACAAACATTAGCGGAAGTACCAATATAGCGGACTTCTCTTAAACAATAATATCGTACTATACATTTCAGTTGCACATAGACCTTTCGCGTGTTGAAAGAAAGCGTTAAATCCGAACATTTACCGTGACTGTTATTGATATCAAATGAATAATAAGATTTTTGTTACCAGCCACTTTATTTTCTTCCACAAGCTGCGTGATTAGTATTACTATTTTTGTGACACATGTCACGTGCATTATTGGCGTGCATTGAATATGGTTATATGCAGGGCCGGCCCGAACAATTTCGGCGCCCTACCAAATTATTTTAATGGCACCCCCATTTAATAAAATCTCAAAAAGACCTCATTGTAAAATACGCTTTGCATCTTTTTTTACTCAAATACATAATCACAACATATACATCATACACTTTTATACAACAATGTTACTTTTTCATCGTTTTTTACATTCTGTCTTAAACTGATTTTGATTGATAGTTGACTATAATTAATACAATTATAAGCTTCATTACGGCCTATACAAAGAGTCGCACAAATTTCATTTTTCTTTCTTTGGCTTTTGCAAAATCTGAGACGATTTACTTTAAATCATTTGCGTCTGCTCTTTCTCGTTCACTTGACGAAGTTGCCAACCCATCAAGTCTTTGAGTCACTGAGGATCGCAGAACTTGTTTTTATGATTTTTAATTTCGGAAACCTGCGCTCAGACTGAAAGAATAAGCAACACTATTGGTGCAATAAGTAGATTAGGTACAATGTCTATAAGTCCATTTTTACAACTATATCTCAGAACGTCCTGTGGCCTTCAGTTATTGAGTACCTGTTATTGCGTATTAACAGCTTGTAATTTATTGCATTGATCAGTAGTATCAATATTTATAGAGTTTCCAAATTAACACATTCTTCAAGAATAGTTTTATTTTGTACAGTCAAATACAAGATTTAGGTTGTTAATCTGGTGAAATCTGTCGTCAATTGAATTTATTGCAGTATCCAACATTGCCCAATAAAAATGAAATTTGAAATGATTTTGCAATTCACGAATAGGTTCACCTTCTGCTTCATAACCAAACTGTCTTTCCTTCTGTCTTAGACGGACGTGTTCCATATCTGGTGAAAATGATGCGGAAATGTTGGCTGCTTATGAAATTTCTCTGCATTTTTTTTCAAATCTCAAATCACTTCTACAATCTTCAAGAAAGGTTTAGCAGAGCATTTGTAGCAGCGTTATTTTGATTGAAGTCAATTTTATTTCGTGCAACGTATTGTACCATGCAACAAGTGAAACAATAAACTTGAAATTCACTTGTTTTAGCAATGGACTGAGCCTCAATTGACGCTTGATTTTCGTCTGAACCAGTCAGTAAAGGACACACTGCATCAATTCTGCTCTCCCATCTAGGATCGCTCACTGATTTTAGCGTCAAAGCAGGCACATGGCACAACAGGACATCCCATCGATATGTTAAAGCAGAGAAATACACACATATCGTTTGGATCAAGTTGAAGAATGATGTGGCAGGCAAATAACGTAGCCTATAGCAGCATCATTCACTACAAGTTTTAGTGTGTGCGAACTGCAAGATACGAAGAAATGCGCGTGGACTTTTTATCCAAAATTCTTTAATCAGTGTGGTTACCTCTCATATTATTTGCATTGTCATATCCCTGTGCAAGTAAATTTTCTAATGAAGGAGACATCTCATCTAACTATTCAAATTCTTTTTGTGTTAAGCCAGCGCCAGTTGTGTCAGTAAGAGGGAGCAGCCAAAAATGTTCTTTGATTTCACTCTTACACTCGGATTATTTTTCCTCATACATACCTTTACAAATCGAATATCATGGTCATTTGTTCAACATGGCTTATGTCAAGTGTGCAATCGTGAATTAGAGAATTGATCAGTTCGTTTTGGATATTTTTCCGAGAAATGAACATGAATCTCTTTGTTAGAAATTTTTATCAGGTGTTCTTACATGAAAGGATCAATTAAAGCCAGGTATTAAACTATTTTTTAAAGTTTACATTGTCATCTTACATCTTATAAAATAGGCTGTATGTGTGTATTTATTTATGTATATATGTTACACATCTCTTCCTAAACTACTGGGCCGATTTCAACCAAACTTAGTACACATGTTCCTTAATATCAGGCTACAATCGCTGTCTGGTTAAGAATCACCTACGACACATACGTAAGGAGATATGACGTCATAAACAATGAGATGCACGAAAAACTGCTGCGTCAAATGAAAATGCTGCTCAGTTTCTCCTAAACCACTGGACAGATTTCACCCAAATTTGATGCACATATTCCTTACGTGAGATACCAATTGTTGTAAGAGTATGAACCACATATTACACATGGTCCAGGAGATATAACGTCATGAACAATAGGAATCGCAAAAAACTGCTACATAATGCGCTGAGAGTTTATAAATACACTATATGAGAATGACAGTACTTCACGACTTGCAACAAACTTTAAACATAATTTCAAACCTTTATTAAACTATTTCTCGAAGACAACCACATCAAAATAATGAAACGAAAAAAGTTCCTCGCTTACTACTTTTCCGCTGTTCGTGGAACAAAACTATTGCATTCGGTATAACGTTACAATTTATAATTTCTGTACTACCAATTGTACTCGGAGGAAATTTTGCAGACAGAATACACACGTAAAGCTGAATGTATGTTCGAAATTTTATCACAGTACGACATGTAGCTCATGAGATATGAGGACGTAAAGAGTAACGTTCATGAAAAACAGCCCCATGAAGCATCACGTTTTAATCTATTACTTCTTTACCCTAATCATATTCGCAACAGATTTTACAGACATACAGCAATTATACAAATCAGTATATTCCTGTAAAATTTTACAATTGTACAACATAGCTATACTAATAATAAATCTGTAAATGTAGGCCTCTTGCTGTTCGCCCCAATCTTAAAAACTACTGGTCGAATTTACATGCGGTTTTCACAGGAAACATGAGCGAAGATTGGTTCACGATCTAGGCATGATTTCTTCAAAATAGAATCACGAAGTGTTTTCATAGACCTTCGTGTCTGTCTGTCTATTCATCTATTAGGAACCACTTCTCCAAAACTACCTGAAGATTTCGCATGGGGTTTTTCACAGGTAACTTCAGCGTACCTTTGGGACAACATATAGACTTAGTTTCATAAAAATCGGATCATGGAAAGAACATCACAATTTAACGTTTTTCATCGACAACTGTCATTGATTGATTGATTTATTCATCCATAGACAATATACATTGTTTGGATGTTGTCAATGTTTGTACATTATTATTTATAAATTAACATATGTAACTACATACAATAGATTACAACTTTCATTTACAGGAATGGAATATTGATTTACAAACACATTTTTAGCCAAAGTACTCAGTTATTATGCTAAGTTATCACATGTTAATACACACACACGACCCTAAGTATTCAATTTTTGTACTGAGTTATTACACATTAACACAAAGACACTGGCTATATACAGTAATTTTATACATTCATTTACAATACATCAGCTATTTACATGTTCATGCTAATTTAGGTACTGTCTACTGCTACTCTAAATATTCATCTACTGTGTAATAACAGTTCTTTAGTAGATACAGTTTTAGCATTTGATTAAAGGTGTGGTGATCTTTTGCATCTTTTATTTCTTGTGGCAGTTTGTTATACAGTTTCTGAAGTGAACACGTTCGTCCAGGCACACTATCTGTCGTTCGGCGTACACTAGGCGAATGACCCGGCTGTCACGTCGGCCGTTCGACGGGGCCCGCCAGCAGACGGCGCGCAGCTCGCGTCAGCTGTTAGGCCAACCGTGCCCTCCTGTGGCACGGCCTGGAACTACCACGGCCGGGCCCGCGCCTGCCACGGAACCCAATGACGGCGCGCGCGATATGAACGGCCCTTAGGCCATAACAGTTTCACTCCAAGGTAAATTAGGCTATTTTGTGTTTTTGCCTAATTCAATCTAGTAAGATGTAAACAGTGTCTGGATCTAGTTTTGTGGTCATGTATTGTGCTGTTTGTGGCATACACATGAAGATTTTTCTTGATGTACATTATGTTTTGGTATATATATTCGCTTGGTACTGTCAGGATTCCTAGCCTTTTAAATAGTTCTTTACAGTGTGCTTTGCTCCTGCTATTTGTTATTATCCGCACTGCTCTTTTTTGTATCTTGAAAATAGTCTGTAAGTTCCCTGCACTTGTTCCCCAGAACATTATACCATATGTGATTACTCAGTGGATATTTCCATAATAAGCTACTTTGAGGCAAGAAATATTGCTCACTGGTACAAGAACTCGAAGGGCATAACATGCTGAGGACAGTTTCTTTGCCAGCAATCTCACATGTTCTGTCCATTTTAGCTGTGAATCCACATTCATTCCTAAGAACTTGGAATTGGTTACACAGTTTATTCGATCATTGTTTACCTTTAATATATTATCATTGGGTTTTTTATTTAGTTGAAAGTTTATCCAGTTCGTCTTTTTTACATTTAAAGTTAATTTGTTTTTTAATGACCAGTTGTGGACAAGCCTGAGTGCTTCATTGGATTTTTGTGTTAACTGAGCTTGATTTTTATCTGATATGACTATAGTGCTATCGTCGGCAAACAATATTTTTTCAGCATATTTGACACTCTCCGGGAAATCATTCATATAAACAAGAAAGAGGATGGGGCCTAATACGCTTCCCTGGGGTTTGCTTATATTAGTGTGTTTAGGATCTGATAAGTAATTTACCACCAGTCTGTTGGAAATATCTGTGATTTCAACTCTCTGTAACCTGTTCTCTAAGTATGATTTAAACCAATTATTCGCTATACTCCTTATACCTAACAGCTCCAGTTTGTGTAGTAAGATTTTATGGTCAACTGTATCAAATGCCTTTGATAAGTCCAAAAAATGCCTGTTACACTCTCACCCTTGTCTAGTGCTTTGAGTACAACCTTAGTAAACTGTGCTATAGCTGGCTGTATACCTCTTGCAGGCCTGAAACCATATTGCTCTGTGCAAAGAAGGTTGTATTTACTTAGGTATTTCATTAGTCGCTTTTTCATTACAGTTTCTATTACTTTGGAAAAACATGAAAGTAATGAAATTGGTCTGTGATTCTCTACATTCTCTGCATCACCATTTTTAGGTATTGGTATTATTTTTGCTTGTTTAAGATATTCGGGAAAGTGGCCTGATCTGAAAGATTCATTAATAATTACCATTAATGGGGCTTTTATGCTATTAACACACTTCTTAAGGACACAAACTGGAATTTCGTCTAACCCTGCAGATTTCTTGTTTTTAAGTTCACACACTACTTGTGCCACTTCTTTTTCTATTGTTGGAAAGAGTACCATTGAGTGTGATGCCTGCTCCTGGTTGTGCAGAACATATGCGTCAGGCAATTTCTCCTGCAATTTCTTGGCTATCCTGCTGAAGTATTCATTTACATAGTTTGCCACCTTCTTTGGGTTGCTAGTTTGGAGATTTTTCCATTTAATCTGCGTTTTCAGCTGCACTTGTCCGGCATTTGCAGTCTCCTGTTTAACTATTCTCCAGACAGTTTTGCTTTTATTGCGTGTCTGCATTATTTTTCTGTTATTTGCAAGTTTTTTTGCAGCTAGCAACAACTTTCTATAGGTTATCTTGTAGTTTTTGTAATACTCTGAGAAAGCTGTGTCTGTCTGATCATTTTTAATGGATGTAAGATGCCTAAGTGTTTCAGCAGATTTTTTGATTCCGCTGGTTACTCATCTAGTTTTACCTGTAGCACTTATGGACTGCAGTGTTTTGGGGAATGCTTCCTCGAATTTTAGTTTAAATATTGTCATGAACTTCTTAAACAAGTTGTTGACATCTGTTTCAGCATAAACTTCATTCCAACTTTTGTGCTGCAGTTGAGATGAGAGCTGGCATAAATTTGACTCTGAGAATACCCTTTTGTACATATTCAATTTAGTAGGCTTTTCTAGATATATTGTCGCGTTGAAATGGAAACAGGCTTGACTTCGAAGGCAACTAAACACAGCACTTATACTGGGAGCATGTTTATTACGAACTCAACATACATGCAGCACTGACTGCCTCTCAGGCAGAGTGCTCTGCTATTTATACACAGACAGAATTTACCAGAAATTAGAAGAACAGTTAACATAAGAAACAAGTTGAATTTATAAGTGAACATAAGAAAGATGTAGAATCTTCTGGAGTTGTTAATTACAAAGAAATAAATGTTTTGCCAGTGGGTGGCATTGAACCGGTGACCTTTTGCCCAACAGTCCATGACGCTATCCCCTGCGCCACGCCGGCAGTCGGTGTTCGTTGTCTCTGACAGCATTGCTCCCTCTCCTGGAGAAACAGCAACCCGCTTTTATGATCCCTGTGGAGCCAGCTGCAATGTCCTGGATCTTGACCGTGTCATGGGTCCTCTATATGACAGTTCAAGAGAATCCTTCCCTTCTCCGCGATTATCGACGACAGACGTTTCTGTCGTGGCTTCATCAGGAACATTACCGTCCTTAAAGTACAAGAAGCCATTGTCGTCTACCTGCTCTTCAGGATCGTAGTAAGGCGTCATGCGCAGGATGTTAACAATGTCTCCTCGTTTTTGACGTTTTGACGACAGCTCATAATCCTCAACTTTGTATGTGACGTCTGACAGGTTGCGTATGACACGATACGGACCAAAGTATCACTTCAATAACTTTTCTGACAGTCCAACCTTCCGTACAGGGGTAAAAATACCAGATCTCCTGAGCTATACACAACAGGTCGGTGCTTATCGTTATACCGCTGACGGTTCTTCTTCTGGGCGTCCAGTGTCCGTATGAGAGCCAGCTGTCTTGCTTCTTCGACCCTGGTTATGAGCTGTTTAACATAGTCATCTGTGTTTGTGACTGCAACTCTTCTCATTGTCAACGGCGGTATCGTCACATTGTCAACGATGAATAACTTTCCAGAAAATTCTTTATTACGTGTATCTGGCGGAACAACTTCTTCAATTTGCAGCCCAGATCGTCCACAGTCAATGATAGCTGAAGGAAGTCCCATCTGAGGATGACATTGTGACTACATTCTGTTAACACGACAAATTCAAACGGCTGCGTCCTGTTGTTGATGGTGATTCTTGCGACACAAGTTCCTGCTGGATGGACATACATTCCATTCGCGACCTTCAGCACAGTTGCCCCCATATCATAGAACATTGTCTTCTTTAGCGTGCGGCGACAATTATCCGATAGTACAGAAAAAGAGGCTCCTGAATCAACAAGTGCCAGGACAGGTTGGCTGTCGATTATGACGTCGATGAGATTTCCTGACATCTTAGTGACTGTCGTCCATGGAGGATTTTCATCTGCGGTGGCCTCACCTCCGTAGATGGTCGCCTCGCTTAGTTTTCCTGGGCGCGGCAGCTAGGGGAGCGGCTGGTACCTCTGTACGGCGACGGTGAACGGCTGCGGCGCCTCGGGGAGCAACCTCGTCTAGGGTACGGCGATGGGCTTCTTCCCATAGGTGGACTGAACTCATCAGCGGGAGACTGCCTGGGATAGAACTGCTCTGATGGCTGACGTCTTGCGGCAAAATAATCATCGAATACTCGCCTTCTCTCTCTCCAGTAGCGTACGACATGTCCAGGGCGTCCACAGTGGAAACACAGTGGTGTGTTGTCTTCTGTCCTCCAGACGTCTGTTCTTCTGTGGGGCATCATAGTTACCGGAGGAGTTGGCTGTGGTCGTGTCGGCCAGTTCATGGGCTGCTGTTTGGCGGCTGCAGCGTAAGTCATAGCAGGGCGACGCCATACTTCACGTCGGGTGCGATTGACGGGGCAGACAGGAGCTAATGTTTGAAATACCTCGTACTCAGTGGCATCGGCTCCCTCGTGACTTACAGGGCTCACATCCATGGCCATAATCTGATGCTCGCTCGGTCTAATAATCCCGGCTGCCATGCACTGTTGTAATTCTTCTCTCACGATTTGTCGTATGAGAGAAGTGAAGTCATGTTGGTCTTCCACAACGGCCATAGGGACTACATTTGGGAGTCTGTCATACTTCTTGCGTCCAACCCTCCTTTGTTGCATCTCTTCAATACGCTGGCACCAATTGATGAACTCTTCTGTCATAGCGATGTCTTTTATCAGAAGAGTTTGGTACATATCTTCTGCAATTCCCTTCATCAGGTGCGTGATTTTGTCCGCCTCAGTCATGTTCAGATTGACTATGTTACACAGGGCCAAAACAATCTGTATGTACGACTGTGTCGGCTCACAATGTTGTTGGGCCCGGTTCTTCGGTTGTTCTTCCGCCGAGCGGATTTGTCGCTGGCGGTCTCCAAACGTCTTCTTAAGTTCCTCCTGGAACGTCTCCCAGTCATTCAACTTGTCTTCATTGTTTTCGAACCATTGCTGGGCTGTTCCGTCCAGGTAAAAATAAACGTTGGCCAAACACATCGTATGATCACACCTGTTGTACTTGGCGACTCAGTCGAACCCTTTTAGCCATTTGTTGGGGTCCTGTCCAGCATCTCCAGAGAACACCGACGGGTGTCTGATGTGCACCTGGCTTATTGCTGGTTTTGTCTCCATTGTTCTTCTGATAATACGGACTTTTGGAAGGATGTACTCGGTGTATCCCTTGTATTCCGGTTCCAGCCCGTGTAAGCGACGGCTTTTACGTTGCCTAATCGGAGCCATGGTGATGCAGCTGTTGCACAGTGTACCCAGCGCCTCCACTAAACAATGTCACGTTGAAATGGAAACAGGCTTGACTTCAAAGGCAACTAAACACAGCACTTATACTGAAAGCATGTTTATTACGAACTCAACATACACGCAGCACTGACTGCCTCTCAGGCAGAGTGCTCTGCTATTTATACACAGACAGAATTTAACAGAAATTAGTAGAACAGTTAACATAAGAAACAAGTAGAATTTACAAGTGAAGATAAGAAAGATGTAGAACCTTCTGGAATTGTTAATTACAAAGAAATAAATTTTTTGCCGGTTGGCGGGATTGAACCGATGACCTTTTGCACCACATTCCCCTGCGCCACGCCGGCAGTCGGTGTTCGTTGTCTCCCGCGGCAATATATTTGTTTTTAATATTTGACAGTAATGATCTGATATGCCCAGCTTTTGTACAAGTAGTTGGCAGTGCCTTCTATTTATGTCTGCTTGTACATGGTCTATAGCTGAGGAAGATGTTTTAGACACCCTAGTTGGACAATTTACAAGTGAAGATATACCATAGCTGCATAGAATGTTGATGTACATATTGCTATCATTTTCTGATTCCATTGTGTTAATGTTTATATCCCTACAGATAAGAATGTTAATTTTTGGGCTGGATATCTTGTCAAGACTCTGAGAAAGTTTTGAGAAAAAAATTTCAATGTTGCCACTTGGTGATCTGTATATACAAAAAAAATTATTTTTTTGGCATTTATTTATCTATGATTTCCACTGCTGACTATTCAAAGTGTTTGTTTTCACTTAAATCCCCAAGCTCTTTCCTAATCTTAAATGATATTCCTTTTTTATATAAATGCAGGAACACTCTCCTTCCATAGAATTTCTGCTATAAGAACAGGCTAGGACATATGATGATAAAGCATGATACATAATTTCATTTTCCTTACACCAATGTTCAGTAATACATGCAATTGAGCTGTCCAGCCTTTGCAACTCTAGCTCTAGTTGTTGCACCTTATTACTCAATGATTGCACATTCTGGTGAAATATTGTTAAGTACTTACCTCTACTTATTGGAGTGATGTAGGTTCTGCGTCCAGGCACAGGGGGGCAGCTTGTACTAGTTCTCTGGGCACATTGCATTTCTGGAGCTGCTTCTTCACATATCTTCTGTCCATCATTTCTTATCTTATAGGTTTCTTCTTCCTGATGCCTTCGACTAAAAAATCTTGTAGGTAGAGGGGAAGCACTGCTTTCCTCTTACTCACAACACTTGGCACTACTTCCTCTGATGGAGCTTCTTTCCCTCCTGTTGTTGAAGTTACTGTTGCTGTCACTCCAGTAGGTGCTAGGTTTTCCATCTCTTTAATCTCCAAAACTAATAGACGATTTTTTGGGGGTTTTTCACAGGAAACGTGAGAGTATCTTGCGGTTACAGAAACGCCTCATTTCAGAAAATCGGATCAGAGAAAGTAAGATATCACAAATTAAACATTTCTCAGGAAGAAATCGCATGTGTCTATTTGTAGAGACTAATCTCCAAAGGTACTAAATGAATATTTTGGGGGAATCACAGATAAATAGAGAATATCCTGGGGCAACATATAGGCTTAATTTTATCAAAATTAGATCAGGAATGTAAAAGATATTGTAATTTGAGGTTTTAGGCGTATTTCATGCTTGGAAAGAACGGCGTAATGCGGCAAACAACTAATAGCGCTGCGCGTGTTCGTGTGAAGTTCGGGGCAGCGATCGGATTATTACCCTTTAAAAATACTACTTAATCCTCACCGTGTTTAATCCATATATTTACATACTGATATAACAGTCTAATATATATGTACAACTGCTATGGAAGTTTAAGTCTCAATAGCGCATCTAACGGAAAAATAGCCAATCGTAAGAATAATCATTGTTTTAAGCGATATTTCTACTTCATTAAGGAAATACTTACTATATTTCAGCTTTCCATGCCTCAGCCCACTCTCCAGAGATATGAATGATCATGAAATGAATGTTTTAAATTATGAATATAACTGATGTATGATGTAAGCAACACCATATTTATGAAGATATGCCTATTTCTTACACGTTTCGCAAAATCAGATCACAGAAAAAAAGATACATTGCAATCTTAAGTGTTTTCAGTAAATTTCTGTTCATTTATTAGAAATACCTAATCTCCTATACTACTTCACGGATGTATGGATTGCGTAGCAGAGCAAACAAGCGATAGAGGAGCTAATAAACACCACTGCTGCATAATAAGTATGGGGTAGTACAACAAGGAGGCGAACGTCTGTGACAGAATTAAGCAATCTTATGTCTACGAATACCAACAAACATTGAACATAGTGTTACTGATTTCTCTTTGTGTATTAAATACTTAATGACATTTCTTTGCTTATTTTGGCACGTTTCACCTTTTGAATCAAAAACTTTCGGACAATGACTTTTACTTACATTTGTCATCTTGGCTAGAGCAACTGAGTTTATTGACAAAGCGATCCAACAAGGATTCTATTTTTACTGACTGAGGTCCGGAACCCTAAAAATCCATGGATGATACTCACAGGCCCTCCTTCAACAACCATTGCGAAGCATGGGCATATAAGCTAGTAGGTATATATTTTGTCACATGTTCCAAGAAAAGGTAAGTTTTGACTTCCTAGAACCAAAGCGACAACCTCTCCAGAATCTGTCGCCAGTATTTTTCCTCTTCACTTACTAAACACACGTTTCCCTCATCAGTGATTTTATTTGTCTTCAGTATAAGATGAAGCTCTTTCCATTCCTGATAAGCTCCCAAGTGACTACTGCTTTTCTCATTTGTTGATAGTATTAAATATATATGTTTTTCTACCCGTTCTCCTTTATTACATAGAGAGGCTTAGAGATCTTTATAAAACAGCTTACAACAAAAGCAGAATACTGCATTTCTTGAGACTGAATAATTTACCCAAGGGCGAGTACACTTTCCCCATTAACCAGTTTCCTTTTATAGTGTACTTCAAAAAATTTCCTTCTGCTGCTATCTAATGGGACGTCGACATGACCGGACACGATCCAAAGAAGTATCCCAGGTTGCAGGGTCGCTCAAATTTAAAATGAGTCTAGATATATTTACTCATACTCGTTTCACTATTTTTATGCATACTTTCTGTTTTGGGAAATAAAGAAGTATTCTCTGTAGTACAGGTTGAAAGACGACCGTCTGTCATCTTCCATATATTTTTTGTATATTTCTGTAAAGTTATAATTTATTTAATGTCGCTAGATTATCATTTTGTTAAAACTCGAACCACTCTTTTTCAAGGCTTGAGGAATAACATTTTTATTTCATATGTTAAAATATTAGTTAATATTGCTATTTTTTTATTATTTTGTTATGTTAATAATGTATTATTATATCAATTAATGTGGCATAAGTAAGGCTTCTCCGCTACACCACTGTCCCTGTGAGACAGCTGTTGTGTCAGTTTTAAGTGGGTGCGAGAATCTATGGCTGTGTGAATGATAGGCGTCTGGGGACAGGTGTCTGTCTCGCGGCAGTACGCACTTGGCTGTCAGAAATTTATGTCACGTGACTGTTCCATATGTAAACACGAGGCTGCAGTCAAGGTGGTTAGAATATTTGGCTGCAGTTCTGCTCCCAACGGAATTTGTTGTTGAAACTATTGAAGAATTAAGTTTAACGTAAACTGTGCAATTTTCTTAGTTTATATTACATGTGCAGAGAATGCCAAAAACACTCAACAGAATTGTGTTTGTTTTCTTTTCCCTGCAATTATCTTGAACTTTTAATTCTTATAATGAAATGTGATTAACATTTGAAAATAAATGTGTGCGCGCGTGTGTGTTAAGTATTTTGACATAAAAAAACGTGACAGTTAAACACTGAAAATATCAGAATACTTCGTTTTTACACAGAAATTCCGTTGCGTGACAATCATCCAATTTTTCGTGTTTGGTTCTCAATGCACTGCAGTAAAAATATGACAAATTCCATTACATTCTTTATCAACTTTTATTCATTCAAATACTATACCAAAGCTCTCTACAATAATGGCAGTATTTCGTTGTACAGTACAGTTTCATGTCGAGTAAATAGATGTCACAGAATTACAGGGTAGGATGCTACTCGAATGGAGCATCATGGGTTAACATTTTATTTGATGGTGTTTTAAGGAACTGCATCTTGATAATGCAATTTCACATTATGGACACTTCTTTTCCATTTTTTAACACACGAATGTTCTCAGATAAATGAACTCAGAACTGCATTCCTCACACTTTTGGAACGTTTGTGCGAATCACTAATGTTCACCAAGAACTAATATTTTCAACTTACAGATATTCTCATTAATTTAAACAAGTACCATCATTTTTCTGTTTGTAATTATTTTTGCATCTGGTTGTAATTATTTTTGCGTATATTTTTCTGCCATATGAAAGAAAGTCTGTAACTCCATGTCCTTAGCCTTAATTTAATTTTTATAGCACTATTTGCCTTATTGTACAAAGTACAAAAGTGTTTTATTCCTAGTGACTTGTCCTATATCACTGGGTGCTCTACTGTACAAATGTTTGATCTACAGGACAAATAAAACCAAAACCAAACCAAAAGACAGACACAACGAAATAATAGAAAATACCAACAACGAAATAAAAAAGCAGTAACGAAGTTAAAACGGGGCGCTCACTGTGACAGAAAAGAGCAGAATGAAATAGGAAGACATGTTGAAACAAATTGACTGGTCACGTGACAAACTTCATACAGCTAAACGTCCGAACAGCCAAGTGCGTACTGCTGCGAGGCAGACCCCTGGGGACAGTAGTGGTCGGACCCCAGTTAGGCAGTTACCCGTACGAACCGATAGATGTCTCTCCGGTTATGCTACCGTGATGCTATGCTACGCTATTCCAGGGCTTCTCTTTATCATTCCTGCTGTTTAATTTACGTAAATATTTCTACTTTCGTATTTTGACATTTGAAATATGAATCATTCTAAGACTTCAGTATTACTGTAATAGAAGTGTGTCTGTAATATTCTATGATATTTCTGTAACACTGCACTATTAAAATGACAAGTAAGACTTTCCAGCAGTCTAAAACTTGAAGTTCGAAACTTAAACTGTAAAAAGACGTAACATAAAGCTGAGGTTACTTTCTTGATAAATAAAGCGGAAAGCAGAGCTGAGGTTCTACATGAACTTCTGTTTTGTTATTGAGAATAAAAAAAATATATGTATCTGTATTTATATAATAAGTGTATGTATTTGTATTTATATTATTAGTATTATCTATTATTCAACTCGTAAATTTTGCTTCTTGACATGTTCCACATCCACAAGGATCCCCTCAACATGGATCTACGGAACGAATAACTAATCTAATCTAATTTGCATGAGAATGAATGGCACTGGTATATTAAATATTGTTATTATTTCACAGATGGTGACAGAAAAGATCGGCTTTTAGAGGAAACTGAATGTATTCCTTTTTCGTTGACGGTAGCGCCTGAGGAATTGGCGATATTATGTCAATTTCGCTTACGGCGAAACTGGCGGTGGCACTAGATATTTGGTTTTTTAGTTTTATTTAATAAATTTTTGGTGGTAATATAGGTGTCAGGAGCTGACACCTGAAATGGCAAAGTTTAGGGGAAATGTACATATTAATAAGAAAAATGGATGTGTGTGTGTGTGTGTGTGTGTGTGTGTGTGTGTGTGTGTGTGTGTGTGTGTGTGTGTGTGGGCGGTGGTTCGTTTCTCGCTTCCGACAATATTTTTATTTTTCACCTTGACTCCCGAAAGTTTTCTGACACATTTATTAAATAGAATTTACGAGTTGCGATATTCCGACATATTTGCAAGTACAACAACTGTTTCTTCTATTTAGTGAACGTGCCGTGAAATATGGTCCAACAAATTGGAAACACTGTTTTCTAAACCACAGTACCTGCACATAAAGTGCTGACACATTGCTATAGTGAATGTTGCAAATGACATGCTGATACAAAAGTTTCATACATTTACTAGAAAATACAAACTTCTTGAGAACAGTTAAATGGCTACAGTATTAACGCAGTTACTCACAAACAATGCATATAGGACACAAGAATGTGTATAACAGCTGTTGCAAAAAAGAAAAAAAGGCAGTTCACTCTCTTAAAGAAATTACAGTTGCCACATAACTCTAGTACATAATCAACATGTAAAATTATTTGAATCAGCAAGACATTTAGAACATTAATTATTGTAGTGCGTCTTCAGTTTATGTACAGGTAGGTCACGAGACAATATTTACAATCAGTTGTCCCATATTTCACGATATTTTCACCAAAGAGAACAATCGCACTTTTTAGAGAAAGTGCTTGTATACATAAATATATCGAAATAGCACAAAATGTAAATGCCTTTTAATTAACAAAGTGTAAGAAAACTTTTAGGAGTCAAAGTAAAAAAGAAAAAAAATAATTCTCTGGACCGGGAAACGAACCACCGCCCACGCTTATCAGCTCCTCAAGGAGATGCGTTTATCCGCTACGCTACAAGATGCACACAAGTCAAAGCTTTCTGTTTCACATTCCCATCAATATCAAGTGTTACTCGCCAATAAGGCATTTATTGACTGTAATTTACAACTAATGGTACTAAGAATGACATGGTTTTAGTACCTCTTAAGTGTGCCGTAACGTTGAGATAGCAACACACAAATTATAAGGAGAAAAGCATGAAAATACGAAATGGAAAATGGCGTCTCTGCAGGACACAGCTTACGACCGTAGAGACATCTATCGGTTGGTACGATAACTGGGGTCTGACGCACTACTGTCCGCAGACGCTTGTGTCTGAATGTGGGAAGTGATAGCTCGCTTTGCATCGTTCTCTCTGGCTCAGTCTTGATATCTGCTGATACTACCAAAGAGGTTTCCACACCCTTTGGTTGCGAGCTAGTTGGTGAGCCTTCCCTCCAATGCGAGTCACGCTGTCCGTCCCCACCACCGCCGTTTCTTGGATTTTCTGGCTTCCCGTGTCTTGTGGCCACTCAGTCTGGGCTGGGTTGGTTATCTGGTGAGGTAAGGCTGGTTCTGCTCGTTTCTGGAGATGGTAGCGTTTCATTGACTAGCATGTTTAACTTAGATTCCTGAACTTAGAATCGTTTTTTGGAATACCTTCTCCGATCGTGTGCGGAAATGTGTTCTCGTTTTTCAGTTCAGTGATTTCCAATAGATAAACCCGGTGTGTGTGATTCTAGTTGCAGTTTGAGAATGGCCTGGAATGTTAAAACCTTTTGTGATCATGTGGTGGTGTATGCTTTGTGGGGCCCAATTTCTAATAGGTGATACATTCATTTTTGTACAGTCAATGTAAAAATCTTCTCATTGTTTCCTTCTGTGAGTGATATGTGTTCCACATGGTTGGTTCATAGAACAAAGCCTTCAGCTTCCATTCTTGTTTGTTCCATGCCCATCAGGCAAGTAGCTATGCGGGTATCCTTCTGATTTCCACTAATATTTTGCGATCTTCTCTCCCCACCTATTTTAATTTTGCTGTTTCCTCTCCGACTTGTAGTACGCACTCTGTTTTGTCAGTAATTCTCTCTGAGCCTTGTACAACCCCCTTCAATAACTTCCTTATGTAATTCGAAACATTTCTATGGGTTGCATGCTGTAATTCTTAATTTTATTTTTCCGACTTTGTAATTATTTTATTTTGTGTTTCTTTCTGAGACAGGACCTCATCCGTCTCTGTAATCGCCTCCTATCGTGTGTATCTGTGTTTCATTCGCTTCCTTATTTATATAATTCTAAGCATTTCTATGGGTTGCATGCTGCAGTTAATTTTCTTCATTTTTCGGAACCATGTGGGTCTAAGTTCAGACTTCCGGGATTTGCAGCTAGTCGCCTGAATTCATGCCACTTCTCATATAAAACCGTACCTAGAGCGATTTCTAACAGACTGCAACTTAAGAATCCACCATTATTTTGTATAATGAATCCGATTTTCAACCACTTCACCTTCAGTGGAGTGTGTTCATGTAACGTAGCCGTGTGTCGCCGTTAGCGTGTTTGCTCGTGGACCACTTCACATGTAATTTAACTTGCTATACACATGCACCATCTCAAAACAGGCACAACAGACCAGAACCAGCTTCAAAGTGATTTTGTATATTGTGTTTTGTCCTACCTCCGACTTGCTGAATTTCGCCTACGATAGCGGCACCTGCTTCCGCTTCACCTCAGCATTCTGTTTTTGGTGAGTTTCGCTGTGGCATTGCGTGTGTATGAGAGAATGAGTGTTGTTTGTGAATCCTTCCACCCAGTAGCATTAAATCATGTATAATTTAGGCTACAATTTTTGAGAACTAACAAAACTGGCAGTGCTTCATCCATGTAGTGACTGGTTTTTAACATACTTAACTATTGCCTGACAATGGAAATGTTTTGTCATGGATTCTTTCTTTTATGAGGGCAATTACTTTTACTGTGGAGACAAGGGTATCTCAAGAACCTATCAGTCATAGAGCAGGAACAGCATTATTTATTTAACTTGTGGTCTGTACAAAATACTAATAGTTCACGGCTGGCATTAGCAACACAACCCTTCAAGGTAAGAGAGCGGATGACCCTTTGTAAAGTTTTCCCAATGTTTATTACTAACTTGAACAAAATTTGAAATTATTACTGACGTTAAGCTGACTGTAAAAATAATAATAATAATAATAATAATAATAATAATAATAATAATATGTAGTCAAGCAGGAGTGATCAGGCAGCCAATAAGAAATGAGCTTGTGAATGGCATCATACATGACACATTAAATGTTTATACTCTAAAATTTCTATTGTAAAAGATCAGGGTAAAATTTTACGACTCTTCTCGCCGGTTAGCAATGATGTGTAGAATTGTGATAATATTTTTCACGAGTTACAGAGTAAGTGTTATTGCTGCTTGTTTCACTCACAGCAAAATTAATATTGTACCTGCCCTATGGTTGACAGGTTCTTGTATGTACCCTTGTCCTTTCAGAGAAAAAAATATTCCTTTTAATTGAAGTTGTCAAGAAAAAACATTTATTGGTCATCTGAGTTGCCACCATTACCATTGTCGCCAACATAACCACTGCAGCCTGGTGAGAAGTGTCGTACAATTTAACCAGGATCAGTGTTTCAAATTATTTGTATTTTTTAATTAAACATGGGGCTCAGTAGGTGGATTATGTCTGAATGGGTTTTCAAATAGCATCCACCTTTTCTGTTCATCACATAACATTTAATTAACGCTATTTTTACTCTATGGTTGGCAGGTTCTTGATGTACTTTGGCCACTCACTTAACTGTAATAGTCCCAAGAAAAATGCATAACAAAACTCAAAACAACATGAAAATCTGCAAACAAATGTCAAAATTGACCCCTATTTTGCATAGGCCTGGAGAAAAAAAAGCCGCTGGTATGGGTTATCTGACCACTACTGTTCATTGGCTACATGACATGCTTGTCCAAAGCTGATGGGTAGTATCCTCGTGTACAATATACCCGAAAACTCTTAAGATCAAATTTACAACATTACTATTTGTACTCACTCCAATACAGTTCTTGGTAATTTCCAATATGTATATATATTGGAAATTACCAATTATGTTCTATGTAACATGATTAAAGACAATGCATACCATGCTTATACACTCCTCAGCATATTTACCTACTAATCTAGTGTAACGTATTTAAAATTATACATTTGGCAACTAAGGCAACAGTAACGCCCCTAACAGAGAAAGAGTCAACCATAACGACACTAGCACTCCAGACGACAGAACTGCAGATACAGAAGAACGGTGGTTGGCGCTCTCTCCACGGGGGGCACTAGTGTCATTCCAAGTCTTAGGTAAAAACTTTTGTGTGTATGTTGAACCTAACTTGATTTGACCGATCTTTATTTTCACTCAACTTTGCTCTCGCCATTTTGTATTTAATATTTCCAAAATAAAGTTAAACAGTAATGGGGAGCGTCCATGTCTAACAAATATTCAAATGGTTCTGAAATTACTCCCATGAATTTACCTCAAGATCTAGTACCGATTAACATCCCCTTAATCAGTGTTGAGAGTTTTATTATCCAGCCCTTGTTCCTTTAAACTTTGGAAGAGAGATTCACAATCAACTGTCATACTTCTCTTTGAAATCCACAAATGTACGAACAATATTGTTACTAGAAGTTCTTTGGTACCTAAGAATTATATTTAAATGAAGAATTTGTTCCAAACAGGATCTGTTTGGTCAAAAGTATGCTTGGTATTCACTAGTTTTAGGTTCCCTCTCTTCTTGGGGTCGTTCAAGTAAACATTTCGAGAGAATTTTGTACGTGACCGGGAGGAGAGAGATTCCTCGATAATTATTAACATCAGTTATATCCCCTTCTTTATGCAAAGGATGAACTAGGGCAGTTCTCCAGTCCTCAGGTATTTTCTTAGTTTGCCAGATTTAGTCGAGTTCTCTCTCTTGTAGTGCTGTGGCAGCTGATTTTTGTAGGTCTGCAATTATACATCATCTGCGGATGTTTATTGTTATGAAGTATCTTAATTAGGTAAATTATTTCAATGTTGTCAGGTTCTTTAGACGTAAGGTTGGTGTTGGAAGTTATTTGTTGGTTCTGGGCAGTTTAATAGTTTTTCAAAATAATACCAAGTACCTTCATTTTCTTAGTTAAGTGCCAGCTGCAATTTGCTTAAAAAAAGGAAAGGCTATGACGTTTGTGAAAGGTTAGTTTTGTTTTCAATGTTTTATAAGAAGTTTCTTGGATTCTGCAATTGGAAGTATTTTTAGATTTAGAAATGTTATGCATTTTCAAAATCTCTTTTATTCTGTCGGATTAATTTAAATTTTTTTTTCTTACAATTATAAAGGTGCTGCAAATATTTTCAGTTCTGTTAGTATTCAAATTTATAAATGCCTCGAGTGGACTCAACTGTTAGATTAAAAAATGGGTTGACATGATTTTAAGGTTAAAATATTTGCATGTTTCAAATCTTTGGCCATTATGCTTTGTACATTTATGTGCATCCACCATTTTCTTACATTATTTTTCTTTACCTAAGTGAGTATTAAAAGCACCCATTAAAATTTTAACATGATTTGAGAGAATTTTTGAGATAATGTTTCCCAAGCTTCATTACCTTCTTGAGATATATAAGGTTAGCCTCATTAACTGGCAAATGGCCATTAAATAAAAGTGTATGCTTTATTTGCCTGTTTAGGAGAAATTGCCGTTAGTCTATTATTATTGGGTTTAACCTCAGTTATTGAATTTAAAATCTTTTTGGGGACTGCCAAAGGAATTCAAATGTGGTACATTATCAAGTGGCCTTCTATTAGTTTTACTATTAAAAATACAATAAAATTCTTTCACTTTAGCCTGCCTAGTATAAGTATGATCAAGGAATAAAAATTTCTTTGTATTGAATAATTTATTAAATCACTGTTTTCCAATGTTTCATTAATTAATCATTTAAAAAATTTACAATCAGTATACTGTAAATATACAGACTCATTAAACTATTGCACCTCTTATTAACCATAAGTAATTATTTGTGGACATTTTTCTGTAATTGTTAAAAAAAATAGTTCCAATAACTAAGGAAAATGGGAAGTAATAATTGAATAATATCTATGTAGTGTTATTTCCGGCGACAGAAAATAATAAAAAATAAATAAATAAAATGAAGAAGATTTTATTATGAATGAATGTAGTACTGTAATCTGAGGAGTACGGTTAAAGGCCGACTTATTCCTTCTCTTTGGTGCCGTATGGATAGCACAGACTGTGGCGTGTAAACACTCAGACGTCATTTACGCACTTTTAACCCTTTATTTAGCAA
Organism: Locusta migratoria; assembly: GCA_026315105.1. Classification (NCBI taxonomy): domain Eukaryota; kingdom Metazoa; phylum Arthropoda; class Insecta; order Orthoptera; family Acrididae; genus Locusta; species Locusta migratoria. The sequence goes on along the minus strand of CM048752.1, from coordinate 76,125,178 downwards.
TGTTGCTCTCAAGGAACATCAAAATTGTGCGTGGTTTTCTGATGCAAGTTTCACATTTCTTCCTTGGATGGGCAACAGTGCTTGAAACTAATATCTTAGCTCTCAAATAAAGTGACGTTTTGTTTTCTTTTGCGAAAAGTTCAGCAATAAACTTAATCTTTAGCAGAAACTCCAAGCATAAGTTACCCAGGTACCTGTTTGTTTTAATTTTGTGAAGATATTTATCATAATACATGGAAAACTGTGTATAAAAGCGAACGAGGAAGCCTTGTAGTCGATTTATTATGGAAAATTGACAAGTTCTTATATGGGAGACTGAAAATGGACTTACATTTATTGGGAAAAAGAGGCCTAGCAGACCACAACAAAATGAACAATATGTACAAAAGAACAATATGTCCAAAAGAACAAAATAGCTTCTCCTGTACCAGTCAACGACGTACGGTATGACATGTGTTGTCACTTTACAGATTACAAGCCAAAATGAATTTGCAAGTTTTGTCTTCACAGGTACTTGACTGTAAAATGTGCAAATCATAGGATTGTTCTGAACTTTGCACCAAAAATGACATTTTTCACACGTTTCACATAAAATAGTCCAAGATACAATAATTTCTGCAATCGTAAGTACAACACTGTAGTATTGATACAGTACCACCATGAAAAAAAAAAAATTGTATATATATATATATACACACACACACACACATTTGCTTTCTACAGTTCTACAGCATGTCTGCCTAGGTGTACTTGTGTCTGTGTGGGTGTATGTGCATTTGTTTACCATCCTCCCCCCCCCCCCCCCCAAGGTAAATCTTTCCTGTCCCAGGATTGGAATGACTCCTTACCCACTCCCTTAAAACCCTAATCATTTCCTTAATCCCTCTCCTTCCCTTCTGCCTGACAAAGCAGCTAGGCTGCGAAAGCTTGCGTTTGTGTGTATGTGAGTGTGTTCTGTTCATTTGTGCTGCTGTTATACCTGTGCTCCTTCGCCTGGTTAGTAATCTTTGTAAAAAATAAGTGAAGTCTACTTACCAGGCGAAGGAGCACAGGCAGTGATAGCAACAAATAAACACACACACACACACACACACACACACACACACACACACAGGCTCGTTGACAGAAACATAAAACACACACACATTCGAGCTTTCGCCACCACTGGCAGCTTCTTCGGGAAAAAGAGGAAGGATACGGGTTTTGAGGAAGTGGAAAAGGAATCATTCCAATCCCAGGAGTGGAAGGACTTACCTTAGGGGACAAAAAGGAAGGTAAACAAATACACACACACACACACACACACACACACACACACACACACACACACACATATATCCACATGCAAACACACCTAGGCAGACATTTGTAGAAACCAAAGAAGTTGGACAGAGATACCTCTTCAGGCAGAGGCTCTGTCCACAGAACCGATGCAAAGATGTTAAGGATGGTGGGCGGGAATTAGAATTTAGCGGAGGTTGAGACCAGGTGGGCAACGGGAAGAGAGAATGTGTTGAAGGGCAAGTTCCCATCTCCGGAGTTCTGAAAGACTGGTGTTGGTGGGAAGTATCCAGATAACCCGGACGGTGTAACACTGTGCCAAGATGTGCTGGCCGTGCACCAAGGTATGTTTAGCCACAGGGTGATCCTCATTACCAACAAACACTGTCTGCCTGTGACCGTTCATGCGAATGGACAGTTTGTTGCTGGTCATTCCCACATAGAACGCTTCACAGTGCAGGCATGTCAGTTGGTAAATCACGTGGGTGCTATCGCAAGTGGCTCTGCCGCCCCCGTTGTAAAACCCACCCTATGCACCCTTCCACCACCACTTACTCCAGTCCCATAACCCGGAAGGTGTACACTAAGGTAAGTCCTTCCACTCCTGGGATTGGAATGGCTCCTTTTCCACTTCCTTAAAACCCGTATCCTTCCCTTTCTCCTCTCCTTCCTCCCTCTTTTTCCCGAAGAAGCCACCACTGGAGGCGAAAGCTCGAATGGTTGTGTGTTTTTGTGTGTGTTTGGTGTTCCTATCGACGAGCCTGTACTTTAGGTAAGTCAAAAATCTTTATTTTATACCATTTTCCCACCTGGAAGGTCTCCTCCTATAATATTAGTTTTTTATATATATATATATATATATATATATATATATATATATATATATATATATATATATATATATATGTCTTGCGTCTGTGTAAATGTGTGGGTGTGTGTGTTTTTGTTCACCTTCCTTTTTTTCCCCTAAGGTAAGTCCTTCCACTCCTGGGATTGGAATGACTCCTTTTCCACTTCCTTAAAACCCATATCCTTCCCTTTTCCCTTTTCCCTTTTCCTCCCCTTTTTTCCTCTTTTTCCTGAAGAAGCTGCCAGTGGTGGCGAAAGCTTGTATGTGTGTTTGTGTGTGATTTTATTTATTTTATTTGTTTCTATCGACGAGCCGGTCCTTTTGGTAAGTCATCTGTTTTCTATTTTTATTTTTATATATATAAATCTGTGCACATGGCCCCTGCACATTTAAGTAACATAATACTTTTTCTTCTCGTGATTTCTGTGTATGCCAAATACAGGGTTAAAGTCAAAATATAGGCTTTAAATGCATATTACTTAGGAGATTTCATTCGCTACAGTTTTCAAGCAGGAATGAAGATAAACAGTATAGACTTTAGCAATTGCTTGTTACACACTGCATATAGAAGCCAAATCAACTACATATGTAAGCTTATAACATTAACCAACTGGCTGCGTTCATTACTGCAAACGTTACATCCGCTCATATTATGTGCGAAGAAACTTACGCATCTTATAAGATGAACAACACAGCAGAGTAGCAGAGGCACCCATGCTACTACAGTGTGGCAGAGCTCTCCCTGGTCGTGAATCGGGGCAAGTCGGTAGACTTCGGGAGGCTTCGGCCAGCAGTCTCGTTTTGAGGCCACAGCCAACCTTGCGGACTGAACGTAACGGTACTGTGTGAAGCAGCCATCGTGCTGTGTTACGGTTTGTTTACCATTATTCTGATTCCTCTTCTGCCTGATAAGTGTACTTAATTCCTGCAGTTAGAAGCGTTACCAACCACGCTAATATGTAAGCTGCTGTGCACGACTTGTCCTTCGTAGAAGCATGCCGCGTAGTTTGTATTGCCCACCCTGAAGGATGAGGATGGATGTGTGGCTCGTCCCTATCTGCCTGCAGCTGTCGCGCTGAGAGGCGGGGCTCGCTTCCTCCGATCCCCCCGCACAACTCTGCCATCTAACAGTTTACACACAGTGTAAAATATGGTGAATAAATATAATTTGCTATTGAGCACCAGTGTTTCTGGAACGTCTCCTATCCATTCTGTAAGATTTATGCGACACAAACCAGGCAAAATGATGAAAAGTCTGTTCTGAAAGTCAAATTTTGAAGGCATTTTATCTCATATTTGTTGAGAGACAGGAATATATTAAAATAGCAAAACCACAATTATTTTTTTCAAACCAACATTGTTTACTTACATTCATGGTTGCAATAAAATTTTATAAACCATTTACATTGAGATCACAAAAATATAAAATGGGAGTTTAAAGCCACTGTCTAACATGCTGTAAATGAATTTCATTTATTTTCATTATACAAGATTGAAAACAAGCATTTCAAGCAGAAAGTCACCAAAATCATAAACTTGCCTTTTTTTTTTTACACAGATGGAACTATAAATGTCTAAGACTGACTTATAAAATGGCCAGAAACCATCCACATTGAAAACTGTTAATGCAATCCATGAAATAACAATAATAAAAAATTACAAAATGATGAAACTCATTAAATAGATTTACATTAATTTAAATCTTCATCCATGGCTTAATGAGGGAATGAGCTACTAAATGACAATAGGAAGTAACAATGAATTTGAAGGAGATACTGTCCAAACCGGAACCGTATCTCTACAACAGCGCAATTACTTAAAATAACACCAAAAACAGTGTGTGTACAAATTCTGAACAGTAAATGGCATGTATGTTCATTAAGGAAAGATTGAATTAGATTTGTTGAAATATTAGGAGCTCACCTACTGATGCTATTACAGTTATTGCTAGTTTTGTTCATTAAAATCTTGGTAAATTAGCTTATTATGCCTAATTGTATTAACTTCTTTTGAACACATCACATTTTGGGATAATGCAGCACTGAATTAAAAATACATTCATTGCACTCAAGTAGCTGCAGCCCACCAAAGATCATCCTGCTGACATTCATTTAAGAATCTTCACAGTAGCTCATTATATATTTACTTATGTAATTTGTTACTGATAACCTAATCCCATACAAAAGTAATAGTACACAATAGAAGGAAACTTTCCTGGTGGAATAAATATGAATAAAAAATAGAGATCGAGTAACTTACCCAAAGCACAGGCTCGTTGATAGACATACAAATACAAACAATCAAGCTTTCAGAACCGTTGGTCGCCTCATCAGGAACAGATGAAGGGAAGAGGGAAGGACATGGGAGTTAGGGAGTGGATGAGGAGTCATTCCAATCTTGGGAGTGGAAGGAGTTCCCTAAGGTAAGTCCTTCCACTCCTGGCTGTGCTTTGGGTAAGTTTCTCAGTATACCAACACATGGACAAGTGAAGAAATAATAACTGTCCAATTCAATAGTTTGGACAGACAGAGTGATCAAAACTTCCAATGTGGATTTAAAAAAAACATATACCACTGCATATAAGTACAACACCCTGAATGAATTTGCACTAAACTAGCCTCAATAATTTAACAATAAAGGCATTCATTTAATATTATTTCATAACTTACAAAGACTATATAGTTTATCTATGTGAAAATTTAGAATGTCTGACACATAACCAAAAATATTCAACTTACAATAATACGAAAGTGACAATTTGTTATGTTAACAGCAATTTTTGGTGTACTAGACAATGTAAGGTTTACAATAATTTTCTACTGCTAGTTTCACTGTAAATTAATAAACCAGAACTCTGTGCCCACTTCATCAGATTGCTTTAAGAACTGCTCATAATCTCTGGTCTTTTTGTTTAGCTCTGCATTCACTTGTACGTGAGCGTATTAACTATGTACAATTCATAGTGTAATAACTTATCATTTCTTAAAATTCAAAATTAATTCATCATATTCTGGACAACACAATAACTATAACATAACAAATCTTAATACAAGACAATACTGAAAAGTTAGAATGTTGAGTTTTGTAAAGCTCTATTCATCCATTAACACACGAGACTCAAGTGACAAAGTAGTACAAAAGTGTCTATTTAAAAGTTGCTATAACTATTGATATGAGCACATGTGGTGGTAGGACTAAGTGTTGTAAAAGCCAAATTTGTCTAGAATGTCCACAACATTTAAAAATACATAATACAGTCCAGTCTCATGAAAGAGAATCACAATACCTTCCGGGATGATTTATATGAGATGCAGAACTAAAAAAGGTAAAACTTTAAGAATTCCACGCAAGCAAATTAATCTGATACAAATAAATGTGTGATAAAGGGAAAATACACATTGTACAGGTTACAGGAAGGTTCCACATGGGATTTTTTCCCCATCAGAGCTGTTGGTACTCTGGCTTTGATGTGGCTCACTACTTTCCTCTACTGTAGCAGAGTAGCACTTGGACCCTACCTACCTAATTATTGGCTGGATCTCCCTACAGTTTTTATCTCCTTAGGAGGAAAAAAAAATGACTATCAAATTAAACTAGATGTCGTTAGACAGCAGAACCAAAATCCATGATGATGTGCCCCAAAAGCGTGTGGCTCTTTTAGTACCATGTAGAATATTCCCTGATGTCTTAACACACATCCTATCAAACCCTTCCCATTATCTATGTTTCCAATACTTTCATTTCTCTGTAAATTCTCTGGAGTATTTAATTTATAATTTTCATGTAACAGTTAATTTCTTGTCAAGCTGTCTGTGTTGGAAGCTTTTCAGTTATTATAACTAACATTTTAAACCGATTTCAACATGGTGTAATACAAGAGCTACCAGTAAATCTTAACCGCACTAATTGATAAGTAAATTAACGTAATTTCTCATAAATTGAGGGTCACAGAAAGACACCAGGATCAGATAACTTCTTTGGAGTATATAATAGTATTTTCAATTCACACACTTTTAGATGTTGAAACATGACATTACTAAGTTATGACACTATATGTACCATTTTGTTAATAAATGTCAGAGCCTGAGAAAAAAAAAAGTAACATAAAAACTCACGGAAATGGTAGCAATAAGGAAAAGCTAGTGGAATGTAGGCACCTGTCGGCAGATAAGTAGGATACTGGCCGTAAGATCCTGCGGAAACGATCAAAGGTTCCGGAACCCTCTAGAACGAGTCTTGCCGAGGGCAAAGCTTCTAGAACAAGTGGTGCCGGGGGCAAAACCACATATAAAAAGGCTAGTGACGGCACTGCAGGGCTGGAGTCCAGCCGAGTCAGTCGTGTAGTTGAGAATTGACAGTGTGAGGTTAGTTCGTACGTACTCGTGAGTAAGCTGACATCTAGTTGAAGATGCAGCTAGTGAACTTGTCGTAACCGATATTAGTCTGCCACTGTGGGAGCAGACGGTTTGGGGGGACACAATTTAGTGTTTGAGATAAGAAAGTGAGCCCGGCGTAGTTTCGAGAGTCGATTGTTAACCAGGCAGTTTCTGTATTACATAGTTGAAGTTTAACAGCTTCTATATTAGACGGAAAGAGGCACTGTAAGCACTTGTCTCTGACAGTCAGTGATGCTATATCCTGCACTAAAGGCTAAGAGAAAGAATAGAATCGATGAGAAAGAGCCTGACACCTCTCATATAATTGTGTGTGTGTGTGTGTGTGTGTGTGTGTGTGTGTGTCATTAATAAATTCACAAAGGTTAATTATTTGTGACCCCCCCCCCCCCCTTCATCAGACCACGCAGAGTGAACTGTAGCGTCAGCCAAGAACCGCTTTCCCGTACATCTGTGACCGTGGGCTCAAGGATGCAACAATTTGATTTTATTAACTGCAATGTGTGGGGGGTTTTAAAGGGGGGGGGGTATATGTGTGAAGTATTGATGTAAGTAATCTAAGCTGTAGTACGCCTATTGTTTATGCAGCCCGCATAGGCAACATGCGCTGAGGCGCTGGCCTTGAAGTAGCAGTTGAAAACAAGTTACGCAATCGCTTATCGCTCAGCGGCCGCTATATAAGCGGACACGCTAAGGAGCGCACACCTAAATTCGTCGTCTCTCTGCTGTCGTCAAGTCCGTGCTCCTTGGAGATGCCTCGCTCAGCCAAACTATTGCAGCATTTTGTTATGGTCATAACTTTAATCCATGGAATCTGTGGTTACCCTTGTATAGTTTGAACAGTAATTATACAGCAGCTAAAGCTGAGAGAGTATCAAGGTGGTGGAACAATTTTGCTCGTAGTAATTATTTGAGAAGTAGGCACACATATTACAATTTAAGATACAGGAGGGTATATAACTTGAATCACGAACAGATACACGTTGAGGGACGGAATAGAGGTCAAGGCAATCAAAATCGTTGGAGGTTTTACGTTGATTGTGGTCGTAGAGTTTATCGAACATGAGTTTCGTTTGTAAGCAGAAAGGTAGGAACTGAACGACCCCAGTGTAGTTTACGTCTCACTGCATCACGCGAACCCACCCGACACACTATCTGTGCAGGGACGCGACATAAAGATACATAATAATCCGTAAATACCTGGTCAAAAGTGCGATGTCACAATGTTGTAGATCTCCGAGGGTTTATAAAAGTAAATGTTGCTAACATGTACACATTATTTTGCACCAAGAATCTGATTTTAACACTGTCAAAAACTGATCTAATTGCACTTGGCTCATTTCGACAATGTCTGTATTTTACTTTATGCATAAAAACATGGATGCAACCATACATTTCGAAACCCATTTTATCTCATTTATAAATAGAACAATTCACTTTCCAGTAATACTGTCAATATGTTAATTTATATCTGTCAACATCAGACAAACCACTAGTCTTTAAATGTGGTAAATATTGAAAAGTCTTGTCAATTATGTAATTGTTTCAACATATTTAGTTAAGAAAATGCAAGACAGACGACGGATTTTGTCACTTCTTTATAAGGAATTTTGCCGAAGGACGCAGACAGTCTGCATTAAACTTTCGTACGGAGACGTATAGTCCGTGTTGTTGTTGAGTCGTGAATGTCCACAATGTATGTTATGAAAGACAAGTCTCGTTGACTGAAGTGTCGAGTAAGATTCATCATGATGGACCTTCATCTGTGAATCATTTATACTAAAAGTATTCAGTACAAAGTGTTTTTTTGATTATTATTAAAACTTCAGCACACCTTGATCCTTTGGAGAATCATAACACCAGACAAATATATATTAAAACTATGACCGTTGAGACTGCCTCCGAAGGATATGCATATCACACAATCTGCATATTCTGATGAGGAAAAGTTTCAACTAGTAATGCAAAAAGGGGCTTTCCCATACGAGTACCTGGACTCCATGGAAAAATTCCAATAAACCAAGCTTCCCGACATATCCGCATTTACCAGTTCACTCACAGGTGATACCGAAACTGATGTGGAATATGAGCATGCCCTAAATGTCTGGCAGAAATTCAACATCCCCAATTTGGGTGAATATGTAAGGATGTACATGGACACAGATGTGCACTTACTTGCGGATGTTTTTGAGAAGTTCGGAGTGAGTGCATGACCACATACTCCTTGGACCCCGCCTTTTATTATATGGTACCTGGGTTGTCTTGGGACGCAATGCTCAAGAAGACAAAGTGTAACATCAAACTTTTAACCGCTCCAGATACGTTGCTCTTCTTTGAGCACGGGATAAATGGGGGACTTTCCCTGTGTAATTCTATACAGTGTGATTCAAAAAGAATACCACAACTTTAGGAATTTAAAACTCTGCAACGACAAAAGGAAGAGCTAAGCACTATCTGTCGGCGAATTAAGGGAGCTATAAAGTTCCATTTAGTTGTACATTTGTTCGCTTGAGGCGCTGTTGACTAGGCGTCAGTGTCAGTTGATGCTAAGATGGCGACCGCTCAACAGAAAGCTTTTTGTGTTATAGAGTACGGCAGAAGTGAATCGACGACAGTTGTTCAGCAAGCATTGCGAACGAAGTATGGTGTTAAACATAGGTGGTGGATTAAATGTTGGTATAAATAGTTTACAGAGAATGGGTGTTTGTGCAAAGGGAAAAGTTCTGGACCGCCGAGAACGAGTGATGAAAATGTAGCAAGCATCCAGCAAGCATTTGTTCGCAGCCCAAGAAAATCAACTCTCAGAGCTAGCAGAGAGCTGCAAATTCCACAATCAACTGTATGGAGAGTCCTACGAAAAAGGTTAGTTATGAAACCTTATCTTCTGAAATTGGTTCAAGCACTGTCTGCAGTTGATAAGATTAAAAGAATCGATTTCTGTGATTTTATCCTTGTTCAAATGGAAACACATGAATCTTTCGCTTCAAAGATTGTGTTTAGTGATGAAGCAACTTTCCACACTAACGGGAAAGTCAACCGTCACAATGTCTGTATGTGGGGCACTGAGAATCTGAGGGAAACAACTCAGTATGAACGTGACTCGCCTAAGGTGAACGTTTTCTGTGCCATTTCAGCCTATAAGGTTTTTGGTCCCTTTTTCTTCGAATGTGCTACTGTAACTAGACTACAGTATCTGGAGATGTAAGAGAATTGGCTGTTCCCTCAGCTCGAACAAGAAGCACAACAATTCATATATCAGCAGGATGGAGCGCCACCACATTGGCACTTATCTGTCCCTGACTACCTGAACGTCGACTACTCGAGGCGATGGATCGGCCGCCAGGCAGCCCGTGACAGAGCACTTCATCACTGGCCTCCAAGAAGCCCTGATCTTACCCCCTGCGATTTTTTCTTATGGGGGTATGTTAAGGATATGGTGTTTCGGCCACCTCTCCCAGCCACCATTGATGATTTGAAACGAGAAATAACAGCAGCTATCCAAACTGTTACGCCTGATATGCTACAGAGAGTGTGGAACGAGTTGGAGTATCGGGTTGATATTGCTCGAGTGTCTAGAGGGGGCCATATTGAACATCTCTGAACTTGTTTTTGAGTAGGGGGGGGGGGGGGGAAACAAAAACACCTTTTTTAATACTCTTTGTAATGATGTATAACAGAAGGTTATATTATGTTTCTTTCGTAAATACACATTTTTCAAGTTGTGGTATTCTTTTTGAATCACCCTGATGTGAATGGGCACGCAATGATGCAGCCTCTGCGGCTTGGGCATCCAGTGGGTGTCCAAAGAAGAATTAGAGGGATTAGGTGGAAAATTAATGAGTCTCTCTGCAGAATCTGCTGTTGGGTATGTAGTGGAGGCAAATATTGCATATCCAATTATTTGGCATGGGGAGACAAAATACCCTGATCAACTAGTTCCACCGGCAGCCAAGGGTTCCATCTTCCAGTTGAAGACAAACGTTGCAGACAAGCAGAGGTACATTATCCATTACCATAATCTGCAGCAGTGCATCAAAAAGGGAATGGAACTTTGAAGGATATAACTTGCGCGAGTCTTAAATCAATCCCCATGTTGGAAGCAGTACACGGAACTATATACGGCAATGGGAGGAGGGGGGGAATTCTATTTTCGGCAGCAGCAGATGGAAGCACAGCACTCACATGCATAACACCACCATCGCGGCACCCTCACAAATCCGTTGCTCCACGTCGCGCCGTGCGACGAGACACGCCATTGCCAACGGGGTGGTCCCAAGTTAGTACTTTATGTGATAGCAATACTATACCGGTTAGTGGCAGTCCCCTTTCCCGCCCTATACCATCTAGTGCTAGTGATATCAGACCCCAGGTCGTCAACACAGTGCCTAATTTAGGATATACGGTTATTGCGGACGCATTTGAGAAGCGAATCTCTTTTTCCAGAATACTGAATCCAGAAAATGGATACCAAGATCCATTTTCCTTTCTACAAGGGTGTAGAACTGGAAAGGGAACTGCTCAAAGTTGTCCAGTGTTATCGTGCCATTAAGTGCAGCGCAGTGCTGTGTTGCGAGTTGACACATCCTCCAAAGGTAGACAATGGTGTTGAAACGTCTATCGTTTACATTTCGGATGATGATGGCGTGATTACACCGACTTAATTACAGTTAATGGAGGATTTCAATGCCGAGATGGATGGTCTAATCAATCGGGATGCGGCGGTTGTGCGGACGCCTCAGCCGCCAGTACCATTCGTGGGGGATGATGCTTTATCTAGTAAGAACTTTTTTTCAAAATTATTTTAAATGTTTCCCAGTTTTATTTTCAAAGGTTCAGTTGTATTAACGTAATTTTTTCATGTTACAGATCTCAATGCGATTGGCGAATTAATCATGGAAGCAAGCAAACTATCTGTGAAACGCTTTAGGGAATCTGAAACAGGTTGGTGATACTGTTCAAGAATATTATACATTGTGACAGTCACTTATTTTTTACTTATATCCAGCTGTATTAACATTTTTTTCTTCTCTTTTTTTTTTTTTTTTTTTTTTTTTTTTTTTTTGTTACAGATTTCGAGCTGTCATTGGAAACCGCAAGCAATAAAAAGTGTGTCTTGGAACCATTTGAAATAGGTTAGTAAAAACTGTTTGAAGAAGAAAATTATACGTCAGTGTCTGCGATTATTATTATTATACGTCAGTGACAGTGACTGCTATTTACTTATATGATTTTTTTTCTGTTTTAGATTACACGTCCATCTCGTCATCTCTGCCGTCGATATCGGAGCTAGATGTTTATCTACATGGAGGGAAGGCGAGGAAATGCTGGAATGCATCCATTTAATACCCGATGTACCTGTCGCATCCAACGAACATTGGATGTTGGATGATGATAACGATTGGTACATTGCTGAATGATTACCCACTCTGGAAGCGTGGGATCAGATTAATCAAGGTATGTGGGGGGTAAAAAAAAATTGATATAAAGAAAAGAGATGACTTACCAAAAGGACCGGCTCGTCGATAGAAACAAATAAAATAAATAAAATCACACACAAACACACATACAAGCTTTCGCAGCCTAGCTGCTTCGTCAGGCAGAAGGGAAGGGGAGGGAAAAGGAAATGATGAGGGTTTTAAGGGAGTGGATAAGGAGTCATTCCAATCCCAGGACAGGAAAGACTTACCTTGGGGAGAAAAAAGGAGGGTAAACAAACACACACACACCCACACATTTACACAGACGCAAGTACACTTAGGCAGACATATATATATATATATATAAAAATAAAAATAGAAAAGAGATGACTTACCAAAAGGACCGGCTCGTCGAGAGAAACAAATAAAATCACACACAAACACACATACAAGCTTTCGCCACCACTGGCAGCTTCTTCAGGAAAAAGAGGAAAAAAGGGGAGGAAAAGGGAAGGATATGGGTTTTAAGGAAGTGGAAAAGGAGTCATTCCAATCCCAGGAGTGGAAGAACTTACCTTAGGGGAAAAAAAGGAAGGTAAACAAATACACACACACTCAGACATATCGAAACGCAAGCACACCTAGACAGACATTTGTGAAAAGCAAAGAAGCTTTTCACAAATGTCTGTCTAGGTGTGCTTGCGTTTCGATATGTCTGAGTGTGTGTGTATTTGTTTACCTTCCTTTTTTTCCCCTAAGGTAAGTTCTTCCACTCCTGGGATTGGAATGACTCCTTTTCCACTTCCTTAAAACCCATATCCTTCCCTTTTCCTCCCCTTTTTTCCTCTTTTTCCTGAAGAAGCTGCCAGTGGTGGCGAAAGCTTGTATGTGTGTTTGTGTGTGATTTTATTTGTTTCTCTCGACGAGCCGGTCCTTTTGGTAAGTCATCTCTTTTCTATTTTTATTTTTATTTATCCCACCGGGAAAGTTTCCCTCTATAATTTATATATATATATATATATATATATATATATATATATAAATATTGTTGAAATGAGATAGAATGGCTGGCCAGTACTTACCATTGTGTTGTACCGCCGATAGTAACACAAAATGAAAAAACAGAAAAAAAGGGACAAAGGGACAAGCTTTCGGAACAGAGTTCCTTCAGTCAGGTGGGAGAGAAGGGAAGAATAAAGGATGGGAACAGAAGGGAAAGGTGGTTCACGACCTAGGTCATGAAGGTGGTGTTTAACACCACCTTCATGACCTAGGTCGTGAACCACCTTTCCCTTCTGTTCCCATCCTTTATTCTTCCCTTCTCTCCCACCTGACTGAAGGAACTCTGTTCCGAAAGCTTGTCCCTTTGTCCCTTTTTTTCTGTTTTTTCATTTTGTGTTACTATCGGCGGTACAACACAATGGTAAGTACTGGCCAGCCATTCTATCTCATTTCAACAATATTTATTATCTCTGAGGAGAATTTTCATCATTAATCGAATATATATATATATATATATATATATATATATATATATATATATATATATATATATATATGGCTTTTCACAAATGTCTGTCTAGGTGTGTTTGCGTTTCGATATGTCTGAGTGTGTGTGTATTTGTTTACCTTCCTTTTTTTCCCCTAAGGTAAGTCCTTCCACTCCTGGGATTGGAATGACTCCTTTTCCACTTCCTTAAAACCCATATCCTCCCTTTTCCTCCCCTTTTTTCCTGAAGAAGCTGCCAGTGGTGGCGAAAGCTTGTATGTGTGTGTGTGTGTGTGTGTGTGTGTGTGATTTTGTTTCTCTCGACGAGCCGGTCCTTTTGGTAAGTCATCTCTTTTATATATATATATATATATCTTCGTGTATTGCAATCGCGTAGTTAACGTGTGTGTTGTTACAGAGGTTGACATCATTACTGGCGGTGGACCCGTCGCAATCGCGCCTGAATCCCCCGCCCTGGGAACGGCAACAGCGCCCGATGTCACCGCCCCACGGCCTTCAATACGGCGGGCGCGGATGAAGAGGTGTGCTCGTAGGCATCTGCGGCAGCAGCAGATGGAAGCGCAGCACTCACATGCATAACACCACCATCGCGGTGCCTTCGCAAATCCGTTGCCCCACGTAGAATCATGCGACGAGACACGCCATCGCCAGCGAGGTGCTCCCAAGTTAGTACTTTAAGTTATAGCAATATTATACCTGTTAGCGGCAGTCCCCTTTCCCGCCCTATACCATCTAGTGCTAACGATATCAGACACCAGGTCGTCAACACAAAACATTAGTAAAATACACTAATTTGATATATATATCTTCGTGTATTGCGATCGTGTACTTGACGTATGTGTTGTTACAGAGGTTGACGACGTTGCTGGCGGTGGACCCTAGGTAGTCGCGCCTGACTCTCCCGCCCCGGGTCCGTCAACAGCACCCGATGTCGCCGCCCCAAGGCCTCCGATATGGCGGGCGTGAGTGAAGAGGAGGCACGCTCGCAGACATCTGCGGCAGCAGCAGACGGAAGCATAGCACTCACTTGCATAACACCGCCATCGCGGCGTCCTCACAAATCCGTTGCTCCACGTAGCATCGTGCGACGAGACACGCCATCGCCAGCGAGGTGGTCCCAAGTTAGTACTTTTAGTGATAGCAACAGTATACCGGTTAGCGGCAGTCCCCTTTCCCGCCCTATACCATCTAGTGCTAGTGATATCATGTCGCGAATGATAGAAATTAGGGGTAGAATCAAGTAAGATACAGGCTGTAAAATTGTAGCCATCAGACCAGCAAGAACGACTGTTTACAGATATAATGTTTAATGTTTACTGGGGCAACGGGGGGTGCAGCGGCATCACGAGGCCTGTGAACCGCTCGCTGCACCAACCCTTGGACAGAGCAAACATAATGGAGTACGACCAGTTGAGCACGTAGGCATCACGCGATGCCGCACGACCAGCCAACGCATACACACACCGTTCTAAATGTTTCCAGAGCCTTCCAGAACAATTGGTGCTGTGCGCATTACTGACTATGAATCTCCGATAAAGGGTGGTGCCGAGCGCACTTCATCCTATAAAAGGACTGGTTACAGAGTACTAAGGGGCACTTGTGTTGTGGCAGTTGATGGAGGAGGGTGTTAGGAGAATGTTAGTATCAAGTTGCCAGAATGGGACTTGGATCCTTCTCTATGTAGGCAACACTTAGTCTGATGCGTCCGCCTCTGCTATTGGGACTTAGACTCGGGGAGCAATGAGTACTTATGCTGCTAAGAAGACTTTTACTCGAACTTGTAAATAGAAGTGTAGATAGATGGGATGTGCCAGGGATACGTCCAGTATCAGCATCCTTACTCCCTGTTTCATGATTGAAGCCAGTATCTTCTGATTTACTAGCCGAGTTCCGTACTCTATCCCACCACATAGCCTTCCTCTCAGCAGAGCAGGCTACGAGAAGGCAGCCCTCCGCTTCAAGAATCTCCTGTCAAGTAAGTCTTCGACGCGCAATCCTTGCAGTCCTCCTCCTCCCTCTCCGGACTCGTCAGTGGGACACGACAGAGTACCACAGGTTACAAGAGAGTCCTACGGCAACAACGCCAAGTTTTCAAGCACGATTAAATGTTCCAAAAGGACCTGATGTGAAAACTATTCGTACACTCTTTGCAAAATTTCAACAAACAGGCAGTGTAACTGATGATCTACTGCTCCATGTTGGCCGCAAGCAAAACACAGTTTCGCCTGAAAATAGCCACATTTCTGGAATTATTCAGCGAATTCCAATGTCATCCATCCGTAGAATTGCATTTGAGACTGGTTTCAAGTGTTCAAGCACGCAGAAAATACTGAGAAAGAGCCTACATGTGTTTCCATTCAAAATTCAAACGCACCAGGCCATACCCGTACGAGCTGTGCAACAAAGGGTTGCCTTCGCTAATCAGATGCTCACAATGATTGATAGTGAAGGATTTGATGTTGGCTGTATCTGGTTTACAGATGAAGCACACTTCCACCTGAATGGATACGCCTGAATAAGCAGAACTAGCGATTTTGGTGTTATGAAAAGCCATATTGGTGTAAAGTTACTGTGTGGGCTGCAGTATGCAGCAGAGGCATTATTGGCCCTTTTTCCATTCGAGAAACGATCACTGGTGCACGTTACGTGTCAATTTTGGAACGATTTGTCGTCACACAGCAAGTGTTAAGAGGATCGACCAGGTACTGAATGGTTTATGCAAGATGGAGCCCAACGACATTGGACCGAACAAGTGTTTTGCTTACTTGAGGAATACTTCAGGAACGAGTCATTGCTTTGGAATATCCCAAATTTACTGGTGCAGGCATTTGACCGGATTTGACTGCCTGTGACTCTTTTTTTCGTGGGGCACAGTTAAAGACATGGTCTACCCGAAGCATCCCACCACACTGGACGAGCTTGAATCGTTGATCTCTGTGGCATGTGAATCCACTTCAGTTGAGACACTACGAAATGTGATGGCGAATTTCATTCTTCGTTTGCACCACTTCTGTAGTGCCAATGGTGAACATTTTGAAATGACTGTCTGCAAACGATTATTTCACTTATGTATGCTGATATGAGCTGTACAGCATACAGTGCCAACTGTTGGCAGCTTTTGTATTATTTCAAACTGCTGTATAAACTTCTTACAGCTTTCACAATAAACATACCATTTACTGCATTCCTCTATCGATCTTTGTTTTCAAGATATTTAATTTTGAAATCAGGGAGCCCTTTTCTGGACACCCTGTATTACATTACTTTTTGCAAGAGAAGTTATGATAGCAGATGTCGTGCTACAAAAAATTATGTATTTTACAGGCCATAAACGAGTGTTTTAACCCTTACAGTGGCAAATACGATCTAATCGGAGTGCGCGGCACGCGCGAAAAGTCCCAGGTACAATCTAATCGCACTGCCGTTTTCGCGCACTTTTCTTTCAAACCAAGGCACAGATCGTGTTATATCGATGTCGTAAGGACAAACAAAGGTCGAACGATAGTCGTCAAGTAGTTCGTTTCGATTGTCGAAGACAATAATTGATATTTTCGAGTTCCAAACACAAGGTTATTTTTCGTTCATTCCGAAGGTAATATGGCGCCGCCAAGCAAAAAGTCTCGTTTGAGTGCGATGTCTACCGAGGAAACTAGTGAAAGTGAAGATGATTTTGCACCCTCCTGGGCATCCAGCGTATGATCCCACTGCAAAGTTTGATGTAATGGTGAGCATTGCCAATAATGTGTTTCGTCACCATTATACGCCTCATCAACAGCTGAGTGTTGACGAAAGTCTTGTTGGCTCTAAAGCCCATTCTCACCTCATCCAATATCTGCCAAATAAACATCACCACAGATGGGGAGTAAAGTTTTGGATGCTGTGTGATTCTGTGGTGAACTACTGCCTTGGATTCTATGTATACCGTGGAGCAAGATGTGAAGCTGACAAAGTGGAGGTAAAAGAGCATGGGTTAGGGTATGTAGTAATAACAAAATTACTTGCTCTTGGTAATTATGTGAACAAGGGGTACCACATTTTCTGTGACAATTTTTTCACATCAGTTCCAGTAGTGGAAAGACTGTATTCCATGGGAACCTTACTCACTGGCACAATACGGAGAAACAGAAAATTTCTCCCACCTGCTCTTCTTTCAAAGTTTGATATTGGGCAGGTCAAATTCTTTAGGAAGGCCTTTGTGCTTCTCTGTGGCTTCAGGGAAAAGAAGTCGCAGAAAAGCCCTGTTCTTTTGATTAGTTCCTCCTCTACTGCAGCAGTATCAGAGAAAACTATTCGCAACCGACAACCTTCAAAGAAACCCGATGTGATATTCGAATATAATAAATACATGGGAGGGATTGATTCCTCAGATATGACGACATACTGTTATCTGGATGAAAGGAAGACTGTTAAATTATGGAAGAAAGTGGTTTTTAGCATTACTGGGAGAATGTTTCTCAATGCTTACATTCTTTATAAAGAAAGTCTACCTTCGTCCGAGAAACCACTCACACGTCTGAAATTCAACAGTACAATTGTTTGCACTTTGCCTCAGGAGTGGTTCAAGATAAAGAACTTACCACCCACTACATCAAGTACAAATGCAGCAACCCCTACAGTGTATGGTGTAGAACTATTGCCAGGGAAGAAGGAGCGAGCCTGTGTTGTGTGCTCTACAAAGGATACGAGGCGACGATCCAGAACAATTTGTAAGATGGGATTACATCCCAAATGTGTTGCTCAACATTTTTGTACCAATAAATGATCCTAAAACTTAATTAGTAGTGTGTTATTTTCTGTTGGAACTAGTGACAAAATTTTAGTTGTTCTGCCCATTTTTCGCATCAGTTTTTTCAGGATGAATTATTTTCTAAAATATGTGACAGAAAGACACAAACAAATAGTATATCACTCGCAATACTATGTAGATTGATAATATGAACACAAATTTTAAGTTCAGTTATATTACATGTGGCGAAATATGACTTAAATCCAAAGATTTAATTTTTTCCGCACAAAAACTGTAATACAAATATTGTTTTCTTTAGAAGTATTAGGCCTAATAGTGTATTCTGTTCATTTTCCTGTAGCTGAAGGTACTAGCTATAAAAGAAAAAAAATATAGTCCTATGATAAACGATTCAGATTTTATGTTAAGTTTAACAAACTTCTGCAATTCACTACAAAATCGCCTGGCACTTTTCAGCTGATACCTCAAAAATTGCATGGCACTAAAGGGGTTAAGCTACTTCGTGTGCAATTATTTAAGAATTGAAGACCTTCCTACCCATCTTTCAGAAGCTTTCCTGGAGACAACCGACTTTCTGTTTGAGCAACTTGTTGATTTGGCCTTGTTGTTTTATGGTAATCTTAGACCATGCTGAAAGAAACCAGTTGCAGTTTTTAGGACAAGTGTATAATTATATAGCAGTAAGACCAAATCATGAACACTATCAATATCACTATCATAATTTGAGAAAGTGGAAGTGGTTATCCTCATGGCACCGTTTCGTATGAAGTTGTGGGATGTTATTTATTTGTTTAGGTGAGTCTGGCTTGTATTGTGTTAGGAGATCAATTGGTGGACAATGGACGAGTTTTAGAATTGTTAAAGGAAGACGTGTTGAGGCATTTGTGTTAAGTTGTCCCTTCAAAGCCCTCCACAATCTTACCGACGTCAGTGCTGCTTAACAATTGCCGTGGCCTAAATGTAACATTGATGACACCACTGCAAAGACTGAACATTTTCTCTGATCAAGAATCGTGTGTGTGTGTGTGTGTGTGTGTGTGTGTGTGTGTGTGTGTGTGTGTGTGTGTCTATATATATAACAAGGAAACTAACGGAGTAGTTGAAAACTTTTCCACCCTCTTCACAATCTGTCTCCTTACCGAGGGAGCTCTTATCTACATCCGCCAGTACAAAGTTCACCCCTCCCGTTCCCCTCCACAGTCCTATCGATGACAGCGCTGCTTAACATTGGGTGCCAAGCCCGTAGTATTTCATTGCTGTTGTCACTGTGAAGAATTAATTTTTGTTTTGAAAAAGCTAGGTTACAATTATGGAGGGCTATAAACTACCTTCCCCCTGGTAGCAACAGTCAACATTTTACCACATTGTGCACATGAATGCTGGTACAAAGTTGTCCCTCCCGTTCCTAATCCCAATCCTACCGATGTCGGTGCTCCGTAACACCGAGTGCCACGCCATAAATATTACATTGATATCACTGCAAGGATTGAACATTTTTTTCCGATCACTCGAGTTTTAAATGATCGAGAATTGACTGTGTGTATATATAACGAGGAAACTAACAGTAGTTGATAACTTCTTCACCCTCTCCATCATCCGTCTCCTCACCAAGTGAGCTCTCAACTACGAAAGCCGGTACAAAGTTCACGCGTCCCGTTCCCCTCCACAGTCCTACCGATGACAGTGCCGCCTAACACGCGGTGCCGAGCAATCGCAGCCGTGTCTAGACACTGACAAGCTCAATATATTGTTGTCTCTCTACTTGCAAAAATGGCCAAGTTGCGGGCAGCACTCCACCAACTCGTTGGGAAGGTGGAGAATGCACTACACTTTCAGGAAATAGCCCTCTGCATTTTCCTGGATATCGATGAGCTTTTAGCAACACAACCTACATACCGTGGTTAGGGCAGTAGAGGTGCGCGACCCAGGAACCACTACATGTAGGTCGACTGGAGCCGTGCTCAGCAGGAGAAAGGTGGAGACTACCATGTTAAAAGAAAAAATGGTAATCAACACCACTATGGGTTGCCCTCACAGAGGAGTAATGACCCCTGTATTCAACAATAACATCAACACTGCTAGTGGCAGTGGCAAGAGAATTCATGGAGAAGATGGATGCAACGCAAGCTGAAATCATTATTTTTCTCTTTCTACACTTCACAACTTACAGGAAACTCGATCCTACATGTGTGTGTGTGTGTGTGTGTGTGTGTGTGTGTGTGTGTGTGTGTGTGTGTGTGAAATCTGTATAATTTAGGAATTAAAATGTTCCTACTATGCGCTTTCTATCCGTCACGAAAACATTCATTTAAAACCACTGAATATATACAGAGTATGAACTTAATTTTTCTCATCCCTATATCTCAGTATTCGAGAAATTTTCTGTAGAGTTTATTTCTATGTCCATAAAATTCATTTCTAATCCATAGAATATAGTCGAGTTCACGATAGCTCTTCACGTTATTCCTTTAAAACAGTGAAAATACAGTAGAGTTTATAGCTGATCGTTCTACGAACTCAAAATGTTCGCTCAGTAAATCCAATGCCTCGGTGGCAGAACAAAATTTACTTGAGAATTATGTTACTGAAATAAACCAGTTGTGGTTTTTTGGACAAGTGTATAATTATACAGCAGCAAGGCCAAATCATTATCACAATTTGAGAAAGTTTAAGAGGTTGCCATTGTGGTACCATTAGGTATGAAAGTGAGGGATGTTATTTTGTTTGCTTTAGGTGAGTCTGGCTAGTATTGTGTTAGATCAATCAAGTGCTGTGCCCTAACTATAACTGTACAGTATTGTACTGTTAACCCTTATAGTGCCAAATACGATCTAATCGAATTGCGCGGCACGCGCGAAAAGTGCCAGGTACGATCTAATCGCACTGCCGTTTTCGCGCACTTTTCTTTCAAACTAAGGCACAGATCGTGTTATATCGATGTCGTAAGGACAAACAAAGGTCGAACGATAGTCGTCAAGTAGTTCGTTTCGATTGTCGATGCCAATAATCGATATTTTCGAGTTCCAAACACAAGGTTATTTTTCGTTCATTCCGAAGGTAATATGGCGCCGCCAAGCAAAAAGTCTCGTTTGAGTGCGATGTATACCGAGGAAATTAGTGAAAGTGAAGACGATTTTGCTGGATTTTCGGACAGTGTGTAACGTTTCTGCTATGTTGCGAACTCCTAAAAATCAGTTGCCAACATTGAAACATGAAATATCTGATACCTCAAGTAAAACTTCATTACCGGACATGTGATATTTCACATTTTCACCTTCTGTTGGAAATTCTATTAACACTATTAGTAAAATACCTTTTAAGAAATAGTACATTGATTTAAATATAACTTTGCCTGACCTTTTACGTAATTTTCAGTTTTTTATACTTTCGTAAAAAATAGCTGCAAACACTAAAAATGCCTTACACTTAGTTTTGGATATTGCTGAACCTATATAGATACTAATTTGTATGAAAACAATAATGCTACATGTTATAAACTATTGCACAACATGATTTCATATATACCTTTTGTTTAAATAAATTAGGGCAGACCATGTTTTATATATCACTAGATCCTAAATTAAATACTGATAATTTTTCATGCACTAAAACTAATAATCTGTTTGGTACTAAGAAACTATCTTCGAAATTAACAAAACTACGACAACCATATACAAATCCGTATTAATAAATAATTTGACCGCAAACTGAAACTCACTAAAATTCCATGTGTCAATAATAGTATGCCTACACACTATTGGCAAAACAAATATATGTGCATTTCGAAAACACACATAATGTAAATAATTTGACGACTGTAAACACTAGTCAAAAGGATGACGTTAAATTTGTGCACTACATTTAAATACAAATTTCGTGAAACAAATACATACATTGACATAAATAGTCAGAGCTTAAATGTAATATTTTAATTTCTGTATTTTGGCACATTTGATGTAAAAGAATATTGTTTAATTGTGAATTACAAAACTTTGTCATCATTTTTAATACGTGGTTAAGCAGAAAGATGTTGGAGAGAAACCATTGTTTGTTTAGTCGGTTATAGAGTCTGCTAGAGACTAGTTGAGTGGCCAGAAACCTGTAAGCAGCTTTGTTGGCTTGCTGCTGCATTTCTTGATTGTGCAATGTTTAAGTGGAAATAAAATCGTTTCCATATCAACTAAGATGCTTTTACTTTACAAAAAGATCCTGTAAAATCAATTTCTTTAGTGAATGCCGAAGACAACTCACAACGCAATGGACTTCAGCCAGCATATAAGATAAGTTCAACTTCACCTACAGTGGAATGATTTCGTTATAGACTGAGAACTAATAAACATTTCCGTGATTCAGGAATATATTAGGGCTCAGTTTGAGTCATTCCGAAAAGAGGTGATGGACGTTAGATGTGGTGCCGTGTGACCAGGATTTTAAAAGCGTATTCACTAATGTAAATTGTTAAAAGTGGTGACGTGACCAAACGATTTTAATGAGTATTCGCTAATATAAGAATGTGTTTCAGGATACAAGGAAAATAATGTATATGATGGATGTGCAGTAAAACCATCATAAAAGTGCAGAATTCGACTATAATACTATCCACACCTACGATGTCAAAAGTTAATGGAGGAAGATGGCAATAACTTGGACTACTAGATTCCTGTATCGCCGCATCCTTGTGACGAGATAAGTACTTATTCTTTTTTTTTTTTTAACGTTTATAGTGACTGTTTGTGTGATAGGGGTTTTATGTGGACTGGAAACTTATTTTAAAATGGATACAGTAAGAAAGGAGGGAGATGATAGTACTCAAGTTTCGGACTTTGACAGTGGGGTAGAAGGTTCTGGTATCGCGAGTTCTACACCGATTACAAGAAAGCAGCAGGTCCCATTTTCTAGTGATTTACAAGAGACTGGACAACAGATTAGTAATATGGCAGCAAACACAGAAATAGAAAATAAATCAATCTTGGAAATTATATTACAAATGAACTCCAAACTTTCATTACAAATGGAAACTATGAAAACCGAACATTCATTACAAATGGAAATTATGAAAACTGAACTAACAAATTCAATTAAATTTGAAATTAGTAAAACAAATGACTCAATGACCGATTTAAAACAATACATTGGAAGTCTAGTGACAAAGTTTAGTACTGGATTCAATAGTGTAGAAAAAACTGTTGTGGTAGCCACTACTTCAGTAGTTTCTCAGACGAGTGACAGTGTTGAAAAAACAGATGACAGTTCAAGTTATGTAAATTCTCAGAGCCAGGATACTAAAACAGAGTTAACTGGAAAGATTCGCGATTTTGAACAATGTAATAGCAAACTTAATTATTCTGATTTGAAAGTAGAAACTGAATGTAACACTGTTATAGATAACCCAGTGCTAGAAGTCGAAAGTAAATGTACAGTCACAGAATTACCACAGTGTGTAGACGAAATTCAAGAAAAGTCACATACTGAAACTTTGAGTATTCCTAGATGTACTAATGTAAGTAGTTTACCAGTAGTGAAGTTACCTGGTAGGCCTAAAAAGACATTTCGTCCTATTTATTTTATGCCACAGGACAATGACTGTTTTCATTCAGACTTGAATGACACTTTAGAAATTGTGTTGCTTAAGGAAAGTCTAAGGTGTAAAGTAAGTTCTTGGGCAAACCAGACCCAACTGTTTGCATTTAATTTTGGACCTAGTAATAATGTACCATTACCTATTCTACCTGATGATAGACAAAATGAGATGCATCAGGCTATGTACTGATGTAATACCTTAGGGGCATAATTACTCTTTAGTTATGAAACTGCTGACACCAGTTCAGGTCCCCAGTCGTGTGCTGTGTACTTCTATTAATCATTTTCACAGTACAGAAAAAAATTGTAGTCTTTAAGTTTTTCTTCAGTGTAAATTTTTGATTATTTGGAAAAAACTTTGTAATTACCACTGACAAATGAAGACAGCTGAGACATACCTTTTGATATATACAATTTTGCTATATGCCTATTGAAACTTAAAATATGTGAAGTCTAAACTTTATTACCAGTAGGAATTTTTGATAAAATATGAACAAAAAATGTGTAGGTGGATGTTAACCATCAGTTCAAAAGAACTTTAAACTAAATAATAATACTATACCTAATCTGATATACTAGTTGGGGGTTTTCAATAAGGATTTTTATTTTTTACTTATGCCAGTGTATAGGCCAATGGACTTAAGAGCTAAAAAGTAAATATACTGAAGTTTACAGTTTCAACTGAATAGTGAATTCATGTTTACAGTTAATACAGTTACAATGAATAATAAATGTTGAAGGATTTATGAATAAAAATACTATGTGAATTTAAGTACAGAAAAAGAAAATAGGTAGATGATGGGGGTTTATTTAATGTGTTTGACAGGAATTGTGGAGACTTATGTTATGATGTTTATGAACCACTAGCTAATGTGGAAGTCTTTGTGTAGTCATCAAAAGATATGACAGGTTAGACAAATGTTAACAGCTGTTCATGAGAAATTTAAGTTAGGTTAAGAATTGTCAGTGAAAATGCTGAACAAATAGTTATTAAGTTACTGAAATGGAAGTGAAAAAATGCTCCATATATTGAAAAGAAAGAATTAATAAGGGATAAAGAAAATGAATATGAAAATAATGAATATTTAAATGAAAAATGATGATGTAGTATTTAAGATTAGTGTAGTCTCTGAACAGATGCTTTACTTGAAGTCTAAGATGTTAAAATTGCTTGAGACTGCTGAGGAAATCTCAAAATGATAGTGTTAAATGTACTGAGAAATGTTAGCTCCAAACCCTGATATAAATGTTAAGTCATCTACTAAAATGTTAGTTAAAGAAATAAGTGAAAGTAAATATGAAAGTATACCTTCTGTCATTGTCAACTTAAGTTGTGATTCTAGTAACATGAATAATTTTGAAGAAGTTTAAAAAATCTATTAACTGAACCTGAAAACAAAGTACTATTTCACTATGTTAGTAGTCCATTTGTTAAGATCTTGAGTTGAAGTTTTTCTACATATATACATTGAGCCTCTTGAAGTTAATTGAAACCTTAGCTGTATGCGTATAGTTTTGTTTATCCACGATCCATAAAGTTGATCGGTCTCAGATAGATTAATGCGTTTAAAACCTACCTACAGAAAAGTTAATTGTCTTGTGAATAGTTTATCTTGCTCTTACTCTGAAACCTATAAGGAAGATACCATTTATGAATATGGCACACAATAATTAATTTATTAACCTCATATGCATAGTCAAAGGTATGTTGAAGTGTTCATTATTTGTTTATGGCTTTAAATGTTATTGTATATATGCAGAAGCTTACTTCAGTTATGTACTGTGATTTTTCTATTAATCACGTCCACAGTGCATTACAATTCAAATTCTTCAAGTCTTTTCACTCTTGTTAGTCATTCATTAGTATTTTTGTGTTGTACGTTGATGTGTCAAGAGAGACTTGCTAACAATTAGTACAAAAGTGACTAAAAGCATGGGAGGACACACAGACCACACAAATGTTGACCAATGTAAAATTCAATTTCTATCCTTGAGCTTACAGCTTAGTAGGAAAATATTTAATACTGGTTTAAGATGACCATATTATAGTGTATTGTACATATGACACAGCTTTGGCTGATGCAAAGTTTTTCATTTTTATTCTTAAAGTTTACAATGAAACTATTGATGCTTTACAAGTTACGTACTTGGAGTGTTTATCGTGTGTACTTGCACATACACTTTTGTACAGAAATATGAAGGTTAATGAACCATTACAGACTACCTATTACTCATTATTATTATTATTATTATAAAACTTGTATAAATTTGTATTTTTTCATGTGGAACACCTCTGTTTAGTTCATGACACACTTGTTGACTTGCTCATGCGTGCAAGCTTTGTGCATCAATTTGTAGTTGATTACAGGGTGTTTAGTTTTGATATGGTACTGTATCTGAAAATGATCAGACAGACCATATGTCAATTTTGACTTTTGTGTAGTATATAGTTATGAGATTTTACACTGTTAACGTATACATGTACAGACTTTCAGAACACTTAAGTTAGTTACTCATTTTCATCCATTTCTACTGTATGATTGTCACTCATTTTCAAACACTACTGGACAACATTGAATGTTGATTTTGAGTTATTGGGGGGTAGTAACTGTTCACCATTCAACAAATACAGGGTACTCTGGACTGTGTTGTGTTTGATTGGGGCAGTTTGTTCAAAGAAGAACAAAAACTATGTACTGTTATTACTTCTGCGGAAATGGTCAAGTTGCCAGTTGCATCTTGTTACTCTTGGTAAGGTAGTTACCATTAATACAAACATTCCGTTTAGAAGATTGGCTATGAAAACTAAATGGTGTATCGTAATACCTTACGAACACTAAGTTGTTAAACAAAATATAAGTAAATGCAACCAGAGTCTTTTTCTGCTTATGTAGCCGTTTGCGAGTCAGTTACCTGCCCTGGCCGTGGACGTAATTTAATGGCAGCGTATTTTTCCGTCCTCTCTTGATTACTGCCTTGAGAGTGGGTGTAGTTTGGCAGTTAAAAAAAAAAAAAAAAAAAACTTTTTCATTTTTCTTTAAATTCTTCCATGATTTGTGAAAAATTTGACACTTTGGTGGATCAGTTGAGAACTGACACTTATCACTTTAATTTCCATGCTTGATTTGAGCTATGAGATTAACCATTGCCACTGCTAACTACTCGCAGGGGGGTTGGTTTTTTGAATCTTTATTAATGCATATGTTTTTTCAATAAGTAAAATATTATGTATTACTATGATCTAATTTGTTTATACTATTTACTACTACTTATTTTAATCTCAAACAGTATGAGAAATATTCAATACCCACAGTTTCAAAACCAAGATTACATTTTGTCTATATAACCATTTGAACTATACCATAATTTTGAATGGTAAATGTTTGATGTGCACACTGAGAGCTTGTTTCTATCCATTGTTTTACTATATGTCATTCTTTCACTTAGTAAATTGACTATAAAAATTGTG
Organism: Locusta migratoria; assembly: GCA_026315105.1. Taxonomy (NCBI): domain Eukaryota; kingdom Metazoa; phylum Arthropoda; class Insecta; order Orthoptera; family Acrididae; genus Locusta; species Locusta migratoria. The sequence goes on along the minus strand of CM048752.1, from coordinate 76,097,930 downwards.
AAGTTATTACAATATACAACACCCTTTCTAGAGGAATTAGGAGTTTAGTACTCACATAATGGCATTTACATACAGGTACACATAGAAAAAAAAAGTTATTCAAACTAGTAAAATACTTTTTTATATGAATTAATACCATACATAACTGTTGACAATATGAATATCAATGCTCTTGTGGGGGAAAAAAAAAAAAAAAAAAAAAAAAAAAAAAAAAAAAAAAAAAAAAAAAAAAGGTTGTAAAAGCTTGCTATTTCATTATTCAAACTAAAGTAAATGAGAGAAATTTCTCGTTAATTTTCATTAACATTTAAGGGTTAATTTGAACCCATAATTAGTTTGTTTAAAATACCGTATTGAGAAAATTGATTACTCTTTCCAATAGCCTGATAACAGTATGTTTATTTATGTATGTAGTTAGGGAAAAATAGTATGTGGTTCTGAGAAAGATACAACAATGTTGTAGGATCCATCTTGAACGCCTGTAACTACAGTCTGCTGAAGCTGCGAGCCACTACATCACCAACAGCAGTTTGCAGATACACCACTGTCGGCGCATCATGCAACATCAACCACCACCAGCATTCGCAAGACTACAATCAACATATAACTTTTTTATTTTAGCCTAAACTAATACAGACTCACTATGAACACTTAAATCACAACATATTGAAACGATAGTACACAGTGAACCTTACATTACATTTCAGGTACACTATGTAGGGGGGTGTGTAACGTTTCTGCTATGTTGCGAACTCCTAAAAATCAGTTGCCAACATTGAAACATGAAATATCTGATACCTCAAGTAAAACTTCATTACCGGACATGTGATATTTCACATTTTCACCTTCTGTTTGGAATTCTATTAACACTATTAGTAAAACGCTTTTAAGAAATACTACATTGATTTAAATATAACTTTGACTGATCTTTTACGTAATTTTCAGTTTTTTATACTTTCGTAAAAAATAGCTGCAAACACTAAAAATGCCTTACACTTAGTTTTGGATATTGCTGAACCTATATAGATACTAATTTGTATGAAAACAATAATGCTACATGTTATAAACTATTGCACAACATGATTTCATATATACCTTTTGTTTAAATAAATTAGGGCAGACCATGTTTTATATATCACTAGATCCTAAATTAAATACTGATAATTTTTCATGCACTAAAACTAATAATCTGTTTGGTACTAAGAAACTATCTTCGAAATTAACAAAACTACGACAACCATATACAAATCCGTATTAATAAATAATTTGACCGCAAACTGAAACTCACTAAAATTCCATGTGTCAATAATAGTACGCCTACACACTATTGGCAAAACAAATATATGTGCATTTCGAAAACACACATAATGTAAATAATTTGACGACTGTAAACACTAGTCAAAAGGATGACGTTAAATTTGTGCACTACATTTAAATACAAATTTCGTGAAACAAATACATACATTGACATAAATAGTCAGAGCTTAAATGTAATATTTTAATTTCTGTATTTTGGCACATTTGATGTAAAAGAATATTGTTTAATTGTGAATTACAAAACTTTGTCATCATTTTTAATACGTGGTTAAGCAGAAAGATGTTGGAGAGAAACCATTGTTTGTTTAGTCGGTTATAGAGTCTGCTAGAGACTAGTTGAGTGGCCAGAAACCTGTAAGCAGCTTTGTTGGCTTGCTGCTGCATTTCTTGATTGTGCAATGTTTAAGTGGAAATAAAATCGTTTCCATATCAACTAAGATGCTTTTACTTTACAAAAAGATCCTGTAAAATCAATTTCTTTAGTGAATGCCGAAGACAACTCACAACGCAATGGACTTCAGCCAGCATATAAGATAAGTTCAACTTCACCTACAGTGGAATGATTTCGTTATAGACTGAGAACTAATAAACATTTCCGTGATTCAGGAATATATTAGGGCTCAGTTTGAGTCATTCCGAAAAGAGGTGATGGACGTTAGAAGTGGATTAATTTGTGAGTGGTCTAGTGGTGATTACTCATCATGTGCTTCATCAATAGCCGATTCTGAAGATGTGACTGCAACCGGCGACACATTTGCTGAAATTGGAACTGATGTTTTCGATAATCGTGCTCCACACAGCTTCACGTTTTCAGAAATACCAGGCCCCAAACATATACCAAAAAATGCTACGCCAATTGATTTTTTTAATCTGTTTTTCACAGTGCAATTATTGACGATAATGGCAACGGAAACAAACAGATACGCTCGTAAATTTCTCGAAGCAAACGCAAATTTATCGGTAAACTCTTGAGTGAAAAAGTGGTATCCTACCTCAGTGCCAGAAATGAGGGCTTTTGTGCCAGTAATTCTAAATATGGGACTTGTAAAGAAACCTACAATTTTTAGTTACTGGACCACAGAAGAAAATATGGCAACTCCATGGTTTTCAAGAATGTTTTCGCGAAATAGATTTCAGTTGCTTCTGAAATTTTTCCATTTGACGGACAACACGAAATTGCACCCTCCTGGGCATCCAGCGTATGATCCCACTGCAAAGTTTGATGTAATGGTGAGCATTGCCAATAATGTGTTTCGTCACCATTATACACCTCATCAACAGCTGAGTGTTGACGAAAGTCTTGTTGGCTCTAAAGCCCATTCTCACCTCATCCAATATCTGCCAAATAAACATCACCACAGATGGGGAGTAAAGTTTTGGATGCTGTGTGATTCTGTGGTGAACTACTGCCTTGGATTCTATGTATACCGTGGAGCAAGATGTGAAGCTGACAAAGTGGAGGTAAAAGAGCATGGGTTAGGGTATGTAGTAATAACAAAATTACTTGCTCTTGGTAATTATGTGAACAAGGGGTACCACATTTTCTGTGACAATTTTTTCACATCAGTTCCAGTAGTGGAAAGACTGTATTCCATGGGAACCTTACTCACTGGCACAATACGGAGAAACAGAAAATTTCTCCCACCTGCTCTTCTTTCAAAGTTTGATATTGGGCAGGTCAAATTCTTTAGGAAGGCCTTTGTGCTTCTCTGTGGCTTCAGAGAAAAGAAGTCGCAGAAAAACCCTGTTCTTTTGATTAGTTCCTCCTCTACTGCAGCAGTATCAGAGAAAACTATTCGCAACCGACAACCTTCAAAGAAACCCGATGTGATATTCGAATATAATAAATACATGGGAGGGATTGATTCCTCAGATATGATGACATACTGTTATCTGGATGAGAGGAAGACTGTTAAATTATGGAAGGAAGTGGTTTTTAGCATTACTGGGAGAATGTTTCTCAATGCTTACATTCTTTATAAAGAAAGTCTACCTTCGTCCGAGAAACCACTCACACGTCTGAAATTCAACAGTACAATTGTTTGCACTTTGCCTCAGGAGTGGTTCAAGATAAAGAACTTACCACCCACTACATCAAGTACAAATGCAGCAACCCCTACAGTGTATGGTGTAGAACTATTGCCAGGGAAGAAGGAGCGAGCCTGTGTTGTGTGCTCTACAAAGGATACGAGGCGACGATCCAGAACAATTTGTAAGATGGGATTACATCCCAAATGTGTTGCTCAACATTTGTGTACGAATAAATGATCCTAAAACTTAATTAGTAGTGTGTTATTTTCTGTTAGAACTAGTGACAAAATTGTAGTTGTTCTGACCATTTTTCGCATCAGTTTTTTCAGGATGAATTATTTTCTAAAATATGTGACAGAAAGACACAAACAAATAGTATATCACTCACAATACTATGTAGATTGATAATATGAACACAAATTTTAAGTTCAGTTATATTACATGTGGCTAAATATGACTTAAATCCAAAGATTTAATTTTTTCCGCACAAAAACTGTAATACAAATATTGTTTTCTTTAGAAGTATTAGGCCTAATAGTGTATTCTGTTCATTTTCCTGTAGCTGAAGGTACTAGCTATAAAAGAAAAAAAAATTATAGTCCTGTGATAAACGGTTCAGATTTTATGTTAAGTTTAACAAACTTCTGCAATTCACTACAAAATCGCCTGGCACTTTTCAGCTGATACCTCAAAAATCGCATGGCACTAAAAGGGTTAAGGTCCACCTCTGTCACGGAGTGGATCTTAGTAAATCTCTAGTGGAGAATACTAAGGATTCTGCGCTGTTCGTACTATTGACCGAGATACCCAATATCCGGTGTGAACATAGAGTGAATTAGATAATGCTTGCAACGCAGAGGGTCGGATTGTGACCAACATACCACACCAATATATAGCCAGGCTAGGGTTGAAAGGCAGTTTTTTATGCTGGGAAAGTGCGATTGGCAGCAGTCGATCAGGGCAGAAAAACTTTAGTTTCGATTTCGGCAGAGATGCGAGTAGCAGCCGTCAGCTGCAGTTAACGGTATTGTGTGCGAACGCTTTCGGCAAACTCCACCCATCCCCACGCAGTAATTACAGATAAATTTTCCAACGTTGCCCGACATTTCTGACATTTCAAAAGCCTCGATCGTAAGCTGACGAAATTGTATTATTTTTAAAGACAAGAAGAGGAGGTTCTTCAGACATTCTAGCAACCAATTTCTTGATTTCTTTTGAAATTGTTTGTACCTTTCCTCAGGCTTTGATACATCTCGAACTTTGAAATTTAAATTCAATTTCTTTTAAACAACTTTAGTCTTTTTTGCAAAGAATTACCTTCAATAAACATAAATTTATTTCAGTAACTAGCAACAGAACTTTAGTACCCGAACTGATTCTCAATAGTTACACATTATTTTTAAGATTTTTCTTACAGGAAGCATCATCTACGTTTATTCTTACATAAGTTAAAGTTTCACCCATTGTAAGTAGACAAGGAGCATCTTTCTTAATTCTGTGTGACGTGCTGTTGATGTCTTCCTTGCATTCTATTGTGCACTACTAACAGTTTGAATAGTAGTATTAAAATTACAACAGCACAGTTCACGTCTGACTGCTTTCAGAAAATCGGGACAGACCTGGATGAATAAATAATGTTCATCGTTTTCATTTGAATCGGATTCAGATGAAATTTTACTTTTCAATAAGGCATGTGTTAAGACATTGGGGAATAACTTCCATGCAACTGGAGGCCAAAAACACGAAGACCCAAAAATATGCTCAAACACTAAGGGCAAGTGCTACTCTGAGACAAAGAGATCGCCTTCGAGGAATTTGTGGTGAACCACATTCGAGCCATTGGGGATGCCTTTTCTTCTATTTACTTGCCTCAGCACACAATCCACCCTTTTTCCATCTAAAGCTAGAAGCCGTATGCCAAAACAATTTATTTAATAAAAACTAAAGTATGCTACATACAGAATAAAAGCAGCTTAACAACACTTACAAGGAACAACCACCAGGTGCTTACACACTGAAAATACAGCAATAATATAAAAATATAATTACATCCAGCATATTCCATGTGAAGTGACATTTAAATAACTCCAAACAATAATTTGGTTTAATTTAAAACAGCATCAAAGACCAACTGATACCAGGTGGTTAGGGTATGTTATGGTACATACTTCACAGTTCCACTTGCACAGTAAAATGTCATTGTTTACATAGTAGTGTCACTTATTCTCTAACAAGAGAGACTGAAGTGGAGATATGGAACTAGTCTACGAATCTTACTGTGGAAGTGGGACTACGTATTACATACAGCAACTAGTGCATGTAGTGTTGGGGGACTTCTTTGTAGTTTGCATCCAGGATAGAATCAAAGGCGCACCTCAATTATACCGTATACGTCACAAGGAGGTACTGTGCCGTGCCGACAACCCATATCCTGTACCTCATCTCCACAGGTAGCTTTCTGTAGGCAACTGCACATTTATTTTCACACAGTATAAACTGTATTGCGCCCATCACTCTACAGACGCCGAAGACTTTGTGTGTTCGAGCAGCCAGAACGTGCTTCATACACGTTACGAAAATACTTTCAGTCTCCCAGTATTTATGGCCCACGTTTCATATTTTTCCAACTCACAAGATAGTGGTGAACGCACGCCGCGACTGAACGTGGCAGCCTCCACGCTGCTACTGCCAACTGTTTCGGTGCCGGTGGCGAACAGTTGTCTCGAAGCTCGACAACTTTGTCTCAATCTGTAGGAACCAAAAGAAACACAGGACATTACTGGAGGAGAAGACGAAGACTTACATACAGTAGAACCTCGTTTTTACGCTTTTCGAGGGACTTCAGTGAAATGGTGTAAAATGCAGGAAATAATGTTTTAAATGGTAAAATATGCTTACTGGATCAGCCTTGCATTTTCGTAGTTTATTTGTGATATATGTACATAATAGGCATCTAAATACTCGCCAGGAAGTTTATTATACAGTAAAGGTTAGCCAAATTTTTACTATTTTAAGCGCCAGGCAAAATGTAATTTTATGGGAAGTAGGTATTTTTGACGTAATTTTACTCATTATAATCGAGGACGCCATTGCTGAGCTATGTAACACATCTTCAAAATTACCTGAACCACTTCGAGTGATATCGTTTGGACGCCGCTGCCAGGCTATGTAACATCTTCAAATTGACTGCCTTTTACCGGCATTAATTATTTACGAAATAAAACTCAAAAAGTTCCGTTCTTTTTGTATTTTTAGATGTTTCACACGACGATATTAGAGAATTAATTCGCGTTCTCGAGTACAAACATATGACTACGTATTTTTGTAACGTTTGCATAAGATCGGCATCTCTCGCTATTATAACTTTTTTGACGTTGTGGATATAACGATACCCAACTTTAACAGATAACGTTCTTTATTAATCAGAAGTATGTAACACAAAAACAATGCAACTTTATTTTATTCTCACTTCAACAAAGCAACTGGTTCGGATTGTTTGGGTACATGCCAGACGCTCTGGCAAAGAAGCTAGTGGAAAGAGGAACTACACCGCCACAAATCAGTGTTATTCTCTCGTCAACAAACTGTTCTGTTTCTCTGAGTACACGCCAGGTGCTCTGGCAAAGAAGCTGGTGAAAGAGGAACTACATCACCACAAATCGGCGCGTCGTAAGTCAACAATGAAACGCGAAATATACATTTGAATAAATGCAAAGTGTCGTCAAGAAACTCAACTGAATAATTTTTAAGCGCTATACTTTATGTGGAAAGCCATGCTAGCGTCAATTTATGTACAATACGTCATTTTTCTTCACGAACATGCTTTCAAAAGCGTAAAACGTGGGAAACATGTAAATATGTTAACGCAAAAACGAGAGCGAATTAACACTGTGAATATAGGAAATTTGACGGGACTGACAAAAATGGTGTAAATGGCGGGAAAACGTAAAAAACCGAGAATGTAAAAATGAGGTTTTACTGTAATTATGAAAGCCTGAAACAAAAGAATTACCCAAAACAGACACTAAGTTTTAATAACTAATCTTCCTAACAAGGAACGAGGAAGGAAATGTCCAGTCAACAGCTTTGTCATTAGAGACGGATCTTCATAACAAGAAGACCAGATATCACACAGGTATTTTTTATTTTTATAATTCTCAAATTCAATTACTCCTTAATGATTTTTACTGCTGTTTCAATTTAAATGTGATTTAAAGTCACAGCATAAAATACTAAAGTACTTTTAATTTCAACATTACCTTCTTTTTCAAGGTTCAATATGGAATAACACATACAATTGGTTTTATATTTAACAAGCTCCCATTTAAGACACTATGAAATTGAGAAGCTGTACTATTACAAAGGAAAATTTAAAAATTTACTTCATTAGCCATACTTAATATCTAGACTCAGCATTTGAAAAGTTCTGTTGGCTGTATGGGAAGTATTGAAAAATAGTAATGTGCTGTAAAAGTGTTAATCTGTGTAGGAAAATAACTATAATCCTGCAGAGAGCATTGCAATTGTGCGACTATTAGGCTACTAATAGAAGCTGAGGCAGCAGCAGTCTTTTTACTGCATTAACAAGAATAGGCCATGACTAAATTATGCATACAAGATGCAATGGTCCAACACATCACATATCAGAAGGCATGCATCAAAGGTGGTAGGGGGGGCGCTTCATTTGTGAGTAATAAGTCACATGATTTTTAGTTATGCTTTAGAGCTCTAAACAATTACACAGTTAGGCAAAATTTTAACAACGGAAAATCCTATAGGAATTTCAATATTAGAGGATAGATAACTTACTGTAAAGAGGCTCGCTGAGCTGCTGACAGATACAAAAATAATCACATTCACACATCTTAAATTTTTGGCCATGACCTTCGTCTGAAAAAGAAACACACAAATTCACACAATCATTCAGACAACTGTACACACACAACCATTACTTCCGACCATCATGTTGTTGGAGTGGCCGGACAATGGTAGTGTGTTTACCGTTGTCCGAGTGTATGTGAATCTGTGAGATTCTTTTTCTGACAAAGGCCATGGCGAAAAATTTAAGTTGTGTCAATGTGATTATTTTTGTGTCTGTCAGCAGCTCAGTAAGGCTTTTTATGGCGAGTTGTTATCTGTCCTCTATTATTGACAATTACACTGTTATGAAGAGCTGTGGCATAGTGTAGCCATGAAGATAAATTTTTTATGTGCAGAATATTGTGGATTTGAAATTTACTATTTAATCTCCTGAACACACTGAGTTTCAGTACTATTTCGATTCATTTCCCCACCTTCTCATTTTACAACATCATCCACGATTTCGAACTCATTATTTCTCTTCCTAATTCTTCTTGAATTTAATTTCAGTTTCAATAATTTTCCTTGTTTATATCTTCAAATGAGTTATGTATGTACATTGATAGAAATTAAAATTAGTACACCCTCTAAGATGGAAAAGTTAGTAGAAACCGACCTCAGGGAAGATCAGTTTGGATTCAGGAGAAATGGAAGAAACGCGGGAGGTAAGAGTCACCTTACAACTTATCTTAGAAGATAAAAGAAAGGTAAACCTGCATTTCTACCATTAGTATATTCGGTAAAAGCTTTTGACAATGTTGATTGGAAAACACTCTTTGAAGTTCTGAAGTCAGCAGAGGTAAAATGTAGAGAACGAAGGATATTTACAAGTGGCACATCCACCAAACAACTGTTGTTATTAAAGAGTCCAAGGGCATGAAAGCGTTGCAGTGGTTGGGAAAGGAGTAAGGGAGGGTTGTAGCCTTTCTCCAATGTTATTCAATTTGTACACTGATCAAGCTGTGAGGTAAAGCAAGGAGAAATTTGGAGAAGGAATTGGAGTTCAGAGTAAAAGGGGAGGGGGGGGGGGGGGGGAACACTGTTTTGCCGATGAAATTGTAATCCTATTAGAGGCAGCAAAGGACCTGGAAGAGCAATTGAACAGATGGACAGTATGTTGAAACAAGTGTACAAGATGAACATTAATTAACAAAAGCAAAACAAGGGCAATGGAATGAAGTCTAAGGGGAAATCAGGCAACAATGAAGGAATTAGATTAGGTAACGAAACAATAAAGGTGGTAGATGAGTTTTGTTGCTTCGGTCACAGTAGAGAGGATATAAAATGCAGAGTGGCAATCGGAAGAAGGGTTTTTGAAAAAGAGAAATTTGGTAACATCTAATATTAAGTTAAGTGTAAAGAAGTCCTTTCTGAAGGCATCTGTGTGGAGTGTTGCCTTGTACGGTAGTGAAACTTTGACGAACAGTTTCGACAGGAAGAGAATAGAGGCTTTTGTAATGTGGTGATACCGAAGAATGCTGAAGATTAGGTGGGTAGATCGTGTAACTAATTAAGAGGTACTGAATAGAATTGGGGAGAAAAGGAATTTCTGGCATACCTTGATTGAAAGAAATGATCAATTGGTAGGACACATTCTTAGCCATCAAGGAATCTTGAATTTAGCATTGGAGGAAAGCGCGTGGAGTAAAAACCGCAGAGCGAGACCAAGAGATGAATACAGTAAGCAAATTCAAATGGATGTGGGTTGCTGTTCTTATGAGGAGACTAAGAGGCTTGCTCAGGATAGAGTAGGGTGGAGAGCTACACCAAACCAGTCTCCAGAATGAAGATTACTATAACAACAATTTGCACTATCCGTTCCTTTGTAAAGTGATTATAAACTGGCAGTAATGCAGCGGCTCTGTGTTATACGCTATAGGAGCACGCCAGCAGTATGACCGAACAATGGCAGCCACTACAGAGTAGGCGCTTTAATTTTTTTCCTTAAACTGGCTACATCTTGTGGTTGCTTCTATACGTAACGTTATATACACTAGTAGTGCGTGCTAGAAATTATAAACTGCAGAGTACTACTGGATCATTTTGAAAGTTTATTGCATTGAGTTACTTCTAAAACATGTGTTTGTTTACATTTGTGTGCCTCCTTTGCCGTGTAAAAGTAGTCAATCAGATACTACTGTTGCATTACGAGTTCCTTTCTGGAAAAATTAATAGGCATAACAACATTTACAACAGCAGTTACATCATTGAAGCACTATACAGCTGACCAGCTATGAACTTTTTGTTGCTAGTAGTGCATAATTTTTTCAAAATTTTCCTCCATATTTATACCCTATGTTAATCATGGTACTTTTTACAGCTTGAGAGAGAGAGAGAGAGAGAGAGAGAGAGAGAGAGAGAGAGAGAGAGAGAGAGAGAGAGAGAGGCATGAAAGGGTTAAAATGAAAAGCCAATGGGCTGCAGAAAGAAAACGCTGCCGGAGTAAGCAAAAGGAAACAAACTTAAAAAGAAGCAACAAGACACAAATTTGAATAAAATTTATTAACAAGCATTAGGACAATTTGTCATTTGTCTGCATAGCTAAGAAAACACAGCTGAAGACACCAGACACGCATTGATAACAGCAAATTGTCACAATAAAAAGAATTTGTTGGCAAAACGACACGCAAAGAGGGTTCTGACAAAATTGAACACTGTATCAAGTGATGTGATTTCGGCTTTCTATGTCTAAGTTAGAAGTCTCTGGCAGAAAGGATATCAAATCCATAAAAGCTGGCAAAAAGTGAGTTCTACTGTAGATTGACTTAGACACACAAAATTTACGAGACTACATAAAATTGAGGTGGACACCTTCTTATGTCGGATGTCTTAGATGAACATTTAGTGCTGATGTAACATGTTTTACCTAAACCAACATTTGACTGGAGAAAGAAACTGTGGGTATCGTTCTGACATTTTCCTTGTGAATTATAAACGCCTTTAAGGGGTTTTGTGTGGAGTTCGTACAATACATAAGCCACTACTCTCATGTTATTGTGCTTTTGTGGTCTATTTCAATCAGTTTTTATCCTCTATTGCAAATAACTTTATGGAGAAAATGTCACGCGCCAGATGGCTACTGCAGACAAGGAGAGTGAGTGAGAGTGTATAACACACAACTTTCTATTGCATGCATAAAAGATGTAAATTAATTTATCCTATGTACTATAGTTTTAACTTGCGTTTGGTAGTTGTGTTAAGTGTGCGATTTCATACAATTATTTGTAAACTAGGTGGCACATGACAACTATTAAAGTAGGAACGATAAAATTAAATGTCACATGCCTGACGAATTTTTTTAGTAAAGAAAGAAAGCAAACAACTGTGAAATGCCTCTTACATCAAAAGTACACTTTAGTTTCTTGTCATTCAATGAATTGGTTTGTATTACACAATGTGGCTGTGCATTGATGAAACACATGCAGGATGACTCTCAGAGGACCTGACGGTTTTCAAATTAAATAATATGAAAACAGAGATCAAGAGAAGACAGCGCCAAACTTTCCTCTCTCTGCCCCCCCCTCCCCGTTTTGTTACAAGATGATACTGCACACTGTGAAACTGGTGCAGGCAAGCAGACAAACCAAACCTCTGATAGTCCTTACAATCACATCACTATATTTTCAAGATTCCCGCTGAGATACTGCACAAACAATGTGAGACTGATAGGTGTAGTAATATTTGGCTGCAAACCTGATCACTAGAACACTGTTAAGACTTTTGTACACACCTGTTTCATCCACCTTAGTCAATTCACCCTCCACTAGGTGGGCTGCCACTCCCTACTGCCAGTATCCCTGCAAACATACAGGCAAGAAATATTTAAAATGTAGTACGCAATGAAGTAAGTACTGAAGATCAACTCTGAAGGCACTAAACTATAACATACAAAAGACAGATATAAAAATAATATACTTTAGTAAAATATATTAACGTTTAACTAATAAGATACTCTAATCTCTATCACACAGTGTTACATCCAACTGCTTTTAACCATTGAACAGCTTCCTGACTGACTAGATGGAGTTGGGTCATCACTCCTGAAAATGTTTGTAATAGTTAGTGAAGTATGTGGCCATTGTAAGTCTGCTCCACAGATACAGGATTAATCATCTGCCTGACCCTATTTGAATTTCCAATAGCTGCACTGACCAACACCAGTACAAAAGTGGGGGCTCAGAGACTAGTATTTCCTTAAGTCCATTCCTTTAAGGTCCTCCAAGTGTGTGTGTGTGTGTGTGTGTGTGTGTGTGTGTGTGTGTGTGTGTGTGTGTGTGTGTGTGTGTGTGTGTAGATTTCAGTATGTCCAATAGACAAATCCCAAGTTCTTGCCCAGCTGTATTTAGGCGAGAAGCTAGCTGGCCTCCTATAGATGGACTGCTGGTCTAAGATGTGCTCAACTGGCTTACCTGTGGCGGAAGGACTTGCAATAAAATAGGAAACTCATTAGTGGACAAGATCTTTCAATAAAATCTCATGATGGCTTCATTGCATCCCATCAGGAAGGGCAATATGACATTGTACTGGGAGCCGTTGAAGGGGTATAGGTATTAAGAGTGCCACTGATTGTCATCGTTGTCCTAATTGTAGGTCAATGTGTGTGTGTGTGTGTGTGTGTGTGTGTGTGTGTGTGTGTTTTCCCAGAATTTTTAAACTACAATAGATATTGGGAAATAAATTTTGATATTATGAAATTATTATTTTTAACATAAGTATGATTTTTGAATGGATACTCCATATTTCTTACACACTCAATAACAGGGACAATTACAAAAAGAATGGTGTTTGGTTGCATCGCAGTATGTCAATTACATTTGGAGAAAATGTAAAGCAATGTTGAAGATAGAAAAATTGAAGCATGCAGCGTCCTGAGACGCAAGCGAGAAACTGTCTTGGGACGCACAGGCTGCACGCTTCATGTATATGACGTCGACTTCCCACTTTGCATTTCCCCTGTATCTGACTGTCTTATTGCAATGCAACCAACACCTTTTTTTTATGATTTTACATACTATTAATTATATAAGAAATATTATTTTGGCATCCATTTAAAAAAATCTTAAGTTTGTGTTTAAAATTTTGATTTTCTTTTTAGAGTCACGTAGTGCTTTAGTTTAATATGACCCCACAGTATTTTTTCGTCACCATGGAAGTCTTTTTCTTGTAACTATTGAACTTTCAGACATTTTTGGTGAATAAGTGGAGTGTTACACCCTGTGTGTACACGCACGCAAGCACACAATAATGAATATTATATAAGGAAACTTTTCTGGTGAATAAATTTATATAAAAACAAAGATTGTGTAACTTACCCAAAGCACAGGCTTGCTGACAGATACAAACACACAAACACAGATTCAAGCTTTCGCAACCGTTGGCTGCTTCATCAGGAAAAGAGGAAGGAAGGAGGCGAAAAAGGGAAGGATGTGGGTTTTAAGGGAGGGGAAGGACTTACCTTAGAGGAAAAAAGGTAAGGTAAACACACACACACATATTTGTAGAAAGGGGGCAAAAAGTAGGATACCAAGGGTGTTAGGGGCACCATCAAGAGTGTGCCTTGGGACAGTCATTCCATGTCAAAACACAGGATACAGACTGACCTCAGATTTTCATAAAATTTTGTGTTTTTGAACATGACAAGAAAAAGAAAAATTCCAAATTACAGGTTTTTAGCATAAGTAAGAACAGAAGAATGGCCACCTCATGTTCTAAAAATGGGTGAAAAATTTTAGAATCACTGTTGACAAAAAAAAAAAAAACGGCTGTAACTTCTCCTCTAACATATCAGTAAGGCGATTTTGGAAATACCTTGACATAAGCTTTTCAATTACATGCAATTTTGCCATATTGAAAGAACGTACACAGTTCACGTCAGCGACCCTGACCTTTAATATATCGAAACATACATGAATATTATAGACGAAAAATTATATATAAAAAATAAACTAAGATTAGTCACCAGACGAAGGAGCACAGGTGACAGCAGCACAAATAAATAGAACAAACACACACACACACACACACACACACACACACACACACACACACACAAACACTACCTTTCGCAGCCTAGGTGCTTTGTCAGGCAGAATCCTCATCATTTCCTTTTCCCTCTCCTTCCCTTCTGCCTGATGAAGCGAAAGGCTGCGAAAGCTTGTGTGTGTGTGTGTGTGTGTGTGTGTGTGTGTGTGTGTGTGTGTGTGTGTGTATTCATTTATTTATTTATTTATTTGTGCTGCTGTCACACCTGTGCTCCTTCGCCTGGTGAGTAAACTTCGTCTATTTTATATATATGCTTCTACATGTTACAAAATAAAGATTTTTGACTTACCTAAAGTACAGGCTGGTCGATAGGAACACTAAACACACACAAAAACACACAACCATTCGAGCTTTCGCCACCAGTGGTGGCGAAAGCTCGAATGGTTGTGTGTTTTTGTGTGTGTTTATTGTTCCTATCGACCAGCCTGTACTTTAGGTAAGTCAAAAATCTTTATTTTATACCATTTTCCTACCTGGAAGGTCTCCTTCTATAATATTAGTTTCATCCTTCTACATGTTACTCTATACACAGGGACAGGAAACCATTCATTTTTTGATCGGTAACTGTTGGCAAGCTTATTCTCCTCTCTGTGTTATGTTATGAAAATATTATGGTCATTAACCCTTTCACGGCTATGGGCATACATGTATGCCCGGCAGCTAGAAGGCCCAGACGGCTACGGGCGCACATGTACGCCTGGCAGGCAGGAGGCCCAGACGATTCATATATGCCCAGCAGGTAGGATGTGGAAGATTCCCTTCCCTACAGCTTTGGTCTTCATGGCAAACGAGTCTGCTCCAGTCCTGAATCCCTGAACCAGTACACCAATAACCTAATAACAGCTTTCACATCCCGCAGCTATCCTCCTGATCTGGTACAGAAGCAAATTGCCAGAGCCACTTCCTCATCCCCCCAAATTCAGAACCTTCAACAGAACTCCAGAAGTGCTCCTCTTGTCACCAGATACTTTCCGGGACCGGAGCAGACTCTGAATGTGGCTCTCCAGCAAGGATACGTCGTCGTCAAATCCTGTCCCGAAATGAGATCCATCCTTCATGACATTCTCCCCACTCCACCGAGAGTGTCTTTCCGCCACCCACCTAACCACCGTAATCTCCTAGTCCATCCCTATGAAATCCCCAAACCACCTTCCCTACCCTTTGGCTCCAACCCATGCAACCGTCCCCGTTGTAAAACCTGCCCTATGCACCCTTCCACCACCACTTACTCCAGTCCCGTAACCCGGAAGGTGTACACGATCAAGGGCAGAGCCACTTGCGATAGCACCCACGTGATTTACCAACTGACATGCCTGCACTGTGAAGCGTTCTATGTGGGAATGACCAGCAACAAACTGTCCATTCGTATGAATGGTCACAGGCAGACAGTGCTTGTTGGTAATGAGGATCACCCTGTGGCTAAACATGCCTCGGTGCACGGCCAGCACATCTTGGCGCAATTTTACACCGTCCGGGTTATCTGGATACTTCCCACCGACACCAACCTTTCAGAACTCCGGAGATGGGAACTTGCCCTTCAGCTTATTCTCTCCTCCCGTTGCCCACCTGGTCTCAACCTCCACTTAATTCTAATTGTCTCAACTGTTATCTCTGTCCAACTTCTTTGGTTTCTACAAATGTCTACCTTGGTGTGTTTGCGTGTGTATGTGTGTGTATGTGTGTGGGCGGGTGTGCGCTTTTTTACCTTACCTTAAGGGAGGGAAAAGGGGGGAGGGGGGGAGTCCTTCCAGTCCCGGGATTGGAATGACTCCTCTTCCACTCCCTTAAAACCCACATCCTTTCCTTTTCCCCCTACTTCCTTCCTCCTTTCCCGAAGACGCGGCCATATATATTCTACCTTTTTAATCACAGAAAAGAAAGTTGAAAATGTGTGTGTGTTCCCTACAACATTCAACAAAATTATCATTTGAGGATATACACAATGGACTGATGTTCCATGCAGATGGATCTACTGAAGGAAAGAAACTTCGATGTCTAAGGCGTGAATAATCTTAACTTCAGAATGGCCCTAATTTCATTTTTAAGGTAAATCTTTCACCTGTTATTACTATCTTGCAATTACAAAGAGTGAATGCAAAGGATGGTTTTTTTACACTTGTGAAATGGGGGATATTTGATAGTGCACTCGGTCGAGTCGGGCTGCGCGAAATTTATTGATCACTTTATCACACTTAATATGACAGGCATACCTTATTAAAATTTTTGTACTGTACACCTGAAATACGAAAAGTTCAAATTCACGCACTGCCGCACTGACACTTATTTGTTGTGAACTCGACAGCTCTAATTTAAAAGACACCATAAAGATAATTCTCTAATAACCGGTACTCATTTTTGTATGTTATACACAGTATAAATCTGAATTCAACACTAACTGCAGGAAAATGCCATTAATGAAGAATGGGGGTCTGGGTAATTAGCTATCATTACTGTTAAACAATAAAAATACCACTGTCCCAGTGGCCAGCAGCAGGCAATATTATTTAATTCCACATAAATTAGTGCTGTCAAATTATACGTAACTAGCAAATACACAAATTTTGAAGATTTCTTTAAATTTGGCATTTTGACCTAAAAATTCAAGAGGGAGTTCTACAGCGAAGTAAATACAGTTCATTAGACAAATTTAAGCACTGCCCAGCACAGTACTCAACACTGGCTACTCTCTGGCCCATTGTTTTTCTCTACAGCTTTCATTATTTGTATTCACATAGCACATTTCAGTATTGTCAAACAAATATTTCATTAGGCACTGTATACCTTACCTCTTCCGAAATGTGGGCCGGATCGACGTAATCGTCACAATCCTGCAACAAGTGATTATATTAATGTGTGAACAGCAAAATTTAAGTAGCTATCAATAATATCAATTATACAAGGTGGTCAATGAAATGTACTATTTCATAGACAGGCACAAAATAATCATGTATGTACGTAGCTGTTAACAGTGCTAAAAGGAAGTAAATGCTTTCCTGTCTGTAGTGGTAATTCTTCCCCTTCTATAACACAATGAAATCTCCAATTCAATAATAACAATAGAAGATAGAAAACTTAAGTGTTACCAACATCATGTGCTACGGTAAAAATTAAACTAGATATTAACATCCTGTGAAATTGCATCCCAGGTACGTTTGTGTATATATGGTTAATTTTCATCTAGTCACTTTTCACCATTTCCGCAAAATTTTGAATTAAGTTCCTAAATTTCCAATTAAAAATTTTGAATAGCTATTACAAGAGAAAGAGGAGCTGGACAGTCGGAAAGGGGGGAGGGGATGGATAGAGATAGGGTAAGAAGCAAATAAAATCTATGAAATCATTGCTTTTCTCAAGAGCAGTTATATGTCTTGCACGCTCCAGTCAGTAAGACATCTTCATGTTCAAGAAGGCGGGGAAGGGGGGGGGGGGAAGGAATTGAAAATCCATGTGTTCTTATGTTTGCAAGACTTCTTTCCTTTACTTTTTCATTTATTAACAATGAAGTGCGGGCACATTTAACTAGTATGCATTAAATGCATAAATATGCAAGTATCACATACAAATAGTACTAAATTCCTAAATGCAGCTGGATGAAATGAACTGAACATTAACAAAAATAGTGTGTGTGTGTGTGTGTGTGTGGGGGGGGGGGGTCGTTTACCTACTCTTTCCTATCCCAGGACTGGAATGACTCTTCACCCACTCCCTTAAAACCCTCATCCTTTCTTTTACCTCTCCTTCCCTGCCCTTTGTCTGAAGAAGCAACAAATGTTTGTGAAAGCTAAGGTGTGTGTATGTGTGTGTGTGTGTGATTTTTATTTGTGTATCAACGAACCAGTGCCTTTTTATGTGGTAAGTCCAACTTTCTTTACTATATCTCCACTATATCTATACCCATCAGTGCAGCATTAATTGTTTTGCTTTTTGTGTGTCTTTTGATATGTCACTGATGTGTCTCCCAAGATGGCTGCCTCACGTGCTTGTTCAAAGCCAACACAGTAGCCTCATCTACACAAATACAAGCCCCCCCCTTACCTTCCTTTTTCTTTTTCACTGTCAAAATTTCGGGGTGCGCAAAATACTTGAGGGCGCAGATTACTCTAGTATATACTGTTGTGTGTTTTATTAACTGTAAATTGTGTGCTTGAAATGTGGTATCTCCAAGAACTTCGATTCTTGTAGGACTGTGCCTGTATTGGTTAGAAGGTGACAATGTGACCGATTTGCCAAAACCAGTGAATGAGAAACATATACTATGGTGACTCATCGTAGGATAGTGCCATATTTGATGCACTAAACAGTATAGTATCTCTCCCACTTTTCTCATGTTACGTTTATAGGACAAGTTGTACAAAAAGCAAGAGCTTGAGTGGAGTGAACACTTTTAAGTGCATTTTTCATATGTTGCAAATACTAAAGTTTAGTCTCACAAACACACAAAAAACCATGGCCTTTAATAGGTAACTAGAAGTCTATGACAAATATTTTGCTGCATAATATGTACATACATCTTTCATAAACTATGAAAATGTTGGGGGGGGGGGGGATTGTGTAGGTAACTTTTACAGCTTAAAATTGTTTGCCACATTTTACACCATTTTATACAAGTCCCCTGAGAGTAAAAGTGCGGTTTTACTGTAGTGTCATACACATCAATACCCACATGTGTCCTGTATTTTTATTTTGAAAATCTTGGCACCCTAGTTTACGCCTCTTAGAGGCTGTCAAGACCAGACCAGATCAGATCAGCAGCTTATGGAGAAATGCTATAAATGGAAGGTCTTCACATAGATTGTCAGGTATCTGTCAGAAGAATTTGAAATATCTAAGCACATATTTTTCCAATCCCCAATCCCACTAATGAGCAAAATGTGTTGAAGCATCAAACTTTCTTTCAGTAACAGCTACCACCCATACCATGTAGTTTACTTAACTCTGCACTCTGTTAGTTGCACAAGAGTGTGATGATATATATGGGCTTTCTGCTGTAGTTGTGTTGCTTACCTGAAAGCACTTGCATATACAGACCACAGTTGTGGCCAGGAAGCAGCTCCTGGGTACGCACGTTAAGATCACACGGTTAAGTCAGATTTAGTTTTAGCTGTGATTTCATTGTTCTCTCATACTCTCGAGCAATAGCACCCAAATTTATTTTGAAGATTTATTACATTTGAATTTTTAAATAAGCCTGATACCTTGTTTCAGGAGCAACAAGCATTTCATACCACAATTTTCAGTGGTATTTTTTAAAAATCAATTGTATACCCCACACCTCACCCTCAAACATGAATGTGGTTATGTGACCTGTAATTTAACCACTGTGTGTTACATATGGACATTTAATATACTTTTAATTGCTGTTTTTAAACAAGTTTATAATGCCCCACAATGTCTGATGATGCATGGAACAGCCAAAGCACACAAAATGTAAAAACTAAAAATAAGGAACTATATTTGTGCAACCAAGACTACTTCTTCTATTCTTTTTTTTTTTTTTTTGTTAAAATAATCATTACGAATGTTGTACAAGTGTCATGGAAGTATGGAGTGGAGGAATTTCAGATTTTGTTGTTGGTTTCTTACACGTAAAGACATTCTGTTCAAGAATGCTTACACGAAAGTCTGATCAATCCACAAAATTTCAATATCCTTTGGTAATATCTCTTATTTCCATTACACACATTTATAGAACACTGTACCCAGATGTATATACTCTAAAATTTCATTCTCAAACCGAGGCCTTTGATATTGGTGATGTACTTTAGGCTTCCATTAAACAAATTAAATTAAGAATATTCAAGTTATGGAACCATAAAACAGTATACAGTATGCTTTGAAGTATCAGTAAACCCCTAATCAAATATTACTGGTGCAGTACAGCACTAAATCTTTTCTATTTCATAAGATGATAAACACAGATAATATGTACTTACAATTTCCTCTTTGATGATGAGCGATGGCAGATCCTGATCCTGACTCATCTGTTCACTTGACTGAAAATATCAAGACAACAGAAAATTGGATTCCCAATCAAACATAATGGCAGTCTTACTACTACTACTACTACTACTACTACTACTACTAAAGAATTTAATTGAAAGTGAAGGGTTCTCAACACTTCCTGTCCCATCACCAATCCCAGAATTAAACATATTGCTGATATTCAGGTTTACATGCTTTCTTGTTTCCATGTTAACATTTCAATGTAAATTGTGTAAATGTTATGCCCATAACTGTGGAATAACTACCACTAAAGCTGCTCTCTGGAAGCCTTTGCATAATATGCTTCAGTGTGAAAGTGGGAGAACCACAACTTAAGTATTCCAGTGCACATTGCATACCAATTAGGTTCCTTTCAAAATATGCTAATGCACAATAGCAATTACAACTGGAAAGTTGCACCGGTCACTCCAATGTTTAAGAAAGGCAATATGAGTAATCTGCAAAATTACAGGACTCTATCATTGATATCGGTTTGTAGCAGGATTTTAGAACAAGTACTTTCCTCAAGTATTACAGACTACCTCAAAGAAAATTACTTAACAAGGATACAAGAAGTATTATTCTTGTGAAACACAGCTCTTTAGTCACACAAACTGCCAACTAGACATCTCAACTCCAATCCATATTTCTAAATTTCTTGAAAGTTTCTCACACACTACATCTACATACATACTCCGCAATCCACCATAAGGTGCGTGGCGAAGGGTACACTGTACCACTACTAGGCATTTCCTTTCCTATTCCACTCCCAACTAGAACAAGGTAAAAAAGAATGCCTATATGCCTCCGTACAAGCCCCAATTTCTCTTATCTTGTCTTTGTGATCACTACGCGAAATTTAAGTAGGCAGCAGCAAGATCGTAATACACTCAGATTCAAAATCCGGCCCTCAACAGAATTTTACGAAAAGAACGTCGTCTTTCCTCCAACGATCCCCCAATTGAGTTGCCGGAGCATTTCCGTGACACTTGCACATTGGTCGAACCTACCAGTAACTAACCTAGCTGCTCGTCTCTGAACTGCTTCTATGTCTTCCTTTAAACTGATTTGCTGTGTGTCCCAAACACTTGAGCAATGCACAAGACGTGGACATACAAGCATTTTATACGTGGTCTCCTTTACAGTATATCTTCCCAAAATTCTCTCAATAAACCGAAGTCAGCTGTCCACCTTACTCACAACTGTCCTTACATGTTTGTTCCATTTCATATCGCTCTGCAACGTTACGGCTAGATATTTGAATGACGCGACAACATCAAGAAGCTCACTACTAATGCTGTATTCAAACATTATGGGATTGTTTTTCCTACTCCTGCACATCACCTTACATTTTTCTACATTCAAAGCTAATTGACATTCATCGGACCAGCTAGAAATTTTGCCCGAGTCATCTTGTCTAATCAAATTCCGTTACTATGGGATACTGTCTCAGTTGTGCAACAGTCTAGTGGATTCCAGTCAAAAAGCACACAGTCCTGTACAAAGCGTCCCAGACGTCAACACAATTTTTATTATTTACAAATATTACCAAGAGATTTCATTTTGACCAGCATCGCTTCATTGATGTTCACATCAGGATAGGCTAAATCAGCAAAGTCACCCCACAATCAAATCAAACCACTGTATAACCACACATGATCAACTTCAGGCTCTGTGAGCTGTGGCCAAAACGCTTCGCTCTTCCATTATGAGCCGCCTACCAGGACAGATTCTAAACAACTGTTTTATTACCTACCCATTTTCCCTTCTCCTTCGAGAGATGATCTGGGATTACTTGGGCCACCCTTTTGTCCCCCGGCAATCCTCACCATGTATTCTCTGAGGAAATAAACCTGCACGGTTCTTGATTAAAATCAGAATATTTTTTAATTTCAGGCCCCCACCACCTTCTATTCTCACTTACACCTGAAGCAGAGATGCCAACTTTTGAGAAACCCCCATGAACCACAAACATTGCCGAGGTGGGGTGGCTTGCGTGCCTCAACGATACAGATAGCCGTACCGTAGGTGCAACCACAGCGGAGGGGTATCTGTGGAGAGGCCAGACAAACGTGTGGTTCCTGAAGAGGGGCAGCAGCCTTTTCAGTAGTTACAGGGGCAACAGTCTGGATGATTGACTGAGCTGGCCTTGTAACATCAGCTACAGTGGCTTTGCCATGCACTTACTGTGAATGGCTGAAAGCAAGGGGAAACTACAGCCGTTACTTTTCCCAAGGACATGCAGCTCTACTGTATGAACATAGGACGATGGCATTCTCTTGGGTAAAATATTCCGAAGGTAAAATAGTCCCCCATTCGGATCTCAGGGTGGGGACTACTCACGAGGATGTGATCATCAGGAAATACAGCACTGGCATTCTACGGATCGGAGCGTGGAATGTTCGATCCCTTAATCTGGTAGGGATTAGTGAAGTTCGGTGGCAGGATGAATAGGATTTCACATCAAGTGACTACAGGATTATAAATACAAAATCAGTCGGTGGTAATGAAGGAGTAGGTCTAATAATGATTAAGAAAATAGGAATGCAGGTAAGTTACTATGAACAGCATAGTGAATGCATTATCGTAGACACAAAGCCGACACCGACGACAGTGGTGAAGTTTATATGCCAACTAGCATGGCCGATGAGGATATCGAAGAAATGTAGAGGAGATAAAACACATCATTCAGAAAGTTAAGGGAGACGAAAACTTGATTGTGATGGGGGACAAACTCGGTACTAGGAAAGGGAAGAGAAGAGAAGGAAATGTAGTGGGCGAATATGGACTGGGAAAAAGGAATGAAAGAGGAGATCACTTGGTGGAATTTTGCGCAGAGCACAATTTAATGATCAAAACTTGGTTTAATCATCATAGAAGAAGGCTGTGTGAGTGGAAGAGGCCAAGAGACACTGGACGGTACCAGATTGACTTTATAATGGTAAGGAACAGATTTAGGAACCAGGTTCTAAACTGTAAGACATATCCAGGGGTAGATATTGACTCTGACCATAACTTATTGGTAATGAACTGCAGATTAAAACTTAAGAGACTGCAGAATGGTAGAAAAATTAGGAGATGGAACCCGGACAAATTGAAGGAACCAGAGGGGCTTGAGAGTTTCAGAGGGAGCATTAGGCAAGGACTGGCTGAAACGGGGGAAAGTAATACTGTAGATGAAGAATGGGTAGCTCAGAGATAACACAGGATATACTGAACTTAATTGATGAGAGAAGAAATACAAAAATTCAGCAAGTGAAGCAGCAAAATGGAGTACAAGCGTCTGAAAAATGAGGAATTAGATTAGGTAATGAGACAATAAAAGTAAAAGATGAGTTTTGTTATTTGGGTAGCAAGATAACTTCTGGCCGAAGTAAAGAAGATATAAAATGCAGAATGGCTATGGGGAGAAAATTGTTTCTAAAGAAGCGTAGCTTGTTAACATCCAATATTAATTTAAATGTTATTAAGTCCTTTCTGAAAGCTTTTGTCTGGAGTGTAGCATTGTATGGCAGTGAAACGGGGACGATATGGAGTTCAGACAAAAAGATATTAGAAGCTTTTGAAATGTGGTGCTACAGACGAATGATGAAGATTAGATGGGTAGATCATGTGACTAATGAGGTGGTGCTTAACTGAATTGGGGAGAAAAGGAGTTTCTGGCATATCCTGACTAAAAGAAGGGATAGATCACATCAAGGAATTGTCAACTTAGCATTAGAAGGAAGTGTGTGGAGTAAAAATCGTAGAGGGAGACCAAGGGACAAATACAGTAAGCAGATTCAAAAGGATGTAGGTTGCCGAACGTATTCTCAGATGAAGAGACTTGCACAGGACAGGATAGCGTGAAGAGCTGCATCAAACCAGTCTGTTGACAGAAGACAACAACAACATTTAGTAATGACAGAGTCAGGCTGGGCAGTGCTGTTACTGAGGGGGGTGGGTGGGGTATTTTTATGCATTGGCATTGCTAAATAAGACATTACAATAAAATATATGATACAAATATTATAGACGATAAATTCCTAGCAGGAAAAATTATATATATAAAAATAGACGAAGATTACTCACTAGGTGAAGGAGCACAGGTGTGACAGCAGCACAAATAGATAGCACACACACACACACACACACACACACACACACACACACACACACACACACGCACGCACGCTAGCTTTCGCAGCCTAGCTGCTTCGTCAGGCAGAAGGGAAGGAGAGGGAAAAGGAAATGATGAGGTTTCTGCCTGACGAAGCACCTAGGCTGTGAAAGCTAGCGTTTGTGTGTGTGTGTGTGTGTGTGTGTGTGTGTGTGTGTGTGTGTGTGTGTGTGTGTTCTATTTATTTGTGCTGATGTCACACCTGTGCTCCTTCACCTGGTGAGTAATCTTCAACAATTTCTTATATATAACATTAAAATAAAACTAATACATATTAAAACAAATGCAATATTTCAAAGACCAATGTGTACGGAGCCTCTTAATCTGCAGATTGACTGATCTCAGATTTGCACTACAATTGATGTAGTACACACGTTTTGTGTGAACACTAGTTGCCCCCGTAAATGCTGCTGTTTGCACTGTTAACATGCTTTTTGTTTTTGCATCATATAAATCTTCTAACAACACACAAAATTCTGATCTAAGATCTGTACTATATTTGTAAAGTAGAAGTTCAAGAATAATTTTTTGAATAGAAAACTCCAGTTGCCAATAAACTGCTCCTGTTTGCTGAAAGTATACTGATAACATGCTTATTGTTTTGGTATCATATCTTCTGCACTAACAGAGTATTTAACAGTCTCTTGTTCGTAATAGCACTAAATTCTTATCTCAGATTGCCACTACATAAGTGAAGTAGGAGGTTCATTTTTGAATTGAATACTTTAGTTGCCCCACTTAGCTGCTAGCAGTTCCTGTTCGCACAAAGTACTTTGGTAACACTTTAGGTGTGACGTCACATGCATCTTCTGCAGTAACTGAATACTTAACAGTTCTGTGTTCATATTAGCTTTAAACTCTAGTCTTATTCTTTGTCACCAAACTTCCCACAGGGGAATTACTGTGAGGCACCAGAAAAATAGCCATCACATGTTTAGTGACGGGTACTTTGATTCCTGAAGCATCACTTGAGTTTATATATTCGAGAAAAATCTTAATTTTAGCAATGTCATTCGTAATGTCGAAATTACTGGAGAAAATTCGTAATTATTATGATTGATTCGTAATGGTTGGCATCTCTGTTGAAGTGAGGTGTATAGTACTTTGTAATTCATGGGACATAGAGTAAAACAAGTCATATCTGCATTCCCCAGGGTACGTTATAGAACCCAACTGTCCCTAGTCAATGGGTCAACCAATTAGGGAATAGGTTGACATATCTAGATTTTAAAGTATCGTCATTGACGGAATGAACTGAAACGGTTCGACGTGTTCCTGTAGGTTCTACGGAGTGAAGAGAACAACCCTATCCTAACCGAGATAACAGTAATAGCAGAAAGTTCTTGCAGTAGGGGTTAGTGCTGACTTGTGTTCACGCTACCAAATGAATTACACAATCAGTTGGGATCAGATAGTGAAGTGCAGTGCAGTAATGTGACTTACCTGAAGCTATGGTATAGAAAGGCATTGGAAGGCTGGAAGCAGAACAGACAGAGGGAGGTGGCAGCAGCTATTGGTGTGTCCCAAAGTGTAATCTCCAGGACACGGATGTGATTTCATACAGAAACCATTAAAAGAAGGCAAGGCCAAGGTCACCCACCGGTAACAGCGGCAACAGACACCCATTGTCTCGTTAACAGCCCATCGGAACAGGAGGCTGTGTGTAACTGAGCTAAAATGCACCCACCGAGCGACAACGAGACACGCAATATCGACACAAACGGTCCGAAATCGCCTGCGGGCATGTGGCTTTAAGCACTGTGGCCTGTGGAGTAGGTCCCATTAAAACCGCGACACTGTTTAGCTTGCAGAAACTGGGCGGAGAAACATTGAGCTTGCAGTCTTAATGAATGCTGCCGAGTTCTGATCACAGAAGATTCAAGATTTTGTATTCAGCCGGACAATCGTCGTTCCCTTATCTGGACAGAATGTGGAACTTTGAACAATTCTGCTAATGCAACAAACATCCCTGCATCCTGTTGGTGGACAAATGGTGGGGGCAGGAGTCAAAACAGGCAGACATCAGAACTTTACGTCATTCAGAACGACACCGACTTCTCTGAGGTAGAGAGGCCAGATCTTTCGACATTTTGTTGTGCCCTATGTCGGTTCCATAGGAGATGGGTTCCTTCTGATAGACAAACATGCTTGAAGCTGAGGCAATATAACACATGGAGTGGCCAGATGGTTCACCAGGCTTCAACCCGACTGACTGCACCCGGAACGCACTCTACCGACGCATCGCAGACAGGTAAGCACCTCCCACGACAGTTGCACTCGTGGCTCACGAGCTGGCTGATCATCACATACATGGGACGGACAGTATGAGGTTAACTGTAATGGCAAACCGAGCTGATCACACACCATATTAGAGGTCAACGAGAATGACTTTCACTA
This sequence comes from Locusta migratoria, assembly GCA_026315105.1. NCBI lineage: Eukaryota > Metazoa > Arthropoda > Insecta > Orthoptera > Acrididae > Locusta > Locusta migratoria. The sequence continues at coordinate 76,071,142 of CM048752.1, read as the reverse complement.
TTACATTAGCCCCAAGGTGCCTCAATCGAAGTAAACGCCATCTCCATGTAAATCGCAAGTAGAGAGTTGAGAGTGCCGAATATCCTAGCACCACACACAAATTACAATTTAACCAATCATCATCATGACACTGGCACTATTTTTTCCCGTATGTTGGAACTGTTCCCCAGAAACAGGTGTCTCCAAATGAAGACGATAAAACTCTGGCTACACTTCAATTCACTGAATGCTGCAAATTTATTTATAGAACTGTTGCTACTGTTTTACAACCAAGGTGACTACATTTTGCAGCCAGTCTGAAAGAACCAACGTAACATGAAATTTCTAGGTTCTGGCTTCTCTTAATGGCCAAGTTCCTCTTGCAGCTGTGGTCCTGTGTATGAATCATCAAAGTTCCTACAAATATTACTGTAATGGAAATTTCCATGTGGGAACCAAATATTAACATTTTAACAACTTTGCATTGATTCCCTGAAACCATTAAAAAATAAATAAATAAAAAATAATAATAAAAAAACAAAACCCACACATTTTTCGTCAACATTAACCGAGAGTCTAATTTTAAGATTTCAGATTAAGTTGGGTGAGAAATTGTGAGAAACCAAAACACCACCGGCAATCACACAACATGACACTGGAAGTTAGGTACAAAGTACAACTTTCTCCAAAAAGTGCTGGGATATGATGCTTTAGGTGCAACAACTATACTACTTGAGGTATTGAGTGCAAACAAAGGTTTTTGTGCTTCACATAATGAACACACATTCCACTTTAAGTAAACTATCCACACAGTGAGATGAACTATCACATATTAGCAAAAATAATGAGCAATTTTTCCACAAGGAAAGAATTGGACATGATTGCAATACAGAGGTGAAGATATGGTTGTAATGCCTCAAATCTAGTTGGTTATAAATAATTACCATACAGACGAAGCATCGTGATCAAGTATACAGCTGGGTTTGCTCACAAAATAAAATTTTCTGCCATTAACTTATCATCGTGGCAATTCTTAGTAATTATTAATTTCTAAAGTTTATGAACTTATTTTTAAGGTTGAGTGCTTCATTTCCTTTAGCCTAAATAATCACACAGTTTTATCATCATACTTGAGTGTGTACTAGTAATAAGAAAAGTGGTATAAATATGTATAACTCTGACCTCTTCAGTTCCTGGAGATGTGGATTCATAAGGCTCGTCTTCCGGTTCCTCCTTCACTGACACAAACTCAAACACCTGGAACACACAAGTTCAACATCAGCTAGCACATACACTACTAATAGTAAAGAGTAATAATGAATCTTGAGTTTTAGGAAATATAACTGCAAATGAAACTCGATAATGACCATTAAAAAATAAGATAAGTTACAATACTTTCACTGAATACTGTCCTATATGGCAGGAGGGGGCCTACGCAATTAAGGTTCCAGAAGTATTCTTTCTATGTAAACACACACTAAGGATTATTTTTGAACTGACAGCAAATCCTCTGTAAGCCCTTCACAGAATTTGCAACTAATAAGTAAAAATTTCAGATGACCCACACAATACACAGCCGCTGTACCACACATAAGAATGATAGTGTTTAACTGAGCAGCATACCGTAACACTAGTCATATTTTATTGCTATTATACATTACACAAGTAGGTTACTTCTGCCTGCCAATGTAAAACTTGACTTTGTCGATATCAGTAAAGATTTTCCTTCACAACTATTCACAGAATTCTAAGTGAACGAATAACTAAACATGTATGAAATTTGTGGTGAAGGTATCACCCAGTACAACCTAGTTTTGTAAGACTCCTCGTAGCCTATAGACACAAAGCATTGAAAGCTGTCATGGGAGGACCAATCTAATTTAGAATATATATCATGTTGCAAATGTTTCTCGCTTTATATGTTTGTTGTTATTAAATATTATTGGTTTTTCAGTGTTCTCTTTAGTAAATAATTACAGTTTGTCAATTTGATATCTAAAAATTGCAAATAGACATCAGTAGGGGCAATATCAATATAGGCAAGCCTATAATTGCACAATTCGCAGCAAATTAATATTTAAGATTATTACCTGGACAGGTCTACTAAAAAACAAAAGAAAGAAGAAAAGAAGTTGACTCCAGTGGTACTCTAACTAGTGCCTCTTGTGTTTGTATTTAAACAGTCATCCCATCCACACAGCAAACAAAATATGTGTAAAGGGTATATTACACGACATGTATTTGGTCGCTAGTCGCTGGCGTCTTGTCGCTTGGCACATAGGCAAATAAGAGAATGAATATGCAGCAACTTCAGACGCTAGTGTCTTTGTAAAAACAATTGAAATGTGACGTAGATTATGACAATGTTTTGGAGGTTAGGTGATACCCAACAGTTCTGTTCCCCACCAAACTAAATATGAAGTGGAATTGTAATCGAATTTCTGGATATTTTTCGAAGTTTTCCAGTATTATAGGACATTAAAAATTATTATTTAAATACAAAACTTAAAGACACTCAATTTAACCAACTGTTTGACGAATGACGTAGACAAAGGTCTCTTTGGGGCTATGGATACCAAACAATGAAAACAAAAATCAAAACAATAAAATACCTCATCTTCATTATATAGCAGCTGCGTCCAAATTCGCCAGTGACTTGCAACCAAATATGCTCCGTGTAATATACCCTTAAGATGTGGTTGTTGTAAATCCAGCAACTTTGAGATCTTATACTTCAACCGCTGCTACGTGCACGAAAAAAGGTTTCAAAATAAATCATACACGAGTTAAGCTGCTATGAACCTTCACCATATACTGTATCCTAACTACTATATCGCTTATGTTTGTCATGGAAACACCAAGCTAAAGATTCGAAGATCGCTAGAGTCGGCAACACTCGCACTTGTGAAATCTTTTTGTCCCTCATTGTACAAAGTGTGTCTGAAAAGTTCAGTGAATGATCTCGGGAAATATAAGAAACAAGAGTTACTAATGAAATACCTTTACCTTCTTTAAAAGTAATTACTATTGGCTACAATACACTTCCGACAGCTGTTGGAAACTATCAGAAAATGTTTCTAGTGGAAGTGGAAGGACAGAGGTTGTTCGATATCCGCAACCACTCAAACTTTTTACTCACTGCTTCAATACCATACACTTGTACTAACAACCCATGGCACTCCATTGCCACTTTCCCTATTTTGAAACAAACCTGGATGTTAACGTGTTGCTCCGTTTTGTGCTCCACGTTGCAACGGCACGAGTTCTCACACTGACCCTGTCAGCTGGGTCGCAGCATGTACTGCCCCTACACTGCAGTGCTTTCGACAAAAGGGGGCGCTTGTTGAAACATATCTCAATCTGTATGCGTGGGCACCTCATCCACGCCAACGTGGTTTGTAAACTATGGGACCATTCACCGAACCTTTCACATGCACCTCGTATAACGTGGCATGCATGTTATTGATTGTAACTGTTTAGCTTTGATAATGGTCACACAGTGACAAAGATTTGCAACAATAAATAAAGATTTGTGACTGACTGCTGTCCATCATCCACACAGATGACCTGCTTGTGTTTGCTGCTTCAGTTAGAAGTGTGTGGTAAGCATGTCAGTGGCAGAAATAAGCACAGCATACTTTTCCCTAGGAATATAATCCAACAATTAACAGTGAGTTCCACATTTCACAGTGTCAGTTCTATCATTGTTGTAAACAGTCTATGATCAAAGCATTTCAACCTACCTGTTGCCCAGCTGTATCAGGATCCGCTTCAACTTCTTCCTTCACAATTGGTTCTTCTTTAATGACTACGTCTGGAGGGTTCTGTAAGCAAAGATCACTACAATGAAAGCCAAATTACTCAAATTAAGATTCTTTACTGATGGCCATTTAATTCAGAATGGCAGAACAGCAGAAAAACCACTCATTTCACCATCTTATCACAACACATTCAACAGCAAATAAATTTCATCCAAATGACTATAATTCTGAAGGACAATAGTTTTCACAAACCATAATCTTAAAAGGCATGCAAGTTTTAACTTCATCAACTCTGTTATTAGGGAAGACTAAAGTGAAATGCAACAGTTAACAAGAACTAGCACGTGTACAAAGCTTACTAGCAGGAAATGATTGTTTGCACTAAATACATTAAAAAATACAAAAGTTGAGGGTTATTATTTACCCCCCGAGGTCATCATATACAAAACAAAGACAGAAAATGGATGTTCTTTTCTAGATTCCATATGCTTCTAGGGAGCATACAAAGATATATTGTACAGAGATGTGTTTTAAATGGCTAGAGACTAAATTTCGTTGACTCTCAGAGAATGTAACACATGATCCCTCTTACAAAAATACTCTTTCTAGGATCAGCTGTCATCACCTTCATTATTAACACTTTCGCTGCAGCTGACGCTATCCTACATTGAGCGCGGACGCTTATAAAGCGTCAGTCGCAGCGAAAGTGTTAATCTTACACCATAAGACACTGCACTGGTATAAAACTGAGGCATCTTGTCATGTATGGAAGGCTAATAAATGAGGGAACTCACCTCTAGTATTTGTTGTACGACAGCATCCATTCTGTCACTTTCGCTGTCGTCGTCGTCATTATCATCCTTACGTAGTTTTTTCCTCGGGCGCCCATGTTTCTGAAATTTCATATTCATTTCTGTTAGGAGCTAGGTTATGGCAAATGAATACAGTGTCATCTATTTGACTAAGTAGCCTCCTTTCCACCTCTCGCAGATTAAGTCACAGTAGTAACTTACTTACAAATTAAAATGTACATTATCCTTATATATAGCTACAGGGCCATTCCACAACAAGTGGGCTAATTTCAGAGACATTCTCACATGACCATATTTTGATTTTAAGACAAAAAAGGAAAAGCAATAATTCTCACAGATTCCCAACGAATATTGGTACAGTTTTACTTTCACCATAACAATATTTGCCGAGACATAAAAATTTAACAACCATGGCACCACTATAAATACAGCACCAAAGTTTATGGCAATTTTTGGGATAATATCTCTGGCAATATTTTCTTCAAAGAAACAAAACTAGTTCAGTTTGTTTCAACTTTTTGGGCTCAGACTGACAGGGAATTGCCATCAATAGCAGCCATCCGAACTATCACTAACATAGCAGCAGCATGACCAATATCAGCAATGGCAAAACATCCAAGCTCAATGGCATCAGAACCGACAGCAACGCCTCCAGTTAAACAATAGCTACCAGAATCTCAGTGCCAGCAGCAGCCAGTTCAAGGCAGACCACTGTGCTACATAGGGGAGACCAGTGTACCTAGGGCCACTTTTTTATGCTCTTGTATAAAAACTGAATTACTTAACATTTTGAAAACTTAAAAATATCACTGAATGTGGCACTTCATAGAGATACTCCAATATTAGTTTAGGATTTGAACTCAACTGTAAATACAGCTTTTAAAAAGTTTTCTTCTTCCTTGCTTTTTGCCCTAGGTACAAGGTGGCCTTGTACCTAGGGCCTTAAGTATTTGTACCTAGGGCGACAGCCTGTACCTAGAACCACTATTCAGGTTTTGCATTATGTAACTGTACATTGAGGAAATGGCATTTCATAAAATGTAACAAAGTTATTTTTCAAACATGCTATAATTTTGGACAAAACACTCTCTCACACTGATACTAATTTTTGAATATTATCTTATCCTGCTGGGATCAACCCAAACCCAAATTATCTAATAATGCTTTACAAGTTAATGTCATAATTTACAGTTCTTACTGCCTCAAACATCCCCCCCCCCCCCCCATAGAAAAAAGCTGCTTCGATGATTGCTGCTAAGTCAGGTTTCAACCTCGTCTTACCCTCTTTGCTTTGGTATCTCTACAGATATGAAAGAGTTTTGAAGTCCATCCTGACGTGTGTGTGTGTGTGTGTGTGTGTGTGTGTGTGTGTGTGTGTGTATTTACACACCTTTATTTTTGTGGTTTAAACTTGCTCAGACCTATAAAGCTAACAATTTAACCTTAAAGAATAATGGGAGAAATGTAATTAAAAGACTTTTTGGCTAATACTATGTTGTGAACTTAAAGGACCTTATAGTTATGGACATTCACTGTGAAAATTATGCACTACCTTATTAAATTCTGTTGGCCTCGTACTAAAGGCCACCTTGTTGAATGTGATAATACTTAGTTCCAGAGAAAAAACTCAGAAATAAAGGCCAGAAATTTTACTTCAGCAGCAAGAAAACATGAAGAGACCTACACCCCTCTAAACACTTCATTACATTATGATATCTTTATTTTCCCTGATCCAATTTTAATTATTGAAGCCTTTATGTAACCGCATGATATGATCAAGTTACATGTGAAAACCCCATGAAAATTCTTCAAATAGTTTGCAAGATAAATGTCTTCAAAGAGACAGACAGACATGACAGTAGTTGATAAAATATTTCAAATTACGATATTCTTTTTTTCCGTGATCCAATTTCTATGAAACAATGTCTATATGTTGTCCAGAGGTATGCTCAACTACCTGTGAAAACACCATGCAAACACGTGAAGTAGTTTTGGAGAGAAGTGGTTTTTAATAATTGAACAAACAGACACGATGGTAACTGAAAACAGTAAATATTGCGAAATCTTTTGTTTCCATGATCCGATTTTGATAAAATTATACCTATACATTGTCCCAAACGTTTGTTTCCTGTGAAAACCGCATGAAGATTCGTCCATTGATTTTGAAGATTGAAGTGAACAGCGAGAGGCCTGAAATTACAGATTTATTATTACTATATATTCTGAGTGCAAATGGATTCATGTTACGGAAGGTGTCAAATAGTAGACAACAATTGATATCTTAAGCATTACATAAAAGAAATCTGGAAAGGTCTGATAAGGCGATTTACCACTGCAAGGAAGTTGGCATAGTCTTTGTTTTCAATTGATTTCAAGAACAGAATAGATAATTCTTAGGGACATCTGGTGAACCATAAAACAACATAGGACAACAAAATTCACCTAATAACGGAGGATCAAGAAAAAGATATTTATGTGGTCCAAAAACTCACAGAAAACACACAGCAGATGATATAAATTAAACTGTTAATGACATGTAGAAAAAAGGTGTGTGTACCAGATGCCATTCTCAGTTTAGTTGCCGATATTGACTCATGTTTCATTTTTATAATTTTTGTTTCTGACTGATGACATGTAGAATCTCTATTCATGGGGAGGGGAAGTATTGAGAATCCCCATAGTATAAGCAGTTTTTTTTATCTAAACCTTTTTTGTAATACTATAGCGCTAGAGTAAAGTACTAAAATTATTCTTAAATACAAGACGCAAAGTTAAAAAAGTAACAAAATAAAATTTTTACTCTCTACAAGTTTATTTACATTTGAAATAAAACTTATTTTAAATACATTCCTTACGCATTTACAGATTAATTATACCTTCATAGGAATTATGTGGCTTTTTATACGAGAGTCCATATGGACTTGCAATTTGAGTTATGTTCATCAAAATAACGATTTCGGTTAATGTTTAACTAGAAAATACGTTCTATACTACACTGCGCCGAACACCCACCGTGTGCGAAATCGTTACAAATACACATTACAAACTGACAGCAGGATGAAGTACATCGTCAGCATATGGTTTCGATATGCAGCGTATTAGTTATGCCTCCTGCTTAAGTGCCCCAACAATTTTGAGTTACACAGTGCAAGTCAGGTGTACCGAATTTCCTGAACCTAAGCTGAACATTTCCCCCCTTTTTGGGATCTGAAAAACTGCACGCTGCTTACAATTTAGTGTAAAGCAACAGATGGGCGAAAAAATGACCCTAGGAGCCACAACTAACTTTTGATGTTAGCTATTAGCAGTGTCACCCATATGTATGCCTAGGTGCGTTTGCGTCTGTGTAAATGTGTGTGTGTGTGTGTGTGTGTGTGTGTGTGTGTGTGTGTGTGTGTGTGTGCGCGCGCGCGTGCATTTATTTATTTATTTGTGATGCTGTCACACCCGTGCTCCTTCGCCTGGTGAGTAATCTTCGTCTTTATATATATAGAAGGAGACTTTCCAGGTGGGAAAATAGGTATAAAATAAAGATTTTTGACTTACCTAAAGTACAGGCTCATCGACAGAAACACCAAACACACACAAAAACACACAAACATTTGAGCTTTCGCCACCAGTGGTGGCTTCTTCGGGAAAAAGAGGAAGGAAGGAGAGGAGAAAGGGAAGGATACGGGTTTTAAGGAAGTGGAAAAGGAGTCATTCCAATCACAGGAGTGGAAGGACTTACCTTTGGGACAAAAAGGAAGGTAAACAAATACACACACACTCACACATATCCACATCCAAACACACCTAGTCAGACATTTTGAAAATGTGTGTGTTTGGATGTGGATATGTGTGAGTGTGTGTGTGTATTTGTTTACCTTCCTTTTTGTCCCCTAAGGTAAGTCCTTCCACTCCTGGGATTGGAATGGCTCCTTTTCCACTTCCTTAAAACCCGTATTCTTCCCTTTCTCCTCTCCTTCCTTCCTCTTTTTCCTGAAGAAGCCATCACTGGTGGCGAAAGCTCGAATGTTTGTGTGTTTTTGTGTGTGTTTGGTGTTTCTGTCGACGAGGCTATATATATATAATTTTATACAAGCCGAGGCTGGGCTCCTGACGACTATTAATTGTGTCTCGATACCTCATGGTCTGTTCTCCCTGATGCGGGAATACAGTATTGTGGCTGCGAGCATTATAGAATAAATAGGCTGTGGTATAGGAAAGAGACAGCGTGGCCAATGGAGATTTGTGTGTGGCGGGAGACGTGCAGGGAAAAGTCCTCTACAGTCGCGCTGGTCACTGTGTCCTCAGTGGCAGAGTGGTCAACACGTCTGCCTAGTAAGCAGGAGATCCCGGCCGGGCACAAATTTTCATTCGCCAGTGTTTGGTATTCCATCTAAGCCGAATACAGTGAAGCCATAACATCTCATTTATAGATCCAAGCCTAAAAAGTGGCTAAGAATTCGTCGCCCTGTTCTGAGAGCCAAGGTTTGAGAGACCACTGCTACTTTTTATATGAACCAATAACATCAGAATTTGAGACGGTGATTCCCACCTATGATTTCTATATAGGCATCAAATTTAACACTGGATGCTTAGACTCACAGATATGCATCTGCAAAGTTGGCCAAAATTTTCAATGTGCCAATTTTTAAGGTCCAATATCTCAGCTGCCATTTTCAATCCTTTTTCTCTAGTCACAGGTAGAGCATGCTTTAAGCTTTCAAAGCTATATTGTTTAATTTCTTGATATTGCATTTTGATTAGTAGTAATACATTTCTAAAGTAGACGAAATTGATTATTGATAAATGCAAAACATAGTTCAATACAAAAAACATTTATTATTTTAGTGATGGTTGAGCTGCCCAATGTAAGAAATAAAAATATTTCATCAATTTATGTCTTCCTAAAAGGGATTTTGTCATGCCTGCTGAATGGAATTTTTTGGGAACAAGGCATGCTAAATCACCTCACGACAGGATTGGAGGAACAGCAAGATGACTAGCAGCCTGTGCTAGTCTACAGAGCCCATTAGATTACCAAATATTGATGCAACATGATTTGTTCACATTCCGTTATCGTATTCAAGGCATTAAGGTTTTTTACCAAAAGAAGAAATTGAAAATCAGCCTGATTAAGAAACAAGATTTTTCCAAAGGGCATACAATTACTGAAACTAGAGAAAATCATAAATTAAACCAATTAATTTTAATCAGCTCGGAAAAAGCAGTTTTTCCAATGATACTACAGTGTTCACAGTTAATGTCTCTAAAGCATATGAAGAAATTCTAACAGTCTCAAATGCAAGTTTACAACCAGGACAGTATGTTGCATGTCTGTATGATAATTTTTGGTGGGATGATGTGGATGAAATTTCAAATGAACAACAACATATCTTCAGTTTTATGCACCCATACGGTCCTTCTCACTTGTTCCACTGGTCAGCTGCAAAAGAGACCTGCTGGAATCTGGAGCAACATATTTTCACGACTTTACAAGCACCATCGACATCATCTTGAATACATTCCATACTTGACAACATTTTAGAACTGTTTAATCAAAAATTGGAACTGACATTTTAATATTTTTGTTTTGATACTTTGCTGTGTTGTGTGTGATATTTTTATGTGTGTGTGTGAGGGGGGGGGGGGAGAGGGGGGGGAGGGGTTGGGGGGAAGACAGAGGAAGACCAGGAAACAAATACAGCAAAAGCAGGGTCCAACAGATGTGGATTGCCACTGTTATTCACAAATGAAGAGTTCTTCAAAGAATAAACTAGGATGCAGAGTTGACAAACCAGTCTAGCAACAAAAATTTCATATTACTATTAATAAGAAGAAATGAAATAACTGCTGTCAATGGCATTCACTGTTCATGAGATGATATTTCTCCATTTCCCTTACATTAGCCACTTTCAAATTGAAATTGGCAAAAATGAACATGTGGACAACTGGCACGTAAGAGATACATCTGTTGATTGCTTTGGATACTGCATTCTCTTCTTGCTTCAGTAAATAACTTATCACACAAGATTTCAAATTCACTACTGTTGGCACAAGCAAGATGAGAAATGCTACTGATTTAAGCTTCAGAAAACAACTACTTAGCATCATAAATATATATTTTTTTCTTCCAAAATTCCCTCCTTCCCTCCCCACTTCTTAACTTACGCATCCAAGACCATGGGTCGTGTTGAATAAACGAAAATATTTAGGACCTACCATAGTTTTGACACCAGATAAGGGTGTTTTCAGAACAATTTTAAATGTTACAGAAGTATCACATTAGAGCAATATCACTCTTCATGCAAAATTATTTCAAAAGGAATGATCTGGCACCCCATTAGAGGCATCACAAGAACACTGGCCGATGTCACCGCCAGTACAATGCGAGCGCACAGCCCATAGCGGCACTTCTGTGATATACATTTACATCATCATGCCGACAGTGGCCCAATTTTTTGAAGTTTTGTTTATTTTTGACAATTCTTTTAGAATAATTTTGCACAACAGGAGTTATAGCACTCTAAAGTGACATTTCTGTTAGACAATTATTTTAAAGTTATACTAAAAAGACACCCTTAGCTGGTGTCAAAACCACACTAAATACTGCCTCCTAATCCGTGCAATGCACGCACGGGCTGTGATTCGTCTATTTAAAATTTCTGTATTGTTGCTACCTACACAGCCACATTTATGACAGGGACAGCTGTAATTAGACCCACTGTAGCAGTTTCAGCATTTATGTTTCTGCTGCTGCTTTCAGGAAGACAGTGGGTGGTATTAAAACAATGTTCTGAAAACAGCCCCATTGCCCACAACTTTAACGTAATACATGTGATATGTAATATTTACCTGTATCCCAAATTCGGCCTTCTTAGGCACTTGTCTTATTCTATCAGTCCTTTCCTTGTGTGATCTTTTCACTGATACTCGCTTTGGAGTAGTATCCAGTTGAATGAACAATGTAGGAGCAGCATCGGGTTTTAATCGATTTTTCAAAAAGTTTGCAAACATAACATCTTCAAAATGCACACTACATATTGTGCAGTTTGCATTTAAGTATTTTGCATCCTTATTAAGTAAATCTGCTCTCCCCGAGTTCACAGTCCATTTCTTTGCACTGGAAATAAACAGACTTGATAACATGTGCTACATGTCTGAGTCAGTAATCCTCTTTTCATTCACCTAACACTTCATTAAATAACAAAAGCTCATGGCACATCAACCATCTTACTTGTTACACTCTTTGCACCGAGTATCACTACAGTAAGCAAATATTGATAGTTTTTATATGCTCCGAAAAACTGTGTAAGAAATATTAGGGTCGCAGCATTTTCCTCTTACCCAATTACGTCAATGGCTAGTTGGTCAAAATGAACTTGCACTGTGACATAGGGTGCTGATGTTGGCAACGCCCATTGAATGCTCTTTAAAAAACTTATCACATAGGCTGATGGAGATGACCCGGTATGTTAACTATTAAATAACTAAAACTGTTCCTCCTCTATAGTCGACATGTTATTGTATTTCGCATTGTACCGTCATTAAATTAAAATTTAGTTGCTAGTTTTAATGAATAGCCACACTTTGATCTGATTTTGATTAAATTTTACTTTAAACAACTTATTGTACCATTGACGGCAATAAAGATGTTCTTATACTAGGCGTGTTTTTTTTAATAAGTAACATTTTGAAATTTTTTAAAAAAAAGATGTGCTAAGATATCTCAATTTTATTTTTACGTGAAAATCTGTATCTTAATCTACTTTTCTACATAATTTCCGTCAATATTGAGTCACTTGTCATAACGATGTACCAGTTTTTGAATACTTTCGTCATAGAAATCTGCATCACAACTGTTTTGACTTTGTCATCGTTTTGCTCGGTCACAATGCCATAAAAAACACTTACGAGAAACATTAGGAAAGTCATCCGGCAAGGAGGAAATCATAAAGCGTGTTTTCTCTCGCCTTATTATCCACTTCCTGCACCAAACTTTCATTAACGACCGAAGGATGCCCACTCCGTTGTACATCATGCACATTCGTGCGTCCACGTTTAAACGCTATCACCCACTTTCTTACCATTCCATAACTGAATGTTTTCTCTAATGAATATTGATCGCTTTTAGGCCTTTAGCACTAAGAAATCTTATAACAGTCCGTACTCACGGCTATTGTAGGTATTGTGAACACTCAGTACACAACGTAAACAAGCAAGAATCAGACAGTAATGGCGCCAGTGCGTAGACAACAGATGTACGTACCCAGTGTGCCACCCTTCTGGCCTATATCTACGATAAGCAATAAGCCCCCCCCCCCCTCAACTCACCTACCCATTATCCTTTTTCCAACCTCCTCTGAGAGAGAGAGAGAGAAAATCTGAAAAGTTTTCGACAACCCCTATATATATAAAACCCTCATTTCCTTTTCCCTCTCCTTCCCTTCTGCCTGAAGAAGCAATTGGGTTGCAAAAGCTTGTTTTTATGTGTGTGTTTTATTTTGTTCAAAACAGAGAGATTGGCTGGTCAGTACTTATCTTTTTGCTGTACCGCTGATAGTCACACAGAAAGAAAATAAGACAAAATAAAGCAAGCTTTTGGTGCTGGGTGCCTTCTTAAGGTAAGAGGGGGAAGAAAAAAGGAATGGGAAAGGAGGAGAAGGTAATTCATTACCTAGGTCATGAGGATGGTGTTTGAGGATTGTGGAAGTCAGAGATACTGTATATTATATATCCTCTTTGGCATGGCTCAGTACTAATATACAATATCTCTAATTAGCACAATCCTCAAAACCCATCCTCATGACCGAGGTCATGAATTACCTTCCCCTTCCTTTTTTCTTCCCTCTCTTTCCTGAAAGAAGGAACCCAGTTCCGAAAGCTTGTTTTATTTTCGTCCTATTTTCTTTTTGTGACTATCAGCTGTACAGCAAAAATTTAAGTACTGGCCAGCCAATCTCTTTTTAGAACAATAATCTACTAACAACAATGATTATTCCAGCAACCTATAACCAATTTTAGAATCATTTTAATATAATAACACACGAAATGTTCCTTATACAAAGATAAATTACCTGACTGGATAATGTAAATACAATAAACTTGCAGCAACAGCATTGCTTACGGTATTTCATGTTCAATATGAATTATAAGTGATTGGGTTTTCAAATAGCATGTAAAAGTCATACCCAACATCAGCACACTACAATGCCACCAAATAAAATGTTACGCCAATTTCAAACTAATAAGGGTGATCCTTCTTATAATGGGTCAAAACAAGACTCCCAATTAATTTTTCTTTTTCAATTTATTTTTAATTTCTGATGAAAATTATTCATTATAGTGTTTACTTGTATAAGAAAAAATGCAAGCTGCAAAGTAACCAGATTCCTTATAAAGGAATGTTTTCTTCACAAAAGCTTTAAAATAATAATAAAAAATCTCATTTACAAAACATGCATGAAAGTAGTTGCAGTATCTACAGTTTTCATACTGACCATATGAATAAAAGCCATGAGCTAGTTTTTCATATTCTCAGCATAAAAATTAAGTATTGAAATTGTCTGGTAAATATTTACCCCAAAAAATGTGAAAATTTGATAAATTGTGGCCAAATTTGTTTAGTTCACCAAAAGCAAAATATGTAACTGCATTAACAATTGCTGTTTCTGCAGAAATGTTTTCTAAAATTCTAAATGGAATTCCTAATGTAACCATTAAAGCCCTATTATGAAGCATTATGTGAATGAAAATCAACACAACAAAGATGAAAATCTGCATGACAGAAATGAAAATGCACATTAAGTGACATCTAATCACAGTTTAAATATACAATTAATGATGAAAAATGTCCTCAGAGATGATAAATTATTCTTCAAAAGAAAGATTGGCTGGTCAGTACTTACCTTTGTGCTCTACCGCCAATAATTACACAAATGAACAGAAAAAAGGGGACGAGAAAGGCCAAGCTTTCGGAACACAGTTCCTTCCTTAGGTGGGAGAGAAGGGAAGAAGAAAGAATCCCTGACGTCCACACTCCTGAAACACCACCTTCATGACCTAGGTCGTGAATTACCTTTCCCTTCCATCCCCATTCTTTCTTCTTCCCTTCTCTTCCACCTGAGGAAGAACTGTGTTCCAAAAGCTTGTCCTTTCTCGTCCCCCTTTTTTTATTTCTTCATTTGTGTAACTATTGGCGGTACAGCACAAAAGTTTATTTAAATGCTAATATAAAGGTCCAATTATGAGTTAAATACCAAGTAAACTACAATAGAAACAAAATCCAAGTACATTTTTTTTTAAAGCTTCAAGAAATTGTATTTTTAATCGTAAATCAAAACATTTTCTTTTGCTGGGCTGTACTTTTTAGTTTCCTATCAACTGTGGTGCAAAGAATGTGTGTTCATACTTGTAAACAGGGTTTAATTTTGGTTTTGAAATTTCCATTAGTTCCCTATCTTCTTCCAACATTGTCTCCTCCTGCTTTCAGTGTTCAGAGTATTTCCTTTATCATGATCAAGTTAAACTTTTATTTGAGCGAATTTATCCATTTTATAGCACCAAAAAAGTGAACGAACTCACCTAAATAAATCACAAATATATATAAGATTAGCTTAGATCTTATAGCTTTAGACTTCCAAGTTATTTTTAATGGATTTTTGTCTGTGTTATATAATTAAAATTTGCATCTTGTTCATAATTTAACATATGTGTACTGATTAGGATTTAAATCCAATAAAATCGAGTTTGGATTAGTTACACTGACTCCGAAAAATTCTCAATTGTTATTAACTATTTAATTTTGAGAGTATCCTGGTTAAAACTGGTCAGTTTTCATACTGATTTTTTAACTTTATCTTTTGTACCTTGATAAAGCAAGAACATGAACTTCAATCCTTCAGTTACAGAAATATTAATGCATTTCGTAAATAAATCACAACTGTACAATGTGATATTTTAAAATAATTATTAAGTAATCTGCCTGCACACAATCCAACAAGCTAGACAAGAAAGAGGCTAAAGGATGACATCTTTCCTCAAACAGTTTTCTGGTGTGATCCATTTCGTGTTAAAACATTTGATGCACTTTTTTTGCGCCTATAATCATTACTGTTACGTATTTTATCGTTCCAGAAACGTCTTTAATAAAGGTTTAACATCAATGGGACGTAACGAAAATGATAAATATGTTAGACGTTCGTATTTTTTTATTTTTTTTTTGCAAATACATGGTCAATCAAAGTAAACTGCTTTATCGGAGACAAGTTATGTAACACATAAATGAATACAACTACGGCCGTTAATTAATTTATAAAACATTACAGAAGTAACACAAACCACGCACAGCAATAACGTTATAACTTCCTTCAATAGTTTTTTATGCTCGATTTGCGAGGTCAACATAATACAACTAACCACAAAGAGCCGCTATTGCAAATAGTAATTCAGTCGGCAGTCGACTTTCTTCTAATATTAACAAAACACATTTTGTCAGCGTTACAGGGATTGAGGTGCAATTTCGCCGTCAATTAACTCTCAAAATATGCCGATTCGATCACTATATTTTATCTGTACTCGTATTTACCATTAATGGTTTTAGTGCAAGAACACTATACAAAACGTAAGTGGAGTAAATAAGTTTTATACTTTTACAAATACCGAGTAATGTACTTCGAGAGTAACAGAAAAAATTTAGCAATTAATAATTCGTAAGTACAAATATTTCTTTTAACAGCATGGTAAATAGGCCCATTAGAAAACAGTTACAGTATTATTTTTTCCTCCAAAAATTTATTAAGCCTTAGTGCATATACAACTGTGTTCACTTACCGCTCGTCATCTTTTGGAAATCTGAAAAAGCTTAGTTCCTTATTGACATTCGAATTATTTCGGCAATGAGCTGCTGAACACCATCGGCCGCCTTTTCTCTTATGACTGCTCATAATGAGGTTACAGCTTTAAGGATTACCACGTGTTTCTTTTTACGGTAAATAATTCGTATGTAATCCCAGGATATAAAATAAATGGATTTCGCCAGGGTTTCACTTGAAACCAAGGAGGTTAGAATTGATTGTAACATAGGATTTCAATATGGCAGACTTCGCGCATGCGCACTACACTTGCGTGTCAAGGGCATACGCACTTTGCTGTTCTGACGTTTACTTCAAGCGCCTGTCCCTTGTAAACAAAGGCTGCAGTCCCGCTCTGACGGTATTATTATTATTTTTTTTTTTTTTTTTTTAACTATTGGCGGATTCGGTTTAGCTGTGAAATTCTTATCTCATGTTGTACCATAGTCGTTCATCTACAATAACTAAAATTAGGTAACAGTTACGCAGTGGGCAGTCATAGCAGTTTATATACATATTACATGCGCAGAGGACGAACCAAAACACTCAACGGTGACATTTTCATTTTCCTGTGATTGTCTTTACGTTTTAATTCTTGTAATGAAATGTCAAAATACATGTGGGCATGTGGCGAAAATGCTGACGCTTCACTAACACTGCAGTTTACGAAAAAAGTATCAATCTGGAAAAAAATATGGATACCACCGTTACCACACTAGATCCAAAAACCTTTGTCAGGTTACCCTCCCACTCAACAAAATTATATAGTAATGGTGCTGAATATATGGGCGTGAAATCATTTAATCACCTTCCAAAACCTATAAAAGAAATCCAGGAAAGAAGCAATTTTAAATGATCAGTAAAATGAATCTTAAATGTTCAAATGTTTGTAGAGCTTATGGGACTTAACTACAGGGTCATCTGTCCCTAAACTTACAAACTACTTATGAACTAGCTTATATTAAAGACGGCACAAACATCCATGCCCGATTAAATTTCTTTTCTGCATCTTCGAAAGTAACCAATTTTCAGCTGTAGCCTGCTTAGTATTTTACTCGATTGCATGCTAATTTTCCTACTGCGTAAACTTAGGACTTGTGTGAGTGAAAGCCAACAGAGGGGTATACTATGCCTTTTTCCACTCACACCTGGTTTACAGTGTAATACTTGAGGAAACTCCACAGGGGATCAGGAAGTTTTTAAGTGGCAGAAGAGGGCAGTCAGGGTTATAAAGGGATTGCCCAACAATGAGTCATGTCAGCCAGTATTCAGGGAGCTGAAAATAATGACTCTCACTGCACTATTCTTATACCATTGCCCATCAATAGCACAAAAGAAAAAGAGCATAACTTCACGGTAAGGGGAGGTGGGAGGTACACTTACACAAGAAATAAAGATTATATTGACATACCCCAGGTAAGGCTAAAGAAATCCCAAGACTCCATATTTACACAAGGATTAAATTATTTAATAAACCACCTAAAACACTGGAGGAAATGACAATACAGCAAGTAGGAAAGAAGTTAAAAAACTGGTCGATCCAGAAAACAACCCACAGTGTTGTGGAATTCGAAGGAAGCTTGAGATGCCTCCAGCAGGAATGCTAAGTATAGCAGGTAGATGCATAAATATTTGTGACAAACTTGTAATCAGATGTATAACTGTAAATATTTTTATTTCTTTTACTTGGGCATAAATACAACTAATGTGTGTCTACAAATATAAACACATCAAAGGCATAGCTGTAAATATTTGTGACAAACTGGTAATCAGATGTATAACTAAACTGTATAACTGCAAATATTGCTTTTTCCTTTGTTTCATTTGTGTATAAATTTATCCAATGTGTATGTACAAACTATGTCTAGCTTTGATGCCTGTTACAACACAAAGTTGTTTAATGAGAATAAAACTTTATTTGATGTGGTGATGGTGGTGGTGGTGGTTGTTGCAGGGGGTGGGGGGGGGGGGGAGAACCCAGGTAATTGATAATTTCAAATTTATACGATTGGTCCCTTACAACACTCCAGTGTAGGCTGTGAGCAAGTGGAATCTAATAGGTAGGGGGCATAGGGGGCACTGCACTCTTATTGTGCTACAACGTGAGAATTTTGATGGTAAGGGAAGTGTACCTGGGTAGCCTACTTGGTTAAGACGACTGCTGGCACAAAGAAATCCAGTCCAGCATAAATTTTCATCTTTGCCATTGGACTTATTTCAATGCCCTGAAATGGTTGAAATGTTTACGTATTTCGAATGTGAAAATAAACTGTCTTGAGGACAGAAAAAGGACTCGAGGACTGGGTATGTAGACCTAAGAAGGTATTTAATAGGCAAAGAAATAAACAGTGCTGACAACACAATAAAAGTTAATTAACCACAGGTACTAAAACCCTGATAACCCTTAGAAAAAAACTACACAGAAAAATAATCATAAGTTGACTAGGGAAGCTCAATGGTCCTTATGGACACGAAAGAGTACAATAACAAGGCACGCCATTAAACGTACTCCGCAGTCCCAGTAAAAGAAACAAGATAATAGAACGCGACCTATGAGACCTTCAATCAGTTACCACAAGAACACGCAACAGAAGTACGAACACTCCTACAAGTCATCACAGAAAGTTATTTTTATCTCAATAAAAAGCAGAAGGGCCACCAATAGGAACTCAGATTTCAGGAAAGTTAGCTAACATTTTCATTAACAAAATACAAAAACATTCCAAGAAATAGGGCATAACTGTAGGCTGGGATACCACCCGCCTACACCAAGATGTCGGAAAACCAGTATACGGGATATCTTAATACTTCTGTATTGTAGATACAAGTCTGTAGTTATTATACATAACAGAAACTGTCTTCGGCGGTCACCTACACCTAATTATAAGAGAAGCTAGAGATCACTTTTTAAACACAAAACAATCTGTAAACAAACTATCGCTTTAACTCAACCACCACATAATGACTCACGCCTTCTATACGCACGCACCTTAAAACTTCCGCGCTGCATCCCCGTCCACAGGTGAGCCAGAAATAATACCAGGCAAATACAGTACAAAATACTGGTGGAGAGACATGTATTTCATCCTCTGACACACAAACCAGAAAATAGGCCAACTACACACACAAACACACAATAACATGATGTTCACTCTAGAGAAGGAAGAACCAGGCCAAATAAATTTCGTGGTTATATGCATCATAAAGAAAAATAACGCACATCTCACAGCACACAAAGAAAAAGGTACTGCTTCAGACGTCTTACACCACACACAGGCCCAAATGGAATTAGCTATCAGACAGGTCACATGGATTAAACAATACTACTCGACAAAAAAATTACAAGGAGATGGACACTACCGTTATTTCGTACGGCTTCAGTTTTTGTAATGCTCTGTAAGCAGTTGTTCTCGACACACCCGTCTGAATTGCCAAACGACGAACAGATGTCGTCGGTCTTTTTTCCAAGACCTCCCCTATCTCGTCTAATTTATGTTCGGTTAGAACACTGCCTTCTCTAGGCCGTGTGTCTAACACAGATCCAGTCTTTTGAAATTTCTTCACTAATCTGCGTATCGTGGAGTCATTGGGAACACGCACACCGGGAAATTTCCGTATGAATTTTAGTCTACATTCCACACACGATTGTGTTTTTGCATAGTTCATGATAAGAAACACTCGTTGATCCTTCGTGTATACCATACTGAAGCTCGACAAACCACCCGATCACTGTCACGCAGAGCGCGGTGTTCCCACCGGACAATATGGCCGGACTGCGCGCTGTTGCCAAGTGTCGCAGAGCGGCGACCGGCGGGCGGAGCGCCAGCAGCCGGCAAACGCGCCACGCAACTCGCGGACCTCTCCCAGGCGTCGTTCGTGAGACACCCTGTACATGTATTACGCAAACGTACAGAATCATTCTTTTAAAAAAGTTCCAGTTAATTTCCGCTCACACCACAGCCTTAACATATACAGTCACGATATAATGACCCGTTTTCCTTTCCCCGATATTATCCGAGAAAGTTTTGTGTTTTTATATTATTTCGGCATGTTAAAATAGTTGTCTATGAAAGTCAGAGAAAGAAAATTTAGGAACAACACTTTCAATTTTTTTGTAAGAAAGAAGACACTCTTGCTTTGTACTTCATAGCGATAGCATCTTGCAGACTGGAGCTGTACTTTATGTGGCCGCTATTATGTACATTCAGGTAAATATATGTGATGTGCGCGTATCTTAAATTTACAAATAAACCCCCACCTCTCACTTAAATTCGCACTTATGAATTTTTATTAATAATTTTGCCCTATCCTCCCTCCGCCCATAATGTCTTTTTCAGCCTTGTTGAATCACCGCAACAATGGATGGCATAGTTTTTAGTTAATATTGAATGGTGATATTTCGTGTAGCCTGCCAGTCTTGTTCAAAAATTTATTCCATAATATTATCATTTACTGGCAATAGAACCTGCAGTCGATTTTCTTGTAAATTTTTAAAAGTCCGATGTGTTTGACTTACGTAATATTCCTATCCGATTTATATCATGTCACTTATCCTACTTTACTGTTTGCTACACGAGTCGTAGTTTAATATTGACGAACTGCCATCCACTGTTCGGCGATTGGTTATCATATTATTAAAATTTCATTTACAGCCAAATTTCAACCACCGATGGATCTATTGTTAAAGGTAACCGCTCGTCGATTCTTTTGTAATGTTCTGCCTGCACAACACTCCACCGTTAATTAGCTTACCATTTCATTTAAATGCATGTAATAATTTTCCCCGTAATTTACTGATTGGGATCTTTCATAGCTTCTAACTTCAAACCACTTCCTTCTGTAAATTTGATAATCTCAAAAATTAATAGCCAGGCTGGAACATTATAACGACCAGTGAGCTCAAAGATAATCTAGCGTCAGTACTGTGTATTACGAAAGCGTGACGCTCGACGCCATACTGGTGAACGTATATCTATCTAGTTGTTAGTAGCATTTGCGTACACCGAATTTAACGTTATGACATCTGTAATCTTTTGTTCTAGTTGCTCTCCGAACAAAGTAACTCAAATACAACGGCAGCTACCTATGAAAATTTTAATACTATTCACGAAATAGTTAAGACATCCAATGAACGGTATACTCATGAAACGAAATAGCAGAAAACGGCATGGGTTTTTAAAACGTGTACGTCAGTTATATTTTTATTCAGTAGTAGTGTTTCTACCACATTGCGTTAAATGGATAAATTGTTTTACTGTAGAAAGATAAATGAAGGTGTAAAAACGATGAATTCGAGGCGTCTGATGTGTTATTTTTCATGAAGTAATTTCCAGTCGGTGGGCTCAAACGGAAATCATTATAAACAAGAGGCAAATAGAGAAATGAACACGAGAAGTAGCGTCTACAACAGTGCAATTTCTTCATTAAATTGAATGTGATACGAACTGATTAAAAATATAGTCATCTATGGATTTGAACTCTACTACATTTCCTTTGAGTTCTCTTCAGGCATAAACGACTCTTAACTTTAGTATAATGTATTTATTAAAGTAACTAATCATTCATATCTTATTCACAAAGGACGCAGAATACAAAAGAACAACACGACCTATACGTACGGAGTTGCCAACCTAACAAAAATAGTGTCACGGTTTTCACAGATTCAAAGCACTACGGTTGTGTATCCAGTGTTATTCATTGAGATCACTGGTCGCGACACTGACTGCTGTAAAAGTTGTTACCAACTGACAGCTGCTGCGACACTAGCACTCCTAGCGGTGGGCAAGCTGTCGAAGTAGTCATGTTTGTTTATAATCGCTCTTTTACCTAATTAACGAAATACATACTATAATTTTTGCGTTACAAACATTATTAAAATATCGAGAGACAAACATAATACGGAAATTAATATAAAACAGCCTCATTCAAATGATTCAATGGTATAAAGAACAACTGTAATGAACAAATACTTACGAATATGTGTATATTTGCAGCTTATTCCGCTGAAATTAAGTTGCATATAAACATAATGGTATAATAAATTTCTATTATGGTATGTTCTTACTATGACAGCCAGTTTTGACGTGTATCAATTCGGTACGGAGTCTAATGATTATCACATGTTTACACGTCACTCGTCTTTCTTATACGTGTATATTCTTTTAAGTGTAATTACTTTAGCTTAAAAAAACCAATGTTTTGATGATTCTTGCCGTTTGTGGTTCAGATGTAGCAACAATTGTGGAATTGGGTTCTTCTTTGTTGGAAAACAGTTTGGTTGCTTTCATCGTTATATTCACGTCTGTGACTTTTTCCTTCAGCTACAGCTGTGATGATTGATTTGGTAAGTTAAATACCGTACTTACTGCATTCTATATACGTTTCCTGTGTTTCACTCTCACCGATTTTACTAGATTTGTAATGAAGAATACTTAACGTTCCTGCGTAGAAATTCACGTCTCTCTGCTAAAGGGCATGTCTCCAGGTGTTTCCTAGGCATTCATATTTTTAATAGAAAATGAAATTACTCAAAGCCTGTATGTTACAGGATGAATGTAAATTAATTGTCCTGTAATGTACCGTTTCGTATCACGACAGGGATCTTACGAAACCTAAGAAAGACAAATGGGAGCTATTTTTAAATTATTAACTATTTATAAGGCACTGCATACGTTTCCTAATGTGAAAGGTACGCTGAAGTCAATCTAAACGATGCTATTGCCTCTCATCAAGTATCGTATTCAGAAACGTAGCTTGCCGGCCGCTTGGAGCGCTGCTATTGCAGCGTATAACAAAAATCTGTGGGAGTGTCGTGACTGTATGTGTTACACTGTGGCTCACACTTCATAATCCTAGTTCTCCGTCACTGCAATGAAACGGTGGTCACATGTTCTTAAAAGTTTTGTAACGTACGTTTACATACTTACGAAAATCGATTGTGCAAGAACAACTTCCACATGATCAATTAAACTCGATATTGGAAAACTGTTTACGAAACCCTAATTTGAGAACTCCTTGTAAAATGACAAAATGAAACAAGCAGTACACATTCGCTTGCTCCAGTTTCTCTCACTACGTTTACATGCATCACATCTTCCGGAAGACGAAAACCGATTTTCGTAGACCGTTTTTCGCTGTCGTGTTTACATTAGAGTTGGCTACGGTTTCGAAACCATGCGGTTTCATTCTGTTCTGTATCAGATCACATTTGCGGTCGATTGTCGATACACTGAAACCGTTTCTTCCTGTCTGTTTCGCGGTTTCGTGTCGGTTTCAAACGACTAATGCAGAAAGGCGGAACATACTAATGGTATCGAAATGTGGTGTCTCATTTTACTGAAGGTCCACACAGACACACATATAACTTACTAGTATACAAACATTTTAGATACTGTCAAAAAGTAGTTGATACTCCTGAGTGTGCAGCTTATGATTACTGAAATCAAGACTCGTTTGCAAGAGGCTGCTGTATTCCGAAATGACGATGTCTGCTTTATAAATGTAAAAGAACAATAAAACAACGTTCACTATTTGCATATCATATTAAAAACACACGAGTGAAAGTACATTTTTTAAAATAAGCATGAAGCCTGAAATGACAGATTTTATACTAACAAGGGTAGATTGCATATTTAATCTCGTGTTAAAGAGTAAGTTTCTTACGAGCGAAAACGAAGTTACCTACTGTCGTTACAATTTTTTCGACACTCATGTTAAAGGAATTGCGGCGGTGGTGTAACGGTCAAGACGTGCAAGTGGTGAACTTGTCTCTTATTAAAATGTTCAAATGTTTGTTAAGCTTGTGGGACTTAACTACGGGGTCATCAGTCCCTAAACTTACAAACTACTTATGAACTACTTACGAACTAGGACGGCACAAATATCCATGCCCGAGGGGGGATTCGAACCCCCGACCGTAGTGGCCGTGCAGACCGTGACTGAAGTGCCTCAGTCCCCGCGGCCAGATGTCTTATTATTTTTGTAATTCCATTGCATTATTTGTGATTTAGTGTGCCCTTTATTCCCTATAACTTATTTAGTATATATAGAAAGTAGCATTTATGATCCATCACTGTAGTATGCGTACCGTATTGCAGTTTGTGAGTTCCTAGCGGGGTAAACTTTTACCTACCATACGGGCGGCCTCGTGTGACTATGTTGGCAACATCAACAACACGGTAGAAAATCATTATCAACGTGTTTCGTACAGACCAAGAAGTAAATATATACTCTGTGGTTGACAGGTTCTTGTATGTACCCTTGTCCACATAGTGAAAAATATTGCCCTCCTAGAACGAAGATTTCATGACAAAACATACATTGCTTCACGGTTTCATGGTTTCGAAACAGTGTTTAGAAACCACAAATGGTACATTTTCATTTATTTCGAAACCGTCAGATGTTTCAGTTTTCCCATCTCTAGTTTACATGGCATAGCCTGAATCTGATTTCATAGCTCACGTAACATGGTGGCTGGAAAACAGCTGATTCAGTTCCTTATTTAGTTTTCACAATCGCTATTTTTTATATAAATGCACAAATTTATGTTCATTCTAATATTTATTCTTTTATTTCACATTAGAAAATACCACTCTTTCCATATGTACCGAAAATTCTTAACAAGAAAACAATCTGACAAGCCAAGAACGCTTCAAAAACGGTTGCGTTTACATGGGCACGAAAATCGATTGTGGAACTGGAAAACCGCTTTAGAGAAGCGGATTTCCAGAATCGATTTTGGAGTGTTTATATGACCAACCAAAAGCGGAATTGGGAAATCGGTTTACGAAATCCGGTTCTGGGAGCCCAAGTAAACGTGGTGTCTGTTCATATAATAAAACCGCCACACAACTCGTGACGGTCTATCTATTCTTTCTGCTCTACCGAATATTCGTAATACATTTACATTCAATATCTCCTTACACCAGTGAATGTACCTGCTACATCACAGTATTATAATAAACATTTCTTGGGATATGACTCCACAGGCATTTAAATACGTGAAAAACTAGCTTGTCTTACAATGGAGCGCCCATCATTCAAACTGCATCCCGGTGTATAGATAACTCACTACCTTCCAACAAACCTTAATATAAACTCGAACTGTTCCTAAATTTTTGTTAGTAACTAGCTCACTGTCATACTTACCACAGGTATCGTATTCATCTGTAAGCAGTGACTTATTTACACTAGTTACGGAATCTGGGTATACTGGTAACTATTTCGTAAGTTTCCTACCGGACTAACTCTACAAGAAAAGGTCTTACCTCAGATGGCGAACTCGGAAAGATCGTTGGCACTGCGTCTACGGCCAGTTTCGGCCTAATTCTGGGAAATTCCTTCAGCACTCCCCTATCCAATACTCTGTCTATTCTGATGATGTGCGACTCAACGAAATGTTTTATGCACACACCAGGTGCTTGTAGTTTGGAGAAGTCCGTTGGGATACGATCGAGCCATTCTCTTCGCCTACCGACATTAGTGGGCAATGAAAATACAGTTGTTCTTTTAGTTTCTGTGTCGTAATTTGAACGACATCCAGAGATACTACACCTATTTGGCATTTTTGAAGTTTCACCAGGTCTATAAAATTAACAATGCTGAAGTTAGCCCCAAATTTCGATGACAAATAACTACTAAAGCTCCATGTTTAATGTCAGGACAAGCACTACACTGTAAAACAACTCCAAACACACTCACCGCTCGGATTGGAAACGTGAAAATCAAGGAGGAGGACGTTTTAGTACTACAAAACACACGTGGCGCACTGAAGTGTCCGAACACTCGTAGAAACAACGAACAAAAAGCACACGTGGTGCGACTAAGAATCCGGTAGGTATTGGACTGTCACACGGTATGGAAGGCAAGAGTGTATTTTAACTTTCAGTTAAAAGTTTTTTTTTAACTTGACAAAAAAAGTAACTCGCTCACTGTGGTGGTCAGTCGATGGTATCTTGTAATTGTCACGTGCTGTTACGCAAGCATGAAGGTTCGTTCAAAGAGCTGCAGGACTGCAGCAGCAAAGCAGGCACTACTGCGCGGCGTCAGTCAGGCTGCAGGAGGAGATTCTCTCTGCAGCTCATGCAGCCGGGAGCGTCCTTGAACAGCCGGTAGGCTGCACCAATCTGCAGGATTGCTCTTTGAACACGAATTTGCATACTGCGCATGCGCGGTTGCAGCCCTGTAGCTCTTTGAACGAACCCTTAGGCTAAAGGCTAAGGCCGCGGCCTGCATGGGCTACACATTCTAGCGATTCAGGGCAGCGAGTCGCAGCTGCGGAGAGACCGTGTGCTGCAGCTGGGATGTGCGCGGCACTTGTAATCAACCGAGAGAGATCAGAGCGCCTTGGCTGGCTGAAAGAATACAGCCGCCGCTATAGTCATTTGCCTTTAATTACTGAAATGCGCCATAATTTCCCCAATTATTTTAAAAACTATTTGCGGGATTTGATTAAGCACATAATTACCGAGACATACACAGTGATGAAAAAAGCATTTCAGCAGAAGAACGCCTAACAGCGACACTCAGGTTATCTCGCACTCGGAATGTCGTAGAAAATTCTTTCGGGATTATTTCTTCATGCTTTCGAGGTTTAAAGACAGCCGTTAATATGAAACCAGAAAAAAATATGTTCCGTTGTTTTTGCTATCTGTGTTTTGCATAATTTTATGCGCAGAAAGAGTCACGGCTATCTATCACCATCAGCTGTGGATACGGAGACCTTCTTACTGCACAAAGCAGATTGGCGACAAACAACGGAACTACATAGTTTGCAAAATATGTTATGTAGAAATCCAAACAAAAATGATAAAGTGAATAGAGAGTTGTACAAGAAATATTTTGTTTCAGAAAGGAGTGTGTCTTGGCAAGACGAAATGTTGAAATTAGGAAGAGCCTAAGAATTTTTATTTAGATGTTTGTTAAGTACTGCAATCCCACAACATATATTTTTGCCTTCCTTTGTTACATCTATGATTACATCTTTGAAAAATAAAACAATTTAACTCTAACCTGTTCATCTCTTTCGGTTTGTTGCTGCTGCTCCTCAATTACAAAACCTCTTCTGCGGCGACACTGTCATCGAGATGCTCTTCATTGACAGCACACTTATCGGTGTCACCGACATGTCTTTCATATTCTCCATCCATATTCGATATGCTTGACGACGAAGGAAATGAACAGGCTAGTGTTAAATTGTTTTATTTTTCAAAAATGTAATCAAAGATGTAACAAAGGAAGGCAAAAATATATGTTGTGAGATTGCATTACTTAATTAACAAACATCTAAATATAAATTCTTAGGCTCTTACTAATTTCAACATTTTGTCTTGCCAAGACACACTCCTTTCTGAAACAAATTATTTCTTGTATAACTCTATTCTCTTTAGCAGTTTTGTTTGGATTTCTACATAACATATTTTGCGAACTATGTAGTTCCGTAGTTTGTCGCCAATCTGATTTGCGCACTGAGAAGGTTTCTGTGTCATCTGTATCCACAGTTGATGGTGATAGATAGCCACGAATAAAATTATGCAAATCACAGATAGCCAAAACAACATATTTTTTCTGGTTTCATATCAATGGCTGTCTTAACACTCGAAACCGTGAAGTGCTTTGCATGTCTGTGGGATAACAGCACACAATGATGGAGCTGAAATTCCTGTGCTGATTTTTAAGTCCTCAAAAGAGCGATCAGTTGCTAAGAACCTGAGTGTCGCTGTTAGGCGTTGTTCTGCTGAAATGCTTTTTCTCATCACTGTATCTGTCTCGGTAATTTTGTGCTTAATCAAATCCAGAAAAATGTTAAACGAGGCACAATCCATCCATAAATGGTTTCTAAAATCATCGCGGAAATTATCGTGGAGTTCATTAATTGAAGGCAAACGACTATAGCGGCGGCTGTATTCTCTCACCCAGACACGGCGCTCTGATCTCTCTCGGTTGATTACAAGTGCCGCGCACATCCCAGCTGCAGCACACGGTCGCCCTGCAGCTGCGACTCGCAGCCCTAGGTTCGTTCGAATGGCCCAAACGCTGATAGTTCCTGACAATTTGGAAGGCCTCCACTGCGAATGCGCGCTTTTTGACAGTTGCCAACTCCGAAGCCAACTCGCTTATTTCATCTGTTTTGCAGTTTGGCCACCCATAGCGCTAGTTGGCATCTTTGCTCTCTACCGATGTTGAAAGTGAGGTTATGACTGGCGATATGTTATGGATTTCTTGATTCAGAAAACTATTTAAGCCGTCATGAAACATTTGCAATTTACCGTTAATCCAAAGTATATTAATAAAGATTAACAAGACATATTTGCCTGCAAACCGTGTATCTGTCGAGTATAAAATGAAAATCGTGTGACGAAACTACGTTAACTTGAGAGTCGCGATGTTACCAGACGACCGTTCCATCAAAACATTCTTCTTGAGAAAGCTCACGTTGACGTGAGGTGACGGACCGCTGACGGACAGTGTGAATTCCGCCATTAGAAATACATTCTGACCATAAACGTCGACAAAACGCAAAATATACGTAAACATGTCCCCCATTTATAAATAATGTAGCCAATTTAACCTGACAAAACCTCATACAAAAATGGGGTAAATTAGGATAGTGGTGTGTGAAAGGAATATTCGGTAACATACAACTTCATATGTATTTTGTACCATTATTATGAGTTATAATAAAATTAAAAAAAATTAAACTTACGAATTAATATACAAAAATTTGCAGGTGTTGTGCAAGAATTATCATCGTACATGATTTTCCCAGAAGTTTCACATTTAGTGGAGAAACGCCCACATTGGCACTAATAGATTTCTATAATGTATAACCACAATAAGAAACACAGAACAGTAATTGTGAGACGCTATAGTGGCACATATAAAGCTAGATGTCGGTTATAAAGATCTATCACTGCTAATGCCTGTTGTGAACTATATTATTCTTATGTGTCAATCACTTCATTTACAGATGGCACAGAAAATCTCAGCAGCACTATTTTGACCTCATTTTCAGGCGAATATATCACAATCCAAACTGTAAAAATATACACATTCATCTTTAAATTCGTGCGTTATGAAAATTTCCACACCTTTCATTTATAGTATGTATGGGTGTAATAAAAAGGGGACGTACTCTATTAGAAGGCCACATAAGTTGAAAGAATGCCTGTCTAATACACAACGCTCAGCCTCGATCAAGAGAAAATCGAAGACTTAGAACACAAACCTCTTCGTAAACATGCGGGCTTGTCTTTTGGAGGAGGCTTGTTAAACGCTTTGGAGTCAGTCAGAAAACAGTTTGACGAAAATCCGCTGTCTTAAACGGTCTCAAACTATCAGCTCCGCCACTCGAACACCTGACTGGTCAGTTAGATATCGTCAGAGAGAGTCAAAAGTGCCACTCTAACGCCTCAAACCGTTCCAGACCGTCAGCTAGGAATGGGAGAAACCGATCAGTTGAAACCGATACAAGTATTTTAGTTTTGAATAACCGGTTTTTTTTATTTTTTTCGGTATTTATTTGGCGTCGGTTGTAACTGGTTTTTTAAGTTATTGCCAAGAACCGGATAAAAAAAAAAAAACGGTACGACTACTTCCTGTAGTAGTGGTTCAACTTGTGTTTTTTGTAAATAATTAAAAAAATTAAAACTGCTGTTGTTGTGGTCTTCAGTCCGGAGACTGGTTTGACGCAGCTCTCCACAATACCCTATCCTGAGCAAGTCTCTTCATCTCCACATAAGAACGGCAACCTACATCTGTCTGAATCTGCTTACTTTATCCATCTCTTGGCCTTCCTCTGCGGTTTTTACCCCACACACTTCCCTCCAACGCTAAATTCACCATTCCTTGATGTCTAAGAATGTGTCCTACCAATCTATCCCTTCTTTTAGTCAAGGTATGCCAAATATTCCTTTTCTCACCAATTCTGTTCAGTACCTCCTCATTAGTTACGCGATCCACCCACCTAATCTTCAGCATTCTTCT